>CM040244.1:259018300-259255621 GCA_022545495.1 Chrysanthemum lavandulifolium | reverse complement strand
GATCAAGAATAAAATTAAATGCTATCTTAGCAGGGCGGATTTAGTGGAATCAGAAGAGCATGATTAGACGCAGTAATCGTCACAAGCACCACCAAATTTCACGATTTCTATTATATATACGAACATAATATGACTTAATTTAATTAATTCAAGACTACTTATACATACGTATATTACGTATGTGTTTGGCTTCTCTTCACAGAATTACATGCAAGACCGAAATCCACAAGACTACCAAATCTTGTAGTCTCCTTATTTGGTCTAATGTTATGCAATTGAACCTTTATTAGGACGTACGTTGGGTGCAATATGATAACTCATGCTATAGCCAATTGAACACTAAATAATTTTGTTCCAGGTAGTGTTGTACATGGCGAGTAACTCGGTTATTGTATCGATTAATAATATTTGCTCTAATAAAAAAAGAACAAAAAGTATAGGGTGTATCGTTGGGATTGTTTCTTTACATGTGTGTTTTGGCACTTTTGTGCATGCTTGTTTGGGGTCAACTATGACATGCGTTTGACACACGCTAGACTCGTTGGGGGGTTCAAATCGGACCACATGTCAAAGTGAACAATGACTTGATAGAATAGAACCACAGTCCTCTCTACTTTTGTCTCTTGTGGCGGATGGTTGCCGCTACTCCTTATATCCTTTGGAACATTATCTTACTTTTTTTAGTTAGGTTTTTGCTTAATAAATTGAGGGATCTTGTGAGTTGAGTCTATCACCACACAAACACAAATCGGATAAAATTGTTGCTTTTCGCAAAGTTGGACTTGACCAATGCATCATGTAAAATCAATTGGATTAGACACTTAAGTCGATTATATACCACAATATAATCACACGCTTTTTATCACAAGAAAATCTCCGATTAATTTTATTCTACTTTATTTTGTATTAACCATAAAGAAACGAAACAGTTCTTTTCTTATCTAAATCGGCAATCCGTTAGAACCACCTAACGAGGCAAACAAATAAAATCTTTTTATAGTTTTCGCTTTCACCATATGGGAATGGAATCGGCAATGCGTTAGAACCACCCAGTGAGGGAAACAAACAAAATCTTTTTACAGTTTTCGTTTTCAGCAGCGTATATTCTCAAAAATTAAATAGGTAATCTATAAACACATTTTCTTCGAAAAATAATAGTGTATAAGTTTATATCATTTACAATATAATAAATTCACACAAGTATCATGACACATGCTTCATACGCTTATGTTAAGTCATTAATTTCGAAATTAAAACTATATTAAAGCATATCTTATTTATAATTTATATTTGTTTTAAACCAAGAGGAAATTAAATAAAGCGATTTGTTTTTTCTTATGTATGTGTGAAGAAAGAAAAATGAAATAAGTGTGTTGTTTAGTTTTAGACATAAGAGGCAAATATGATTTATTTCCTCTTCAATTTTGTAGATTGATTTTTTATCTTATTATTATTTTTTATATCCTAAAGACTTTAAATCCATCTTTTTTTTCGTGGACATAATTTTGCAGATCAAACATAAAACATCTGAAAAAAACCAAACGCAACCTTAGACAACTAACATAAGAATCATCTTGCCTATAGGGTGTCTTTGGGAGGGCTTTATGGAGGCTTTATGATTGGCAGGCTTAAAAAAAGTTAGCGCTTATAAAATAAGCCTCGTTTCATTACGCGAACATGAAATCATAAGTTCTAAAGAACTTAAAACTTTAAATTCTATAAAAGGGCTAAAACTTTAAATGGGCTTATGAACCATAAATTACATATTTACCCACAAAATATCTAACATATACCATAAACTCATTTAATTATATCTTTTTAGTAATTTTGCAATAATAAGCCCCACCCCATTCATCGAACAAGTTTACAAAATACAAATTTCAACTTCACAGATAATAAAAGTTTCCTCACCCAACCCCAAATTCCAAGTTTCAAATTTCAAATTTATTACACCAAACATACCCATAATGTGGCATAACCATGCATTCATGCATATTAAGATTAAATCATTCTCTCATAGTATCATGTTCACTATGAACCTTTATATGTACAAGTTATATTATATGTACTTCGTTGAGCTGTGCAACGGAATAACGCCAAATATTACTAGCATATATATAAATCATTGAAATCATTCTTAGGTACCAAGTTTTCATTTTATGTTGCAAAAATAATAATAATAATAATAAATAAATAAATAAATCATTTTTCATGATTAGTCTGAAAAAGTTTACAAAAGTTAATGTATATTTATAGATATAGATAAGAAAATTTGATGTAGATTATTATATAGGATTGTCTAATCGGTGCTCTAAAGCATTGGTTAATGTATATTTATTAAACACAAATTTTCCTTCTATACTACAAATTTATTTAATACACATTAATTAACCTTATAAATTACCATAGTTAAATCTGATTTGTAATTTAATAAACTCAAAATTTTCTTTATAATCACCTTAAACCTCGTTCCTGAAAGACTCGTTAGACAAACCCTTTTCAAAATGGTGTTTAGTTGTTTACCTGGATTATTAGTCAAGTAATTCAGTAGCTGGGCTTTTGTTATACTCTCATTTGGGCTTCTTTGTTTTCCCAGTTGACAACCAATGTAATCCCGGGCAATGGATCTAAAACAGTGTAACACACTCACACATAAAATCCTATATGCCAAAAAACCCTAATTCCTAAACCTCTCTATAAAATAACATATCATTATCTTGACATCCATCAAAGAAAACCAATCGCAACAGTCTTATATAACTTTGTTTAGATCTAGAAGTAACTTTTATTTTTTTTATTTGTTTTGTTAAAATGTTAAATTTCAAACTAGTGATGAAAATCCTAAGGCTTGTTTCTCAGAAACATTCGCAGTGGCCGTCTAAGAACTTTCGCCTTCGCCAGGCTTGAGAGTTTATGCTGTTTTTGCTCCTTCCTTGGATGTCTGAAGTTTTTATTTATATTTTTATATTTTTTGACTAACATTTTTATTAAAACTTTATAACGTGAAAAGGGTTTTCTCAATGATGATTATCATAGATGACGAGTCTGATATATCCATTCCATTCATTATGAAGACGATTCGAGGCATTTGTCTGAGAGTTAACCTGAAATTTGCATTAAATAATGTGAAATGAACTTTACAAAAATATTACACTAAAATCCTAGTAGTATCTTTAGATCTCAGCAAAGGTGTAAGGTTTTTCATATGTGCTTATTTTTCTTTTGACCAACAAATTTACAATATTTTTAATTTGTTTTAAATTGCCTATCTTTGCCCTTACGGTTTCTCTTCTTACAATAAAAATTGTTTAGGTAAAGTTGGTTCGTCTAAAAGTAAGTGGGCAAAATAAATGAGTATTTGTTGTTCCAAATAAGAAATTTACGCAAAGATGCAGGGATCAATGTCGTTGTTTCATGTGATTTGAAGCACCATTTGATAATAAAATTGTTCAATTTGGTTAAAACTCTTTCACAACATTACATTTTTCTTACTCAAGAAGACGCGTGTTTTTAAAAAAAAGGAAATTTCTAAAATGAACTATATGACGAGCATAATACCTAAGTCGATTTTTGAAAAATGTTTACGAAAATGGACATGACAAGTAAACTGGTTTACTCATCACATTTTTTGCTCGCCACTCCTTCAGATGTTGACATGTGTTAATTTTTTATTTTCAAATTTAATAAAATTGTGACACGTGACATTGCAAAGAATCATTGCTCTCCATGCTTTTCTTCGCCATATATCTAGACAAGGCAATGAAAATAGTTTGCTTGCACCATATGATTTGCTCGCTATAATTGAAGGTATGTGGACAAAAATGTGTGGTGACCAAATTTTATTTGCTATCCATTTCTTATTGTGTTTTTTTAATGTGTAAAATGAAGATGGGGACAGACAAATGGGGAATGTATGTGTAAAATTAAGAGGCGACCTAATGTGTTTTTATGTTTTGCTCGGCTAACATGAAGATGAAGAAGTCTAAAATGTTACACGAGATATATGGCGAGCAATTGTGTTTGGCTAACATGAAGATGGGGACCAATAAATCAACATTACCAAAAACGACATGGTAAGTAAACCAAATTGCTCGCCATATATCTCGTGCAACATTTTAGACTTCTTCATCTTTATGTTAGTAGAGCAAAGCATAGAAATATATTAGGTCCCCTCTTGATTTTACTAACTAAAGGAATAAATACGATCTCCAATTGTCTTTGGTCCCCATCATCATTTTACACACTAAAAAAAAACAATAAGAAATGGAGAGCAAATAAAATTTGGTCACCACACATTCTTGTTCACCTACCTTAAATTATGGTGAGCAAATCATATGGCAAGCAAACTATTTTCCTTGCCATGTCTAGATATATGACGAGCAAATGGGCATGGAGAGTAAACTAGTTTGCTTGCCATGTAAATTTTCGTAATGTGGATTTATAATGTCGGTATTGATAATTTGATTTGTTAAAGGTAGCTTTTGGTAATTGATTTTTTTAAAAATCAGAAAGTTCTTTCTTACATGGTTTTAAAGGTTCGTGTGTAGCATTTCATATTTGATTGCACGTAATTGGTAAAACTATCATTCTCACTCTATATGATTGTCACTGGTAGCTCAAAAATATTAATGTATCTTTGTAGCATTTCATGATAGATTAAGTTGTTTTGTAAAAAAGGAAAAAATAAATTTGGCAATTTTAAATAAGTAAAATTATAAAAATACGCTAGTTTACCAACATACTTCACCAAATACTTTTTTTTTTATCAAGATGTTTGAAATACCCGCTGAATATGCAAGTCTTGCGAGAGTTTAAGATTTTTTGTAAAAATTTGCAAAGTATAACTTTGCGAGGTCAAATTTTGCGATTATTTAATAAAAAATCGCGAGGTTGGACCTTGCAAAGTCAAATATTGCTAATTTTCGTAAACATTTGCAAGGTTAAACCTTGCGAATTTTAGACAATTGCTACATCTTCTTTCGGTTTCACGGTTCCCCCTATGGCGCTACGCATCGTTCCCTTCGGTCGAGCAAATCCCATTGTTTTGGTCCGAGAGAATCCCTATGTCTGAGGTCGAGCAACTCGCCTCGCTGGTCGAGGTTAGATCCTCGTATGTCGCCACTCTCGCCATCGGGCGTTGTCACCGATGCCTCGTTATCTCGTGACACCGCTGCGCTCTTCCTTGTTGGCCGCCTTAGCTCAATATCTCAAAGTTGTAGACCTTTTTCTCATCGTGCCTTCTTGAATCATACAAAATAAGTTCATAGAAAGTTATAGCTAAAATACCACATACCTAAACGAGAAAAGTTGTTGTGGTATTTTGGTCATAACTTTCTCATACGAACTTCATTTTAGGTATGACTTTGCGAGGTCAAACCTTGTGTTAAAAAAAAAAAAAAAATCTTCGCGTGGTTTGACTTTGCAAAGTCAAATCTTGCGAGTTTACATAAAATTCGTGAACTCTCGCAAAACTTGCAAATTTTGTTACGATTATGTTTTCAGTAGAATAGGGTTTCTTTATTCAGAAGTGCCATGGTAGCCTGTTGCCCGCTTACCTACCACCTTGATGTAAATCCCAAATTAGGTATTTTAGATTATTTTTTGATAAAAATTGGGTAATTTGGTAAAATATGCTAGTAAAAATAGGTATTTTGTCATTTTCCTTTTTAAATGTATGTAAATCGAGAAGAGTAACATTCAAAATAAAACTATGTTATGTTGCTTATCGAACCAAAATGATTACAAGAAAAACATGCCAATTTCTATGTGTTCACTGATACTCCATTTGTCTTGAGCTAAAGTGCTAAACGTAACCATGTAATGTTGCTTATCAAACCAACGCCAAAAAAAAAAAAAAAAAAAAAAAAAAAAAAAAAAACCTATCATTTATGTTATGTTTGCAATTATATGGGTCATTGAATTGGCGTATCTATTAGGCCATAAATACGACCCAAACTGATGTGGAAATACTCCGGTTAGGGTGTTTAGATGTATCAGATTAAAAATATTGTATCAACAATACAATATTTCTTATGGGGTTTTCACTATATAACATGGTATTCGAGCACGTCGATTCTCTGACCTAGTCTGCCTAGAGTCGATGCCTCTATGTGAAGACAGTAAGAATAAAATGATCACAAAATACACACAATAGTACCAATTCAAAAGATTGGTGTCAAAACTAAATAAATAAATAAAATTTTGATACATACAATGATAAAAAGTGACAAATTTGATATTTTGTCGTGACCCTCTAATAATTTACTTTGTTTTTGTTTTGTGCAGATAAAGCCATCAGCTATTATGTGAAAACATATAAAAAGGTTTGTTTCATTGAAGTTCATAAACTTGATTTCCACATACCACCTATTCGACGAATGTCACATAGAGTTTCAATAAAATATTTTCAGTTGTTTGGTTTTCACTGAATGAAACTGCCTATATATTGTTTAGCTAAACAGTTTACATAATTTTTTCATCTTGAGCACATTATTGTTTTGAGAGAAGGGGTTCGATGAAATATTTTCATCTTGAGTACATTATTGGTTTGCTTATTTGCTTATGTGTTAGTATTAATTACTGTTAATTGGAATATTAATTTTGCATAATCTTATCTCAAACAGCCCCTAATAAGCAATCTTTTACTTTTTCTTCATAAGAGGTGTTTGGATAAGCTTTTTTTAGGGGCTTAATAGCTTTTTGAAGGTGTTCCAATAAACTTATTTCCATGAGCGTATTTATTCTTCTATGGGTGAAAATAAGCTATTAAGCATTAGGTTCTCAATCATGCATTGTGAGACTAATTTTACTACCTTTAATGTTGATATTCTCCGATAATGTGAAAGGTACCCATATTTTGTTTCATTTGGGTGTTTAGTAATGACATTTATATGTTCTTATCTTCATATTTTGGACTTTTGGGTGCTAAAAATGATAAATCTTTGTGTAATTTTTCTACTTTCGCTTATGATCAAGTTCGGTGAGATTGTAGTACTAATGCACATCTACTTATAATATTCAGAACAATGTCCACGAAGAGCATGAAATGATGGTTAAAGATTGGGATCTTCGTTTGGAATATATGCTTAAGGAAATGGTCAATGTCTATATTACGATATTTGGTTCAACGGATCTCCTTCAACCTGTGAGTTTGGAAATGGTCAATGTCTATATTACATTTTTAGTTGCTGGATCTTAGTTTTGCTCTCATTTTCTTAACCGGGGGCGTCAAAGAACCTGAATCTTACGAAATGGGATAAGTTTTGGAACATCAACAAGAAATAATTGATCCCATTTATCCTCGACATGCTGCAATTGTTAAAGATGGTCATGTATTATTGACTTTGTCGAATGGCCACGAGACTCCGTTTGTGCGTAAGATCCCAAAGCTTTGGAAATATGAGGGCACTGGTAGGGACACAACTTTTACAAACGAAATATTGATAGAACAAGCTAATGCTAAGGCCATAGCTGATGGCTGATGCTGTGGCCATATCATCTAATCTGGAAATTACATTAACGGATTAGAGAAATGCAAGTGTGAAAAGAGTTAAAAGGGAGTTCTGCATCCCAAAGGATTTTTTAAGACCCACCGAACTCAAACTTATGTGGTTACCTGAGATTAATAAACTTGCTTTACTAACGTTTTCAACCATTTTCAACCATTTCTTGTTTTGTAGCTCTGTTATGTATCCAACTTGGGAGGCCTTGGTATTTAGCTTCTTGCGCTCATTGATTTGAACACACAAGCCTTACTTTGGATTTTGAGAATATCTTACATAAATTTGATTACCTTGGTTAGAATTATTCGTGCATATTATCCTATAATTATGCTTTGTTTGTTTTCCCCCATTCTACAAAGTGTATTCTCAATGCATAAATTTTTATCCAATTTCAAAACTTGCTTTTACTTCAGGTGTTGAACACGGGTCCTTAGCTAGTATAACTGATAAAGTATAGCTCACCCTCACACTATAGTGTACCAACAGGGAATAACCACAAAACAAACATTAAAGCGGGAATGAAATATCTCAACAAGCTGGTGACAATGGTTGTTATACAAGATACATGTAAAAATGATCAAGAGCACACAACAATCAACTATTACACCCAGCCAACCACCCCACGGTGTATTTTATTATATGAATATCAAGAAGATAAGTCCCCAAATAGGTGCTTACCAATACAAATACAAAGAAACAATAACTGATCTCTACTAGGTAGACACCAGTAATCTCACCACAAGATTCACTCAACACTCAGACTTAACAAGATCAAACAAAATTGATCTTATACAAAGAAACAACCAACACCTGGGATGATATCAAGATTGATATCACAAGAGGAAGACAAACACTGTGTGAAAGATTGAGAGAGAAAGAGACTAAAACAGAATGAAGATATGAAACCCTAAACAGAAAGATTGAATATATACTCTGCCATGTTTCACTTTAGCCCCTGAACTTCTCTTTTCTTTACTTCCAGCACAAACTCTAATTAGACTTTGAAACTTGACACTCTTGGTCCTTCACATTATTTAACAATACAAGACAACATATGGGTATATAACATATAACAATCTGATTACAAAGTCTTAAAGATCAAATATAGTTTCAATCATTAACATAACTGGCTAATATTAATAATTCTAGGTAAAAACAAAACTCCATAAACATAGTTCATAAACAACAAGCTTCACTTGTATGCTCGCAGATCCTACTTGTTGGGAGAATTAGCGACAAACTCTGAATGGCAACAGAATAATATTAGGATAAGCTGGTCCAAAACTAGCATCAAACAATTAATAACAACTAAAAACAAGATTAATTAGCTAAAACACTAATTCATTAACTAAAATGATTAATAAATGAAACTTGAAAACCTTGTCACCTGTGACAGTGTGTGATCTGATCAGGTTGGTGGTGCATTAGCGGAAGTAGGTTGGTGGTGCATTAGCGGAAGCATGTGGGGGTTGTACTATTGTAACGCGTGTTTGCATTCAATGGGATAGACTCGTTCTAATAAGACAACCTCGGATGTATTATTATTCGCAGATTGCTTCCATTTAATTAAACAATAACAATAAAATATTTTATAAACTTTTTTACGCTACTTTTTATAAACTTTTTTATAAATTTTTATAAACCCGCTCTAATAAGAAATTCCCCTCGAACAGATTATTAGACGAGTGTTTGAGTCAATGATAGACTGCTCTAATAAGACAACCTCGGTTATACTATTAATACGTGTTATCCCCTGATCGCAAACACCTCGTAGGCGAGGTTCCATTCCGCATCGCACCATTGTTTTTTTTTTTATTTAATCGTATAGTTTAATTTGTGTAATGTTTTTATATGTAGAGATTTATTTGCGATTGCTTCTATTTAATTAAACAATAACAATAAAATATTTTATAAACTTTTTACGTTATTTTTATAATCTTTTTATAATATGTATAGTGTATTTATTTACGTGGTATATTTAATTTGTGAAGTGTTTTTATACGTAGAGTATTTATTCACATTGTTCCCATTTAATTAAACAATAACAATAAAATATTTTATAAACTTTTTACGTTACTTTTATAAACTTTTTTATAAACTTTTTATAAACTTTTTATAAAATTTATAAACCTTTTTTATAAAAAATTTATAAACATTTTTTATAAATTTTCTATAAAAAAAAGTTTATAAAAAATTAATAAAAAAAGTTTAAAAATATTTATAAAAAAAATTTATAAAAAGTAACGTAAAATAAATATCATATAAAAACACTACACATATAAAAACACTACACAAATAAATACACTATACATATACCTAAACACTATACAATTAAAGTACAGCCGCATGTGGGGGTGGGACCCACAGCCGCCGCATGTGGGAGAGAGAGGGAGGACAAAGAGAGAATAAAGTACCCCTAAAACACTAAAACACTAGAGAGGGTTACTCTAAAAATATAGCCACCGTCAAAATAACCCCACCCATAATCATATATCCTTTTATGTATAAATAAACCCATCGCCACCGTGTCACTCTTGATGAGAATGAGACTATAGGTGCCCCATCTAAGCTCGTATTATATGAACTTTCATATATACTTATCATACCCGGTTCATTCAACATCTTATGTTATGTTTGTTTTACTATTTTTAGTTTTTAGACCCAGGTGGCTCGTACAGTAGTTATTGCACCACCACCACCCATCCCAAGTCACAAAAATCCACTTATATCACACTCTCCCATTTATAAATTTACTAATAGAATTTTGACATGAGTAAAGAAAACATAATACAATTTGACTAGCCTCATACTATGATTAAACCTAGTGTCATCAAAAATTTATTATTTAGAAAAGAAAAAAAATACCACAGATGTATTTATTATTATTTAAACTATCTAATAAACAAGTTTTCACAGATTAGCATTTATTTAAAGTTTTCGAAATATAAAATCTAACGAAACTGCTGAGAACAAAACAAGAAAACTTGTACAAAATGTATTAAACTATAGTAGATCTAATGCAAAAATGAAGAAGACAAGAGTGAAAATAACAAGTTTACAACTACTAGATTATAAAACGAAAATAATGAAATGATTAAAAAAAAGATAAACAAACTCTGATCAAGTATTGATTCGCCGAAATTTTAGGGTTTTTGTTTTGTTTTCTTACAAAGGGACGAGGGAGAGACCGAGAGAGTGAGGGAGAGGCGAATGAGAATATGAGTATATCAGTACCATTTAGGGTTAGGGTTAGGCTTCTTTGGGCTTCTTTGGGCTTGTTGGGCTTCGTAGAGAACAAATACTTAGCACATCTAAAAGTGTAGATTTCCTACTTAGAGCACTCTCATCCATAACACCATAACACCAATAACATCGTTCACGTCAGCGCCACATCAGCTTTAACATTTAACATTAACATCCCAAAAAACACTCTCATCTATAACATCCCAATAACACCATAACACCAATAATATTTCATATTTTCAATTTCAACCCTAAACTAAAACAACACTTCATTTATTAAACTAAAACAAACATTTCATTAAAACTAAAAACATATTACAATACGAGATTAAAAAAAAAAAAAAAAAATTACAAAAAAAAAAAAGAAAAAAAACTTCAAATCTCGACGAAAATAAACTACTAAAACTTAAAAAAGCGAATCATCCGAAATCCCAACCATCGAACGGTTGGCGGAGAATAAACTCCCATTAAAGTATCGACTCTCCATTATGTCGAAATAGTTTTCCGTGCTTCTTTCACCATGGCGAAGACCTCTTCACGTCTCGCTTCTTCCATGATCTCCTTACGGTTTCTTCATCTCGCTCCAAATACGAGGAGAAGCCTCACTTAACCCGCCGGGTGATTTTGAAAATCCACCGTAATGCTCACAGGTGGAGTAGAACAATTAGGAGGTACGGATGTTTTCAAACCCACCTGAAAGACATTTTACGGTGGTGTAGCGTAAACATCATGTTCTTGTAGAGTTGGAAAGTCGGTTTCCTGAGTGATTTGATTTGAAAGTCGGTTTCCTGAACTTTCTAGGCCGGAATTCTTGAGAAAAATCTTTGAGACATTTTTGCGTGTGTGAGTTGTGTATGTAATTTGTGTGTGTTGTGTGTTATAGATACCGTCACAGTAGAGTTATATATATATAAGCAGAAATTGATTTTGAGTTTGAATAAATCCTCAGATTTGATTTTTAAATTTCAAATTTGAATTTGAATTTATCCCTACCTTAATCGACCAAGACAATTTAAATTTGAATTTGAATAAGTTGAGGGTGTAAGTGAAAATTTATTTGAAATGGTTTAGGGTAAAATGAATTTTTTATTTTTATTAAATAACGCTGTTAGTCCCTTAACGCCTGTGGACTAACGGCGTGAATGGGTCGCAGACTCCCATCGGGTATAACGCAATAACGCCAATCGGGCTTGATTAGTTTAACGCCGTTCCCATGCGTGAAGAATGGGACTCGCTTTATAATGTTGTGAAGTGGGTGAGCAAGGCTGCTTGCTTTATTGTCACCTGAAAATCCAATTGACAGTGAATTATTAAGTCGAAATCTTTTTATTTTTAATTAACGAAATCAATAAAAAAAGTCCACACTTTTTCATGTATGGTAATAATGAGTGTGCCAATTTTTTCTAAGCATATAAGTGTGGAAATATTATTTAAATTTCTATAGTTAAAAGTGTGAAAATATTTTTTCAATGTCCATACTTAAAAATGTGGCAAAATTGCAAAAGATGTGGAAACAGTTGTGACACATATAAATGTATCTTTATTATAATTGTACACACTAACATATGTGGATTATATTTTTAAATATTTGTGACATCTATAAATGTAGCAAAATTATCATCCATATAAAAAAAATCCACAATTAACCTTACCGTAGCAAAATAAATGTAGAGAACACAGCTATTTTTTGTAGTGAATATTATGTAATAATAAAAAAGAGTTAATTGCATTTTTGGTCCCTGTGTTATGGTCAAATTGCAGTTTTGGTCCCTAAAACTTTGAAAGTGCAATGATAGTCCTCATTTTAAAGTCTGTGTTGCAATTTTGGTCTTTGGATAAAGTGAAATGGCTAAAATACCTTTTGTCTTATTCAGAGAATACAAGAGTAATTTGGTCATTTCACATCGATTAAGGACCAAAAATGCAAACCAAAATTCAAAATGGGGATTATCATAGCACTTTCAAAGTTTTAGGGACCAAAACTGCAATTTGGTCATTTACCACGGGGACCAAAAATGCAATTAACTCTAATAAAAAATGAGAAAGGTTGGGGATTGAGAGAAAACGTGCTAGAAGTAGAAACTCTTATGGCAAGACACAGTAATGAAAGGAAAGCTTTTGTTATATGTTACGTTGTGTTTTTAGCATTGTTGATAGATGGGTATTTGACATTAACACAAAGCAACCCTTAACATTATGATAACCACACCAACAATGTATCTATCATAAGGCATTTCTGATTTTGGAATCACTTGAAAGATATTGTTGAAGCAAATTCCTGCGGTCCGGCTTGACTTGAGAGTTTGGCTTCAATCAACAATGCCGGAGGAAATGGATGTTCCTTCCTGCACAATGCACGACACGCATTAGCCTCGCCCTGGATGATGTCCAAGACCAAGCTCCGGCGTGAAAGTAAGCTAGAGGGTAATAAAGATAGTAATGAATGCAGTGATTAATGTAGGTGTGTGTGTATTTATTACAAAACATTAAATGTGTTGGGGTATTTATACTACCCCAACTATGTACATGTGTCATTGTAGATTCACTATTTGCGCAGGCCTATATTACCTGCCTGTAGGTCTATAGCCACCCTAGTTGATAGGCCACGTGGTGAGAATCCCTTAAAAACTGGATACTGTCACTTGTCGTCCGGACGGCAGAGCTTCTCGTCCGGCCAACGATCCCGCCGGACACTGGGTCGTCCGACCATATACGCCAACATGTCCCCCCCAGTATTGTATCATCGTGTGAGGACCGATGGTGCAATACTTGATATTATTAAATATCTATGAAAGAGAGCATTTTGCTCCGACCCACCGCGGGCCTTAGTAACATCTGTGGTGTTGGGCTATTTTGATGGGCCTGGCTATTCTAATGGGCTTTTATCCGCATCTCTCTGTTTTCCGAGATAGACGTGGACGAGTGAGATTGAGCCACGTCGCCTTTTATCGATCGATGGGACGCTTGACAGCTTATTAGGGTTTTTTTTACCGCCTATATATATGTTTTCTACCACAGTTATTTTATCACATATCTCTCCTACATCCTGAATTGCTCTCGCTTGCCGGATCTCTTCTTCGTTTTTATAAGGTTCGTCTCGTTCTTCCTTGTAATTATTTGTACATCCTTTTCGGCATCCTTTTAGTAATGGCCGAACAAGCAACCAAGGAACAGAGCCATCCTATTTCAACCGAAGCTATCCAACCTTCTGTAGTTCCAAGTTCGATATGCATATATATACATCTAAACTAACACAACCTCGAATCGATAACATAATCGAGAATACGGTATTCCCAAAGACCTCCGTCCTCACCTTCCTCCGGACGATATGACCATGGACCAACTCCCGGCCGATAAAATTGGCATATACCCCCAGCAGTTGGATACCGGAGGTGTTAGGATTCCTTTTTCTTCCTTCCTACTAAATGTAATTAGACACTTTAGGGTCCACTTTTCCCAGCTGGTTCCTCTAGGCTTGAACCGGGTGACTCTTTTTGAGATTAGGTGCTATAGTTTGGGTATCCGCCCCAGGGTATCCTTGTTCCGGGCGTTTTACCGCTTGTGCAAGCAGGGGCACTGGTTTTCCTTCGAGAGTAGGACGGGTAAGAAGGCCTACAAGTGCTTCAAAGAGGTGCTCACCGGTCTTAAACATTGGAAAGAAAAGTTCTTCTTGATTGACCGTAGGGCAATTCCGTATGCCATGGCATGGAGACACAAGGATTCCAAGATTACAGATCCTTATCCGGACGGTTTTTCCGAGGGGACACCGAGAGGTCGAGTAGCACCGATTTTGCTAAGGAAACCTACCATAAGCTTACTATGGATGTGTCATCTTTCCTCGGTCTTCAAGAATCCGTGGTTCGAGCCTCTTCTAAAGGATGCCGGGGTCATGGTAATTATTTGTCTTGTGCCTGGCTTTGTTGTGTTTATTGCCTTGTTTTTCTTTAACAACCTTTTCCTGCAGCTGTCACCATGTCCGAATATCCGAACTCCCAAGCCGGACGATACCGTGGTAAGCAAAGGCCCCGCTGTGGACCCCGACCGGGAAATTCCTAAAAGGACAACGAATCCCCTTCCGGTGGGCACGGCTATTCCTGCAAAGGACGCCATGACTAAGAGAGCCGAGGAGGCTGACCCGGAGGTCGTGGCGGCCAGGGAGAAGAAGGAGAGAGAGAGACCAGGGAGAGGAAAGAAAGGGAAGCGATCAAGAAAAAGGGTGGTGAGTGCACATCTAAAGCCCAAAGCAAGAAAAAGAAGAAAAGGAGGACAGGTTTCGTCGAACACTTTTCTTCGGGTTCGCCCGTGGTGAATGCCGATCCGTTGAATCATGCCCATCTGGACGATCAGGAGGCGAACCTGAACCTTAACGCCGAACAAGAAACTCATGTGGTCGCTACCAGGGGTGATAACGAGGGCGCAGCCCGTGAGGGGATGGGTGATAACGGGGGAGGAGGCGGTGAACATCTGCAACAGATGCCGTTGTCCCAACAAGGACGTGGCCAAACTCCTCCGGTTCCTTCCCCACTTCATAACTCCGCAGGTATGCGCCAAACCTCGCATAACTCTTTCGTTCGTTTTATCGCTTTTAGTTACTAACTTTGTTTTTTGGTCGTCTTTCAGCCCAATCTGCCCCTCGAAGTCATGGTCCCGATCATGTTGAAAGGGTTTTATTAGACTCATGTATGTTTCAATCTTACCTCCATCCCTGTCTGCTTGTTAAAGATTCTCTTACTATCCCTTTTGGTTTTTCTTGTAGATGAGGCCACCAACATTTTCATTCCCCAATGGGGTCTCAGGGATGAAGTCCGGATCAATTCATACCGGTCATGCCGAGATATGATCGACAATGTTGCTACTCCTACCGAGAGAGGGCCTTAGAGCAAGTGAATAATATTGATCTCATTCACGAGCATACGAGGATTTCGGAAGAGCGTTATTGTCCAGGGTGAGTCGCTGAGGAGATTCAAGGATCTCTCGAATGGATATTGGCAACGAACGAAAGTCATAAGGGTTGTCGGGGGCTTGTCGAGAAACTCTTTCACCGACAGCCGTGAGAATGGAAGGTTGGTAGGGAGTTGGAGAAGTTCGGACTCGATTTGAAAGCCGGTCTGCAGGGAGAGATCCGAGGAGGAGGTCGAGAGGGTAACTCGGGACAGAATGAGTGGTTGAGACCTCCTGCTCGGCCGAAAATCGTGAAATTAGAAAGTGGTGGTGTCAAAGATCAATCTTTGGTCGCTCTGCAGCGCAAAAGATAAACCGGTGGCCGAGGTTGCTCAAAGCGAGGTGGTTAAACAGAATGTTGTCCGGACACTTCTACCTTCGGCGGTTCGTCGGTTATTTGGAAGTGTTGAGTACAAAAAGAGTATGGCTAAAGTGTACAATTTGACCTACCAAGCGGGGTTCGTGACCGGGGCCAAAGTGAACAGAACCGAAGAGGAGACGGAGGCTGCTTTACAGAATATCCGAAAGGTTAACAGGGATGCTCCAAACTTGTGGAGAGCGGAATACGACAAGCTTTTTGAAGATGAGTATCCCTTCATTCAGAAGCTCGCAGACTCCTACTTCCTGCCCTTGGGGGATCTACTAAACATGGAGCCGGAGGTTCCTGTTAGCAAAGAGACACCTGGTCCATCCAATGCTCCTCATGCCACCGAGACTCCGGCAGACATTGCGGAAAAGAATGCTTGAGTTCAACCCTTCTTAGGACTTGTATTTTTGTGAACAATTATCCGGATAATATCGTTGTAATAATTAACAATGCTTCTTTAGCCATCTTTGTGAATGAATGTCTTTTGCTCGACATGTGTTCCTTTTATTTATTTATTTTATGTTTCGTGCTTGATATCTTCCTTATGTCATTCTAAGGGCATCCGCCGCGTGAGCCGTGCATCCGCTTTCCGGGCATCCTCGTGAAGTAAGAGGGCATCCATTACTTGGGCATATGTTACGCTTGCCCGCATCTCGCGGGTTATTCCACCGTGCATCCGAAGTCGTTTTACACTGGGCATCCAGATACGGGCATCCTTTCGAGTTAAAGGGCATCCGCGTGTTTTCGGGTATACTTGCGCTTTCATACTCGATGGGGCGACCGTCGAATTGTTATATTATCACATCAATTGTTACGGAAAATTGCCTCCCACCGCGGAAACTTTCGTCATTGAAATAATCACGGTCATTTCAGACACACATCGACAATAGGATTCTTATCACAATAGCAACTATAAGAAACAATTTCTAAGGTTTATAGCATGCCAGGTCCGAGGGACCTCCTTTTCTTCCATTGTTTGCAGCTTATAAGAGCCATTATGATTTGCTCCTACTATACGGTAGGGCCCTTCCCAATTTGGTCCTAACTTTCCTTGATTCTCCACCCGGCTTGCCTCATTCTTCCGGTATACAAAATCTCCTACCTTGAAATTCATTGGTTTGACTCTACGGTTGTAGTCTCGCTCAACCCAAGGCCTTGTATTTAGCTTTTGAATGGCAACATTTTCCTTCTTTCTTGCAAGAGGTCTAAATTCAGCGTTGTTCTTCTTCGCTCGATCTTCCCGAACATCATTGTTCGATCGTAGGCATCCCTATCTCCGCCCGGAATTACGCCTCGCCACCGTAGGTCAAGTCAAGGGTTTCTCCGTTGCTCGTCTTGAGAGTTGTCCTGTGTGCCCATAAAACATTAGGTAACTCATCCAACCATCATGTTCTCTCTCGGCCTAGTCTCGTTTTTATCCCTTCCATCAAACTCCGGTTAGCCCGTTCTACGAGTCCGTTGGCTTGCGGATGTGCTACGGCTGTATTTATTTGTTTGATTTTCAACCCTTCACACCATTTTTTGAATGGGTCATTGACGAAATTGGTTCCGTTATCAGTGACTATGACTCCCGGTAAACCATACCTACATACAATATTCTCATACACAAACTTTATGACATCTTTCCCTGTTGTTTTGACCAACGGATTCGCCTCTATCCACTTGGTGAAATAATCGATCGCCACTATCACATACTTGAAATGGCCAGGTGCTTCCGGAAAGGGGCCCAACATGTCCATTCCCCATTGGTAGAAGGGTCATGGGGCCATGATGGACGTCAATGATGTCTTGGGGAGTTTGGGTACTGGAGAGTGTATTTGGCAAGAATCACACTTCCGGACCTGCTCTCGGGTATCCCGGTGCATGGTAGGCTAGTAGTACCCTTGCCTCATAAGCTTGGCCACCACGGTCCTTGGTCCCAAGCATTCCACAACACCCTTCAAGCACTTCCTTGATTATGTAGTTTGCACGCAACTGACCTACACATCTCATCATCGGGACTAGATAACCTTTCTTAAAGAGGACCCTTCTTCCATGACATATGCGGAATCTTCATCCTTAAACTCCTAACCTCATTGGGATCCTCCCACCCCCTTCTTCCAAACACTTGATGATTCGCGCCATCCGCTTGTCCGCTTCTTCTTCTACTATGGTGTTAACCACTTCTTCACCTCCCGACGGTTTTTCCGGACTTCCACAAGTACTTTTTGGTCGGTGGTCAAAACCACCGACGCTAGCTTGCTTAATATATCCGCCTTCGATTTTGAGCCCTCGGAATGTTGCGAATCTTAAAGCTTTGGAAATCGATATGTATTTTCTAGCTTGGGCCAAGTACTTCGCATGCTTTCCTTAGTAGTCGAATTCTCCATTGATTTGACCGGCTACTAGTTTTGAATCTACTCGCACACTTAAGACCCCGATTTTGAGTTTTCTCATGATTCTTGCCGGCCCAAGATGGCCTCATATTCTCGCCGTTGTTTGTGCTTGGGAAGTTAAGCCGTAGAGCGTAGGTCATTTCTACTTTTTCTGGACTGATGAGAACTAATCCTGCTCCCGCCCCTTTATTGTTAGATGCTTCGTCTGTATATAGCAACCACTCTCCTTCCCCCATTTCCATTACTTCCTTACTTTTCCCAATTCCCGATTCCACCGGTACTTCGCTAGGAACCGCTAGCACTTGTCCTCGATTGCGTTGCGAGGCGTAGGTGATATTGTATGCTCCTAGCTCCACGGCGATTTGGCTAACTTTCCAAAGCTTCCGGTTTATTCAAGATTTGCTTGATGGGTTGATCGCCATGACCCGATGGGGTGGGCCTCGATATATCTCCTTAGTCTTGGGATGCATGTAATGTACACAAAGCTAATTTCTATAGGGCGTGGTGTTGCTCTGCGTCATGTAATGTCCCATTAACGTAATGCACCGACGATCGCCTCCCTTCTCTTTCTACCAAGAGCACTTTGACTTACCGCTCCTTTTGAAGCGAGAGATATATAAACAATTGCTCCTTCTACTTGGGTGTGGACAAAGAAGGTAGCTCGAGTATCAACCTCTTCATTTCTCGGAAAGCCATCTCGACTTCCTTTGTCCATCCAGATTCATCCTTATTTTCTTTGGTGATGTTCTTCATGTATCAAGAAAGGAGAGCTCTTCTCACGACTTTGATAGGAACCTATTAAAGGCCGCCACTTCCCACTCGTGCTTTGCATTTCCTTTAGGGTTTTCGGAGATTTCATTTCCATTATAGCCTTCGTCTTTCTTGGGTTAGCCCTTATTCCTTCTGACGTCACCATATAGCCGAGGAATTTCCCTTCTTCTACTCCAAAAGAACACTTTCGCGGGTTCAACTACATGTTTATCTTCCTGAGGTTGTCAAAGGTTTCCGCGATGTCAGCTATCATTTCGCGTTCCGTCCGGCTTTTTATGACCATATCATCCACATATGCTTCCAGATTCCTTCCTATCTGAGATTGAAATGCGAAGTCTACCAATCGTTGATAGGTAGCTCTGGCATTCTTTAATCCGAACGGCATTTTGGTGTAACAAGATGTTCCCTGCCTGTAAAATGCCGCCTTTTCCTCGTCATCTTTATCCATCTCGAATTTGGTGGTAGCCCTTGTAGGCTTCTGTGAAACACTTATATTTATACCCCATGACGGATTCAATATTCCACCAATCTCCCAGAGGTAATAATCCTTGGGGCACGAAGAGTTCAGAGGCTTAAAGTCAATACATATCCTCCAGCTTCCATCACATTTCTTAACCAACACGGGGTCGATATCCATGTTGGGTATCGCATCGGACGGACTATGCCGGCTCTAACCCATTCCTCCACTTCTTCATTGATTACTTGGTTTTTTCGTGAAAAGGTTCTCCTTTTTGGGCCACCGCGATCGGAACGCTTACATGTAGGAGTGTTGTATTAGGCGCCTTGGCACCCGGCCATGTCCGCCTCCCTGTGCAAATATATCTTTGTTCTTTCTTAAGATCTCGATGAGTTGTCTCCAGATTCCCCGAGAACCTATGGTTACCGTTGCTCGGGATAGGTGCATTAACGGGATATCTTTAAATGCCTTTTGGTCTTCTTGAGTTTCTTGGCCCCCGGTTTCTATTTCTCTCTCGGAAGAGCAACTTCTCCGAGGATCATGTCCCTCCTCTAATCTCCTACATTCCATAACTACCGCTCTTTTGGCGATCAGGGTAGCTATTCCTTCCGGAGTGGGGAACTTCATCATTGCGTGGATGGTTGAAGGTATGGCTCTTAATCCTTTTAAACCTGTCCGACCAAGTATTATATTATAGGGAGAAGGTGATTTCACTACCGTGAACGTCATCATAACCGTCCGGAACAGGCCATGATCACCCATGCGTACTTCTAGTTCGATCTTCCCCATTGGTTGGATGACTTCACCAGAAAAACCCACCAACGGAGAACTGGTTTCTTGTAGCCTGGATTGGATTGACGGGCACAAGTTTCTGAAATAATGTTCGTACATGACTTGGACGGAGGCACCTTCATCTACGAATACCCTTCTCACAAAGTAGCCTTCTATTTCCGCTTCCACAATTAGGGGTTCTTCGGACAGGTCGTCCGCATCTATCCGGGGAAAGGATATAGGAACATTCATCCAGTCTTCCTCATAGAACCTTCCCTTCCTTTTACGGTCTTCTGAGTAATGACAGACCATGTTGATCACTTTCCCTTTTCCGTTATGACCTCTCGGTCTTTCCCTTCCCTTTTGTTGGACGTTCTTGACCAAATGGTCCAATTTCCCAGATTCAAGGGCCACTTCCAATTGCTTTTTTAGATGGTAGCAGTCATTGGTGAGATGTCCTCTCTCTCCATGATATTCACATAATCGATCCTCATTCTCTTTGCTTGGCTTTCCTTGCAACGGGGGTGGTGGGGGTAGGTTTAGGTGGTGCTCTATGGAAAGTATTTCCTTAGGCTGTTTGGATAGGCCGGAGAGTAAGATCCGAGAGCCGTCGGGCTTAATAAAATCATGGCGTCTGAATTCATTTCGGGGTCGCGTCTCGGCCTTCGGAGAGACATACGGCGAAAAGACCTCTCTCTGCCTGGAGTCGTTCCTTTCCCAAGGCCGCCACGCTCCTTTTCCGTCACCGAACCCTCCCCGAGGTTCCTATCTCGAGGCTTGGTTGTTCCCTTCGAGATAACTCAGATGCTTCTCCTTCTAAGCAGACTCGGTGTTCTTATAAGCCTCTTCTGCCCGAATATAGTCATCTACCCTGGTCATCATTTCTTTCACGGATTTTGGGACCTGATCAGAGAACTTCTTAGCCAAGTCGGGACACCGATGAGCATTCATGAACGCCGATATTTTCATAAGTTCGGGAACACCGGTATCCTACTAGCCTCATCGGTCCACCGCTCCTTGAACACCGGTAGTGTTTCGTTGGCCTGCCTGACAATCCGGGTGATTTCCGTAGGGTCATTCAGGTTCTTTTGCCGTAGTGCAAACCTTGTAGTAAATTGCTCCCTTAACTCGTCCCAATTGTCAATGCTTCCTGGCTCTAAATTGATGAACCATCCTTGTGTCGCTCCGTCTATAATCTTTTGGAACATTCGGCACCACACTGGCATTGGCCATTCCCCCTGGTTCGCTGCTCCCATAAAGCGGTTGATATGATCGTCCGGATCGGCCGAACCATCATACAGCTTTAGGTTAGTGGGCATGGTGTACTTGGGGCCAGCGAATTCTACTATTCTTCTCGTGAAGGGCGACCGAGCTACTTCCTTGTGGGTTTTGCTGAGATCATCCTTGGGGTTTGGTTCTGCCTTCTTCCGCTCATCTTCGTCTCGCGTGAAAGTGAGTCGGATGGGCTTGATAGCTCCGGCTCCGTCGCATTGTATTTTCCGAGAGAGCCTCAGAGACACCATCCTGGCTTGTATTTTTCCCATCCCTGAGGTTTCCTATTGAATACCCCACCCCCTATATGTTGGGAGGAATTGGGTTCAGGAGGTGGTGGTCCCAAGACCGTCATTCGATCCTCCCAGAATGAATCGGTCCCACGGATTGCGCCAATTTGTTGAAGCAAATTCTCGCGGTCCGCTTGACTTGAGAGTTTGGCTTCAATCAACAATGCCGAGGAAATGGATGTTCCTTCCCAAGACACGCACGACACGCGGTAGCCTCGCCTACGAATGATGTCCGGACCAAGCCCGGCAAAGTAAGTAGAGGGTAATAAAGATAGTAATGAATCGCATGATTAATGTATGTGTGTGTGTATTTATTACAAAACATAAAATGTGTTGGGGTATTTATACTACCCCAACCATGTCTCTGCCATTGTAGATTCACTATTTGTGCAGACTATATTACCGCCTGTAGAGGCCCATAGCCACCCTACTTGATAGCCACGCGTGGTGAGAATCCCTTAAAACCTGATCTCGTCACTGTCGTCCTGACGGTGAAACTACGTCCGTGAACGATCCCACGGACACTGAGTCGTCCGGCCATATACACCAACAAATACATCAGCAGTTCTATCAATAAAAAAAGTCCCCATGTCTGATATGGACATTTACGATCAATATCTTCAAATTTATAGTCATTGCACCAATCAAAGAACCCAACCATTAAGTTTTTGGTGTGAAATATTTAGCATTGTTGAAAGAAATATGGACAAATAATAAAAGAAAATGTAATACAAAAAAGTAGTCAAACTACTAATGTAACGAGGCTAGTTCTAAAGCACTTTAGATAAAGATCTATGTGTTTGAGCAAAAGTAGCACTTACAGTTGTACTCAGAAATAGAACCGACATTGCCTCAACAACAATGCAAGCCACCATACTTGCCAACATCGTAAGGAGAAATTGAATAACGACTCGAAAAAGAATATACTTTACCAAAAAAAGTCATATAAAGAGACAACCTTGTGATATGATTGTCCTAAAGATTTCCAAACATCCTAAAGACTCGGTCTAAGCATGTCCATGACCTGAAAAAGATTGAAACTTTTATGTCATGCTACACCGTTGGAAATCTAGGCTAACCATAGTTGAGCATCTGCGATATCGCAAGCAAAAAGTTTTAGATCAGAACTCAAAAGAATGTGAAATTCACCTTGTTGGCTCTTGTAGTGAACATACGGAATTCCGTTACATCCATTCAACGTGCTTTTGCGTTAAAAACAAATATTCAATGTGCTTTTGCGTTAAAATTAAATATACAAATTAGATCATAAAAACACTAACCAAAAATACTATAAGATGAATTTGTAAATCCAAACATGTAGAATGTAATACGTACATGTACATAGTACACCTGCAACTCATACGGTGGGCCATAGTTCCAACCTCTACGATGCTCAAACTGTAATGCTAGTTAGGGGTGAGCAAACGACCCGAACGGACCGGACCGACTGAGACCGGACCGACCACATTTCATCCGGTCTTCGGTCTAGGCTTTTGGGCTAAGTCGGTCTTCGGTCCGGTCCTGTCCAGTCCGGACAAAAAACCGACTATTTTGGCCTTGTTGGACCGAATCAACCGACGGACCGACCGAGACTGGATCGGACCGACCACATTCGGTCCGGTCTTCGGTCGAAGTTTTTTGGCTAATTCGGTCCTCGGTCTTGACGATCCGGTCTGGTCCGAGACCGATGCTCACCCCTGATGCTACCTACAAACGAATAATAAATACTCCGTCAATAGTGCAACATCAATAGGTTATTATGAAACATCAAAGCAATTAGTAAAACATACTGTATCAGGGCCTGTTCTACCACTTTCACTAGTGACCCTCCAGCCAACATGAACATGCCCAAAACTACCTTTACCATTTCCATTTCGTATTGTATATAGGGGTGAGCATCGATCCCGGACCGGACCGGATCGTCAAGACCAAGGACCGAATTAGCTAAAAAGCTTAGACCGAGGACCGGACCGAATGTGGTCGGTCAGGTCCGGTCTCGGTCCGTCCGTCAGTTGGTCCGATCCAACAAGGCCAAAATAGTCGGTTTGTGGTCCGGTCCGACCGGACCGAGGACCGAATTAGCCCAAAAGCCTAAACCAAGGACCGGACCGAATGTGGTCGGTCCGGTCCGGTCTGGGGCGATCCGTCGGTCGGTCCGGTCCGTTCTGATCGTTTGCTCACCCCTAATTGTATATATGTGAACTTCCCACTTGTACCTTCATCAAACTAGAAAAATAAAAATAAAATAAAAATAAAATAAAATAAAATAAAAATTGTTCACAAGTTTTTAAACTAGAGAATGTTATTTGCGCTCTGACAACGCACGCCTAAATCATGTTTAACGATAAATTACTTGACAATTATAAAGTACATTTTCTCTTTCCAAATTTCCACCAATCACTTTTTCAAATCTACTAATCAAATCACTAAGATACTAAGTAGCCTTAATTGGCGTAAGTTAATCATTTTTCTTTAAACTAATACTAATAAATTATAAAATTACGCAAATAAGGTGCATTTTTATGTTCTTCAACTCCTACAATCTTATCACCACTTCCACCTATGCTGCAACATGCGCATAATAGGTAAGTGAATTCAATGTAATGTGACTTGGTTCAATTTGTTATCACCTCATGATGAATCCAATTAATCAATCATCCTACAAATACTCTAGGTGATTAAAATTTGAATCCTTTTTAGTGATAAGTTTGAGGATTTTGATGAGGTTTTGTTTATAGTTATTTCATGTTCACGATATTACGTTTGGGGAAATTAACAGCTACAATAACCAAAAGAACATTACCGTACAATAAAAAAAGTATATGTTTAGTGTAATGGGAGTAAAAGAAGAACTTTACGAGGTAGTAAAAAGTTGAATGTAACTCAGAAAACTGTTAAACCGTTTGAGATCTAATTATTTGAATTTGACTTGTTTGACTGTTATAAATATTGTATGAAGATCCATGCCAATGCAATAGCTTCTTTCGTCGACGATAATTAATAATTTGTGATATTATGGTGAGTGTTTTGTGTAGCGTTTAAAATAGAGCGTGAACACGAAAACGAATCGAAACTAACAGTTGTCTTATACGATAACTAAAGTCTGTATAAAATTTTAACATCTATCAAACAACATATAAAAACATTTAACGAAAATGAAAGAAACATTACATCGGTTATGAGATAAAACTAACAACACACGTAAACATCACAGAAAACTAACAATGATAGGATTAATAGCGCCGTTGTTAAGAAGAACGCAAGTAACAAAATTAGCATCAATGTGATTAGCCCAAAATTAAAAAACAAATGGCTAATTTTGACTATTTTGTAAAAGATTTAGGCACATTTAGCCTCATATTTTTTTTGAAATTGGCGTATTTAGCTTATTGAAAAGTTAAATGTGCACTAACGGGCACAAATTATCTCTTAATTATAAAACATTATAATCGTTTTGAAGAAAACTTATATATATAATATATTTATATAATGATGGATCGTTTACGTTTAAAAAATTTTATGGGTTCTAAACGAAAAATAATAAAAGTTTGAAGATTTGGAGATTAAACATAACGTTAAACCCGGCTCAACCGGTTGAACTGCTCTCGCCGAAAAAACGGGTCGATGAAAGCCGAGTCAACCCGACAGTGTTGGGTCAAACAGGTCAAATTAAACAGGTCAACCCACCGGTTTGAAACGTCCCGTCAACCGGTTTTCGATATGTATTAATAGTTTTATAATTTCACTTTTTACATTTTGTTTTCATTTATATATATTATAGCGAGTACCTACGCGTTGCGTGGCGAAGAAGACTGTGACGATTAACCGAGAATAGATATCGATGAGACCGATTCACCAATTTGTATCGGTTTCAACGGGTCCTCTCTAGTTCATTTTCGGATGGATATTATTGGTTAGCCGAACCGGTAGCGACACCGGTTTCCGGTTGAACCCGTTGGTCTTTCAAAACAATATTTACCATCAACTTGTTAGCTTGTATGAAACTTTGTGTGTTTTATTAATTTGTATAATGTGTATAATAACATGTACTTTTCATTTTACGGTGTTTTAAAAATAACATTAATTAGTGTGTTTAATTATTTTTCTATTTAGAATTATATTGTAGCTTTTTTAAATTGTACATTGTTAAAATTTTATTATACTTTTTAGTAAGAGGTGTTTTAATTGGTTGTTTTTAATTTGGTAGATATACTTTTAATTGGTTGTACAATGTAAATAAATTTATTGTACTTTTAAATAATGGGGTGTTTTAATAAGAGTATTAATTACACAACACATTTCTCTCACTTTTGAATTTCAACTTTTCAATTTTCAAGTTTTGACCGTTTTTCTATTATATGTAGTATAAATAATATTACCAAAATTTAACCGTTTTCACATAATGGGAAGCAACTCAGTTGCGATTTAAGATCAGCATTTGCGATGGCATCACCTAAAGCACATTGACTTTCAACAACTTGACTTTGTATTTCGAGTGCCTGTAATGTATTGTTTATCATTGTTGCAATGCTATAATCATCTGATCTCGAACAAACCAGATTGTTGTGTCAATGTTCTCATTATCATTCTATTTTCTCAATATATTGTACTTCCCAATAACATCGAGTCAACGGATTTTAACCACTGAATGACTGCATTTTCAAGCTTAATGATCACATCATCATCTTTTTTCACTAACTCAGCCGCTCGGATTTCACGTCGTTTATCTTTCAATTGCTACAAGAAAGAATGAAAGATACAAGAATTAAGTTCAATCATCACAAAAGGGTGCTTAATTCATTGGGAAGTTCTAATCAAGGTATTACCCTTCTTTATCGAAACTGAAAAATAGATTAGACTCGCATGTTAGCTTGTTAGTAAATATCTTAGCACATACACCAGGAAAAAAAAAATTGTTACTATTGTGAAGTTTCTCCTGTTTGCATGTCGGAGTCTCGTTTTTGTTAGTTTTCGCAATCTAGTTGGAATATTAAGATCAGAGCAGAAACTAACAATTTACCTTATATGCACTGTTGGAATCACTCCTAAACAGTATTTCAAGTATTTATATTTCATATGTAATAGGTAGCTTTATCATGGCCTTTATGTTTGTTTAAGGTCAAGCTTATGTAGAAGGCCCATAAGCTTGGGCCCAAGTCCAATAAGGAATAGGGAAGGAGAGGGAGTGTTGCCCTAGCTCCTTGCCTATATAAACATTGTAATAACCCTCACTTGAGGGTTGGTTGTTCAAGTTATTCTCTTTCACTCACTCTTTCTCTTAACCGTGTTTATTCCTACGTATTGTGTGTGTTTGGATAGCTTGTTCATCCGCCTCTCCTCTCTATCTCTTTCTCTATAACTTGTGTTTGTAAAACTAGTGACCTAACAGTGGTATCAATCGCCAAATAGTTGGTTGTACTCTTTGTTTTGAAGTTTTTTGGTTTTGGGTCTTACACGTAAAGATAACGCAATCTTTGGTTCTCTTAAAACTCGTTTTTACACTTTTAATCCAAGATTCTTGTACTTTCAATGTTTTGAGGTGTTAAAATACTTGTTTTGGCAAAAGTTTCAAACTTTACGCGTGGATCTCGCTTTTAAGCTTGTTTTTGTTCGTGGGTGTCGTTTCACGCCAGAACCTGCTTAATTGCTTGGTACATCAAAATTCACATTTTGTGTTCTTTTGGTACTATTGAAGCTATTCCATAACAAAAATCGGTTTAGAAACACATTTGGGCAAAATCAAAGTTACGAGTAATTCTACGCGTATCAAAACCCTAAGATTACGCGTAAGATTTTCCTTGGTATGATCTTCAATTTTACGTTTATTCCGTGTTTTCTTACTTGGATAAGTCCGAAAATACGTCGACTTTAGATATCTTTTGCACCGTGAAGTGTAAAAGATTGTTTGAGCAAAAACCCAAAATTACGCATAAGATAAGCTTACGCGTGAAATCCCACGCATAAGATTCACTTTACGCGTAAACTAAGGTCACGACAAGGTAATCCCACGACATACGCTTTCTCGCCTAACTTTTGTCTACGCATAACTTTAGTGTTTTACCTACTTACGCGTAAGCTAAATCCTACGCGTAACTTCTCATTGTTACGCGTAACTTTTGGTGTTTTTACGCATAAGTGCTACTTGGTTCTTGTCTTTTCTACGCCTAAGGACACTTCATCAACAAAGTTTCATTCGACTACAAAGATCCATTTTTACCACACAAGTTAATCATCATGTCTCAACCACCATACTCTAACTATTTCCCTCACACTTATAATCATCAACAACAACAACAATTAACCCCACAACATCAACAATGGAATCAACAACAAGCTATTTATCAACAACAATTTAATCAGCAACATACTCCACAACTTGGTGCAATTCCACAACCACAAATGGTTCAACCACCACCAAGTCTTCAAGCTCTACCCTACACAAACGATTTCAATCAACATCCATCACGAAGCACTATGAAGGAACCCACTTGGTTTGCAAAGATGTGTGAAGCTTTAAGCGACCAACAATCAATTCATGAAGTCGATCACTGATAGACCTCCAATGCTCACTCCAGAAACTACGATCAATGGGTGATAAGGTTCTTTAGGTTTTGTGATCTAAAGAAGCCACATGGAAAGTTCTTAAAGAAGGTTATCTTGAAGGTCCATTTGAGATGCCTCCGTCATTGTACCCGGATATCCAACTCATTGCTCCACCAAGAGATGAACAAACCAACATTGCTATCACAGCGATTTAAATCCCACGAACTTCTACACTATGAAGTCGATGAACTTGCAATGGAATACATCCTCTTAGGATTACCAAACCCAATTCTTCGTAGTGTTGATGCTCAAAAGACCGCACAAAAAATGCGGGATCATATTCGCTTCTTATGGAAGGATCTCAGACTCAATCGAGGATTTGGAATCCAAAATTTACTTGGCTTATGAACACTTCATGATTGAACCGGAGAGACACTAGAGTCATATCATCATCGATTTTCGACATCATCAATGATTTGGATAAACACAACATCATCATGCCACAATTGCGAGTGAATACTAAGTTCCCGAGTAGTCTTGGTCCGAATGGGAGAAGTATGTCATTTTTCTCCGCTGCGAAGAATATGCATCATTCTACTTATGGATTATTATACGATTACTTGAAGCCTCATGAAAAGGAAGTTGATCGGGAAAGGATTCTCCGTGCTCAAATTGCTCAACAATCACAACCTGACAATCAACAACTTGCCTTGTATGCTCAATGTAATTATCCTCTCAACCAAAGAACTCAACCAATCGCTTTAAACACACCTTCACAAAGAACAACCTCAACCTCAACAAAATCAATTGGTTCCATATAGCAACAATGCTCAAGCATATGTCGGTGAAGCTACCGAGGAAATCGATCCATTCAAGCATTGCAACAAGGATTTGTGATGATTGCTAATGCTTTTGGCCGTTACACCAACAAATCCAACAATCGATTCGCTCCTCATCTAACACACGGACTCAAGTCATGTGAACAATGGACGTGTTGAAGTTCGTAATCGTGATTATGGTCGTCGATGGGCGGTGGTCAAGGGTTTAATGTCGTGGTAGGAATAACAACAGAGCTCAAGTGATGGAACAGGAAATGCTCGTAATCGGTTAAATGGTCTTAGATGCTACAACCGCAATGAGAAGGACACTGGCTAATGCATGCCCAAAGCCAAGGACTAGGGGCGGTGGCTTATTTCAAAGAGACTTTACTTTTGGCTCTTAAGGATGAAGTCAGTGGATCTCTTACAAACAAAGAACATAGCTTTATGGCGTATGCGCACTCGAGATGATGATATGGAGGACTTGCAGGCTAATGCAACAAGTATGTTGATGGCTAATATGCATGAGCCGCATATGAGTGATACAGCTGAGAGAGTATGACACCGATGGCTTGTCTTAGGTACCGAACAAACCATCATCATATCTCGAACTAATCTCTCCGCCAATATCTCGAATCCGCAAGACGGATCGATCGCTCAAATGAGTCTTCTACATCTTTTCTCGATGATTTTCGTTAACCTCGTAGTTACATTTGACGATCAAGATGACCTTATGGTTTCCTTTGATAATCAAATTGACTCGTGGTCGCATTTGAGGATCTAAAGAATGATCATGTTGAGACTCACATTGAACAAGATGATCTGTTGCCTCATCCGGATTTTGCTCGGTTAATTCAAGACCATAAAATCAAAATGGAGGAATGTTATGCATTAAATCAATCTTTAAAAAGTAAAATGCATCATTAACCAAGGATTTTGAATGCTTACAAATGCAACTCAATTTTTTCAAAACTCAAGAAAACTGTGAAAAAGGTTTTGAAGCCGCTTTGCAAAATCTCATCAAATGAAAATACTTAGAGACAGATGTGTGATCTAGCAGCCTCGAAGAATGCTTTGTTGTGCGAATTAGAACAACCAAACACGAACATAAAAGCAAATTAACGCCTCACCTTGGAAAATCAAAAAGCTAAGGTCGAGTTGTTAAATTGTCAAAACAGTTCTCCGTGATACAAAAAGCATTCAACGAATCGGGTAGATGACCTTCTTGACGAAATTCTCGGCTTGCAAAACAAACTTAAAGAGTTTAAAACTGTTGTTTACAAACATGGTGAATCCGTATGACCTATTGAAAAGTTTACCTTAAAACCCAATCCAAAAGGATATGGAAAAATCTAGTCGATTACAAACCAAAACTTTCACTAAAAACATTCAAACCAACTCACAAGTTTCCAAAGGTAATACAAAATTGATAATACTTGTCATGAGTGTTGTTGAATATCATCGCCAAGAGGAATTAGATGCGTAAGACGAGTCGATCAAAATTAAAAATGTTGTTTACAACAAACCTTTAATTATAAAACGCGGTCACTTCGTCACACCAACGGATTCTTCTAACACACCAAGGGTTATCATCAAAACACCGAGTCTTCTAATGTTAATCCCAAAATGAATTTGCACAAACTTATGGTCCTTTACCTTCCATTAGTGAAGTAAACTCAAAACCCAAAATCGAAAAATCCTTCGATATTTTGACATTTTCATGGTCGACCTCAAAATTTTACAACATGAGATAGAATATCGATTTGAAATCAAAGTTGAACATTTTCAATCGCCTCGGCGAGAGAACAAAGAGACATTTTTCGTAAAAATATTTTACCTAATGTTAAAAATTGAAAAGTTGTGCAATTGCACGGAAAGGATTTTCATAAGGAACTTGGGTAATGAAAACGCTGAGAAAATGAAACATCTATTTCTAACACAAAACGCAAAAAGAAACCGTTGAGAAAAGATGTTGATCGACTCTTGGAAGATGTTATCTCAGGCCGATATCCATAATGTTTGTGTTACTTCATGCCTTGCCATTTGCATCCGACACATCTCTCACGATATTGTTGAAATCTGTTGTAGAATCGTTGAGCACACCGATAATGTGCTTCAGATCGAGTCTTTAAAAGTCGAAAATAAACGATTACACACGGAAATTTACAATGCAAAACGTCGTTTTCATTGGTGTGAAAAGATATTCACAATCATCAACTTAGTTTTCAAAAGAAAATCGCTCAATTGAGTGCAAAATCTTCTCGATCCTAAAATTGAACAATCGATGATCAAAACGTGTATTTGAAAAGTCAAATCTCAAAATATGAACAAGAACTTTTAAAGTTAAACAAGAATATGGTGTCATATTTGATTTACTCAAAAGACTCGACTTGAAGCATCAAACGAACTTGATCACTATCTTGCTCACACTAGAGATGTCATGAATTTTGCCGGAAATATTCGCTCGAAAATCAACATCCGATTCACACCATCTCTAAGTTACGGAAATGTTAGGAAAGTATGAACAACTTCCGCCATCTGTGATTAAGAGATTAGCACCAATCACACTTAGTAATCGTGAACCTAGAATTCCCACCGCCAAATCACAAGTTGCTAATGTGTTTCCTCATCGAACAGAATAGTTGCATCTTTTCCAAACGTCCGCACTTCACGCCTAGAGCACTCAATCAAGAATAGAAGTCATGACCCAAGAAAAGATCAATAAGGAATGCTAAAGTGAAGAACACCCTAGGACTCAATAAAACTCATGTTGCTTCCACTATAGATGTTATGTCTGCAAATGTAATACAAATAGTGATGTAACGAATGCTAAACCGTTAAGTACTTTTGATATTCATCGATGCACCTTGTGTTATTTGTCGGAAGAGTATGAATTCGATTGTCATGACAAGTGTGTTGCTAAAGCTATAATCTCGACACGAAATCCTAAGAATCGAATACCTCTAGGCCCACTAATCATTCTAAGTCCGTGGCTTGGTAGACCGCCTTCTTTAGATTCTCGAGGCAACCATTGCTATCACAAGAGCTCCCGCTCACCTCCCAAGAATGTAGTACCACCTTGTGTTTTCACTAAGACTAAAGCAAAGAGTAGTTATAGATGGCAAAATGGATATATAACACACTCGGATTTAAATGGATGCCTAAAATTATCAATGTGTGTATGTCCAACATACCGCTTGAACCTCTAACATTTCGGGTTCCACATCTACTTCTATTCCATCCGTGTCGTCATGTGTGTAATGCAGTGATATGATCATTCTCTGATTGTTGATAGCGGATGTTCCGACACATGACAGCAACCTTAAACTCGTTATCAAACTTTATTGCAAAGTTCATTGGCATTGTCGATTCGGAACCATCACTGCAGCCTATCATGGGCTACTGAGATTATGTTAATGGGAACATCGAAATCGGCAGGGTTTACTATGTGGAAGGCCTCGGTCACAACTGCTTTTCGGTAGGTCAATTTTGTGATGGAGATTTGAGGTTGCTTTCAGGAGAAAACTTGTTTCATTCGTGATCTACATGGAAATGACCTTATGTCCGGTTCGCGTAATTCTAGTCTCTACACTATCTCTATGCAAGACATGGTTGCTTCCTCTCCCATTTGCTTACTTTCAAAGGCAACATCTACAAAATCCTCGGCTATGGCACCGTCGCTCTCACATCTAAACTTTCAAACCATCACCAACCTTGCTCGACACAAACTAGTTGAAGGACTCCCACGATTCCGGTTTCAAAAGATCACCTTTGCTCACCGTGAACAAGGGAAAAGCACTCGTGCTCATTTTCCTTCAAAGGTGGAACACTGACTCAAAGATGTGCTCCATCTTCTTCACATGGATTGTGTGGCCCGATCGTGTGCAAATGATCAACAAAAACGCTACATCTTAGTAATTGTTGATGACTACTCACGATGGACTTGGGTCTACTTTCTTCGTAGCAAAGACCAAGCTCCACAAATGATCATCACCTTTCTCGCAAAAATACGTGTTCACTCCGCAACACCATCCGGATAATCGTAATGCATAAAGGAACCAATTTGTTAACAAAACCCTTCGTGAATTTTATGAGAAAGTGGAATTCAAAGATCAAACATCTATTGCACGTACACCGAACAAAACGGAGTTGTTGAAAGACGAAACCGAACGTTAGTGGAAGCCGCAAGAACAATGTTAATCAATGCTAAACTTCCAGACACTTATGGGCGTAAGTCGATTCATCGCATGCTATACTCAAAACCGTTCTATGATCACAAAACGCCACAACAAAACACCTTTCGAGCTTGTCCACAACTATAAACCGAACCTCAAACACTTTCATGTATTTGGATCCCTTGCTATCCGAATAATGATCGTGATGATTTTGGAAAGCTCAAAGCCAAAGCGATATTGGAGTCTTTATTGATATCGTGACAATTCTAAAGGTTTCCTAACTGAATCGCCGAAAAGGAGGTAATGGAAACGATTCATGCTCATTTCGATGAACTCACTTGAGTCGGGTTACGAGTATATGACTTAGAACCCGGTCACAACCGCTTAAACTTCCTCAACCCCATCATCACCAAGAAAGCCCTCGCCTAACTCACAACAAATGGAAAGGTTATTTGCTCCTCCGCTCGCGACGATATTGATGAACGATGCTCGTGTATCCGTTGTTTCCGCACAACCCGATAATATTCATATACCGATACACTGCTACAACAACTATCGTTGAAGATGCACCTACACCAGCTTGACTCCAACACAACAGCTTGAACACATCGCTTCCAACAATGATGAACCAACCGATGATATTCGAATGAAGTACCCCACCGCAGATTTTGATCCAAATGCGTTCTTGAACCCGTTTGCAAATGAGATCGCCGCACGGATGTCGCGGAATCTTCAACAAACCATTTGAACCCTCGAATCGCACAATGTATACCAACATCAACCTCTACACATAGATGGACAAAAGACCATCCTCCGCTAACATTATTGGCAACCCGAATCAACCCGATCGTTCTGCGACAACGTCTTCACACAGACGGTGAACATTGCAATTATGCACTCACCGCTTGCCAACTGAGCCTAAAACATTAAGGATGCAATGACAAAAGACAACCGGATTGAATCCATGCAGAAGAACTCAACCAATTCAAACGCCTTGAAGTATGGGAACTGGTTGAAAGACCAACAGGGTCTACGCTATTGGTTTAAAATGGATTTGGAAAACAATTTGATGTCAAGGAATGTTATCCAAACAAGTCACGGCTAGTTGCTAAGGGTTATCGTCGGGAAGAGGAATAGACTTTGAAGAATCTTTTGCTCCGGTTGCTCGTCTTGAGGTCGTTCGGATATTCCTCGCGTCGCGACTCATATGAATATGACGGTCTATCAAATGGATGTCAAAACGACGCTTCTCAATGGACAACTTAAAGAAACGGTCTATGTCGACCAACCGGATGGATTCGTTGATCCCGAGTTCCCGAACCACGCCTACAAACCGAACAAAGCTCTTTATGGTCTCAAACAAGCCCCTGCATGGTACGATAAGCTATCATCTTTCCTCATTGCCAATAATTTCACCAAATGCTCGGTTGACCCAACTCTTTTATACAATATCACGGGCACACATCTTAATTGTTCAAATTTACGTGGATGACATCATTTTGGGTCAACACATAAAAGTTTTCAATCGCTTTTGCAAAACTAATGAAGAAAAATTTTGAAATGTCCATGATGGGTGAACTTACGCTCTTTCTAGGACCGCAAGTTCATCACCACCCGTGGTATTTTCTTGAGTCACCCAAATATGCCCTTGAATTGTTAAACAAATTTGGAATGAAAACTCGTGATACTTATGCCACACCAATGACTCATACCAAGAAATTAGATGTCGATTTACATGGGAAATTGGTCGACCCTACCAAATATCAAGTATCATTGGGTCTCTCATGTATCTAACACCTAGCGCACTGATATTGTCTTTGCCGCTTATCTATGCTCCCGCTTATCGTCGCGACCAATCGAAACCCACCTCTACGAGGCTAAAAGAATCTCCGATACATCAAGGAACCATTAATTTGGGGATCCGGTATCCAAGGATTCTCGGTTTGAACTAATCGCTTTTTAAGACGCCGACCACGCAGGATGCTTAGACTCAAGGAAAAGTACTTCAGAGCTCTACAATTTCTTGGTGATAAACCGGTGTCTTGGCAATTAAAGAAGCGGGATTGTACATCGCCGTCATCAACCGGCGTAATATGTAGCCATGTCCGCGTGTTGTGCTCAAGTCATCCGGATGAGAACACAACTCAAAGACTATGGTTACGTGTTTGATGTATCCGATGTATCATGACAATCGAGTGCCATTGCCTTCCGTGCAATTCGATTCAAAGACTCGAAATCAAAGCACATCGATCTACGCTATCATTTCATCAAGGACCACGTGGAGCAGGTACCGTTGAATTATACTTTGTGGTACCGAATACCAATTGGCGATCGCTCACCAAATCCTTGCCTCCCGCTAGGTTTAATGAGTTGGTCCACCGAATTGGTATGAGGTGTTGACTCAAGAGGAACTGGATGACCTCTTAAAACATTCTTAAAAACCCACAAACACCAAAACATCTTTTGTAAAAAATTTTCAAAACAAAATACAAAAATATAAAATCCGATAAAACAACAAAAATATTCTCTAATCTATCTTTCTTTCAACATGGCAAGTACATTTCTTCCACAACACTTTAATCTTTCAAAATTCAAGATTTTTCCAATCAAGTGTTGGGGAGAAAATAATCTATTAACTGTTTCAAAACATCTCATGTACTTGCATGTTATCATATCTCTGTTGATTTTGTTACAAATGGTGGTACATTTTCTGTTCAAAGACACTCCTCGGACTTAAATTAATAACCTTTCATTATTTTCTCAAGTCGGGGGAGTATCGTCATGTTTCTTTCCTAAAATCTTCGTTTGGGTAACCAAAATGGAAGTTAAATGGCTTTGTATGAAAATGGAATGGGTGGAGGGACCAAAACTGTCAAAAACTTAAAGTTATCTTAAATAAAACACCCCCACCTAACTATCACTTCTCATTTATTACTCATAACCTAAAAACCATCCTACGCCTTACATTGATTCAAGAAAACCGTATTTTTGATCTTCATCCTGTAAGTGTTTTTGTGCTCACAACATGTCTTTAAGAAAAGGTTTTGAATTTCAAGTGAATCCTACGGCTAGAACATTGTCTACGCATAATTTTGTGTTTTTACGCTTATGCGTATGAACACACAGTCAGCGTGTGAGTGTTTGTGGTTAAATGGATTATGTCAAAACGCTTTCAAATACATTAAAGATATCATTTTAATCATCAAAACCACCCGTAAACACGAATTGATGATTTTTGAAAATTAGGGTTTATGAGTCGAATTGGGTATTTTCGAATGAGAAGTGATTTGGTCAAAATGATTGTTGTGTTATGCTTATGTGATGATGAATTGATGATATCCATGCCTTATAACTACCGTAAACCTTAATTAATTGTAATTAGGAATTAGGGTTTAATGTTCTAAAATTGGGTATTTTGATTCATTTGCATAAAAGTGTTAAAACTTGGTCTACATACTCTCACAACATCTATGATATACCGAAAAACTTTGGTGTATAATCCATGGCTAGATTTCATACGCGTAGAATTAGGGTTTAGACTACGCAGATGTAGCTCTCACGATAACTGTGTAACATGTGTTCTTGACATGATCCGTTGTTAAAATGAATCTATGTGTTAATATTGATGATATGATGGTTCTATTTCGTGCTTGTTACTCGTGAAAATCGTAATCAAGGTCATTTGCAATTCTCGCATAAGGATTACCCTACGCGTAGTCATGTTACGCAGAAGAATAATCCCACGACAACACCCACGCGTAAGGTTCTACAATGGACTACTGGCGTATCCTGTGAAGGATATGCGTAAACAATGACCTCTACGCATAAGGTCAACTCTTACGAGTAGCCTTGCTGTAAGGTTAATATATGCCTCACGCATAAGCTCTACGCATAAGGTCTCCTTTTCCTATGCGTAACACTTCTTACGCATAAGTTAGGATTCTACGCGTAAGTTTATGCCTAAGCATATATCATTCCCTGCTCACGCATAACTTTGCCAAAACTACGCTTAACCCTCGGATTGACCTTCATGATGAATTGTTACTTGTACAAACTTGTAAATAAACTAATCATATCATCACGAATCCAAAAATGTCACTAATAAACTTAAATCGTCTCGATATGTTGTGAACAATAAGTGATAAAATAAACTTTAAAACTTAAAGTTAACTAACTCACGAAACATTTCACGATATTATTGAACTATTGAACATACAAGTGACTTAGGACTCAGAATAATCATTATCACCGCATTCAATAACTAGACAATAAGACCTTCATTGACTAACATTATGTCTTTCGATATGTTGGTTCTTTTGGCTAATGTTATTTCGCATCACGACATGACCGAACAAATGAATGTGGATGCACCAAGTTCTCTCCATTGTCGATATCTATCCTCATGGCTATCCAATGAAGATAGGAAAGAACAATCTCCGTGTTGACTTTGACACCCTCACTTGCTCAATCTTCGTGTTTAATTGCTATTGACATTCTCGAGGACTCATCCTTATCGTAACATGCTTACTCACTCAAAGAACTGCCACGAGATCTACATCCAACGCCGGAACACTATGGAAAGGGTCGAAGGACAAACTGCTTGTGACGGTGACTCGAATCACAAACAAGTCACCATTACACCGCAGACTTAAGGACTATTCTCCTAATTCACGATGTCGATCCGACCAAACTATATGCCACACCTTTGAAGAGCTCACTCTCCAATTCTTAATCAATATCGGTTATGACGAGGCTACGGGAATAATCACCAAGCATTCTCACGTAGAGCTTAAGAGTATTCCTCAACCACGAGAACTCTCTACATGATCATCACAAAGTCATTTTCGGTCGTGACAACGACTATGAGCACCCTAAGCTCATGGAACCGCAAATATTCGGGCATTGGTCAACAAGAAACACATCGCTATCGAAGCTCGATTTGGGATGACATGATGTCATTTCTCAACAAACTTGGCTCAAAGATTCCCTACATCATATATACTAAATTGTTGATCCGAGAGCACTTGGACTTCATCCCGACATTCCCAAGAGGCTCAATGACCCCGACAATCACGACATGTTGATGTAACCTATTCTATCAGTCGTAATCAAGGAAACGTCTACAAAGAAACAAGGTGTTGTCTTGCAGATTTCCTTCTAATCGAAGATGTCGTAAAGCTCGAATCGCATAAAAGGTATATGGAAGCAATGACAAGGCAAAGTTGGTCATCTCGACGAAAAATCTTCCGAACACTGTAAGGAGAACCGAGAAAAGGAAGTGCCGGAAGTGTCACAAGTACAGATAGTCAAAGGAATGTTCCAAAGAAGAAACCTATTCCAAAGAGGAAACCCACCCCAAGAAGAAAGTTCCTTCTCGGGAAGCCACTCCGATCCTTTCACTTGAACCGCAAAGACAGCTCGGGGACGAGGACTCGAGGCTACCGACACGTATGAAGAGATCACATACTCAAACCGCAAAGGATGAAAATCCTCGCATCAAAACCTCCAAGTCCTCAAACTATTAAAGGAAAAGGAAGACTCGCACTTGTGCCTCGGGATGAAATCTCGAAGATGAAGAAGAGCAACTGGATCAATCATACAGAAGAAGTTTCACAAAGTCGACACCTTCAAAAGGTCAAGAATTTGCTAAAGATCAAATGGGTGGCCCCGAGGATCAAGTGGGCCGCTTGCTCTCTCCGATCCCGATGCGGTTAATCGACCGATAAGGGATCCGTGCCACCACTCTTCCGCAACAACAACGACTGTGGAGGACACTATTGTGTATGATTTTGAGAAACAGTAATCGAGAAAGAAAAGTCTAAGGATGACGAGGATGATTATACAAAGTTTCTTCTAGACACCCAACACACTCAAAGGAGAAAACCTCGAAAACTCCTAAGGACATGAAGTCTCCTCATCATCGGATTCTTCGCCTCATTCTTCACAACCACCATCAACAAAGACAACCAGATCATCATCCAAACCGTGAAGAAACCACCTAAATCTTGGATTTCTCGGACTCGTAAAAGATTGTGAAAGTTTGTCCAACAAGTCGAAAGAAGGACATACTTTACGTAAAAATGAATTGGTTTCTTGACCAAATTCAAGACTTAAATGATGAGAAAGACAAGATGGAGAAAGAAAGGAATTTGTTCGAAGTTCATGAAGAGTCATCGAAAAGAGGAACCGAACGAAATGATCGAAGGTTACACTAACAAGTATCTTCGTGATATCGCTCCTAAAGTCCAAAAGGAACCGGAGAAGGCGACAAGAGATCATACCCACAAGTTTCTTCTCGACATTTGTCCCGGTGTGACTAGAGAAGTATTTTCCGACAACTCACCCCAACATCGTAGCATTGGTTAAACATACAATGGCCAAAGAAGTCGATCTCTCGAATCGAGGTTAATCGCTAAACCCGTGATGCAAATGTCAAAGCGATCTCGAACGCTTACTCGGATGAAGCTAAATTTTCAAAATCTACTTGATTTTCAACTCGATCATCATGCAAGGAGTCACCGATCAACCCAAACGACCAAGAGATGACGATGATAAGGATAAGGACTCGCACCTAAACGTCGAAGCGATGCGGTAAATCTACTTGATGCCACCTCCTCCACCACGGACTTCTTCTCAACAAAGTCTCCTCCACCCTCGTCTTCTTCATCGATACACCTCGGGACGATTCCGAGTTACCACCCCGACTCATAAAGCGGTGATTACTTTGAGTATACGGTGGTGACGATGAAGAGGTCCTCGAGCCCCGACAACAACCCACCTCACCCAAACAAGTGCGAAACCAAGATCATCCTCAAGGCCTTCCAAAAGAAGAAGAAGACGACTCACCGAGTCGTAATATGGCTAGATGACGATAAAACCGAAAAGTTTGAATGGTTCTCCACACTTGTCAATCAAACTCCCTACCGATGAAGGTTAAGAATCGCGATGGTTCTACATTGGAGCACGCAAAACTATTGCAAGAAAAGTTCCATGTGAAGAAAATGACAAAATCGAGTTGAAGCGAATCAAAATGAAGCTTTTCAACTATGGAAAGACAACTCGGCGCCCTCGAGGTCGAATATCATCTTGAGAACATCGCCGAGCTATATCTAACAACATGGATTGGCTCAATCCGAAGCAAACATTGACTTCACACAAAGGGACAACCTCCATACTACACCGATTGACCAAACCCCTACCAACCATTGGCCAAACAGACGAACCACGGATTCCTTCCGATACTTCTTTAACAGACCGATTTTCTCTTACGGTAGCGATGGTTCGCGAAAATACGCTACATCATTGACTCTTCCATTCCAATGACTATTTACTCAAACCGCATAGCTATCGAGGAACGTGCAAATCACTTTTTTCCGACAACGCAAGCATACGACCAAGATGCATTGTATGGGATTCATCATTGGCCCGAACGCAGAAGAATCTACTACGTGTCACCGGTTCGTAAATCTCAACATGCGGTGTATAGTTCTAAGGACATCGTGGCCATCAAACACATTGATCTCAAGTCTAAGTGGGACTACACATTCTTAAAGAATATCATAGTCAAACGACAAGATGAACAGGACTATGGATTCTCCGAGGTGACTTTGAGAACTTGTCCTCAATGACATCGAAGACATGTACCTTGCCAAAGTATGTGGTCGTATGAGACAATTCTCGATGAAGTTCAACGTGAATTTATCAAGTCGGTTCTCATCTTCATTAGACGCATCGTGATCAAAGAACGTGTTGAAGATATCCGGATGGTCGTTGAATCTTATCGACGTATGTCAACCTCACTCCTCCAACGCTTACTCTTCCCGATCTCAACCAGCTATCTCAATATACACTCATCAAGAAACCTTTCGGCGTTGTTTACCATAGTGAACTTCAAAGAAACCGCTAATGGCGTAGTGAGCTCCACAAATTGGGATCATACCTTGAAGTCGGTTAGGGATGGATTGGCGTCAGTTGAAGGATATACACGAAAGTCGGGTCTCCTAAGCTACCGGAATTCTCGTGAAAGGAGGGATGTGAGACGATCATCACCATGATTGATGAACGGTTGTTCGAAGGGATCGCCTGCACGATTGGAGAGCTATGTTGGTGGTCGACCCAGAGAAACATCACCGCTTTCAACGCCTGCGCACTCACAGGAACATCAACGCACTTCTGGTACCCTTGAATTGTTTCCTCATATAATTTTGGATGCATGATTATATATGTCAATGGCTTGTGCACACATAACGATTGTACAACCCGTAATTGTCAAGAAAGGACCACGTAGTGCGCCTCGCCACAATCCTTATAAAAGGAGCGAAGCTTCTTATCTTTAGTAAAACCTATCAAACCCTTCACTTTTCAAGGTTTTGCTCAAAAGACAAGTACTTCCCATATGATTTTCAAAACCTCAACCGCCTATATCACTAGTTGAGGGGAGTATTTGATTTAAAACTTGGTTCACAAATTGTTCATAGTGGTCATCTTCCCGCAACACTCAAAATGGTCATATTTATTTCAAACGCTCAAAATAACATTTTATATGCCATTTTGAGGGGAGAAAATTTGTGTGATAAGAAATATGTTGTACATAATGCAAATGAATTTGTGTACCTCGGACTTAACCAACGAATTAGCGGTACTAAACTGTTTGTAACTCGAAAAGACTTGTCCCGACGGGTAATAATTTCAAGCTAGTTCGCTAGTAATGTAAACGTGTCTCGCAAAGGACTTGTCTGAGTAGAAAGTACCATTCGAGAAACTTTTGATAGACATGAACTCGACGGGTTTGACAACCTTCCAAGGTTTGTCTACACCTTCAAGGTAGTTATTAGAGCTAGTTGTCACCTAAAAGTCGACAATGTATCTCTTTAACTATTCAACGAACCGTGTCTCGCGGAGATTGTCTATCTTTAGTGAATCAATTCAAAAAGTGCGCGCTCTTTCCTCATTTGTGCATTTAACCATTAAAACTATTAAGCACATGTGGGGGGAGTATTTATGCAAAACATCATCTCTCATCGTGGTTCAAACATGTTTTTCATTAACAAACCCTTTGAGATATTTTCACATCTGATGGTTTTAATGGCAAACATAGGTTAGTCATGGGTTATAAGGTGACTAAGGTTAGAATAACATTCTATGATCCGGACAGAGTCGGAGGATCTACCCAAGGACACTACCATTAGTTAGTGTTAGAGTCCTTAGAATGGTTGTAAAAGGAGAAAATGAGAATCGGAGAAAGAAGGAGTTGAAGAATCAAAAGAAATGTAAAGTAAAGGGTGAAAAAGCGACCCTCAGTTTATTCAACTTAGGGCGGATACTAGGGTTCAATTCATATACTCTTGATTGTCACTTAGTGACACCGGTATTGAAGATTAAAAGTCGCCATGGACCCAATGACGCATGCACTAAACCTTCTTAGCCACTCAAGTTTCTCTCAACGAAGCTTGTTTCATTCTCACAGGGAACCCTACGTAAACTATTGGCTTTCTCTTAGAGATCATTGGTATTGAAGAAGGAGACCCTCTCCTAGTCTCCGCTCAGGATAACCAAAGCGCACTATTGAGTCTAGAGCCACGAGATTCATCAAAGATCTCTTAGGAACACTTGACATTTAATCACTTGATGATCAACAAATAAGATCATCGATTGGTTCATATCGAGTCCTTCATGGATCTTAGCAATCTGTCAAGAACATTTATGAGAGGTTCATGATAACGCCACACGCGTCGTTCGGGGTCAAGGAAACTTCCTTTTCTTGAGCAAGTTTTATAACACCCTAGGCGAAGTGAACCTAATCGTTGTAGTGTAGTAATTAGGGTAAGCCACGGTATTGATATCGTTCTCAGGGAATAGGAATGCTAGTGAGAAGTTACTACGCTAAGGTTGAGGTTGAGGAAGATTATTTTTATCTTTTATATTTTTAGAAAATGGAAAAGTACGAATCTCGGTATTGGATTTGGGGGTTGGTATTGCTACCGATTACTCTACTATTATCTAATTATCTAAACTAAGGTTGTGATAGTCTATGTCTAATTTGATGTGTACTCGTATGATAGTTTAAAAATGTGTTTACTTAGGTTTTACTACTCCTTAATTATCTCCTATTGATGGTTGATTTGTCACGTCCTTATTCCTAGTTGCGTTGTGATTTCTAAGGTTGTAAGGTGTGCATTCCCTAACTCTTTGAAGTTACCTTTAAGTATAGTAAACGAAATCCACTAAGTCATTCATAAACTAACTTTGAGGTTATCTTTGGGTTTAGTAAACGAAATCCACTAAGTCATTCATAAACAATCAAAGATTTATCAAGTATTAAACACAACGATAGCCTAGTCGCACTCCTAAGCCAATTACAATTAAGATAAGAGACAACCTAACAATAATTAACAACTAGGTTTCATATATCTAAGCAAACACACAAGTAATTTAGCTTGGACATGGTAAACATGCAAGCATACACACAATCAATCAAACATAGGATAGACATAATGACAAATTGAATATATGGATTAAGATATAATCAACAAACCATTACAAGATGTTTTTGGAGTGATTGAAACCTTCAAAGTTCTTTGGAAAACACCTATCTAATCCACGGAATCGGAGTTAGGGTTTAGAGCCTACAAAAGTGAAGTTATAATGTTCTATTTATAGGCGATTTTACGTCGGCAAAGGGTGACGGCGTCACACTTATAGAGTGACGGCGTCACGACCATTTTTTCACCAAATTGTAGATTTTCTCGCCCGGTCGCGCTGGGCTTTTGAACCACCTAAACCGAGTTCGTATGCAAAAGTTATGGCCAAAACAATATCAACTACTTGGCGCGTCTTCGTGATAGTCTTGATCACCGCGACGGCGTCACCTTGTGGTTGTGGCGCCGTCGGCTTCATCTTCGACGCCGTCGGGATCTCGAATCTAGGACGCCCGAGTCGTGACGCCTACTCTTTAAAACCCCGCCGTCACTTGTAAATGAGCAATTTGGCTACCGAGTCACAAAGTGATGCGACGGCGTCGCGATTAACACCGACGCCGTCCCTTTCGGTTCCAAAGATCGAGTGGCTCGATTCTTGACTTTGGCCATTTTCTTCAGATATTCGCCTTTTCGTCCAAATAAGCATCATTCCAAAGATTTTGCCTTCAAGAGACCTAAAAGTGAAAAGGAACGATATTAAGCAATAACGGATACAAGTGATCGAATAAGGGCTTAAATGACCCCTAAAAGGTACCTTTAAAACCTTATCAAATATCCCTACACTTGGTATTTGCTTGTCCTCACAAATGTGCTTTTAGCCAATTAATTTATAAGTTAGGGGTCATGAAGCATTCATTCAAACGGTCCACAACACATATAAGCCCATAAAAGTCATAACAAGCACGAAATTACATACTAGCACCTCACATGGGGTGTTTGGATACTCACATCTCTCTCGGGTGTATATATGAAATATAACAAATCGGAAATGGAAGATAAACACTCATTAACGGTCCTAGTACATAGATTACCATAGGCTCGAGAATAGATCAAACCTCCGTCGCTTTGGCGTAAGCACCTAGGAAAGACTATCAAAGAGGTCTTTTAAAGGGTTGTAATGTTAGGCTTACGGTAGGGAAATGAAGGGTTTGGTGAGATAGGCTATTTAGTGGTGGATAGTCAAAATCTCTATGTTGCAAGTATACTGAAGAATGGCGTTGCTAAGCCAAGACTCGACACTCTAAAACTCTAGGCAACGAAAATAAACAAACATAATTTAAAAGATAGATGTAGGATGGTAGCAGTATGGTGTTTTTTTTTTTTTTTTTTTTTTTTTTTTTTTTTTTTTTTTTTCGATTTTTTTTTTTTTTTTTTTTTGCATACACTTTTACTCTACCATCCTCTACGGTACATCAAAATGATAGGGATTTATAGACACATCCCTACACTTGAGTTTTTATTACTCTAACACTAATTTGACCCGAATTGAAAGATCAAAACACTTGGAGTACATTATTATGCAAACAAAGGGAATTTGAGTTTAACGTTCTCTTCCTATATTTCATAAACTTTAACTTTTCCCATGAATCCCAATCATCCCAAAATCGTATACAAAGGATATGACTCGACTTAGCAACTCATGCAAGCAACCGATAATTGAACTAAGGGTTTTGGGTGATAACATAAATTTGCACTAAAGTGAGTGCAATAAAGGTAGGCTAAGGCGATTTGGGTGTATATTTGGGGTGGGGTGTAAACAATGCTCTTCATTGATATCCGGAAAACCAAACATCACGAGAACCGCGAAAAGGATAGGCTCGAGGGGTTAACTAGGGGTATCGTGTACTAAAGATGAGTACAGCCAAAGGGTGTGGGGAATTACTCAACCGATATGGAAGAAGTAATTATATTACGGTATCAAACAAGGGTTTATCCTAATGCCTCTTATCATTTAGTTATTCCTAACTACACAAGTGTAGCCTCACTTGCGATCTCGAATGCATCACAAAACAAGTTCTAGGATCTAATATACTACCGGTTCACACTCTAAGCATTAAAGATGAATGCTTTAATTCCTACTAATCTAAGGGCGATCCTCACATTTTGGGTGGAATTTGGGTGGTAAGGGTTTTGTGCTAGTCATGCAACTTCCTATCCGTGAGACGCTTTTGTTAAGACTAATGGCCCACTCCTATATGTCATGAAAATTTTAAATTTGGTGCCAAAATTACCCTAACCAACATTTTCTCATGGTTTATTACACAATCACAATTAGACAAAGCAAATAGTCAAGGATAAGCATAGTTTCAAAGTTCCCGCTTTATTTTCCTCCCTACACTTAAACCGAACATTGTCCCCAATGTTCCCCGAAAGTATCAAAGTTATGATAATGGAAGGTAATTAAAAGCGAAAGAAACTAATACTCCCCGATTAGCTCGGTAGATCCGTGTAAAGTGGTGGTTAAATTCTTTTCAAGAAGAATTATTATGAAAAGCTCCTTCCAATCTTATGTAACTTCTTCTTGATAAATTAAACCCGCACACTTGAAGAAAACGAACAACCCAACGCATCAAACCGAACAAAGAAAAATCAAAACAAGATGTAATTCCGCACTTAAATAAGATATAATGCTTGTGGAATGGATGTTTGAAGATTTTCTAGAAAATTAAGACCGAAAATTCCAAAATTTATAAGTAGCATGAAAACGAGAAAAGTTAGAAGTTGTTTCTACTCCTCGACGCCGTCAGTTATGACTCTGACGCCGTCAAAGTTATCATGATGAAACGGTCTCGATTTTCGAAAAATTCGAAATTTTTTTATCTATAAAACTGGAAAATTTCACGCAAAACATCCATTATGACTCGATACAAGCATTTGACTCAAACAAGCACACATGTATATCTTTAAATAATTGTAATTCTCATGTTCACGTTTCTTTTGAAAACGTGTGTAATCCTCCCTACACTTATCCCTTATGTAAAATACCTTTATATGTAATTAAGACGAGGTTAAAGACAAAATAAAGCATTTTACAAATTCAAACATGAGAACAACAATCATTAAAAGATATACGACACACAAATGAAAATGAAAACAAATACACATGGGTTGCCTCCCAAGAAGCGCTTGTTTTGTTCGAGTCACGAGCCCGACTCTACCCTTATTTAACGAGATAAAGGGAAGTTTTCCTACACTTAAGTTTAAGTGCGGGTGATAGTAGCGATACACACCCTTAGGGTGGAAATATGCCACGTGAGGTGAAGGGGTGTGTGAATGGCTTCCTTCATCCTAAAACTACCCGGACTAAATTGGTTGATGGGTGGGTCGGTTCCTCGTTTATCTAAGGATGGAAGTAAAGATTGAGGTTCCGGTTCATCAACACTAGGAAATTCCCTAGAACTAAGAGTAAGACTGAGACTACAAGTATTCAAACCTATATTCTTCAGTTGTGTTTGGTTCAAATGTTCTACCTCCATTGGGATTCCTAAAGTCTCTTCTACTACTTCCGGGTAAGTCACGTGCGGTGTGTATGCCTTAAATGATGGTGGGACTTGTAGGATACCTTGTGGGTCTAGACTTATCACCTTATCCTCAATCACATCTACATCATCTATATGCTCGTCATGTATTATTTCCTTAGGTCGTGATGAAACCAACTCTAGTAATTGATCCAACTTATGGTTTAATGCTTGGTTGCTTACCATAATGTTTTCATAAATTTGGTCGCTTCTCCTAAGGGCCTCACTAAAAATAGTTTCTAAACACGGAGGTTGTTCACGAAAGTCTATCCTAGGTGAAGGCTCAAACGAAGCATAGGTTTCACTAGATGAGGTATTTTGTGGGCTTGATGGAATGGTGAAATCCTCAAAAGGTTTATGGACTTGGTTACTTTCTTCCCACCATCTTGAATGATCCGCTTTAGTAATATCATAATTTCTTATGAAAACCTAATCATGGATATAGTGGATTCGCGCTCCATAATGGTGAACGGAAGAGTCAATGGAAAAGTTTTACGAACAAAGGCACAAAGAAGGGGATAGACTACAAGGAAGCTAACAAAAGAAAAATCTCACTTGATAGGAATCTTGTGAGTAGACCTAAACGAGATAGAAATCAAGCCTAAACAATAACTATTCCCGCAAGCGCCTAAAACTTGATAACGCCACACGCGTCGTTCGGGGTCAAGGAAACTTCCTTTCTTCGAGCAAGTTTTATAACACCTAGGCGTTGAACCTAATCGTTGTAGTGTAGTAATTAGGGTAAGCCACGGTATTGATATCGCTTCTCTGGGGAATAGGAATGCTAGTGAGAAGTTACTACGCTAAGGTTGAGGTTGAGGAAGATTATTTTTATCTTTTATATTTTTTAGAAAATGGAAAAGGTACGAATCTCGGTATTGGATTTGGGGTTGGTATTGCTACCGATTACTCTACTATTATCTAATTATCTAAACTAAGGTTGTGATAGTCTATGTCTAATTTGATGTGTACTCGTATGATAGTTTAAAATGTGTTTACTTAGGTTTTACTACTCCTTAATTATCTCCTATTGATGGTTGATTTGTCACGTCCTTATTCCTAGTTGCGTTGTGATTTCTAAGGTTGTAAGGTGTGCATTCCCTAACTCTTTGAAGTTACCTTTAAGTATAGTAAACGAAATCCACTAAGTCATTCATAAACTAACTTTGAGGTTATCTTTGGGTTTAGTAAACGAAATCCACTAAGTCATTCATAAACAATCAAAGATTTATCAAGTATTAAACACAACGATAGCCTAGTCGCACTCCTAAGCCAATTACAATTAAGATAAGAGACAACCTAACAATAATTAACAACTAGGTTTCATATATCTAAGCAAACACACAAGTAATTTAGCGGACATGGTAAACATGCAAGCATACACACAATCAATCAAACATAGGATAGACATAATGACAAATTGAATATATGGATTAAGATATAATCAACAAACCATTACAAGATGTTTTGGAGTGATTGAAACCTTCAAAGTTGCTGGAAAAACACCTATCTAATCCCCGAATCGGAGTTAGGGTTTAGAGCCTACAAAAGTGAAGTTATAATGTTCTATTTATAGGCGATTTTCATCGGCAAAGGGTGACGGCGTCACACTTATAGAGTGACGGGCCACGACCATTTTTTCACCAAATTGTAGATTTTCTCGCTCCGGTCGCGTGGGCTTTTGAACCACCTAAACCGAGTTCGTATGCAAAAGTTATGGCCAAAACAATATCAACTACTTCACAGATGTCGTGATAGTCTTGATCGACATGCGACGCGCCACCTTGTGGTTGTGACGCCGTCGGCTTCATCTTCCGACGCCGTCGGATCTGAATCTAGGACGCCCGAGTCGTGACGCCTACTCTTTAAAACCCGACGCCACTTGTAAATGAGCAATTTACTCTTGAGTCATTAAAAGTGATGCGACGGCGTCGCGATTAACACTGACGCCCCCTTCGGCCCAGCATCGAGTGGCTCGATTCTTGACTTTGGCCATTTTCTTCAGATATTCGCGCCTTTTCGTCCAAATAAGCATCATTCCAAAGATTTTGCCTTCAAGAGACCTAAAAGTGAAAAGGAACGATATTAAGCAATAACGGATACGAGTGATCGAATAAGGGCTTAAATGACCCCTTAAAAGGTACCTTTTAAACCTTATCGCTCACATCCGTGATCCTCGATGATTGAATGGAAACTCCCGCCAGGTCAACATCAAACACTCGACAAGAAGTCATTTCGGTAACTCCCGTGGATTACGCGGAGTGTCTCAAACGGTCTACTGATCGTGAGTGATGCTTGATTGTACCTCGTGACTCATCTCGAATCTGTAGATGTACTTCGCACATCGCGTTATCTCACTTGTGGGACTCAGCTCAGAACGGCCTTTGTAAGAATTAGAGTTGTGTTTTCACACTATGTCGTTAACACTCTCAAGTTCAAACTTGTAAGTCCGGGAAACCGCTTATTACTAACCGCTTGAAATGTTTTCTTCTTATGGAAGCTCCGGAGCGGGATGATCGTCTTGATTCTTCTCATGCTCACGCCAACATCATCACTAATGGAAGTTCTATTCAAAAGTAACACAACCGTCAAAATGATTCTTCGTCAAACCAAAGAATCTACAAAGTTAAAGACTTAGAGAACTTCATCAAGATTGAATTCCAACGCCAAAGAGCGTGTGAGCATGTTGAAGAATGACGGGAGACACCGAGCAATGAAGGCACTGAGGCGCATCGATGCGCATAACAACATACTATCACTCTCACCACAAAGAACAATGATCAAAGAACAAAGTTAAAGATGACGTCAAGCATAAATGTTCAAAGACAACTATCTCTACACCGGGAGATTGTTCGAATCAAGACAATTCTCTCACAAGAAAGAAGAATGTCGAAGACGTCACACTACTATTACATCAACGCCTTCACCGCTTACATTCATATATACTTGAGGGGAGATTGTTGGAATCACTCCCAAACAAGATTTCAAGTATTTATATTTCATATGTAATAGGTAGCTTTATTATGGCCTTTATGTTTGTTTAAGGTCAAGCTTATGTAGAAGGCACATAAGCTTGGGCCCAAGTCCAATAAGGAATAGGGAAGGAGAGGGAGTGTTGCCCTAGCTCCTTGCCTATATAAACATTGTAATAACCCTCACTTGAGGGTTGGTTGTTCAAGTTATTCTCTTTCACTCACTCTTTCTCTTAACCGTGTTTATTCCTACGTATTGTGTGTGTTTGGATAGCTTGTTCATCCGCCTCTCCTCTCTATCTCTTTCTCTATAACTTGTGTTTGTAAAACTAGTGACCTAACATGCACAATGGAATCCGTTTCTGTAAACTCCATAACTAATAGATCCCCGTTGTAACTGTTGGGATTTAATACTCATAACAATTATATAAAATCAAATAACATCATCAAAGCATGCAGCGGAAGTAAATAGGAATAATACATGTAGATTATTTAACCGAATAAGAAAACGCGTACCTTTTAACAATTCAAGAATCAAACGGTAATTAGAACAAGAACCAAAACCCAAAACCCTAACTTTAGGGTTTATACAATTCGACCCAACCAAGAAGTCGACCACCAAGATTCACAAGCACAAGCGTACTTGTTCTTCGTTCTTGTACACACGCACTAATAGCGATTTGATGTGAAAAGCTAGTTTCTTGAATCACAAATAAAACCAAATACTTAATCTTGAGTTAAGCAAATCGAAAACCCTTGTGGTGAGGGGTGTACGATCGGCCACAAAAGAAAGAGGAGAGGAGAAGAGAAATTAGGTCTATTGGTGATCCAAGGTTAGGAGAATAATGAATACAAGGGTTTGTATTTATAGTTTCACAAAACTTGGTGACCAAGAAATCCCACCTCCTTGGGTTTCATAGCCCACGACCGGCCATGCTCCCCCAAGGGAATTCTAGATCCTTCTTGTCCACTTATTTCATTCTTAGTCCTCGTAGTTTACATTTAACGACAGTTAGTCAAAACCCCGTTAAATATTAACTATCGTTATGTTTTATTTCGTGACTAATAATTAATAGTAACATTTTATATATTAATTATTAACATCAACTCTCATACGTAATGTGTGCATCCCAAGTCTCGAGTTCAATCCGGACATACGTATATTTAAATATCTATAAAACCTTTCGCTTCCACTGGATATTACTAAATATAGTAATGACATTGGTTAGTCTAGCTTTAACACGCCAATGCCCCCGCATCAAATCGAGTATGGTCTCCTGGAAAACCATTTAATGATTCATCATTTTACTTATCCTTTTGTTACTAATACTACATTAACTATGAATATGGATCAAGTCATTTCATAAGTTAATATTTTGTTTCTCGTTGTATTCGATTGAACAAGATTACCAAATCATCGAACGTATTCCAGATAGATCTTGGGTATGGCCATACAAACATCTTGTCAACCCTATGAGGGTCCCAAATATAGTATTATGCTTTGAAACAAATTCAAATGAACAAATTCTCTTGACTACAAACATAACTCATGAACTTTGTAACACTTCTGAAAATAACCCTTATAACTATACTTCTATTATTTTTAATGTGCTATAGATAGATACTTTACTTTGTTAATCCTTGTCGTATAAATATAGGTAGTAAATTATTATGGCAACTAGTAAAATGTTATAGTAAACTTTCAAAAAAAAAAAGTAAAATGTTGCTAATGGTTACTAGAAGTTAAGTTTCTTTGAATGGTTTTACATAATCATTTTCAAATATTTAGTACATAAAAGCAATAATTTAGCTTTGTACAATAATGTCAAATGATATCTCAAAATCAAATGAATCTTGAAAACCTAAACCAATATTGAATAACCCAACTTGAGAAGAAAATCAAAGTTCACTTAGCTTTGCATAACTTAACCAAAAGTATATCTAACCTAAGGATAGTTTGTAACATTTTATTGTGACAGTGTATTAATTAAATAGTGTTTGGCGTGAGATGATGCACTAGCTTAGTTAGGTTTTAAACTAAAGCATTTAGTGTATATGTAAAAAAAAGTTGGGTAAGTTTGGTTATCTATATTAACACATTTTGTAGTACTTGTTTGTAAACCACGTTTGTTGTGTTATTCATGATATTCTTCATCGCCAATAATTATCTTCATCTCTTTTTTTCTCCGAGCGACATAGATGGAAACATATAATGGCCATGCGTGAAAACAAAATGTGGGAAATATAAACCCACTTGCCCCATATAGCGTCCTTAGCTTTTGTTGATTTTCATTTTGGGATAAATCATCGGTTCCCAAAATGACTTCAATTGATCATATTGCCCTTCGATGCGATTTCTCATAAACCGGGATGCACGTAGGCTTGTCTTCTTCCACAAACACTCGATTAACCAATATTTCATAAAAAAATTATAAATATATGTACAATTTTAGAAGTGTGTAGCTGTTTATTTTAAGTTATTTGTTAACTCTAAACAAAATAAAACCTTGATTTGGTATAATTAGATGTCTTTTAAAATCACACTTTTTATAATTATCAAAACTACCATCATACGATAATATATAAATCAAAAGATATCTAAGAAGCATAAATTATTTTTGACACTTACAAATAATCAAATGTGGCTGTTAAGTAAACCAAAACAATGTTAAGGTAATAATAGCTCGTAAAAGCTCAATTAAATCCAAAAGCCACATCTAACCAAAGTTTATGTACGCTAGAAAATAAAACAACTCTCTCGTATAAGAAGTTAAATGATTTACCGTTTAAGTAAGGAAAACTGGATTGAACTATGAGTTTTTTGCTCTTCCGGTCCATATTTTTGTCACGGTTTGCCTTGATCTACTATTACTAACAAAATAAATAAATAAATAAATAAACAAATAAATAATAATAATAAATTCAATATAATGTGTAATGACTTGATAAGTTGATATCGAAAGCATGCTAACATCGATATTCAACCACACAACCAAAGCAAACCTCAAGATGATTCGTTTGGATTTTCGATCATTTTTCTTGAACGTGAAGTATGATATGTAGTCTGTAGAACGAAATAACAATTGTGTTCCAGTGATTCAAAATCAAATATGTAACAATAATACAAAAAGTTCGTAAACCAACTAAATTCATAAACAAAAAGTATATCATCATCCAAGTGTGATATACCTAAATAAAAAGTGAAATAAAAATGAGATGTTGAGAAAGAAACCGTGATAAGGATATTAGGAAAGAAACTGTAATGTAGCTTAAAAATGAAGAAAGAAACCTTGATGTATAGAAGATGTAAACGACTTTTAGTATGGGTGAAAACAACCTGCCATATAAACGACTTTTAGTATGGGTGAAAACAACCTGCCATATAAACTCGAAGAAACGAAAACCTTATTCTCATGATGTGCTACTTCATAAATTAATTACTACCGAAAGAGTAAAGAACAATGAAGAGTTTAGGATTTTTAACCTCTTCAAAACATGTAAGCACGAATTAATATTATCGTGGGTGCTCTTAAGTTCATACACCTAAAACAAAATCAAATACCTACTATTTAAAAAGTGATCATTAATTAGTAGTTTTATCTTTTAACTTGGTATTACTAACAACATTTCTGATGTTTGCGTGTTTTTATTTTCATCAATAGAAGCCACTTTTCCTATCAAATTTATATTTTAAATATTATCGTAAAACTAAATGAAAAATGCACAGATATATACATGAGACTAAATGTGAGAGTAGTTTTATCTTAAATGACATATAAGTTTTGAACTTACTAGATGTGAGTAGTTTTAACTTTTGGTGTAAAAACTTAAAATCAAACTTTTAGTTTGAGGTTGCAAAAAACCTCCTCAAAGCTGCCCCATGTTCACCCATACTTGTCAATACGCTCATGACAAACCCGAGTGTTTTCATCGCTGAGGTCCTTTTTCAACTTTTATAGTCTAAAATGGTCCTTTTGGCCTCTTGACCCGTTTTCCGTTAGTCAACCCTGTTATTTGCTTTGCTTTTTTGTTTTGAGCTAAGGGCATAAAGGACATTTCATATATTTAGATTATTAAATCTTCTTCTTCTACTTTTCTTCCTCTCCTCTGTTTACCTCCACAAAAACTCACACATATCATTGCATTCTAAGGTACGCCGAATTGCATCTTTATTTCTTCAATTAATTCTCAAAATTTCACAATTAACCTCAATTAAGTACTAAATTCATAATCTTGTATGATAAAGTACCAATACCTCTGGTACTACATCCATAATGAGTATTCAAACACCACGTTACATTGTCCCTTATTGCTAGTCTTGTGAATCCACTTCCTTCGTTTTAGTTAATGACGACCTTTGCGTCCCGACTCAATTCGATTTTAGCAAATATCTCCTCGCTTAATATGCAAAGCGTAAGAGATTCCTTATTGAGGCATTTAAAATTTACGGTCTCTAGAAGACAACTTATCTTAGTGAAAGATGGGAGTGCAACTAGCAGTTTTTGCCGACAACTTTGCACATCCACCGGGTTTAGCCATGATGAGGTGAAAGCTCGAGTCATTGGGCTTGTAAAGAAATTTGACAAGACTGAAGCTTCTAAGGTACTTTTATCCCACTAACATTATACATATAATATGTGTAAATGTGTATGACTAAATTCAGTAAATTGTGTTTCGAGATTATTGTTTGTTACTTCAAACTTTTTAAAGAGATTTAGTTAAGCTTGGATATCGTTGAAAGTAAACATAGTTTGATTTTATATTCAGATGAAAGATCAAATGTTTTCTTTTAGAATTGGAGCAAGTATACGCTACCAAATTGTCTGAATCGTATATACATTTTAACATGTGACGGAATTAGCGATTTTCAAAAGATTTGAGCCTTGATAGCACGGATGGGTGGAGCTAGTCATGGCTTTTGAGCAAGAATTCTCGATTGAGATCCCGGATGAACAAGCGATGTAGCCAACTATATCATGTCGGCACCTAAACAAGAGGTCGCTTTCGAGGATTCTTAATGTGACCATTTCGATGTAATCAATAAATTTCATTAGGCGAGGATTTCGCTTTTTAGACTAGCTAATGGAATTACACAAAGATTTGTAATCTAATGAATAGACTAAAATACTTGGATGAAAAGACAAAAGATTGTATTTCATATTGAATACATATGAATTGTTACATTATGGGAAGCGGTTTAATATGTACATCATCTCCATTGTTCCAGACTCCCCTGCACTCGTTCAAACAACGTGCGCACGCTTGCGCACACACACAAAAGCATAAACATATAAAACAAGATCAAGTTCCACAACTCACTGTTGTGACTAAAGCGCCTTCTATCATGAGCCGTGGCCATCATCAAGGTCTCTTCCTAGAATGTGGTTTGTTTCTTCATGCATGCTTGTGAATCTTTAGGTGTCAAATAAATCTCATGAGCAGTGTATGTTCGAAATCCATTATCCATTGATGCCAAATTTATCCCTCTGTTTTCACCCGTAAAAGCTTGGTGGCATGGAGAGCTCTTTGGTAGCTCCAAAACTTTTACTATGCGTTTCTTCTCAATGTTTGGAACTGCATGAAGATGGGAAGGAAGATCGATGAAAAATTCCCCATCTTCATCGGTTCTGCCTCTTACCCAATCTGATTTACTCATCTTCCCGTTTGTATCACATGAAACGCATCGATGCTCCTGATATATCAATACAATTATTAGAACATCTAAAGTATTTGATATGTTACGTTAAAGGTCACAATTTTGATCGATATACTATCAATGGCTTGACTCAGACTCTGGTTTTTAACGCACATTCCTGCAGCGAGTTCTGCAAAATATTGACACGTTGGTTGTTTTCATATTATTGTTCATGCAACAAACTTTATATGCCTAATTAGATTACCATTTTAATATATGAAACAAGTAATAAAACTACCTTGATCCTCCTCAGATCGTATAGTATGCCCGTACACTGCTACGTGGTAGCAAGCCTTTTGCCAATTCCCTTTTCACTAAAACAAGAAGCTTCGGTGTTCGGTTATGATGTCTATACATTCCCTGCACGACTGTGGATTGAAGGGTTCTCAGGTCGGTATCTTGGAAACCACCTAGAGGAGACCTTGTCGCAAAAACAAGAGATTTGGCATCATAAAAGTACCAAGATATCATCTCTCCATTCCCATAATGTGAAAATTACAAAGCTTTGACTACATTTTGCGGCTGGATCCAAAGCCAACCACTTGACTACCCCAACGATATTTGCTTTAAGAAAACAATAAAAAAAGAAAGTGAATTTTAGAAAAAGATTAAACATAAATTATGTGATCTTATATTGCACATACAACAGAAAGGAAATGAAGTACATAAATGGAAATCTCACCGGGCTTGACTGTCTTCAACAATTCAGTAGGTGGAACCGTCTTAGGTGTTGGAACTACAACATTAACCATCAATACATTTTCATACTGACGTGCCACACTCTTTGAGAAGTCGATCATTCCGTTCTGATTTTATTTGATGCATCTTGGTTGACATGCCCATCAATGCCGCCACTAAAACATGTTACATTGATGATTTTCCCCAGATCAACCAAAAGAAGATTAAAACAAAATAGAATAGACAATTTGTTGTTCGGTGAGGAACATTTATATCCTCGTAAATGATTGTAGCGATCATAAAACCCCAAAATAATTGCTAAATAGAACTTATTCAATATGTTGGAGTAAGCTATCACGCTGCAACTCAAATTAGCCATCAATCAAATGAACATCCTTGACCTATACCAAGAAAAGAGCGAGATAAAGAATCTCATCACAATAGACCTGAAAACAAATGATGCGGTTAAGTAGAAGCACGAGACATCTAGAAAACCACAGACGGTAAACATGATTGGACAAGGATGTTTGACACCACACAATCCTACAAACATAGCATAATCATGTCATGCAAGATTATGCACAAAGAAAAATTAACGAGATAATGAGCGGACTAATGGCAATGAACAAAGAACAAACGATCGTATTATAGGTCCGCCAAAGAAAGAGGATTGAATCATGTTTTCGATGAACGCCTAGGCCTACGTTAACAATATAAATAATAAATTTTACACATATAACCCATATATAACACACAAACCTAAAAAATACATCTAAAATACTAAAAGCACCCAAGAGTCCATGATGAAAACCGTAGACATTGCACACAAAGGAATAACGATATGCGCAGATGATCAATGTTGTTCTCAAAACATTTCACCACCTAAGTTTCAAGAGGTTTAATGAAATCGATAAAAGGTTGTAGCTAGCTAGTTAGTTAAAAAGAATTCAAGATATAACCATTTTCCACACCAAAGACATTGAAATCGATGGAGTCTAAGATATAAATAAGGAAACCTTGGTGATTAATTCGTGACATCTCGATGCAAAACTAAACCTCAAAGAAAACGCCAGTCCAAGCACAACAAAATTGAACAAACCTATAGTTCTACTGCAGCTTTACCACTTAACAAACAACAAATGATCAATTATTACGTATTCCTCCAAGGCAACATAAATATGCAATATCTAAAGTGAAATAATCAAACAAGATCCAATGTACCCATCCAAACGCTTAGTCATACAGAGTGTCCTACTTCCTTTCCGGACACCAACGAGTCACAAAACAACTTGTATATAATTAGCAATCACACAATTGTATACAAGCTTTTACGATCACCTAATCAGTAATCCTAGTCCCTAGACTCACATACCAACCAATAACATGTTGTACACATTCACAGGATCAACGACTCAATAACATAACACATCTATCATAAACTAGCGCATATTCCAATCAATCGGTACACATATTGACAAGTGCCATCTTAACAGATCTCACAATATCTCAAAATAAATAAAATAAACATCATGTAACATTACAACACCACAATATCGCAAAATAAACAAAATCTGAAGCAATTACCGAATTGAGTGACGAGGTGTGTTGTGTGACGATTAAATGGTGAGCTTGATTAAACCCCAACTAATTAAGCTTTGATTAAGCCAAGTGACGATTTGGGAAAATGATTAGAGAAACTGCTTTTATGAAAAGGGTGAATATTTAGAATGATCATGTCCGAACTAAAACAACAATCATCTTTTGGGACCGGATTTTGCAACACGAATTAAAAGAAGAAAAATTAAAAAGAATGTATCAGTATTGGAAAGGGAACAAGAGGAGAGGAAGAAAAGTAGAAGAAGAAGATTTAATAATAAATGTCCTTTATGCCCTTAGCTAAACACAAAAAAGCAAAACAAATAATAGGGTTAACTAACGGAAAACATGTCAAGAGGCCAAAAGGGACCATTTTAGACTATAAAAGTTGAAAAAAGGACCTCTGGCGATGAAAAAGCCCAGGTTTGTCCCAACGCGAAGCATATTGACATGTTAATACCTTTTGATTCCTAATTAGACCAGTAGTCGAGATTTTTCATTTAATCTATACTACATATAATAGAAAAACAGTCAAACTTAAAAAGTGAAAAAGTTGAATTATTCAAATCGGTCAAATGAGAGAGAAAATGAAAACAAAAACATACGAATAAAAACATAAGTCGATATTCTCTAACCTAAACACACCACATATCTCTCATCTCTCTCACTAAACCAACAAAGCACACGCACGGTCCAAGAACGCCTTAAAAACACACACACACTCTCTCGCAATCAAAATCGACACCTACAAACTAAATTCGTGACCTGCTTTTTGCGACTTGATAGTTTTGAGCGGGGTTAATAATTCAAGGTGCATTTTTTAGTGTAGTGAGATTCTTTATAATTTATGTTATTCACAACATGTCTAATTTTGCAGCCGCATTTTTTATGATTGTGCCCTATTTACCAAAGGTGAGGTTGCCTTCAAGGATATTGAGGTTGTTCTCATTGAGATGTTGAGACAATTTTTTGTTATGGTATGTTATTCTATACATCTCTGATATCAAATTGCTCTCAGTTTATTTGTTGTTACTATGATTGTTATAAGTTTGTGGCGGCAATTTGGAGGATGCCCATAAAGTGTTCGATTAAATGCTACAGTGGGATAAAATTGTATTTACGGTTGTGACGAGGCCATAACCACATAATTAGGTAAACCATGTGTTTATAATGACAATTTTGTTAGTTGACCATTTTAAATGGTGTTTGGATTGCTTATATGCCTATTGTGTAGGCCTAAATGATTTATAGAGTAATAAAGATACTTTGTGCTTTAACATCAAACGTTCTAGTTTGAGTATTTTTCATTGTTTTATAAGCATTTTGACATAAATGACACCTATAGTCAAACTAGGTGTCCTTACTTGTTCATTTTTTAGCTGTATAGTCAGACTTGACTTAGATCTTTTTATTTGTTTTCCATGAACAAAATATTCCATCAGCTTGTTAAAGTCTTCCCACTTGCATTGACTTCTCTGTTTACTTGGTCCATGCCCAGAGAAGCAGCAAATCCTTTGTATTTTCTTCATATTTTGTGTATACCTTTTTTCTTTATATTTTGTGTCTCCATTTTACCCTCCATAATCAAATCTCAGAAACCGACTAATTGTAATCAATCATGTGCAGGTGGCGGCGTAGGTGTGTCGGGGATGCTGGCGGGGTCGAGAAGATGGTATGCTTGAGGTAAATTTAGCCGAAGAAGAATTGCATATGTAAGTGATAGTGTTTAGCTCGAGTAAAAATTTATCGGTACTTAAAATAAATGGTAAGTTACGATAATGAAAATTACATGTTGACGAAACTTGAAATGAACATACTAACTGTTGTACGTAGACATCATTAGGGGGAAAAAGTAATGTAAGTTACATTTATCTTTGAGTGATCGTATCCTATCAGAGAGTTAGGAACAGTTGTTCAAGAAGTGCGCGCCAATCGTGAAGCTTAGTAAGGTTAATGGTCTATTTATTGTTTTGATTTGCAGACGAAGCAAAGAGGTGACTGAAATCTGCATGGTATTGACAAATATTCTAAAGGAAAACTTGGAATTCGAGCACAATGAACAATTAACTTTTCTTTCGTACTGATTTTGGCTATTATGATGCCCTGTAATACCCTACAAGTTATGAGATTCGTTGGTCTGTAATCAAAATTTAGTCATACTAGCAGGAGTGCCAAGCTTCTTTTGGTATCGTTCATCGTGCTGATTGGAATGACAATGTAACATACCTTTTGATGTTACCACCACAATATGGGTGTGACATTTATTGGTTAATTAAATGCATAAGTTGTTGCTTAAGTACTTTGAATGATGTATGTGGGATAGTTGACTTAAATTGTAGTCTGTTAATGATGAGATTAAATATACATTTTCATAAGTCCATTTTTATTGACAACGTTTAACATTATGTACTAGGAAAAAACATTAACATTATTGTTCTATGCATCAACACGGTGACCCCGATGCAACGCGCGGGTTCAACTGCTCGTTTATATACTATATAGAATATGGTTATTTACATATTTCAAGTTGTTCAAGCTGGTGTTAGTGCTACGACTATGATTGTATTAAAATTTTAATATTTGAATGATAACCATGTAGCAATATTGCTAATGAACTGGAATAGCCTAAATTGCGAAGATAGTAACGACTGAGTTAGCGACTTTTATTGAAAATAGCGACGTGCTTAGCGACTACTCTTAAAAATAGCGACAACAATGGCGACCAGAAATAGATAAGTCACAATTATTTAGCGATGTATAATATGAAACACTTACCACAATATCGCATATAGTTAATTGTCTGCCGCTAAGAACCATTGCCGCTAGGCGCGGGTACTCGCCTAGTTTAATATAAATATATTTGAAGTGGAAGTTGAACTGTTGAAGCATATTGTTGAGCATATTGTTGAAAATGAATTTTGTAAAGAAGGAATGTGTTGTATAACAACGAGCCTAGTAGCACAATGTGAACAATAAACAAGGAAATATAAGAAGATATGAAAGGGATAGATAGAACTTCTTATTGGTGTATCTTCACATTACATTAGGTGCCTTTATTTATAAGGACCTTAACATGAATGCTATTAAGTACAATGTTGGATGTTACAAGACTAATCATAAAGATGGAGGTTACAAGTTAGGGGATATGAATGTGATGATGAATGTGTACAATCATTATAATAAATATTCATAACATTCCCCCTTGATTGTACATCATTCAAAATACGCTTTTGATACCGCCTCATTAAAAACCTTGCTAGGAAAAACCCAAAGGGAGAAAAACCATAGCTAAGGGAAAAGAGTGCGATGCGTATTGTTCCCCTCATAATCACTTTACTTGAGCTCATTGAAATGCCGCATTCGATGCCATATACCAATTTCTTAAATGTTGACGTGAGAGTGCCTTGGTAAATAAATCGCTAGATTATCGCTGAACCAATCTTTTGAACAATAATATCGCCATTCTTTTGTAAGTCATGAGTGAAAAAGAACTTCGGTGAAATGTGCTTGGTTTTGTCACATTTAATAAAGCCTTGCTTCAGTTGACAATGCATCCCAAACACTTTCTCGGCTTGCTTCATGTATCGCTAGAATTTCTGCATGGTTGGATTAAGTTGTTGAGATCGTCTGCTTAACTAAACGCCATGAAATTGCGGTTCCTCTTCTTGTAAATACATATTCAGTTTGAGATCGATCATTGTGAGGGTCAGACATACTGGAAGATATGTAATCTCCTTATATAACTCAAATATCTCTAATCAATATCCTATAGATATGGACATCTATATCATAATTATCCATAACACTCCCCCTTGGATGTCCATTTGAGGATTATGCCTCATTAAAACCTTACTAGACAAAACCCGAGGGACAAAATCTAGTGAAGGAGAAAAAAAATACATAATTCCTCTATACGTTCGGGGATGTTGCCTCATTAAAAACCTTGTCGGAAAACCCTGTGGGGACAAAACCGTGCTCAAGGGAAAAATAGTGCAACGTGTATCTTCTCTACCCCTGATGATCACATCACTTAAGCTCATTGAGTCAGTGAAATGCACATTAAAGTGTCTTAATAGAATTACATGAATAAATATTCTCTACAGGTTGTTCGCATATTCATATTACCATATGTCATACACCTCATGCAAGTATATCATCATACTTCATAAGTTATTCATTGCCAATAAATTCAAAGTGAATGATATATTATATCATGTATGACCACTAGCGAGAACTTCAATCGTTCCATAAGCATTTTAGTATCACACTTTTAAATCCATATTGTAATCATCACCTTTATAAATCAAGGGGGTCTTTTCAGCATCACGTGACCTCATAAACATGAGCGTCATATATCCATATAGTTATTTAGCATTTTTCTCTAGCTTTTATTATGTTCAAGGATTTCATCCTTAAGATATTCAATCAAAAAAATTATCTTTTCTTTCAAGGTTCAATTTTTAAGCATTCAATCGCCTTTGAAGCTCTGCTAGAGTTCCATCAATATTCAAATTATCAAACTATATGAAATTTACATCATATTGAAATCCAAGTGTTCTTATAAAGTAACATGGGCAAACATAGTTATTTTATGGCACAATTTTCATGAGTATATTTTAAGGCGATTACAACATATATGCCTAATAATATGACCGATTCAAGATAATCAAATAATGTTCTCGAGAACTTTTCTTATATGCTCTAAGCATTAAAAATCACTAGCATGCTTCTTGCATTTTATATCTTATAATAAAATCTCAACATTACATGAGCTTTATTCATTTATCTTTTAGACGCATATCAATTACTTATTATATTGCGGACTTACTAAAATACATTATTGGATCCACCACATGTGAACATGTATGTGCATAATCATTTACAAGTTTTGGAGAAAATATGTGATGCCATCACTTATAACTTTTGCATCATTTAATTTCTCTTTCTCATAAAGATGATTCATATCCAATAAGTTTACATATTCATTTGTACGGACTTTAAGTCCCAGTAACCATTTCTCATCACAAGAGACTTCAATCATTCATTAGTTCTTTGCGTCTTTACATATTTTGGCCATCCATTTATACATCTGCACTTCCTGCAGGTATGCTTCCATGAACCTCACCATTATTATAGCGCTATCTTATTTATTCACATAATCATTACCATATCGACGTCGATTCGTTATTTTTCGATTCCACACTTTACTAGACATTATATTTTATCATTTGTTGAGATCTCAAAGTTTTTCATGTACCCGGGGTTTTCAATAAGCTTCATGTCTAGTTTCTCTTTAAGTGACTATTATGGGGTTTTTATTACCTCGATTCGACCATCTTGATTTTATTGCTCCATTTTATTTCTTCATTCGAGGACTTTTATTTGGAATCGATTAGTCTATCACGCTTGCGGGACGTGCCATAGACTTACTATCAATCATTGGTTTTAATGTTGGGACACAAATTTTAATTGGAGCATTAGCGGTATGTATGATCTAGTCACTTTATTTAGGTCACAAAACTTATCCGCAACTACTAGATATGGATTGTAATTTGTCCCTTGAACTTTTAGTTCATTTTCATTAGTGTGAGGATCAACAATTTTATATCATAATTCATTCCATATTTCTCGCTGCTCATTCTCCCTCTGAATGAATTATCAATTTCAACATCCCAAATTGTGTGCATTGTGGTGGATTTACAATACAGGTTCCACACATTCACATAAGACTTTATATTGGAAACATATGGTTTGTGACCAAAATCATTCTAATGGGGAGGATTAAGTATAAGTTGTTGGCAAGATGCGAATTCATATTTTTAACATGCCCCATAAACTAAGAGTTTTGTTCTCACAATTATTGCCTTTGCAATCAACTGAAGACGTTTGATAAATGCTTCAACAAAAGCAATTCGCGTATGAACATGGGCTACATAATTTCCAACACTTATTCCAGTAATCGCCCAATACTTGAAAGTATTCACCACCAATCTCAAAGATATAATTTGAAAAATCATGCTCGCATTTGATAACTCGAGCCAATAATCACGCTAACTTTAAGTTGCGTCTTTGATAATCGTTTCGATGATGCATCGATTTTAAAACTCAAAATGATCAACATGGCGGATGTATAGGCCTACATACATCCCTTTCATATTCTTTCCAAAAGTTTTTAGAACAAAGTCTTTACTTATATGGTAGTGGTATATGAACAATTAACTTCCATTGAGAACAATATAATCTATTTTGAAAGAAACTTAATATTCTTCTATATATTTCGCATCTTCATTGACTCGGGATGGTCTAACCGATCATGCCAATTAATACAACAATCTTGGCTCATAAAATTCTAATTTATGACCATAGGTGCTTCGATTGCACTTAATTTTATTCAAAAGTCGAATAATAAGGAGAACATCCGATCAAATTTAATAGTTCTATATAATACGCACATATTATTATTCATGAATATAACATGTTTTATACATGTGAAGTTGCATTATTTATAAAATACATACATGTCATTAATCAATTAACTAAGTGTCTCACATACAAGCAAATAAAACCACATGATACATAAATCACATGATATGCCAAGATCGTTATTAAAGTTCGACATTTACACAAATAATTTTCTTATTTATGATGACACGTTTATTTACTTTCACATATTATTGTCATTTATCGCGATTTATCTTGCTAGAAAACGAATGAAGCTCGTCATTTTATTCAATAATTAGCAATTTTATGTATAAATAATACTAGCAACTATTGATTATTAAGAAGAAACTACCTAGTTGCATGAGGAAGATATTAGTAAACAAACAACTTCCTATGTCGAGTGGTATATTATAATGTATGCAAAGCATGACTAAGATAAATTCATATAGCTTAGTAACTTCTAACAAAGGTCGATGGTGTAAACTCATATACTGCAAAGTTTGATTCCAACACAAATATATGCCAACTATACATCGTGTTAATGCATATTAAAGTAGAGACTAAATGCACATTAAGGCAAATTTAAGATCATAAGCTGATATGAGAAAACATGCAATACATAGTTATATATAGTAATTTCAACATTATAATTAAACATTGATCATGCAAGGCTTGGCGCGAGAGTAACAACATATAGTAAGTTACAACTTACAAGTTGTTCATATTGACAAAGTTAGATAAAGGTTTTGGTTTCGTGTTTTGTTCGACTAATTATCAAACTTACAAATGAACTAAGCAAGACATATTCTAAATCATGACAAAACAACTCAAAACATATATTATTGCATAAATATCAATCTTAAACATATAAATTACTATTTTATTACCCAAGTTACTTGCACATGTATTATTAGTCATCATAGCATACGAGTATAAGATAACTTATGACATGAAGAATTTTATTCAAGGTTGTATTTCTAACACATAGCTTTTCAATTTTGAAGAACTTATTTTATAAAATAAAAAGCTTACCACATAAAAAAAAAACACATTTAAAAAAAATTCTCCATCCAAGCAGACCCAACAAATTTTACAACTTACAAATCTAGTAGTCACATGCACAGATTAGTAAATCAATCAAAATAACATTATTGTTAGTAGTATTGTATTCTCTATATTTGTCTTAGGCCCGTTTCCCAAGGCCCATGTCTTTCTAGGGTTATGTGTATATATGTATGTCTCGTGTGAGACTTGGACAGGCAATGAATGACAACCAATCTTATTATTCTACATGGTATCAGAGGTGTATATATGTATGTCTCGTGTGAGAGCCTCATTTCTCTGCGCTCAAACGGATTTTGCGCTACATTCGGGGTACTTTGGATTATGGGTTGCAGTTATATTCATCTTCTACTACCTCATTGGTTGCTTATTCTGATGCGGATTGGGCTGGTTGCCCAACTACTCGACGGTCCACTTCTGGCTATTGTGTCTTTCTTGGCAACAATTTACTCTCATGGTCCTCTAAGCGCCAACTGACACTGTCTCGCTCCAGTGCTGAGGCAGAATATCGCGGGGTTGCCAATGCGGTTGCTGAAACGTGCTGGTTGCGGAATCTTCTTCGAGAGCTACATACTCCGGTTTCTTCCGCAACACTTGTGTACTGCGATAACGTTAGTGCCGTATACATGTCTTCCAATCCGGTTCAGCATCAACGGACCAAGCATATCGAGATTGACATTCATTTCGCTCGGGATTTGGTGGTCGCAGTCAAGTTAGAGTTCTTCATGTGCCTTCTCGCTATCGGTTATGGATATCTTCACTAAGGGTTTGCCTTCAGCTCTATTTGAAGAATTTCGTGACAGTTTGAGTGTTCGGTGTCCTCCCGCTCAAACTGCGGGGGTGTGTTAGTAGTATTGTATTCTCTATATTTGTCTTAGGCCCGTTTCCCAAGGCCCATGTCTTTCTAGGGTTATGTGTATATATGTATGTCTCGTGTGAGACTTGGACAGGCAATGAATGACAACCAATCTTATTATTCTACAATTATCATTCAAACAATAGTAGAGATAACCACCAACAAATATCGTCTATCTAAACCATAGTATAATAAACTAGATATATAGTAATTCAACCTTCTAATTAGCGACCTTAAAAGTATTCTATTAATATTGTTAAAATCTTATAAGAAATAAAATTGTATACGACTATTAATATATAAAAACCAACTCAAGTGTGGTACTAATATTGGACCGACAAACAAAGTTCAAATGTATGTACGTCGTAAAAGCTGTTGGAAAATTGGTCAAATAATGGGTTTGAATGACAATTGATGGTCATCAAATACACTAATGAGAATTAACTTTATAGTTAATGTATGGTCAATATAACGATTGAATTTATTTTTTTGTTCATGAGCCATTAGTGTGCTTATTTATTGACCGTTTTCCTTGATCCCATTTTCTTATATATTGAGATATCTCCTCTCATTTTGAACACACCGAAAACACATAACTCATTCCTCTCATTTTGTTGTTGATTCTTTGTGTATCCGGTTCGTAATAGAGGGAAGGCACGATTTTGGTTCGCCTTGATAACCCGTTTGTGCTAATGGGGTTATCCGTTGTTGTTGTATCCTGGGAGATAGACGTTCATGATTTCTCAAGCCTTGCGACGTTTTTAACAAATGGCCTGAGGCGTGTCTCCAGGTTAAAGCCCTTGAACTAAAGCTTGATGGGATGAAGATGGGTACAAATAAGCTTAGGGTAAACGTCGCAAGGTTTGCGGAAGAAAACGTGGGTTTGGTTTCGAAGTTCGATATTTGGGAAGGTCAAGTTTCATCATTTGAGCGAATTGCATGGGTTAAGATTGTTGGGGTGCCGATACACATTGCGGAAAACAACATTTTCGACGGGGTAGCAGCATGCTTTGGGAAGGTGATACATCATGCGCAATTGTCCTCAGAAGACAGTGATCTAACATCAACATGTGTTGGGATTTTGGTTGGAGATGGAGCTAGAATTCGTGAGTCGATCGTTTTGAAGTGGAAGAATAGACAATTCAAGATATGGGTGGAGGAAGTCATAAGTGAATGGGAACCGGAATGTGTGGGAGTTGTGGAGGCGCCCTCGATGTCACCGATCAGTTTGGCTAGCGGTGGTCAGAACAACGATGAAGACGGAATGTGCGCAGGACGTGGTAACCAATCAGTTAATGGGGAAGATGAAGAGGCTAACTTGCATGGGAAAGGTGATACGCATGGGAGTGATATTAATAATAATGAATTTCCCGAGGAGGAAGGATATGTTGGAATGGGGTCATATTTTAATTTCGTTAATTCTTCTAACAATGAGGAGATACATAATGCTAAAGTAAAACGAAGAGGGACCAGGCCCAAGCCCAATAGCCACCCCAAATATGTGAGCCCAATCGAAAAGATAAGATCAAGAAAAAGAGCTAGAGTTGACAATAATGATCCATTTGACTTGGATCGTTTTATTGGTATCTTTAAAGCTGGGAAACAAAATGATAAGGATATCCTAGAGAATCAAGTATGTGGGGATAATAATGGGGATTCTCCTGAGATGGAGATTGATTTAAATCAAGAGGTGCAAGAGGCTCATGCGAATGACACAGAAGCTACTAGGGATGAAATCGAAAGCCTCAAGGAAGCTCAAAGTGTGGAAGAGGAGGCGATGGCAGAAGAGGGGACGAACCACGAAGTGGAGGCCACGATTGAGGTGGGTTTGGTGGTTGGAGCGGAGCTCACTAATTGTGGTGCATTGGTCAAGAAGGCGATCGAAGGTAAAGGTATTAATGTGGTTACGATATGAATTTTTTATCTTTAAATGTTAGAGGAATTGGAGGGGAGGAAAAGGTGCCGTGGGTTAAGGATATGAGATGCCAGTTAAGGTTAGATTTTCTGGCCATTCAGGAATCTAAGGCTGAAGTTGTGGATGATCGGGTTCTCGAAAATATAATTGAATAATTTTGGTGGGGAGTATGTGGGTTCAGTGGGCGAGTCAGGGGGTTTGATTAGTATATGGGATACTAATGTTTTTGAGATGAATTTGACGGTTAAGAACAGGAATTACCTTAGAGTGTCCGGTGTGATCAAAGGTAGTGGGGAGCGCATTACTTTCATCAATGTGTATGCTCCTCAAGGGGTTGTGGCTAAGAACGATCTTTGGGGATTGATAGAAGGAGAAATTGGGAACGACTCTGGTTTGTGGGTTGTTCTTGGGGATTTTAACGCTGTTAGATTTGTTGAAGAGCGCAAAGGATCGGTGTTCAAGCACACTTGCGCTAGAAATTTTAATAGCTTTATCCATAGAGCAGGGCTTATGGAGTACGGTTTAAAAGGTAAACAATGTACTTGTATTCGAGAGAATGGCAGGAAGCTCAGTAAGATAGATAGAGTGCTGGTGTGCGCGGGGTTTTTTAACAAATGGCCTGAGGCGTGTCTCAGAGTTCTCCCATCTAGGTTCTCGGACCACTGCCCGTTATTTTTTTCATCTAAATCTAGTGGCTTTGGGGCGCGTCCATTTCGGATGTTTAACTCCTGGCTGAGTTTGGACGGGTTCGAGGAGGTGGTCAAAGAGGCTATTTCGTCTTTTGATTTCTGTGGTCCTCCTGACTCTAGATTGACAAAAAAGTTCGCCTATATCAGAAGTCGTATTAAAACTTGGAAGAAGGAGATGGATGAGAATATGTTGATGACTGAAAATTCGGCGATAAGTGAGATCGGTAAGCTGGAAGAGGTTATGGGGGAGAGACTTTTGAATGATGAAGAAGAATGGATATATGTGGAGAGTAAGAAGGTTTTGAAAGATGCTAGTGTGAGAAAAGCGATGGACTTGAAACAAAGGTCTAGAATTAGATGGGCTATTGATGGTGACGAGAACTCGTCCTTCTTTCATGGGATTGTCAACGGAAGGAAAGCTTCTAATAATATTCCGGGCTTGGAGGTGAATGGGGAGTGGTGTGATAAGCCGTCGGAAGTGAAGAAGGAGATATATAACTTTTTCAAAAGAAAATTCCAGGAAGAGGTTAGTACCAGACCTGGTGTGAATTGTCATGGTCTAAAGCGGCTTTCGGATGGAGATGCCAACATGTTGGTTGAACCATTCTCGGGCACCGAAGTTAAAGAAGCGGTTTTTAGTTGCGGTGATGATCGGGCACCTGGTCCGGACGGTTTCAACATGAGGTTTATTAAACATTTCTGGAGCTATTTTGAACAAGATTTTAAGGATATTTTTGATCATTTTTTTGAGGGAAGTAGGATCAATGTGGGAAGTGGGTCGTCGCTTATCACGCTTATTCCTAAGGTGAAGGACCCGGTGACTCTTAATCAATATAGACCGATTAACCTAGTAGGTGTGATTAGTAAGGTGATATCCAAAGTCTTGGCGAATAGGTCAAGAAGGTGCTAGGTCAAGATTTGAGTCCCCACGGCCTTCCGGGAGGTAGGTTCATTTGGATGGTCCTCTTATTGTGAATGAGATGCTCTCTTGGTGCAAAAATCGGAGGCTAAAGCATTTATGCTTAAACCGGACTTTGAGAAAGCATATGATAATGTTAACTGGGGCTTTGTTACCGATATTATGAACCAGATGGGTTTCCCGGCGAGATGGTGTGAGTGGGTGTATGGCGTTCTTATGTCTGCCCGGTCATCTGTTTTAGTCAACGGTGCGCCCACTTTCGAGTTCCAGTGCAAGAAAGGGATGAGGCAAGGGGATCCGTTATCTCCATTTTTATTTATTATTGTGATGGAGGCTTTGTCCTGTATGATCACTAGGGCAAATGATTCAGGCCTTTTCAAAGGTATTGATCTTCCGAGAGGGGGTCCCTCGATATCACACTTATTTTATGCGGACGACGCGATTATTTTCGGGGTGTGGTCACAGGTGGAATAAAAAATGTGGTTAGAGTGCTTAGATGTTTCCACGTGTGTTCTGGTCTTAGGATTAATCTTTCTAAGTCGAACATTTTGGGATTAAAGTGAGTATAGCGGAGGTGGAGGAGAATGCTTTGAACTGGGATGTAAAGCGAGTGAGGTTCCTTTCAAATACTTGGGTTTGGTGGTGGGGGCGAATATGAATAGAATATGCAATTGGAAACCTGTGTATGATGTTTTTGAGGCCCGGTTGTCAAAATGGAAGGCGTCTTGCCTTTCAATTGGAGGTAGAATCGTCCTTATAAAATCGGTGCTTGGCAGCCTTCCATGTTATTATTTCTCTATTTATCGGGCTCCGAGCAAGGTGATCAATGATTTGGATAAATTGGTTAGAAGATTTTTGTGGGGGGGCTCTGGTGAAGTGTCTAAAATGCATTGGGTTGCTTGGGATCGGGTAGCGATCCCTAAAAAGGCAGGGGGTCTCGGTATTTGTAAACTTAATATCAGTAACGTGGCCCTTCTTGTTAAATGGGGATGGAGGTACAAATCGGAAAAGGAGAGTTTATGGTCGAAAGTCATTGAAGCGTTACATAAGACCGGAAGGAATTGGGATTTTATTCCAAGTAATAAGGTGATAGGAGGGGTATGGAATAACATCGTGAAAGTGCTGGCTAGGACGACGATTTCTAGGACGCCTGTGAGGAGGCTTTTCAAAGGTATGGTCGGAAATGGAGAGAATATCACCTTTTGGCTGGACCCGTGGGTTAGTAACGTTCCTTTAAAAGATATGTGCCCGAACCTGTTTCGGCTCGAAAAGGAGAAGAAATGCAGGGTCAAGGATCGAATAACTGATAATGGGACGGGAGGAGGGATAGTTGAGAGGTGGAAATGGTATAAGCGTCCGGAGTCAGATCAGGAAAAGGATGAGCTGGAGTTTTTGTGTAATGTGATGGCCTCGGTGGTCTTGGCTGATATTAAGGACAAGTGGGTTTGGCTCGGGGAAAAGTCGGGGGCGTTTAGTGTGAGATCGGTGAGGAGATTGATGCACAGCGAGCAAGATTATAGTAGTAATTACGTTATGAAGTGGTGTAAATGGTTGCCGGCGAAATGTAATATTTTTGTTTGGCGCGCGGAGATGTGCAAGATTCCCACGGCCGATGCTCTTAGAAGAAGGAATTTTTTGGGTGTGGAGGCTTCTTGTCCGATGTGCGGTGAGGATGAGGAATCAGTTGAGCATCTTTTCACGTCATGTCGGGTTGCTATGGCCGTCTGGAATCAGATATGTTCCTGGACTAGGGTGCATAATTTCTTTGCTTTCTCCTTCAGGGACTTGATTGAAGTCCATGATCATGTTGGGTTGAAAGGGAAAGCGAAAAAGGTTTTTCAAGGTATTATTTTCCTTAGTTGCTGGGCTATATGGAGAGCTAGGAATAAGCTGAAATTTGAAGGTAGGATGGTAAAGAATGAAGAGATCATGAGCGAAGTAAAGTCTCTTGGCTTCCTGTGGGTAAAGTCTAGAGCTAAATGTTCTAAGTTGTCTTGGGAAGAATGGTGTAAATATAATATAATGTAATTGTCCTGTGGTTGTAGCCCCCCGGTTTTCGGGTGGGTCTTGTTATTGAAATATACTTTTCAAAAAAAAAGCTATCAATAAATGGTATATGGTTAATTAGGTTGAATGTTTGGTTTTGCTATCTTGATGGCTTATAATTGACCGATGAATAATAATATCATAAAACTATCTATGCATACAAAGAGCATGAGCCCCAATTCATTAGTTAATGTTTTAATGAATTATGACCTTGATCCGTGTCAAAGAGACTAGAATGGAGATTTCTTTTGCTTGAAATGGATCTTATTCATATGAAACATTCGGGGATCAACTTTTTGAACCATTCAACATGGCATTGATTCCACGTAAAAAAAAAATAGTAGTAATTTTTTGAAAATTTTATTTCATGTATCACTTAAAACTATTTCGAGTTTCAATGTGCTTTTGAAGGTTTAATTTGGTATAATAGATAAATAAGAACAACCTAATGCTCAAAGTATGGTGTTTGTTACTGGTTTGAGTAACCAGTGTTGCTTTCAAGAAAAGCGTTCTTGTAAAATGCAAATTTGGTGTCATTGTGGCTCCAAGACACTTAATGTCGTAGTTGTGTAGTAATGAGTAAAATAGTTTATTCTGTCTGAGTTAAAGAAATTGGTATGATGTTTTTTGTTCTTGGAAAGGTTTCATTATTGTTGTGACACATATATTTTTGATACTAATATGCAATACAATTGAGTTGTATTTTATGGAAGCCGAAAGGTTTTGAATCATTACATTATGATAGAACAATATAGTGTTCGAAGCATGTTGACTAAAATCATGTCATGGTACTAGTTTGTGTAACTAGCATTGGTTTTCAATCATGACTGGATCGTAAAGATTAAACTCAATTGCGGAATGTGGACTTTGGTGTTAATTGGAATCCAAAGTACTGGTTGTCACAACTACGCAATCGTAGGAAAATGCATTGTTTGTTTAGTAAACTTTGGAGTTTTGTTTCCAAATTTACTTCAAGTGTGTAGCTAAGACATTAAAATGATTAAAAAAAAAAAAAAAAAAAAAGGACGGGATTACACTTTTATTTTTTGGTACAAGAGTGGTCTTTGGATATACTACCTTAATCAAACGGGTCTTTGCTTTCGTTGAAAATGGTAAGTGTGATTAAACACTTGTAGTTCATGGTTTGAACAAAGTTTCTTATTATGGTTCATGGTTTGAACAAAGTTTCTTATTACTTTGTGTTGATCGCATATGTTGCTGAATCATAGGTTGATGTGTTTAAAGACAAAATGTCGATAATGAAGAATCATACACTAGTTTACATGATTGATACACATTGTGGTGTATATAGTGTCATGAAAACAACGATGATATTTTTTTTGCAAATTGGTATTTTTTTTTAAGGTTGTTTGGTGCGGTGTTGTTTAACACTGTGCAACTAATTTTGTAACATGAGAATAAACAAGTCGCTCGATTTTGTATCGAGTATTGAAAAGTTTGGATGTTGCAAATATTCTATTGTGAATATTGTTGCGAATAATCAAACTACTTGTTATTCTGGAAAGATGAATAATCGGCAAGACTTGTTATAACTCATATTGCTAATAATCGAACTTTTTGTCATATGTAAGAAATGACTATGTGTTGAATATAACCGTGTAGGACATTGTGAAATGTCAAGAAAGAACACACATATAGATGACAACGAATTATGTTGGTTTATGTAACTAACTTGAATGGTGTGACTGTCATCCAATGTGAGCTATTGTCCATTTGCTAAGTTGGACATATTTTGATTGTGTAAAATGATTACAAATTGATTTTATGTGATTATAATCACATAATAAATTGTGATAATCATATAATGATAAGAGATTAAATGTGATTATATATAATCACAAGTGAATTGGAATGACATGTTATAAGTGTAGGACTTACACATATAACTTATGGGATCCTCCTAAAACATGTATGGTTTAAGGTGGTGATTTGTCTAAAAGAAGAATGTTAGTAGATGAAGCTATGAGTAATCAGAATGATGCATCTTCTGTCATACGCTTGATTCCTTGGTCTATAGCATGCTAGATTTGGAATCTTTTAATTATGATACGGAAAATAATTAACATAAGACATTCAAAAAGTTTGCATACACTAGTAAGAAACTTGTGAAATGACAAATTACTACGGATCATGATGTCATATCCATGTGAGAAACAATCTTATAAACAAGATTAATACATATGAAAGAGAGAACCTTTCTACAAAATTCTTGAGATAAATTCCATGTGGGGGATTCCGGCCTAGCTAGAGTTCAAAAGAACGTCAACAAACATGAAGTTCTTGCCTAGTTGGAATACTCAAGAATTACCTAGAGCATGATATATTTAGAGTTGCATGAAACTCAAATTTGTACTAACATATTATGTCGATACGACAACTACTCTCAGTATGGGTTATCCCTATTGACAATATGAAGTCATAGAATAACATTGCGGATCCGCTTGCGAAAAGCTAAATGTGAGAGTTAGCAAGTCGTGAAGAGGAATGTGACTAAAGCCATTGAAAAGTTTATATGAAGGAAAACCTAACCCAGCTGACTGGAGATCCCAAGATCTGGGTTCAATAGGATAACCTACTTGTATAAACTGAGGTCACTGTGGGGGAGTAATAAACTCCACATTTATTTTAAGGGAGTTAGCAAACTTCCTAGTCCATTCCTATAACAGTGACAATATGAGGTTAAGCATATGGCTTTTAATGATTAATCGAGAATCACCTATGTGAGAGAGTGGGTTAGCTTCTATGGAATTGTGGGGCGCAATTCTTAACACTCTCGAGAACCAGTCTAATGTTCATGACCATAACGAACATAACTATGAGAACCAAATGTGTCAAGGAGATATTTGTGTGAATATGTATTGTCGCTCCACAAACAAATGGATACGGTTCAAAGACATCAAGTTCTCTTGGTCGCTAGGAGGCTAAGTATATTTCACGAGGGAAGGTTCAAAGGGTAACACCTACCTATCCTATGCAAATATCAACTGCAAAACTCTATTACAACATTGAGTCATTGAAATTTGTTTCCCTTTATCAATTTCATTCATGTGGGGGATTGTTGGAAAATTGGTCAAATAATGGGTTTGAATGACAATTGATGGTCATCAAATACACTAATGAGAATTAACTTTATAGTTAATGTATGGTCAATATAACGACTGAATTTAATTTTTTGTTCATGAGCCATTAGTGTGCTTATTTATTGACCGTTTTCCTTGATCCCATTTTCTTATATATTGAGATATCTCCTCTCATTTTGAACACACCGAAAACACATAACTCATTCCTCTCCTTTTGTTGTTGATTCTTTGTATCCGGTTCGTAATAGAGGAAGGCACGATTTTGGTTCGCCTTGATAACCCGTTTGTGCTAATGGGGTTATCCGTTGTTGTTGTATCTCGGGAGATAGACGTTCATGATTTCTCAAGCACCGTGGAGAGGATTTAATCTGTCTTAAGGAAACTGTGAGCATCACAGCCTCAACATTTTCCTTACTTGTGTTTTGTGTCTCAACAATTGAAAGATTTACGGTATCGTTTCTCTACAATTTTATGTTTTATGTTATTGTTTATTTGTCTCTAATAGCAATACACCTAAAAGATATAACAAAAGCAATCTCACTAAAATATTGTTAGATGCTGATATTCAATTCGTTTATCCCTATTGGTCCTTATAATTTTTTCTACAACATTGATATAGTATGCAAAGTACCTCACATAGAAAAAACCATGCAATCATACTATCATAGTGCAATTTAAATTATTATCTTATGAAAAGAAAACTTACCTCCATTGAGTTTAATAGATCATATGTTAATAAATTAGAACATACAATAAACAACTATGTTATGAAAACACTAACATCAAATAGTCAAGTATGTTATAAGCTAAAAGATATAGCAATTAATAATTATTAGTTGATCGTTATATATACTATTTCAAATTATTAGTTGATCGTTACATTGAGATGTACATTTCTTATAAATATACGATTTTTATTTGCATTTCAAAACGTTCAATAATTGTATCCCCCATTCAAATAACTGTTACACACACTCATTTAAATAATTGGGTATGCATATAAGAAACGTTCAATAACTGTTACACATACTCATTCAAATAATTTAATATGACACTTAAATAATAACATAAGTTAAATTTACATTCAATAAGTGTGATTAATAAATTAGCAACAAATTTGATTGTATGGTAATATGTAAAAGAAAAACTGCACACAAGCACAATACATATTTGAACAAATATAAATATCATTGATTTTAGTTAGATCAAACTATTTTAACGTCATTTTTCTAGCATGTTGGACAAGCACCTTTTTTTTCTTTCTTCTTTATTTGAAAAACAGAGAGGTAAATACAAAGAGGTAATAATAATAATTTAGATAAGAATAAATTTAACTATATTATAGAATCAAGAAAAAAAATGTATGCTTCGAAGTTCGTAAAGCAATATAGACAATTCAACATATAATTCTAACATACAAACTGATCATGCAATACACATAGACACGGCATGTATTTCATTATCAATTTGAAAACTTGAAATGTAAAATATACTTACTTGCAAGGAAAAAAAAAAAAACTTAAAGATCGATCGTGTTGATAACGTGTTGTGTAACAACGAGCCTAGTAGCACAATGTGAACAATAAACAAGGAAATATAAGAAGATATGAAAGGGATAGATAGAACTTCTTATTGGTGTATCTTCACATTACATTAGGTGCCTTTATTTATAAGGACCTTAACATGAATGCTATTAAGTACAATGTTGGATGTTACAAGACTAATCATAAAGATGGAGGTTACAAGTTAGGGGATATGAATGTGATGATGAATGTGTACAATCATTATAATAAATATTCATAACAGAATGTAACTAGAAGATGTTTTTATATTTGATGATTTATGAAGGATTTGGGATTTAAAGTGCGAATGGCTATCGGACACAACCTTTAATTTGTAGTCTTAAATAGGGGTGAGCAAAATCGATCAAGAATCGAATCGACCCGATAAAATTGATAAAACCGAGAAAACCGAACCGAGTAATTTCGGTTCGGTTTTTGGTTTAAGGTTTACCGATTTTGGTTTCGCTTCGGATCGAAACCGACGAAACCGACTAAAACGTGCGAACCAACCGAACCGGTCGGTTTTCCTTCTTCGATTTTCGAGTCAGGTCGGTTTTCGACTGGTCGGATCGAGTTTGACCCGATGCTCACCCCTAATATATAACATAATTCTAGAAAAAACAATACTCCCAAACACAACAAATTAGTGAAGATCTTTCAAGGTCCCCTGACATAATCTAATGATCTAATACAAAATCTTAAAAGATCAAACATAGTTTTGATCCTTTATATAGCCAACTAATATATCATGTAATAAACTATAGTAATAACAACATTGAATGATTTCACAAACAACCATCTTGGTGTCATGATCATGATTACATGAATGCTTTGTAGGGAAACGGTTACACTTTTATTAATAAAATCTAAATTACAATAAATAAAATTAACATAAAATTAAATACAAATAGAATGTAGCGGATAAACGATAATTAAATAAAATAATAAAATAGTCAAAGACTTACTTGATCACCAATAGAGATCAACAAAGAAGCACTAAAAGCCGAGGCACGTGTTTGACACGCTCCCTTAAAATGCAGATTCGCCATCTGCTTCCCCGGTACAATGACCAAAACAAGAAGTTATATCACGGACTTAACAAAACTGTCTGAATTTCATCTTAAGAGATGCATATTCCATATGTTGGAAATCAATAATAACTATTGATTTGATGTGTGTCAAACTTGTGGAATTAGGGCCTCTATTTATACACAATAGACTCCCTCTAAGTTTACTCATCCCACCGATGTTGGATTGAAAATAAACTACTTTTCCTCTTTAGGCATGGTACCGAATGCCTAACTTTGAGACCCAATATCTTGTTAAATTTTGGGGTATTAATCTGTGGCAAACATGTCATTCTATCAATTGCTAATGGCTTTTAAGTTATGTTCAGTGCAGGCTTATTACAGGGGTTAATCATGGACAAAGCATAAATAGTTTAAAGTTCCAAGAAGTTCATTCCTCAAGCCTTTCTCATTTCTCACGATGAGTCATTTATTGCCGTTAGAGGGTCTTAGTGTTTCTTAATCTCCTATTTAATAAGTCCCTTAATCTAGGGTTAGGAACACTAGTGTGTGCGATCATTATCTCACACTTTTCTTCTTTCCGATCATTTCACCGATCTTGTCTCTTCTTTGTATTTGTATGGTTATTGTCTCATTGACATTAACTCGATCTTGTAACACTTTGGATACTATTGTTGATATAATCTAAGCCGACTATTGAGGCTTAGGTTTGAATAAAAGTTCTACTGTTTATTTATTGTTGCTGATACTTTCGTACATGGTATCAGAGCATCAGGCTCATTATCACTATTGATTCACCATCCAAGGGTTTCTTCATAGAAACTTGGGGACATCTCTTCAGCAACAAGTTGGTGGTTTGGGGTTATTGCTATTGGCATAATCACTGGTTATTTCTTATTGTGATTTGTTCTTTCCGCTGCATATTGCTCTGTAAGTCTAAGTCTAATCTCTTCTTCAAACAAAGCGATACTTAAGTCTTTGTGGGCAAACGGGTAGACTAACATCTTGATCTCGCCACCTTTGAGTGGTACGAATACCTGCTCTGGTTTACCCTAGTCCACATGCTTGGTGCTTGTTGTTTCTTAATTACAAAGTCTTATTTATTTGTCTATCTGCTCTTGCTATTATATCTGTTTGTGTTTTATCTGTCTTACTGTTTGCATTATGGTTGTTGGTGATGATAATATTGGTGGTGGTGGTGGTTCTTCCACTGAGAAAAGTTTATCCTTTGGTGATGCTTTGTATTTACACCCCAATAATACCAATGGTACTCCCATTATTTCTATCAAACTCACTGGAACTGAAAATTATAAAATATGGAATATGGCCATGACCTTTGCTTTAAGAAACCATAATAAGTTAGGGTTTATTGATGGTACTTGCATAAGAGATGACTCAAACCCTAGTCTTGCTAATCAATGGGATACTTGTAACTCTGTTGTGTTACCGGATTCTTAACTCTCTCATCCTGAATTATTTCTTTGGTGCTATCTATGCTAAACCGCTTATGAAATGTGGAATGATCTTAAAGATACTTATGATAAGGTTGATGGTTCAACTATTTTTAATTTGCATAAAAATATAAACTCTCTTAGTCAAAGTGGGTCTTCTCTTGCGATTATTACAACAACCTTAACTCTTTATGGAAACAATTTGATTGTATGATTAGCTTGCCTCCATGCACTTGTGAGGTCGCAAACATTTTGAAAACACAATCAACTAATCAAATTAATGCAATTTCTTATGGGTCTTGATGACACTTATGTTCCTATCGAAGTAATATTTTAACCAGACCCTTTGCCTAATGTCAAAAGCTGCTTTCTCTGTTGTCTCGAGAAGAATCTCACGTAAATGTGTCATCTGGGAATAGTTCGCTAAACCCAATGCCACCGCTTTTGTTGCAAAAACTTTTGATAGTGGAAACTTTTTGATAATGTAAAAGGATCATTCAACAACAATTTCAATAAAGGGTGCGGTTCTAATATCGGTAATAGTCAAATTACAGAGGACCAAACATGAATCTCAAATGTACTAACTGCAAAAACCGGTCACATTGTTGATAGATGTTATGATCTTGTTGGTTATCCCGCTGGATATGTTAAAAGAACTTTAATGCTAAACCTTTCAAATAACAATGTTTCCACCGATACTAATCGTATCACCGACAATAGTGCTAGCAACTCTCCCTGTCTCTTTGTCTAATGAATGCCTCTCGGACTTATGAGTCTTCTTAATGACAACAATGTGTCTTACGCTAATGCCAACATGGCGGTAAAAAATTTCAGTGAACCTTCTTTAATGGCGGTGTTAAGTTTAACATAAACTTCAACAAATTTTTCAACAACAACACAAAACCTTATCTGGAAACATCGCCTTGGTTGGATTGTTGACTCTGGTGCAAATCAGCACATGACAGTATCTGCAAAAATTTTAATTAATGTTGTTGACATTTCAAATCTTGGTCTAACTGTTGGACATCCCAATGGTACTCAGGCCCTAATCACTAAAATTGGTGACTTAAAAGTTAATAATGACCTAACTCTTTTGATGTTCGGTTGTTCCCGAGTACAATGTCGACCGTCATCTGCTCATAAGATTGCTAGAGACAATAAGATGTTTGTTGGGTTTAATGAATCTAATTGCTATATACTGATTTACATCAAAAAGGATTGTGGGATTGGTAAACAATGCAATGGGTTATATATGTTTGATATTGATTCTACATGTAAGATTACTTCTAATAACGCATTTCTGTTGTCATGTTTCTAGAAATCTCGGCATCAAAGACTTGGTCATCCTCCGACCAAGTCCTACATATACTTAAAACCACTCTTAAACTTGATAACTCTTCTCGAATCGATCATCTTTGTGATACTTGCAACAAAGCTAAACAAACCGGGAACCATTCCTCTAAGTGAACATAAATCAACTAAAATTGGTCAACTTGTTCATCTAGATGCATGGGGACCATATAAAGTCACTAGCGAGATGGTTACAAATATTTTTAACTATTGTTGATGACTATTCTAGGGCGGTGGGTTTATATGCTTAAGGAAATGATGATGTTTATGTTTCCATTGTTAACTTTGCTCATATGCTATCAAATCAATTTGAACACAATGTTAAGATTTTCGTAGTGATAATGGGACATAATTTGTCAATAATAAACTTCAACACTTCTTTCATGAAAAGGAATTCTACATCAAACCTCTTGTGTTTATACACAAAACAAAATGGTATTGCAGAGAGGAAACATAGGCATCTCCTTAATGTGGCTAGATCCCTTATGTTTCGGGGAATTACCTTTATATCTTTAGCCCGAATGTGTTCTAATCTGCGCCTATGTCATAAACAAAGTTACCTCTTCGATTCTGTCTGCAAGTCTCCCTTCTCCTTGTGTATGGGCATGACCCTTCACTCTCTCCTTAGAGTCTTTGGTCGCTATGATATGCCACCATTCTCAACATCTCTCGATAAATTTGGTAGTAGGTATGAGAAAAGTGTCTTTATTGGTTATTCAAATGAGAAAAAGGTTATAAACTTTTGAGCTTAGAAACAAAAATATCTTTTATTTCGTAGATGTCAAATTTTGTGAAACTGTTTTCCTTCAAATGAAAAATACTTTATCAAACCTTTTGTTGAAACGTATGTGCCTAAAGATTTAAATCATAAAAATTTCTTTGACTCACAAACAAGTCCCAATGATGAAGGGAGAGTGACATCCTATGATGATGGCACGTTGTTGAAGTCATCCTTCTAGGGATGATGAACTGTTGCAACGCCTATAGATGATAATACACACCTCGAAGGCACCATATCACATGAATCACATCCGCCGATGCATCCTCCGATTCTGGCGATACATCATCGATTCAAATCGGAACTCGAACAAGAAAGAGGCTTGCCACCACCATCGCTAGAAGGTCAACCGAGTTTCTAAGTTGCCCGAGAATCTTAATGACTTTATTATAGAAGGAAAGTTAAATATGGTGTTCAAAAGGTTGTTAATTATTCTAACCTAAACAAAGATAATTACCGCTTTGCTTCTAGTCTTAATAAAAGTATTGAACCTACCTCTTATGAAGAAGCTATCCTTGATAGTAATTGGGTTGATGCTATGAACTCGAAATTGAGGCCTTAAATGAAAATCATGCTTGGGATATAACCGATCTCCCACCTAATAGAACTCCCATTGGTTACAAATGGATCTTTAAAATCAAATATAAAGCCAATGGTGAAGTTGATAGATACAAGGCTAGATTAGTTGTTAAAGGTTATAACCAAAGGGAAGGAATAGACTATGATGAAACTTTTTCTCCTGTTGTAAAAGTGTTCACTGTTAGATGTCTTATTGCCTTAGTCAGGAAAACAAATGGCCTCTTTTCCAACTTGATGTTAACAATGCTTTCTTGTATGGAGACCTTGGTGAGGATATCTATATGACCATCCCGATTGGTGCTAAACTAGTCAGTCTAATCACACAAGCTAGCCACTGTGGAATGGCTAACCGTAATAGACTTAAAACCGCTCAAAACCAATACAATGAAGTCCGTGAGAATACGAAGGATTCCTCGGTCGTTAAGTCCCACGAGGATGACTGGTGTTTAACACAATCGATGTCGAATAATCACTGGATAGTGATCAAGAAGGATTTTGAGTTATTTATACCTAAAGAAAAGATTAATAAATTACAATGACTTAAATGCAAATTAAAGGAAATTAAAAGATTAACTATATTAAATAAACGCTATCACTAATTTTAAACTGATGTTTTGGTTTTATGTTTTATAAAGCGAATTTAAAAACTACGCGACGTCTAAATAAAACGTGAAACTTACACAATATTAATCCTAAAATATGAAAATGATATTTTACAAACCTAATGATATAAGAAAATTTTAAGAAAAAGAAAATTATTTTTATAACTATTTATCTAATTATTATTAATTAAAACTATTTTAACTAATTAATAATAACCTAAATTACAAGAAAATAGGAAATAAACCTAGAAAAATAAAATTATGACTTGGAAAAATCTAAAATAACAAAAAGAATTTTCAAAACTATTTTTATATTTTTCTCGATTATTTTTCTATTTTTATGGATTTTAAACTATTAAAACTAATTAAATTACTAAAAATTACAAAATAAACTATGAAAATCTGGAAAATTACTTTTTACTTTTTATATTTATCTAAACTTAATAAAATTGAAAATTATTTTTTGGACTTTTTCTCATTTAATTGTATTAAAAGCTATTTAAAATTACCTAAAACTGCTTTTAATTAAGAAAAATAGCAAACTGTTATGAAAAATTATGAAAATTTCAGGAAAACTCTAAAATGATATTATGAATCTAGGAAAATAGAAAACATGGTGTTGTGTGGAGGAAATTGAAAGCGCTATACTAGTGCTTGTGAAATAAGCACTGAATAAGCCAAATGATCACCACAAGCTACCAAATCAAATGTACATTAATATGCTAAAACTACTAAAATGAAGCAAGAAACAATAAGCCTTAACCTCTGGATTACACATCGCTATGATCTTGATGATTTGATTAAAGTGCTTAAACAGATTGAAGTGCTACATTGAGCTTAAGCACTTGCTTATTAATAAGTCAGAAATGAAAACCACAGGTTGGAACTTAAACTAGACCTGGTTGGCAACCTTCAAACCAAAAATGAGACCAAGGCAAGCTCTATTGAGCTTGGGACAAGGACCTCAAGATCTGGATAAAAGCTCACCGATCGAAGCCATGAAGGTGGCATATAAGCCCTACTTGATAAGCTTATTTGAGGGCTTAAGAAAATTACTAAAATTCTACTAAAATAACAATAAGAAAGTAGACCTAGCTAAGTTATTAATCCCAAAGTTTGATTTGATTTGGTCCAAGAATGAACACGTGAAAAATCTTACTAGTTGGCCAAAACCGGTTTTTCAAATATTTTGACTTTTGACGCTTAAAGAACTTTGACCTTGTGAACTTTGATCCAATTTGTTGGATTGATGTTGATGTATTAAGTTGAATTAGACCTAATGCAAGCTAGTTATATGTATTCTAAACACAAAACATGTTCTTGATTTCACAAAATCTCATCAGATAAGAAGTTAGGACAGTTGAATGGTACTTTTGACTTTTGATGGTTTGCAGGCACAAAAGTAAGACTTGAATGAGTATAATAGTACTTAACAGGCATGAACCAACAGAAATCTACCACTGAGCTAGCCTCTAAGTCAGTTTAAGTATCAATGCCAAACACACCTTATAACAACTGATTTGCAATTTTAAAAAGACAAACTACTGATTTAGCTAAGACAAACACTTATACTGATTTATATTACCCTAATTACTACTGAGTGGACAGGTTTAACTTACTTGGTGACCACAAATTCAAACACAAACACAGATTGCAAATTGACTAAGAAATGAAAATAAGACATAAACTTACAAATGCCCAAGCTTATTTGTGCAGCTTATACCAACCCAAATACTACTATTCTATTCCATTTCCAACCCATTTCCACTCTGCAACACCCATTATCCAATTTCAAGCCTGCTTAACCAAATTTTGTCTCCACAGTTGACTTTTGTTGACCTTCAATGGAACTTGATTGAAACTGATTTCCCAAGCTTACAAAAAGCTACATAGAGCTTAAATAAGCCTGTTTGAGTTTAAATGAAGCTATTTGATGAGTGTCTAAATACTCATCAGTTTTGTACAAAATAAACTCGCAAAATCATCCGAAAACACTCTAAACACATCAAAATGATCAAAATATCACAAATCGTGTTTTATGTGTTTCAAATGCAAAATTATCAAAATCGGATGAAAACATATCAAATTTGCAACAATTGCGATTTAGTCCCCAGTATCAAAAGTTGTCAAAAATAGTCCTCGAGTCAAAATTTCAAAAGAAAAATCATCAAAGGTCCTTTTAAAGCATAACTTGTCAAATTTAGTCCTTTGGTAAAAAAATGTGAAAAGTTTGAGAAATTTACAAAATGGTCCTTCAACTTTCAAAATTAAGCGACGGTCCTCGGAAAATGTGAAAGTGGCAACTTTGGTCCTTGAACTATTGACACTTGTCAATTTCATCCTGAAACATCTTTGTGCATTTAGCGTAACAGCCCTTGAATTCCGAAATTACAAATAAGGCCCCTTATCATTTAAAACCCTTATACACCACTTGACTTGTCAAATTGCAAATGAACCCTCGCTAATATCTTTGTGACTCATCATTTGGAATTATGAACCCCCTATTATTAATACACATTGGTCAAACCTTGGTCAAAACCAACACCCGCCAAAGTCATCCATATCAATCGCTTCCCAACTAGCCTTCCCCATCCCTCCTCTCCAATCACTCTCCCATGTTCCTCACTCCAACTAGCTTCCAAGCTACATTAAATGCACCACTATCCCTTCACTCAACCTCCAATGGGCGATAAGTGTTTTGGCGCCAAAACAACATTTAAATGGTTGAGATCATTTTGAGCAAATCCAATGGCTAGATTGGTGGGATACAATCAAGTGAGAGAAAAGAAGATTGGGTATAAAAGAAAAGCAAAGAAGAAGTGAAGAGCGCTTTTAGTTTTATAAAATTTAGTAAAATGTCGCTTTAGTTTAAAAGTTTTATTTAAGTTGTAAGATCATTAATTTTGTTAAGTTGCACTATCCTAAGTTGTTTGATCAATATAAATCGCCAAGTTCCAATTTCAAGTTATGTTATCATTTCATATTGTATGATCCATTGTCACAATTTTTACTTTCAAAGTCTTGTGTTCAAGCTTCATAATGCTTCTTTTAAAGTTTGTATAAGCTTATATAAGCTAGTGATAGCTTTTTATAAGTTTTAAGTCAAGTTTCAAGTTCTTTTGTAATCGGGTCAACAAAAGTCAACTGGGTACTAAAAGTTGGAAATGGAGCTACAAATGGGTTGATGCAGCAATTCAAATGGGTTGAATTAGATTCCTTTGGGTTGATATTTAGGGTAGTGGATCTATGTTTCATATGTTTCAAACCATAGTGGTTAAGGACCTTGGTAAGTGAATTTCAAGCTCATTTGCATAATGTGTATGTGCAAGTGATTAGTAGTTTAAATTTGTTGATTTAGTTGTATTTATAGTATTTAAACTTAATTGGATCAAGATCATGGGTTAATTCAAGTGTTTAGATTAGTTTTGAATCTTAATTAGTAGTGTAAAGGGTGTTTGGTATTACTGCTTAAACTGTTATAGAGGGTAGTTCATTGATCTAGTCCTGTTGTTCCATGCTTGTTTGACTATAAGTAACTCAATTCAAGTCTTGGTTTGCATGTTACCACAAAAGTCAATATTTTAGTAACTGCTCTCAACCGATAAACCTGTGGATTTTGATTTGCAAAACTCTTGTTCGTGTTTAGAACTATTAAACATAGGTTGATTTAGTTTCATTTATCATAATACAACATTATCAGTCCTCAAACCAAGTTTAAAACTCAAAAGTCAAAGTTCAACATTTGCTTTAAAAGTCAAAAGTGGTAAAAATCGTTGAGCCCAATTACAAGGAATTTTCATGACTTCATTCTTGAACCATTTTCAAGAAGACTTGGCATTCTTAAAATTTCAACTGGTGCCCTTACTTATCTCGCATTTTGTGGATTTTGTCATTTTCTTTAAGCTTCAAACAAGCTCCTCTTTGGACAAATATGCCCTGCTACATGAGTCGTTGAATACCGAGAATTGCTCACTTTTTGTGCAAGATGCACAGAGCTCATTAGAGCTTCTCGAGTCTAAGTTTTGGTTTACTGATTAGCCACCCAGTCCTCTTGAGGTTCCCATTTGTGGTTTTCTGTTGAGCTTATTGTGAAGCTTGTGCATGAGTCCAAAGTAAGACTCGTAACCCGATTTAGCTAATTAGTTCAAACATCAAATCTGGTATAACCCGCTAATCGAGGTCTAGGGTTGTTAAAACTTGTTCCATTCGTGTTATTTTAGCCTATTAGAGTTCTGTTTTGGTTTGGTGCTTATTGGTTTCCTTTAGCTTATCAAGTGCTTATTTCAATAAGCACTTCCTTAGCGTATTCATATCCATCCACATAAGCACCTATTTTCTATTTTTCCTTTATTCCTAATATTGTTTTAGATTTTTCCTGCAATTTTCAGAATTTTCCAAGTTCATTTGCTATTTTTCTTAATTTTAATTAGTTTTAAGCACTTTTAAATAGCATTTAATATAAAAATTAAGAAAAGGTTCCAAAAAATAACTTTTCAATTTTATTAAGTTTAGATAAATATAAAAAGTAGAAAAAGTAATTTTCCATATTTTTCATAGTTCATTTGGTAATTTTTAGTGATTTAATTAGTTTTTAATAGTTTAAAATTCATAGAAAATAGAAAAATAATCACAAAAATACAAAAATAGTTTTAAAAAGTTTCTTTTGATATTTTAGATTTTTCTAAGTCTAAATTTTATTTTTCTAGCTTTGTTTCATAATTTCTTGTATTTTAGCTAATATTTAATAGTTAAAAATAGTTTTTAATTAGATAATTAGTCTTAAAAATAATTTTCTTTTTCCAAATTTTTCTTTTATCATTAGGTTTATAAAAATATCATTTTCATATTTTTAGGGTTAATCTTGTGTAATTTTCACGTTTTATTTTGTACGTTAACGTAGTTTTTAATTTAAACGTACGTGTTAGGTTTTAAACGCTCATCACTTTAAATATAGTGATAAGCGTTTATTTAATAGGTTTTATCTTTTTAATTTTCTTTAATTTGCATTTAATCCGCCTTTATTTGTTGGCTTTTCCAGAGTTATAATAATCATTCCCATATCCCTTCCGCTCAAACTCCTCGATCACCGTGACGCTTGATAAATCATTGCATAGCTCATTTGGGACATAACGTGACTGGGAGACTCTATCCTCCTCGGATCTTCATTGATTTCGTGCTTAAAATCGCTTTAGGTTTTCTTACGCTATGAGAGAACTTGACGGTTTTGCGCATCACTATTTGAAGCTTGTTAACAAGAGTTTGAATTGGAGATTTGCAACAAGAAGCTCAAAACTTGAAATGTAAATGAACCATTGAATTAAGCTTTGAAACCGAGTTATAATGATCAAAGGTTTAGTCTTAATACAATACAACTTGATATTGCTGATTTGTGAACTAATTAAAACATTTAAAGAAAACGACATACATAAAATTTAAAAGCTAAGTACTACTCTTCTTTGCTTCTCTCGCCTCTTTTATGCATCAATTCACTCACGTGTCCTTCCGAGAGTATCCCACCCTTTTGGAGCCAATGGTTGAGTTTTGCACATTTTGGCCATTTTATATTTTTAGCGGGAAGCCTATATTTGACTTGTAGGCTCAAACAAGGGTGGGGGTGGCATTAATTGTGGGGTTGATGATGATGAGGGTGGTGGAAAAGGTGAGGTGATGGGAGGAGAGCAGGCAAGTTGGAGGGAAACAGGTGTTGGGGAAGATAAACAGGAGTGGTACAGTGGTGGGCGGGGTGCAGCTTTTGACTTTATTTGACCAAAGGGTCAAAAAGGGAGGGTCAAGGGGTTCTGACAGGGGCTCAAAAGGATTAAAGGCAGGGGGTCAAAAATCAATTTGACAAGGCTTGGTTTTAGCTTAAATGACAAGGACTAGATTGTAATTTCTGAAATTTTGAAGGACCATTCCTGCCATTTTTCCAAAGTTGTTACAAGGACTAAAACTGGCAACCTTCAATAGTACAAGGACTAGTTTTGACAATTTCAATTTTCCGTGGACCAAACTTGACATTTTTGAAAGTCGAGGACCTTTTCTCGTCATTTAACAAAGATTTATTCAAGGACCATTTTGAAAATTTAAAATATTTCGTGGACCTTGAATAACATTTTCTTTATTTAGATTTACCAGGACCTGTTTTTGACAACTTTGAAACTTGGGGGACTAAAACCGCCAATTATGCAAACTTGATACGCTTTTCACCGATTTTGATATTTTGCATTTAAAACACATAAAACACTTATTTGTGGTATTTTTATCATTTTGATGCATTTCAATGTTTTCGGATATTTTGCGATCTAATTTAGATAAAAATGATGAGTATTTACACACTCATCAATCCCCCACACTAAGATATTGCTAGTCCCTAGCAATGTTTTGAGAAAATTAATGGACTTTATCTCTTTACCAAAAGCCATTACTTGGAGTAGCCAAATGTTTCGGCTCAAGTAAGAACCTTGGTACACTGATAACAGTGATTTTGAGCAAACCACCACTTTTCAACGGATTTGATTTGTTTTACCAAAAGTCGCTTGCTTCGGACTAGCCAACTCTTAGATAAATTATCGTGATTATCTTTGGTGAGCCGATTACCAATTATGGTTTTCCATCGCTTTACCACAAGCCATAAACTTCATGGGCTAGCCAACTCTTCACTTTTAAGGATACGGTGAATAATACCATACAATTTTGGGCAAATTGCAAGTCAAACGGATTTGAGATATCTTTACCAAGAGCCGCTTGTTCTGGATTAGCCAATTCTTTTGTTTATTAGACAAGCGGATCGATAACCATAAGATGAGTAAGTGTAAACACTTACTCCAAAAAACATTTTGGCCAAAAATGGGGGAATTAGGCGGTATAATTACATGATAAAATTCGTGAGAATTCCCCACACTTAGAAATGAATATTGCCTCAATATTCAAAGTACCATGTTATGCCGAAACATAGAACGTAAAGGAAATACTACGGCCATTATTTAGCAAGATGTTTTTTTTTTTTTTTTTTTGAAACTCTAATATATACACAACATGGGGCAACCCCACACACTAGGGTGGTAGAAAGTAGAAAGAAGAGGCTAAACTCATCAAGTTTTGTCACACAAGCTAGCCACTTGTGAATGGCTAACCGTAATAAAACTTCGACATTTCGTAAATATGGGTGAAAACCCATATGGCATGCTATCGTTTTTGATTCCCGAGTCGCTAGCTTGACTCGATCCCGCATTCATTGGTTCATGGGGAAAGTTTGTAGATCTGGGACAATCACAAGAGGAATGTCCTCTCCAAAATAATGCTTCAACCGATGACCATTCACTTTAAAGTTTGGACCATCGGTGAGATAACTCAATGGTGCCATAAGGATAAACCTTAGTTATAGTAAATGGACCGCACTAACGGATTTAAGCTTTCCCGAGAAAATCTTCAATCTTGAATTGAAAAGAAGGACTCGATCACCAACGTTGAAAACGCGTTTTTGATCTTTGAGTCATGAATCTTCTTTGTCTTTTCTTTATAGATCAAAGAGTTCTCGTATGCTTGATCACGGAGTTCATTTAATTCATTCATTTGAACTTTCCTGTGATCACCGCTTGTCTCGAATATCGGTTGGCATGCTTCAAGGCCCAAGTATGCCTTGTGCTCAAGCTCAACCGGCAGATGACACGCCTTCCGTGATACAAGCTTGTATGGAGTACACCCGATGGGTGTTTTATAAGTCGTATCGGAAGGCCCAGAGTCGTCATCTAGCTTATCCGACCAAGAGGCACGGTTTCGCCAACCGTCCTCTCCGTAATTCTTTATCCCTGGTTGGAAACTTCCACTTGCCCACTTGTTTGGGGTGATACGCAGAGAGAGGCGGTGAGTTACACCATACTCGCATGACTCTATCAAACCGGTCATTGCAGAAATGCGCACACGATCACGATTATGGCTCGTGGAGTTCCAAACCTAGCAAAGAGAGATTTCAAGAATTTTACAACAACCCGGCATCGTTGGTAGGTAAAGCCTTAGCTTCAACCCATTTTGACAAGTAGTCAACGCCACGAGTATGTACTTATTACCGCGAGAAGAAGGAAATGGCCCCATAAAGTCAATGCCCGGATGTCAAAGATCTCACACACTTGAATGGCGTTTTGCGGCATTTCATTCCTTTATGAGATATTTCCGTGACGCTGACAAGCGCCACGTGTTTTGACAAATTCATGGGCATCCTTGTAGATTGTGGGCCAATAGAATTCGAATCAAACACCTTCTTGGCGGTGTAGTTGGGGCTATGATGTCCCCAAGAGGTCCGAATGGCAAGCTTTGAGAATGTCAATAGCTTCCCGACCATACACACATCGCCCGATGACTTGATCCGCAAAATTTTAAACAAGTAGGGTCGCCCCGTATAATGTTTAACATCTTTGAAGAATTTGTTCTTCGCTGGGACGACATCCCTTTCACTATGAAGTTACCCGCATGGTAATTTGCAAAGTCAAGAAACCATGGGGTAGTAGAGTCTCCACGAAAAGAAACCGATTGAGTGTCTCGAGAGGAAATGTTTCATTTATTTCCTTTTCTCGAAAACATCTTGGTGAGGGTTCTCTAATCGATGATGATCGCACGTGTTCTCGGCTCCTTTTTATCACGTATAATGATATCAAATTCCGGAGGAGGAGAACCCAACTGAGCAATCTCGCTTTGCATCTTGTTTTGCAAAGAGATATTTGAGAGCCGAGTGATCCGTATACACCACGATTTGGTCAATATAAGGTATGGTCAAACTTCTCAACGCATACACCACGCCTAATAATTCTTTTCTCGTAGTGGTGTAATGGGTTCGAGCTTCACCATAGTTTTACTTGCGTAGTGGATAGGTTTGAAAATGCTTGGTTTTTCGTTGCCCCAAGACCGCACCGATAGCAAAATCACTTGCATCGCACATGAGCTCAAAGGGTAAATCCCGATGGGGCAACTAGAATGGGTGCTTCCGTAAGCCTTTTCTTTAGTGTTTCAAAAGCTTCGACGCACTCAGAGAGAAGATAAAAGGCTTCTTTTTCAAGAAGATGGGTCATAGTCGAGCGATTTTAGAAAATCCCGTATGAATCTCGATAAAACCCGCATGACCGAGGAAACTCCTAATACCTTTGACGGTAGTGGGATGAGGCGCTTAGCAATAACATCAACTTTGCTCTATCGACCTCAATCCGTTTTTGAAATTTTATGGCAAAGGACTATGCCTTCTTTGACCATAAAGTGGCTCTTCTCCCAATTTAGACAGTAGATTGGTGTCTTCACACCTTTTAAGCATTTTGTCTAAATGGGAGAGACAAGTCTCAAATGAGTCCCCAATGACCGAGAAGTCATCCATAAACACCTCCATTGTTTCCCGATCATGTCGTGGAATATGGCCATCATACATCGTTGGAACGTGCTGAGCGTTACATAAGCCAAAAGGCATACGCTTGTAGGCAAAAGTTCCGTATAGGCGTGTGAATGTGGTCTTCTCTGATCCCGTGGATCAATGGGATCCGAAGTAACCCGAGAAACCATCAAGGAAACAATAGTACTCATTCCCTCGCTAATCTCTCAAGCATCCGGTCCATGAAGGGTAGAGGAAAATGGTCTTTACGGTGGCGTATTCAACTTACGATAGTCAATACACACGCCATCCCGTAACCACCGAGTTGGAATTAACTCGTTTTCTTCATTCGTGACAATGCTTATGCCACCCTTTTAGGAACACGATGAATTGGGCTAACCAAGGACTATCTCGAGATTGGGTAAATCAATCCGCATCAAGAAGTTTGATAACCTCGCTTTGATAACATCATGGATTTTGATTCACCCTTCTCGATGTTGAATCATGGTTTGAAGTCATCCTCCATCAAGATTTTGTAGTACAAAATTGTGGTTAATACCCTTAATGTCGGAGAGTTTCCAAGCAATTGCTTGCTTGTGTGACTTCAAGACCTTTATGAGAGCGATCTTTTCATCTTTACTCAAATCTCGAAAGCAATAATGACAGTGCAATTTATCATCGCCTTCAAGAAATGCATACTCAAGATGAGGCGGTAAGTCCTTAAGTTCGACTTCAGAAATTCTTCGCTTTTCAACCGACTTGACTTCCTTGTTATGAAGGTTGACGGGAGGGAGTGGAGGAGAAGTGTCCCGATTTAACAACTTCTCAAGAGTAAGAATATCTCCTCCGGATTAATCTCATGGTGATTAATCTCTTCCGAATTGCATCACTAGTGTGAGGGGTTGATGAATGATCATCTTTAAGCAACTTCTCAATGAGAAGTATGTCCCCTCGATGTCAATTGGGCGTGATCAATTTCCCATGGAATGTAATCACTAGCCAAGTATGCTTCAATCTCTTCCAAGATGAAGTCGCCTCAAACGGAGTGAGAGAAGGAGTAGAATTGACTATGATAGGTTGAGAAGATGTGGTGGATCCCCACTCACGTAATTATGAGAATAACCAAGAACTTCGAGAGTACTCTTCGGCAACATCAATGATATCTATTCGTTAACCGACTCGTAATCATAGTTTGCGGAGTACCTCAAGTTTGATCAAGGTTAAAGGTGACAACCATTACCAACACGTAATGTGATTTCTTGCTCAAATACATCAATGAGAAACACGACCGTTCTCGTGAATCCTCTTCCAACAATGAGAGGAACCCGTGGATCAAAGATCGAAATCAACAACTACAAAGTCACCGGAAAATGGAACTTTCCTACTTTCACAAATACGCCCTTGCAATTCCAAGAGGACGGATATTGTACGATCTCGCAAGCTCGAGAGTCATGCATGTAGGAGTAAGATCCTAAGAGAAAGTTTCTTCCATATCGAATGAGGCATCGTGTTTATGCTTGCACCAAGATCGGCTAAGGCAAAGCATTCAACCATTCCCGGAAATACACAAGGTAAGAGGAACTTTCAGATCTCCAAGCTTCGAAGCTTTTCAAGATAATCGCAGAGCGCTTGTCGTTGAGAGGAGTTTTAGCCATTTCAAATGCCTTTTCCTTGTTGCTTAACATGTGCTTGAGAGTTGATGCAAACTGGGCATCAACATGATAGCATCCGCGAAGCTTATGTCAAAATGAAGTTCTGGAAAATTTGAAAGATTTTTTCCATTTGATGACCGGCTTTCTCGCGGAGCTTTTGCTCATGTAAACGTGATGGGTAAGGAATAGAAGTTTTGATTTGGGGTTACCAACCGGAGGTTCAAAAACAACCTGTGTTTGGTATTGGGTTTTGGGACATCCCGAGGATGGACAAAGGCTGTTCCTCCGTTATTAGTAGGAAGTTCCTTGTCCTTTGTCGCCTCGTGTTCACTTTCCACTACCTTCGGAGAGAAGAAGAAGAGGTAGTAGGAATAGCGGGTCCATCATATGAAACACCACTTCGGTTGTGATCGCCTTTGCATCGCCTCGGATTAGCGATCGTGTTGCTAGGTAAAGTACCGAGCCCGAGGGTCGATCATTTAAAGACTTCTTTAATTCAACATCCGATCGACCAACAACCTGCTTGTCTCCTCTCGAGTCTTCATGAATTGCTTTAAAAGCTCATCGATGTTGATACAGGAGGAGGTGGAGGGACAATTTGAGGTCAGTATGTTCGATTATAGCCGAATTCCCTTGATTAGGATTCATATTCCCCAAATTGATTCCCCGATTGTAAGTGTTTTGATTAAGATTTCCTTGATGTTGGAAACCTTGATTGGGTACGGAATAGAAATTACCTTGGTTTTGATAACCTTGGTTCATTCTTGGTTGGTTCTCGATTCCGTTAGATTCGTTGAAACCGGTGGTGCCTCGATAAGTGTTAGCACGGTAGTTTGGTTCATTTTGAGGACGGTATTGATTACCTCCTTGATTTGAAGTACCGCTATAGCGTTAGCTTCAAAAGGACTACCATCGTGGCGCAGACAGATTGTAGTATGCATGAGTACCACCACAAGTAACACAAACTTCAACTTTCTTCACTTCACCATATGATGGTGCTTGTGAAAGTGACTTTCTTTGGTTGGCAAGAACCAAAGCTCGAATAATATCCGTGAGTTTGTCAATCTTAGCATCGGTGCTAGATGTACTCACGGAGATGAAGTAGAAGGTCCAAGATTAGACTCGAGATGATATGTCTTCAGCGGAAAGGATGGACCAGGACTTGTTTTCAATGATTTGCAAGGCTTCTTTTGTGGTCTTGCTCAAGAAATTACCTCCGCGAGGCATTCAAAGAGTCTTGATTAGTCCGGTTCGAGACCATTGTAGAAAGTATCCATTTGCATTAACTCGAAAACCATGATGCGGACACTTACTTGAGCAATTCTTTGTAACGATCCCATGCCTCCCGAATGATTCATCAAATCTCCGAGAGAATTTCATTATCTCATTCTTAAGACTTGTAGTTCGGGATGGAGGATAGAATTGCTCACAAACTTTGTGACTAGATCTTCCCATGTCTCAATGGAACGAGGGGTTGTTTCTCGCCAATTCCGGCTTGTCCTCTGAGAAATGGGAAATGTAAGAAGCTTGATAGCTTCATGGGACATTTTGTACTTGATGGTAGATGCAATCTTGTTAAACCATCGAATGTGTGCATGAGGATCATCCCGCCAAAACCATAGAATTGGCTTTGGTTACCGATTAAGTAACCCGGTTTTGAGCTCAAAAGTATCGCCCACGATGGTTGGGACAACAATGGCATCTCCGTAACCCTCGATGGGTGCTTGGAGAAGCTCATTCATCGGCTTGTCTTCCGCCATTATGGCGTGGTGGTGGTGGTAGACGCCTCACCACGGCCAAGGAGCGTAACGCCCTCACGCTCACGAGGAATCTTTCAAGTTCGAAAGTGACTGTAGAACTGAAGAACGAGCGCGCATGCACTAAGTATAAAAATCGCCAAAACAAATGCGAGGCAAAACGACAAGTGAACTTAACCAATAATCACAAATGAAATGGCTTTGAAAAGGTACACCAAATCACAAGGACACAAAGGCAAGTTTTAAATCGATGTTCGGGAACTTATTATGGTCACACCCCGCTAGTAGGTGTACCGCCTTGATTTATGTGGTTGATTTTATGTATATTAAGTATCACCGAAAAGACGAGGTATAGATTTGTGCCGATGGTTTAAAAACTTTTGGACAATATTTTTGGTATCGTCTCGTTTAACCAAATCGTATTTGTTGGAATCACTCCTAAACAGTATTTCAAGTATTTATATTTCATATGTAATAGGTAGCTTTGTTATGGCCTTTATGTTTGTTTAAGGTCAAGCTTATGTAGAAGGCCCATAAGCTTGATCCAAGCCCAATAAGGAATAGGGAAGGAGAGGGAGTGTTGCCCTAGCTCCTTGCCTATAAATACATTGTAATAACCTTCATTTGAAGGTTGGTTGTTCAAGTTATTCTCTTTCACTACACTCTACGCATAACCGGTCTAGTATACTTGTGTGTGTGTGTTTGGTTTACTTGTTCAATCGCCTTATCTCTTCTCTTATAAGCTTGTGTTGTAAAACTAGTGACCTAACAGTGGTATCAATCGCCAAATAGTTGGGTGTACTCGTTTGTTTTGAAGTTTTGGTTTGGGTTTACGCAGAAGATAACACAATCTTTGGTACGCTTAAAACTAATTTTTACACTTTTGAATCCAAGATTCTTGTACTTTCAACGTTATTAGGTGTTAAACTATTGGTTTTGGGAAAAGTTTGGAACTTTACGTGTTTTTCCTTGTTTTAAGCTTGTTTTTGTACGCAAGTGTTATCCCACGCAGAATCGCTTTAAGTGCTTTGGATCATCAAGTTTCACACTTTTGTGTTATCTCGGTGTTATTGAAGCTATTTTAACACACAAAACCGGTTTAGAAACACATTTGATAGAATCAAAGTTACGAGTAATCTTACGCCGTAACAAAACCCTAAAATTACGCTGTAAGACTTTCCTTGGTTTGATCTTCAATTTTCGGTTTATTCCGTGTTTTCTTACTTGGATAAGTCCGAAAATACGTCGACTTTGGATATCTTTGCACCGTGAAGTGTAAAGATCACTTGGGATAAAACCCTAATCTTACGCTTTACATAAAGCTTACGCGAGAAAATCTTACGCTTAAGATTCATCTTACGCGTAGACTTAGTCCCACGATAAGGTAATCCTCGCCTAACTTTCTACGCATAACTTCGCTTACGCGAACTTTAGTCTTTTTCCCGCCACGCGTAAGCTAAATCCTAGAACTATTCTTGTTACGCGAACGCTTTGGTGTTTTACGCATAAGTGCTATTTGGTTCTTGTCATTTCTCGCCTAAGGATACTTCATCAACAAAGGTTCATTCGACTACAAAGATCCATTCTTACTACACAAGTTTATAATCATGTCTCAACCACCATACTCTAACTATTTCCCTCACACTTATAATCATCAACAACAACAACAATTAACTCCACAACATCAACAATGGAATCAACAACAAGCAATTTATCCACAACAATTTAATCAAGAACATACTCCACAACTTGGTGCAATCCCACAACCACAAATGGTTCAACCACCACCAAGCCTTCAAGCTCTACCCTACACAATGATTTCAATCAACATCCATCACGAAGCACTATGAAGGAACCCACTTGGTTTGCAAAGATGTGTGAAGCTTTAAGCGACCAACAATCAATTCATGAAGTCGGATCACTTGATAGACCTCCAATGCTCACTCCAGAAACTACGATCAATGGGTGATAAGGTTCTTTAGGTTTTGTGATCCGAAGAAGCCACATGGAAAGTTCTTAAAGAAGGTTATCTTGAAGGTCCATTTGAGATGCCTCATCATTGTACCCGGAGATCCAAACGCAGCCCACCAAGAGATGAACAAACCAACATTGCTCATTGCAAGTGCATTTAAATCCTACGAACTTCTACACTATGGTGATGAACTTGCAATGGAATACATCCTTTTAGGATTACCAAACCCAATTCTTCGTAGTGTTGATGCTCAAAAGACCGCACAAAAAATGGGATCATATTCGCCTTCTTATGGAAGGATCCATGACTCAATCGGAGGATTTGGAATCCAAAATTTACTTGGCTTATGAACACTTCATGATTGAACACGAGAGACACTTGAGTCATATCATCACCGATTTTCGACATCATCAATGATTTGGATAAACACAACATCATCATGCCAAGAATTGCGGTGAATACTAAGTTCCCGAGTAGTCTTGGTCCGAATGGAGAAGTATGTCATTTTCTCCGCTGCGAAGAATATGCATCATTCTACTTATGGATTGTTGTACGATTACTTGAAGCCTCATGAAAAGGAAGTTGATCGGGAAAGGATTCTCCGTGCTCAAATTGCTAAACAACACACCGGACAATCAACAACTTGCCTTGTATGCTCAATGAATTATCCTCTCAACCAAAGAACTCAACCAATCGCTTCCAACACACCTTCACAAAGAACAACCTCAACCTCAACAAAATCAATTGGTCCCATACAACAATGCTCAAGCATATGTCGCTGAAGCTCTCGAGGAAATTGATCCATTCAAGCATTGCAACAAGGATTTGTGATGATTGCTAATGCTTTTGGCGTTACACCAACAAATCCAACAATCGATTCGTTCCTCATCTAACACACGGACTCAAGTGTTGTGAACAATGGACGTGTTGAAGTTCGTAATCGTGATTATGGTCGTCGGATGGGCGGTGGTCAAGGGTTTAATCTTTGTGGGTAGAAATAACAAGCTCAGTGGTGGAAACGGAAATGCTCAAAATCGGTTAAATGGTCCTCGATGCTACAATCGCAATGAGAAGGACACTGGCTAATGCATGCCCAAAGCCAAGGACTAGGGGCGGTGCTTATTTCAAAGAGGCCTTACTTTTGGCTCTTAAGGATGAAGTCAGTGGATCTCTCACAACCAAAGAACAGAGCTTTATGGCGGATCTGCACTCGGATGATGATATGGAGGATTTGCGGCGAATGCAACCGTTATGTTGATGGCTAATATGCATGAGTCGCACATGAGTGATACAGCCCAGAGGTATGACATCGATGGCTTGTCTCAGTGCCGAACAAACCATCATCATATCTCGAACTAATATCTCCGCCAATATCCGAATCAAGCGGATCGACTGCTCAAAATGAGTCTTCTACATCTTCCTCGATGATTTTCAAGTTAACCACAGTAGTTACATTTGACGATCAAGACGACCTTATGGTCCCCTTTGATAACCAAATTGACTCGTGGTCGTGCCGAGGATCTAAAGAATGATCATGTTGAGACTCACGTTGAACAAGATGATCTGTTGCCTCATCCGGATTTTGCTCGGTTAATTCAAGACCATAAAATCAAATGGAGGAATGTTATGCATTAAATCGGTCCTTAAAAAGTAAAATGCATCATAACCAAGGATTTTGAATGTCTACAAATGCAACTCAACTTTTTCAAAACTCAAGAAAACCGTGAAAAAGGTTTTGAAGCCGCTTTGCAAAATCTCATCAAAACGAAAAATATTTAGAGAGATGGATCGTGATCTAGCCGCCTCGAAGAATGCTTTGTTGTCCGAATTAGAACAACTCGAAACATGAACATAAAAAGCAACTTAACGCCTCACCTTGGAAAATCAAAAGCTAAGGCCGAGTTGTTAAATTGTCAAAAAGCAGCCTCCATACAAAAGCATTCAACGAATCGGGTAGATGACCTTCTTACGTAAATTCTCGGTTTGCAAAACAAAATTAAAGAGTTTAAAACTGTTGTTTACAAACATGGTGAATCCGTATGACTATAGAAAAGTTTACCTTAAAACCTAATCCAAATGGATATGGAAAAATCTAGGCGATTACAAACCAAAGCTTTCACTAAAACATTCAAACCAACTCACGAAGTTTCCGAAGGTACAATACAAAATTGATAATATCACATGAGTGTTGTTGAATACCATCGTCAAGAGGAATTAGATGCGTAAGACGAGTCGATCAAAATTAAAAATGTTGTTTACAACAAACCTTTAATTATAAAACGCGGTCACTTTCACACACCAACGGATTCTTCTAACACACCAAGGGTTATCATCAAAACACCGAGTCTTCTATTGTTAATCCCAAAATGCAGTCTTTGCACAAACTTACGGTCCTTTACCTTCCATTAGCGAAGTAAACTCACAACCTGAAATCGAAAAATTCTTCGATATTTTGACATTTTCATGGTCGACCTCAAAATTTTACAACATGAGATAGAATATCGATCCGAAATCAAAGTTGAACATTTTCAATCGCCTCTGGCGCGAGAACAAAGAGACATTTTCGTAAAAATCTTTACCTAATGTTAAAAACTTGAAAAGTTGTGCAATTGCACGGAAAAGGATTTTCATAAGAACTTGGGTAATGAAAACGTTTTGAGAAAATGTAAACATCTATTACTAACACAAAACGGAAAAAGAAACTGCTGAGAAAAGATGTTGATCGACTCTTGGAAGATGTTATCTGTCTTGATATCCATAATGTTGTGCTATTCTATTCAAGCCATATGCATCCGATCATATCTCGCTAATATTGTTGAAACTGTTATTACCGTTGAAAACACCGATAATGTGCTTCGGATCGAGTCTTTAAAGTCAAAATAAACGATTACACGAAATCTACAATGCAAAACGTCGTCTTCGTGGTGTGAAAAGATATTCACAACCATCAACTTAGTTTTCAAAAGAAAATCGCTCAATTGAGTGCAAAGTCTTGATCCTAAAATTGAGCAACTGGATGATCAAAACGTGTCTTTGAAAAGTCGAATCTCAAAATATGAACAAGAACTTTTAAAGTTCAACAGAATATGGTGTCATATTTGATTTACTCAAAAGACTCGAGATGAAGCATCTAATGAACTTGATCACTATCTTGCTCACACCGTAGAAGTCATGAATTTTCCGGTAATATTCGCTCGAAAATCAAGATCCGATTCACACCATCTCTAAGTTACGGAAATGTTAGGAAAGTATGAACAACTCCCGCCATCGTGATTAAGAGATTAGCACCAGTCACACTTAGTAATCGTGAACCTAGAATTCCCACCGCCAAATCACAAGTTGCTAATGTGTTTCCCTCTCTTGAACAGAATAGTTGCATCTTTTCCAAACGTCCGCACTTCACGCCCTAGGAGCACCCAAACGAAGAATAGGAAGTTGCGACCTAAGAAAAGATCAATAAGGAATGCTAAAGTAGAAGAACACCCTAGGACTCGAATAAAACTCATGTTACTTCCACTATAGATGTTGCGGTCGGCAAATGTAATAGAAATAGTGATGTAACTAATGCTAAACCGTTAAGTACCTTTGATATTCAGCCGATGCACCTTGTGATATTTGTCAAAAGAGTATGAATTCGATTGTCATGACAAATGTGTTGCTAAAGCTATAATCTCTAGATTACGGAATCCTAAGAATCGGAATACCTCTAGGCCAACTAATCATTCTAAGTCCGTGCTTGGTAAACCACCATCTTTAGATTCTAAGGCAACCATTGCTATCACAAGTAGTTCCCGCTCACCTCCTAAGAATGTAGTACCACCTAGTGCTTTCACTAAGACTAAAGCAAAGAGTAGTTATAGATGGCGAAATGGATATATAACACACTAGGATTTAAATGGATGCCTAAAATTATAAATGTGTGTATGTCTAACATATACGCTTGAACCCTCTCACATTTCGGGTTCCACATCTACTTCTATTCCATCCGTGTCGCCCGTGTGTCATGCGGTGATCAGATCATTCTATGGATTGTTGATATGGATGTTCCCGACACATGACAGCAACCTTAAACTGCTATCAAACTTTATTGCAAAGTTCATTGGCACCGTCAGATTCGGGACGATCACTTAGCAGCCCATCATGGGCTACGGAGATTATGTTAATGGGAACATCGAAATCGGCGGGGTTTACTATGTGGAAGGCCTCGGTCACAACTGCTTTCAGAGGGTCAATTTTGTGATGGAGATTTGGAGGTTGCTTTCAGGAGAAAACTTGTTTCATTCGTGATCTACAAGGAAACGACCTTATGTCCGCTCGCGTAATTCTAGTCTCTACACTATCTCTATGAAAGACATGGTTGCTTCATCTCCCATCCGCTTACTTTCTAAAGCAACATCAACAAAATCTTGGCTATGGCACCGCTGTCTCTCACATCTAAACTTTCAAACCATCACCAACCTTGCTCGACACAAACTAGTTGAAGGACTCCCACGATTCGGTATTCAAAAGATCACCTTTGCTCAAGATGTGAACAAGGAAAAGCACTCGTGCTCATTTTCCTTCAAAGGTGGAACACGACTCAAGATGTGCTTCATCTTCTTCACATGGATTTGTGTGGCCCGATGCGTGTACAAACGATCAACGCAAACGCTACATCTTAGTAATTGTTGATGACTACTCACGATGGACTTGGGTCTATTTTCTTCGTAGCAAAGACCAAGCTCCACAAATGATCATCACCTTTCTCACAAAAATACTGAGTTCACTCGCAACACCGCCGTGATTATTCGGATGCACAAAGGAACCGAATTTGTTAACAAAACCCTTCGTGAATTTTATGAGAAAGTGGAATTCAAAGATCAAACATCTATTGCACGGACACACGAACAAAACGGAGTTGTTGAAAGACGAAACCGAACGTTAGTGGAAGCTGCAAGAACAATGTTAATCAATGCTAAACTTCCAGATTACTTATGGGCGTGTCGTATCTCGCATGCTATACTCAAAACCGTTCTATAATCACAAAACGTCACAACAAAACACCTTTTAAACTTGTCCACAACTACAAACCGAACCTCAAACACTTTCATGTATTTGGATCCCTTTGCTATCCGAATAATGATCGTGATGATTTTGGAAAGCTCAAAGCAAAAGTCGATATTGGAGTCTTTATTGGATACCGTGACAATTCTAAAGGTTTCCGAACTGAATCGTCGAACCAAGGAGGTTATGGAAACGATTCATGCTCATTTCGATGAACTCACGGAAATGGCTTCCGAGCATAACGACTTAGAACCCGGTCACAACCGCTTAAACTTCCTCAAACCCCATCATCACCAAGAAAGCCCTCGCCTAACTCACAACAAATGGAAAGGTTATTTGCTCCTCCGCTCGTGACGATATTGATGAACGCGCTCTGGTGTATCCGCTGCTCACCGCACAACCCGACAATATTCCTATACCGATACACTGCTACAACAACTCATCGTTGAAGATGCACCTACACCAATTGACTCCAACACAACAGCTTGAACACACCGCTCCAACAATGATGAACCAAATGATGATATTACGAATAATGTACCCCACCCGCAGATTTAGATCCAAATGCGTTCTTCAACCCGTTTGCCAATGAGATCGCCGCACGGATGTCGCGGAATCTTCAACAAACCATTTGAATCCTCGTAATCGCACAATGTATACCAACATCAACCTCTACACATAGATGGACAAAGACCATCCTCGCTAACATTATTGGCAATCCGAATCAACCAATCGTTACGAGACAACGTCTTCACTCGGATGGTGAACACCGCATTTATGCACTCACCGCTCGCTAATCAACCTAAAAACATTAAGGATGCAATGACAAAGACAACCGATTGAATCCATGCAAGAAGAACTCAATCAATTCAAACGTCTTGAAGTATGGAATCGGTTGAAAGCACCAACAGGGGTCTACGTCATTGGTCTAAAATGGATTTGAAAAACAAATTGGATGTTGAAGGAATGTAATCCGCAACAAGTCACGGCTAGTTGCTAAGGGTTATCGTCGGGAAGAAGGATAGAATTTGAAGAATCTTTTGCTCCAGCTTGCTCGCCTTGAGGTCGTTTCGGATATTTCGCGTCATGCTCATATGAACATGACGGTCTATCGATGGATGTCAAACGGCGTTTCTAAATGGACAACTTAAAGAAACGGTCTATGTCACCAACCGGATGGATTCGTTGATCCCGAGTTCCCGAACCATGTCTACAAACCGAACAAAGCTCTTTATGGTCTCAAACAAGCCCCTCGGGCATGGTACGATAAGCTATCATCTTTCCTCATTGCCAATAATTTCACCAAAGGCTCGGTTGACCCAACTCTTTTATACAATATCACGGGCACACATCTTAATTGTTCAAATTTACGTGGATGACATCATTTTGGGTCAACACATAAAAGTTTTCAATCGCTTTTGCAAAACTCATGAAGAAAATTTTGAAATGTCCATGATGGGTGAACTTACGTTCTTTCTAGGACTGCAAGTTCATCAATCACCCGTGGTATTTTCTTGAGTCACCCAAATATGCCCTTGAATTGTTAAACAAATTTGGAATGATTACACGTGATACTTATGCCACACCAATGGCTCATACCAAGAAATTAGATGTTTGATTTACATGGAAATTGGTTGACCCTACCAAATCAAGTATTATTGGGTCTCTCATGTATCTAACATTAGCAGCGACCGACATTGTCTTTGCCGCTTATCTATGCTCCCGCTATCGATCGCGACCAAGCTGAAACCCACCTCTCGAGGCTAAAAGAATCCTCCGATACATCAAGGGAACCATTAATTTGGGGATCCGTATCCGGCGGATTCGGTTTTGAACTAATAGCTTTTTCAGACGCCGATCACGCAGATGCTTAGACTCAAGGAAAAGTACTTGAGAGCTCTACAATTTCGGTGATAAACCGGTGTCTTGGCAATCAAAGAAGCGAGATTGTACATCACCGTCATCAATCAAGCGAGAATATGTAGCCATGTCCGCGTGTTGTGCTCAAGTCATTTGGATGAGAACACAACTCAAAGACTATGCTTATGTATTTGATGAATCGATGTATCGCGACAATCGGAGTGCCATTACAATCTCGCAACCCGCCAAAGACTTTCGAAATCAAAGCACATCGATCTACGCTATCATTTCATCAAGGATCACGAGAACAGTGGCACCGTTGAATTATACTTTGTGGTAATTGAATACCAATTGGCGGATCCGCTCACCAAAGCCTTGCCTCCGCTAGGTTTAATGAGTTGGTCCACCGAATTGGTATGAGGTGTTTGACTCAAGAGGAATTGATGACCTCTTAAAACAGTCTTAAAACCTCATCAAACACCAAAACATCTTTTGTAAATAAATAAAATCTTTCAAAACAAAATACAAAAATATAAAATCGATAAAACAACAAAATATTCTTCTCATCTATTTTCTTTAACATGGCAAGTCTGTTCTTCCACAACACCGCATCTCTCAAATTTCGTATTTTTCCGATCAAGTGTTGAGGGAGAAATTTATCACTTAACCGTTTCAAAACATAAGTGTACTTGCATGTTATCACATCTCGTTGTTTCGTTATACAAATGATGGTGGACTTTACGCTCAATGACACTCCTCGGACTAAAATTCTTAAACTGCTTAAATTTATCAAGCCGAGGGGAGTGTCGTCATGATTCTTTCTCAAAATGTTTATTTGGTAACCTAAATGGAAGTTAAAAGGCTTTGGTTGAAAAAGGAAAAGGTGGAGGGACTCAAACATCATAATCCGAAAGTATTTTTCAATAAAATACCCCACCTACCATTCTAACCACATTTATTGCTAAAACCTTCAAATCCCACGCCTAAAATCATTCAAGAATTGCGTGTCTCAGATCTTCATTTTGTAAGTGTTTGTGTGTTCATAACAAGATTACAAACAATGGTTTTAAACCATTTTGAAAGTTAACGGCTTGATTTTAACCTATGGGTGATTTTGTGTTCTACGCGTATGCGTATGAACACATAATCTTGTTTATGTGTTTGAAGTTAAAAAAAAGATTGTGTCAAAATGATTTAATATCATCTATAATACTTTTCTAAACATCAAAACGCACCTAGGGTTTATGCGTAGAATTGGGTCTTTTCAAATGTGAAGGTTTTTGGTATAAAAGATAGTCATATAAGGTTGTTTTCAAGTTCAATTGAACACATGTAAACCCATAAATCACCCAGAAACAACTATGATATTTAATTCGAAAATTAGGGTTCAAGTTCATATAAATTGGGTATTTTTGATTCAAGGCTTATTTGATGTTAAAACTTGGATAAAACTACTTTATGGACTTCTTAGAACTACCGAAATCAATATGATGTTCATCCCATGGCTAAATCTCATACGCGTAAGTTTAGGGTTTAGACTACGCCGATGTGGTTCTCACGTAACTATTTACATGGACTAGGATGTTGTTATCTCGTGATAAATTGTTGTTTTGTGTGAACATTGATGAGTTGATAACTTTATTTCGTGCTTTGCTACGCTTAAACACTCGTAATCAAGGTCATAAGACTCTCTACGCATAAGGATTACCCTACGGCGTAGTGATGTTATCGTAAAATAAAACCCACGCATAACTATTACGGCGTGAAGGTTCTACGGTGGGACTACGCGTATCCCGTGAAGGATATGCGTGTGGACCTCACGCATAAGGTCTACTCTTTACGAGTAAGCCTTACGCGTAAGGTTCTTATACGCCACGGCGTAAGCTCTCACGCGTGGGTCCCCTTTTCCCACGCTGTAACATTTCTTACGCATAAGAAAGGATCCCACGCATAAGCTTTCGCCACGGCATATGTCACGATTGCTACGCCGAACTTTGTCAATCCCACGCTTAAGCCATTTTTGACCTTCACTATGAATTGTTACGTGTACAAAACTTGTTAATAAACTTATCATAACGTCACGAATCCAATAATGTCACTAATAAACCAAAACGCTTGATATGTTGTGAACAATAAGTGATAACATAAGCTTTAAAACTTAAAGTTAACTAACTCACGAAACATTTCACGACGCCATTAGACTATTGGACATACAAGTGACTTAGGACTCGTAACAATCATTGACATTGTACATTAAATAACTAGACAATAAGACCTTACATTGACTAACATTATGTCTTTCGATATGTTGGTTCTTTTGGCTAATATTATTTCGAGATCACGACATGGTCGCTCAACCAAACATGGATGCACCAAATGTTCTCTCCATTGTCGATATCTATCCTCATGGCTATCCAATGAAGATTGGAAAGAATAATCTCGAGTTGACTTGACACTCTCACTTGCTCGAGTCTTCATGCTTAATCGCTATTGACATTACGAGGTCTCATCCATATCGAACATGCTCACACATTACGCAGCAGTTCACGAGATCTATATCCAACAGCCGGAACACCATGGAAAGGGTCAAAGGAAGGATCGCAGCGATGTGATGACTCGAATCACAAAGAATCACCATCACACCGCAGACTTAAGGGTCGTTCTCTTAATTCTCAAGTCGAACCGGACAAACTTTATGCCACACCTCTTGAAGAGCTCACTCTCCAATTCTTAATCGATATCGGTTATGATGAGGCTACGGGAGTAATCACCAAGCACTCTCACGTAGAGCTCAAGAGTATTCCTCAACCTTGGAGAACGCTCTACATGATCATCACCAAGTCTATTTCGGTCGTGATAGCGGCTATGAGCATCCTAAGCTCATAGAACCGCAAATATTTTGGGCATTTGTCAACATGAAACACATCGCTATTGAAGCTCGATTTGGGATGACATGATGTCATTTCTCAACAAACTTGGCTCAAAGATTCCCTACATCGATATACCAAATTGTTGATCCGAGAGCACTTGACTACATTCGATATTCCCAAGAGGCTCAATGACCGACAATCACGACATGTTGATCGAACCTATTCGACCATCGAATGAAGGAATCGTCTACAAAGAAACAGAGCGGTGTTACCAGACACCGCTAATCAAGATGTCGAAGCTCGAACGCATAAATGTATCCGAAGCGATAAGACAAGGCAAGGTTGGTCACCTCGATGAAAGATCTTCCGGTACACCTACTGGAGAACTAGAAGAGATCTTTGGAAGTGTTACAAGTTCGTAGTCACAAAGGAAGTTTCCCAAACGAAACCCTCCGAGAAAACGGTTTGTTCCCACAGAAGCTACTCCCATTCCTAAACCCAAACACGAACGAAACAACGACTTGAGGACGAAGTTCAAGATATACGAAATGTATGAGGAGGTTCTCTTCTCGAAACGACAAAGGATGTGTCCGACACTCCAAAAGTACGAAACCTCCAAGTCCTCAAGATGATAAGGGTAAAGGAAAGACTCGGTATTTGTACCTTATGATCTTTGAAAGCTCGAAAAGTGAAGAAGAACCACCGAGACAACTTTTACGTAAAGAAATTACATCAACTTAGACATGAACACAAAGTCGAAAATTTGCTAATGAGCAAATGGGTGGACCCGGAGGAACTAGTGGTGCCGCCTCCTCCGAACCATCTCCCGATGCGGTTAATCAACCCGATACGGAGCCGGTACCACCACCCTTTGCAACATGAACGACTGTGAAAGACACTCACCGAGTTTGATAATCTTGAAACCGAGAAGGAGAAGAAGGATAGAGAGTCGACTATGACGATTTTCTTCGGATAGTCCGACACATACACGGATGGAAACGTCAACCGCCTAAAGACCCGTAGTCTCCTCACATCTCCTCTTCATCCGATTCTTCTTCACATTCATCTCAACCACCATCAACGAAATCAACAAAATCCTCATCCAACCGTGAAGAAACCAAAATCTTGGGTTTCTCAAGCTCATGAACGATTCAAAAGTCATCAAGGAAGTCGAAGAAAACGCCTTAACAAGAAGTCAATTTCTTTCTTGATCACATCAACATATATATATAGAGAACGAAAAGAGGAACAAGGAAAGGAAGTTTGTGCAGAATTCATGAAGAGTCATCGCCGTGAGCAACTAAACGAAATGATTGAAGGTTACACAAACAGTACCTTCGTGACAACGTTCCTAGACTTACACAGAGATGATTACCGACAACTCTATCCAAACTCGTTGCACCGCCAAACAGCGGCGAAGTCAACACCGATGTATGTCGACATCAATCCCGTTGATCCCAAAATCTTCTCGAACGCGAATTAGTTGATCGACCGTCGCACAACTGCCTAAACGTTCGCAATGCTTGCCTCTCATGAAAGCAAACCGTTAGAAGCATTGCGGCATTCCAAACTTAATTCGCATGCCGAGAAGAAGCCGAGAGGCCTAAACGCCATAGAGACGATGATGATCGGGATCGGGATAAGATCGACGAGGCTAAACGTCAAAAGATGTCCGTGAATCCTCCTCGATGCCACCTCCTCCAAAACCAATTCCTACACAACAAAGTCTTCTCACCTCGGTCTTCCACCGATAAACCTCGGACATTCCGAGTTACCACCCTGACTCGAAAACGGTGATCACTTTGAGTATATGGGTGGTGACGATGAAGAGGTCCTTGAGCCCCAACAACAACCCTCCTCTCCCAAACAAGTGAAGAAACCCGTATCATCATCTAGGCCTTCTAAAAGCAAGAAAAGACGACTCACCAGATGTCGATCATGGCTAGATGACGATACAACCTGCAGAATTTGAATGGTTCTCCACACTTGTTAATAACACTCCCCCCTCAAGAAGGTCAAGAATTGGTGAGCGGTAGTACACTTTGGAGCATGCAAAAATCTTGCAAGAACGATTCCGTGTGAAGAAGATGACGAAATCCGAGTTGAAGCGCATCAAGAATGACGATTCCTTCCGTTGAAAAACACTCGGAAAGTGCAATCGAGGTTGAATATCACCTTGAAAACATTGCTCGAGCCATGTCTAACAACATGGATTGGCTCAACCCGAACAAACATCGACTTCACTAAACGGAACAACCCTTCATACTACATCGACCGACCAAACCTCTACCAACAATCGTCCAACCAGATGAACCAAGGATTCCTTCGATATTTCTTCAACACGGACACGGAATTTCTTCTCCATGGTGGCGATGGTTCAAGAAAATACGCTACATCATTAACTCTTCCATTCCAAGGTACCTACTCTAATCGCATCGCTATCGAGGAACGTGCAAATCACTTGTTCTCGACAAAGTGCAAGCATACGACCAAGATGCATTGTATGGGATTCATCATTGGCCCGAACGCCAAGAATCTACTACGTGTCGCCGGTTCGTAAGTCTCAACATGAAGTGTATTGCTCAAAGGACATCGTAGCCATCAAACACATTGATCTCAAGTCTAAATGGGACTACACATTCTTGAAGAATATCATAGTCAAACGACAAGATGAACAAGACTATGAATTCTCGTAGGTCGACTTTGAGAACTTGTCACCAACGACATCGAAGACATGTACCTTGCCAAAGTACAGTGGTATGAGACAATTCTCGATCGAAATTCAACGTGAATTCATCAAGTCGGTTCATCTTCATTAGACGATTGTGATCAAAGAACGTGTCGAAGATATCCAGATGGTCATTGAATCATATCTCGTGTAAACTTCACTCCACCACGCCTTGATCTTCCCGACATCAACCACTCAAACAACTTACGCCATCAAGAAACCTTTCGCATTGTTTACCGCGGTGAACTTCGCAAACCGCTTAATGGCGTGTAGTGAGCTCCATAAATTCGGGATCATACCTTGAAGATGGTTAGGGATGGATTGGCGTACAAATTGAAGGATATACGCTTGAAGGTTGGGAATCCTAAGCGGCCGGAACTCTCGTGATAGAAGGAATGTGAGAAGGATCATCACCATGATTGATGAACGGTTGTTGAAGGGATCGCCTGCACGCACAGAGAGCTATGTTGGTGGTAGACCCAGATAAACATCACCGGCTTTCAACGCCATGCGCACTCACAGGAACATCATTGCACTTCCGGTACCCCTTGAATTGTTTCCTTCATATGATTTTGGATGCATGATTATATATGTGAATGGCTTGTGCACATAACAGATGTACAACCCGCAATTGTCAAGAAAGGACCACGTAGTGCGCCTCGGTGCCACAATCCTTATAAAAGGAGCGAAAGCTTCTTATTTTTGAGTAAAACCTATCAAACCTTTCACTTTTCAAGGTTTTGCTCAAAAGACAAGTACTTCCCATATGATTTCATAACCTCAACCGCTTATATCACTAGTCGAGGGGAGTATTTGATGAAAACTTTGTTCACAAATTGTTCACAAGGGTCACTCTTCCCATAACACTCAAACCGGTCATATTTATTCTCAAAATGTTTCAAAATAACATCTTATATGCCATTTTGAGGGGAGAATATTATGTGATAAGAAATATGTTGTACAAAATGCAAATGAATCTGTACCTCGGACTTAACCAACGAATCGACGGTTACAAAACCGTCTATAACTCGAAAAGACTTGTCACGGACGGGTAATAATTTCAAGCTAGTTCGCTAGTGATGTAAACGTGTCTCGAAAGGACTCGTCTTAGTAGAAGGTACCATTCGAGAAGCTCTTGATAGACATGAACTCGACGGGTATGACAACCTTTCGAGGTTTGTCTACACCTTCAAGGTAGTTATTAGAGCTAGTTGTCACCTAAAACCGACAATGTAACTCTTTAACTATTCAACGTAACCGTGTCTCATGGAGATTGTCTATCTTTAGTGGATCAATTCATAAAGTCGCTTTCTTTCCTCACCGTGCATTTAACCTTTAAAAATTTTAAGCACATGTGGAGGGGAGTATTTATGCAAAACATCATCTCTCACAATGGTTCAAACATGTTTTCATTAACAAACCCTTTGAGAGATAGTTTAACTTACAATGGTTATAATGGCAAACATAGGTTAGTCATGGAGTTATAAGGTGACTAAGGTTAGAATAACTGTCCTATGATCCGCCAGAGTCGGAGGATCTACCCAAGGACACTACCATTAGTTAGTGTTAGAGTCCTTAGGAATGATTATAAAAGGAGAAATGAGAATCGGAGAAAGAAGGAGTTGAAGAATCAAAAGAAATGTAAAGTAAAGGGTGAAAAGAAATAGCCCTCCGTTATTCAACTTAGGGCGCATAATCGGGTTCAATTCATATACTCTTGGTTGTCACTTAGTGACACCGGTATTGAAGATTAAAAGTCGTCATAGACCCGGTGGCGCATGCACTAAACCTTCTTAGCCACTCAAGTTTCTCTCAATGTGCTTGTTTCATTCTCACCGGGAACCCTACATAAACTATTGGCTTTCTCTTGAGATCGCCGGTATTGAAGAAGAGACCCTCTCCCTAGTCTCCGCCAGAAAACCAAAACGCACTGTTGAGTCTAGAGCCACGAGATTCATCAAAAGATCTCTTAGGAACACTTGACATTTAATCACTTGTTGATCAACAATAAGGTCTTCGCGATTCGATGGTTCATATCGAGTCCTTCACTGATCTTAGCAACTGTCGAGAACATTTATGAGAGGTTCACATCGTGATCCTCGGTGATTGAATGGAAACTCCCGCCGTGGTCAACATCAAATGACCGACAAGCGGTCGCTTCGGTAACTCCCGTGGATTACGCGGAGTGTGTCTCAAACGGTCTACGTCGTGAGGTGATGCTTGATTGTACCTCAATGACTCATCCGAATCAGAGATGTATTTCGCACATCGCGTTATCTCATTGTGGGACTCCGGTTCGAGAACGGCCTTTGTAAGAATTAGAGTTGTGTTTTCACACTATGTCATAACACTCTCAAGTTCAAACTTGTAAGTGCTTGAAACCGCTTATTTCTAACCGTTTGCAATGTTTTCTTCTTATGGAAGCTCGAGCGGAATGATCATGCCGATTCTTCTCATGCTCACGCCAACATCATCACTAATGGAAGTTCTATTCAAAAGCAACACAACCGTCGAATGATTCTTCGTCTAACCAAAGAATCTACAAAGTTAAAGACTTAGAGAACTTCATCGAGATTGAATTCCAACGTCATAGGCGTGTGAGCATGTTGAAGAATGACGTGGAGACATTGAGCAACAAGGCACACGAGACAGATCGATGCGATAACAACATACTATCACTTTCACCACAAAGAACAAATGATCAAAGAACAAAGTTAAAGATGACGTCGAAGCTTAACCGCTCAAAGATAACTATCTCTACACCGGGAGATTGTTTGAATCAAGGCAATTCCTCTCACAAGAAAGAAGAATGCGGAAGACGTCCACGACTACTATTACATCAACGCCTTCACCGCTTACATTCATATATACTTGAGGGGAGATTGTTGGAATCACTCCTAAACAAGATTTCAAGTATTTATATTTCATATGTAATAGGTAGCTTTGTTATGGCCTTTATGTTTGTTTAAGGTCAAGCTTATGTAGAAGGCCCATAAGCTTGATCCAAGCTCAATAAGGAATAGGGAAGGAGAGGTGTTGCCTAGCTCCTTGCCTATAAATACATTGTAATAACCTTCATTTGAAGGTTGGTTGTTCAAGTTATTCTCTTTCACTACACTCTACATAACCGGTCTAGTATACTTGTGTGTGTGTTTTGGTTTACTTGTTCAATCGCCTTATCTCTTCTCTTATAAGCTTGTGTTGTAAAACTAGTGACCTAACAAAGATTTCTTTAAGAATAACCTTAAAAGAAACACAAGATAGAAAAACGTTACGATGGTTTTGTTGTTTTATATTTTGTTTGGTGTTTTAACACTTTAGGAAAAGTGTTAATGAACTTTTGATTTTGTTATAACTTTACAAAAACTTTTACAAACTGTGGTATATGTGCAAGTACGGGTCCGAAAAATGCTTAGAACACGCTTACGACCTCCCGTGGCGCGCCAAAATTTGATTGGTGCTAAACTAGTCAAGTCTAATCACACAAGCTAGCCACTGTGAATGGCTAACCGTAATAGACTTAAACCGCTCAAAACCAATACAATGAAGTCCGTGAGAATACGGTGGATTCCGGGTCGTTAAGTCCCACGGAGGATGACCGGTGTTTAACACAATCGGATGTCGAATAATCACTAAGGATAGTGATCAAGAAGGATTTTGAGTTATTTATACCTAAAGAAAAGATTAATAAATTACAATGACTTAAATGCAAATTAAAGGAAATTAAAAGATTAACTATATTAAATAAACGCTATCACTAATTTTAAACTCGATGTTTTGGTTTTATGTTTTTATAAAGCGAATTTAAAAACTACGCCGACGTCTGAAATAAAAACGTGAAACTTACACAATATTAATCCTAAAAATATGAAAATGATATTTTACAAACCTAATGATATAAGAAAATTTTAAGAAAAGAAAATTATTTTTATAACTATTTATCTAATTATTATTAATTAAAAACTATTTTTAACTAATTAATAATAACCTAAATTACAAGAAAATAGAAATAAACCTAGAAAAATAAAATTATAACTTGGAAAAATCTAAAATAACAAAAAGAATTTTCAAAACTATTTTTATATTTTTCGATTATTTTCTATTTTTATGGATTTTAAACTATTAAAACTAATTAAATTACTAAATATTACAAAATAAACTATGAAAAATCTGGAAAATTACTTTTTTTACTTTTTATATTTATCTAAACTTAATAAAATTGAAAAATTATTTTTTTGGACTTTTTCTGATGTAATTGTATTAAAAGCTATTTAAAATTACCTAAAAACTGTTTTTAATTAAGAAAAATAGAAACTGTTATGAAAAATTATGAAAATTTCAGGAAAACTCTAAAATGATATTATGAATCTAGGAAAGATAGAAAAACATGGTGTTGTGTGGAGGAAATTGAAACTGCTATACTAGTGCTTGTGAAATAAGCACTTGAATAAGCCAAATGATCACCACAAGCTACTGGCTCGAAATGTAAGCATTAATATGCTAAAACTACTAAAATGTAGCAAGAAACAATAAGCCTTAACCTCTGGATTACACCTTTGCTATGATCTTGATGATTTGATTAAAGTCTTAAATGATTTAAGTGCTACTTTGAGCTTAAGCACTTGCTTATTAATAAGTCAGAATGAAAACCACAGTTGGAACTTAAACTAGACCCGTTGGCAACCTTCAAACCAAAAATGAGACCAAGGCAAGATCTATTGAGCTTGGGACAAGGACTGCAAGATCTGGATAAAAGCTCACTCGATCGAGCTCATGAAGCGGGCATATAAGCCCTACTTGATAAGCTTATTTGAGGGCTTAAGAAAATTACTAAAATTCTACTAAAATAACAATAAGAAAGTAGACCTGGCTAAGTTATTAATCCCAAAGTTTGATTTGATTTGGTCCAAGAATGAACACATGAAAAATCTTACTAGTTGGCCAAAACCGGTTTTTCAAATATTTTGACTTTTGATGCTTAAAGAACTTTGACCTTTGTGAACTTTGATCCAATTTGTTGGATTGATGTTGATGTATTAAGTTGAATTAGACCTAATGCAAGCTAGTTATATGTATTCTAAACACAAAACATGTTCTTGATTTCACAAAATCTCATCGAGATAAAGTTAGGACAGTTGAATGGTACTTTTGAATTTTGATGGTTTGCAGCACAAAAGTAAGACTTGAATGAGTATAATAGTACTTAATGCATGAACCAATGAAAATCTACCATCGAGCTAGCCTCTAAGTCGGTTTAAGTATCAATGCCAAACACACCTTATAACAACTGATTTGCAATTTTAAAAAGACAAACTACTGATTTAGCTAAGACAAACACTTATACTGATTTATATTACCCTAATTACTACTGAGTGGACAGGTTTAACTTACTTGGTGACCACAAATTCAAACACAAACACAGATTGCAAATTGACTAAGAAATGAAAATAAGACATAAACTTACAAATGCCCAAGCTTATTTGTGCAGCTTATACCAACCCAAATACTACTATTCTATTCCATTTCCAACCCATTTCCACTCTGCAACACCCATTATCCAATTTCAAGCCTGCTTAACCAAATTTTGTCTCCACAGTTGACTTTTGTTGACCTTCAATGGAACTTGATTGAAACTGATTTCCCAAGCTTACAAAAAGCTACATAGAGCTTAAATAAGCCTGTTTGAGTTTAAATGAAACTATTTGAAGCTTGTTAACAAGAGTTTGAATTGGAGATTTGCAACAGTAAGCTCAAAAACTTGAAATGTAAATGAACCATTGAATTAAGCTTTGAAACTGAGTTATAATGATCAAAAGGTTTAGTCTTAATACAATACAACTTGATATTACAGATTTGTGAACTAATTAAAACATTTAAAGAAAAACGACATACATAAAATTTAAAAAGCTAAGTACTACTCTTCTCTTTGCTTCTCTGCCTCTTTTATGCATCAATTCACTTCCACGTGTCCTTCTGAGAGTATCCCACCTCTTTTTGGAGCCAATGGTTGAGTTTTGCACATTTTGGCCATTTTTATATTTTTGGCGGGAAGCCTATATTTGACTTGTAGGCTCTGAAACAAGCAGGTGGGGGGTGGCATTAATTGTGGGGGGTTGATGATGATGAGGGTGGTGGAAAAGGTGAGGTGATGGGAGGAGAGCAGGCAAGTTGGAGGGAAACAGGTGTTGGGGAAGATAAACAGGAGTGGTACAGTGGTGGGCGGGGTGCAGCTTTTGACTTTATTTGACCAAAGGGTCAAAAAGGGAGGGTCAAGGGGTTTTGACAGGGGCTCAAAAGGATTAAAGGCAGGGGGTCAAAAATCAATTTGACAAGGCTTGGTTTTAGCTTAAATGACAAGGACTAGATTGTAATTTCTGAAACTTTGAAGGACCATTCCTGCCATTTTTCCAAAGTTGTTACAAGGACTAAAACTGACAACCTTCAATAGTACAAGGACTAGTTTTGACAATTTCAATTTTCCAGGGACCAAACTTGACATTTTGAAAGTCGAGGACCTTTTCATCATTTAACAAAAGATTTATTCAAGGACCATTTTGACAATTTAGAATATTTCGGGACCTTGAATAACATTTTCTTTATTTAGATTTACCAGTGGACTTTTTTGACAACTTTTGAAACTTTGGGGACTAAAGCGCCAATTATGCAAACTTGATACGTTTTCACCGTTTTGATATTTTGCATTTAAAACACATAAAACACTTATTTGTGGTATTTTATCATTTTGATGCATTTCGAGTGTTTTCGGATGTTTTTGCGATCTAATTTGTACAAAAATTATGAGATTTACACACTCATCACATCCCTAAGGGTTCAGAATGAGAACAATAAAAATAAAGTTTGCAAACTTGTCAAGTCTCTATATGGCTTAAAACAAGCTCCGTGAAATGGAATGAAAACTCGTCGATGTCTTAAAGGAAAATAATTTTGTTCAATCACAATGATCATTCTTTGTTCACCAAAACAGAGAATAACAATTTTATTGCTCGCTTGTTTATGTGGATGATATTGTCCTTCTCGAAACCGTATTGATGAGATAAACCTATTCAAAGAGTTTCTAAAATCAAAATTTCATATCAAAGACTTGGGAAACTTAAAATATTTTCTTGGCATTGAGGTTTTAAAAGCTGGAATGACATTTGTCTATCCTAAAGAAAATATTGTCTTGAACTCCTCAAAGAATTTGGTCTTCTTGGGTGCAAACTGTGTCCACTCCTATGGAACCCAACTCGTTCTTCCATACATTCCCACCGCCGATGATCCTTACTTGTCAACATCACTCGTTATCGGGTTACTTGGGAAACTTATCTATCTCACCCATACAAGACCGACATCTCATACTCGGTTCATTGTCGCACAATATATGCATTCTCCTTTGAAATCTCATCTAGAATGTGCCTCAATGTTCGAGATATCTAAAAGGAGCTCCAGAAAAGGTCTAAGGTACAATTTCAAGAACTCGAAAATCATCTTGAAGGATATAGTGATGCAGATTGGGCCAAATGCAAGAAAACCGTAAAATCATCACGAGTTATTGTGTTTTCTTTAATGATTGTTTGATCTCATGGAAAAGTAAAAACAAAACACTCATCAAAATCTTCCACGTATGAGTATAGATCCATGTCTCATCTGCTGTGAAATCATTTGATTCAAAAATCTTAAAAGATCTAAAAGTTGATATCAATCTCCTGTTAATCTTTTTGTGATAACAAATCGCTTTACAACTTGTTGTCAATCCTGCTTTCCATGAAAGATCAAAACACTTTGAAATTGAAGTCCACTTCATCGGGAAAAAATTGCAAGAGGTGTTATAAGTGCCAAAAGATTGGCTCTTCAAACCAAACTGAGACATACTTACTAAAACCTCCCGCTTATCAAAGATAAATTCTTGTGTGAAAATTGATGTTGTTTGATATGTTTGCCCATCGATTAAGGGGAATGTTAAATTTTGGGGTATTAATCTGTGGCAAACATGTCATTCTATCAATTGCTAATGGCTTTCAAGTTATGTTCAGTGCAGGCTTATTACAGGGGTTAATCATGGACAAAGCATAAATGGTTTAAAGTTCCAAGAAGTTCATTCCTGCTGAAGCCATTCTCATTTCTGCTGATGAGTCATTTATTGCCGTTAGAGGGGTCTTAGTGTTTCTTAATCTCCTATTTAATAAGTCCCTTAATCTAGGGTTAGGAACACTAGTGTGTGCAGTCATTATCTCACACTTTTCTCTTCTTTCTGATCATTTCACTGATCTTGTCTCTTCTTTGTATTTGTATGGTTATTGTCTCATTGACATTAATCTGATCTTGTAACACTTTGGATACTATTGTTGATATAATCTAAGCCGACTATTGAGGCATAGGTTTGAATAAAAGTTCTACTGTTTATTTATTGTTGCTGATACTTTCGTACATATCTCATTCACATCAACTCTATTTTGGACACATAAAGGCTTATTGCGAAGCTCTCTTCGAGGAGAACGCGAACCTACAAACTATTACTCATATATGTGACATATACATATATATAATTGCGTCCAAAGTTGGTCAAAAGTCACTTTTGCCAACCAAATTTCTAACATACTTCACTTGTCAGCATAACATCTCCCCATCCTACACTGCAGTCTCTCTCCATGTTCACACTATAGCTGCAGGATCGGAAAACTACCTACCACCGCTCCACCGCCGGCCACCTCACCTCACCGCCTACACCAAAACGTTTCTCTCCATCTCTTCTTCCCGATCCGCTACAGCACGCGCCCCAACCCTTAACCGCTATTCTTGCCGTCGCTACAGTAACGGTGTTGGTGTTCCGATCGGGTTTTGGATCAAGTTTTGGGGTAAGAGTCGCTACAAAGGTGTGTTTGGAGTGTTGATCGCGTCTTTGGTTCATGTGACATCACCACAGTCGCACCCTCACTTCATCATATCACTTTTTTATTTCACGATCGTGGTTTGTGGATCGGGTGTAGCTTGTGAGCTCGTGGTTTGTTGTGGTTTTGCAGCTTGTGTGTTCTTCATTCGTATATGGTAAGTCAAAAGAGTGGTGTTTTATGTTAAAATTAGTTGTTTAACATAGTAGTTGTCAACCCCTAGCCTCCACATCAATGATAGGCGTCTTCCACCCATAACAACGATGGCAATCGGAACTAATAACAAAGGTATTCACAACAATTCCAACCTTAATTTTCGTAAGGTTCATAAGTCGATTCATCAATCTTTGTCTCTAATATCCCATGGAAAGCGATCGTCCAAGATCTTTGGGATACATGTAACAAATGGGGTGCGGTGATCGATGTATACATTGCGAAGAAAGAAATCCAAATCGGTCGCGGTTTGGTTTTGTACTGTTTGAAACGTTAATGACATTAATCATTAGTTTCTAATCTAAGAACGGCATGGATGGGTGGGTTCCATTTATTTGCCGATGTGGAGAAGTATGGCGAACAAATAACACTATTGAGGAACGATCCGGGGCCGCAAACTCATCAAGGTTTGAATTTAAACTCATCAAGAATAATGAAAATGTTTTCATTCTTCCAACTCATATGCTAAAGTGGTCTTGGGCAATAAATCAACGGGTATGTCGGGTAATAATGATGCAAGTAAAGATGGAGCAAAATCGTGGGGTGTCGGTTTGTAATAAGGTAAACGATGACTTCGGGTAATGAAGCGGTGATGTTTATCTCGGTAGATGATTGTTTAGATTTGGATGGTATGGAGCGTAGTATTCTTGCTAAAGTCAAAGATTTAAATGTCATTACGGATCTTCCAAAATTATGTCTTCGAGGGTTTCATGATGTTGGTCTTAGATACGCTGGGGACGGTGGGTTTGGTTGGAATTTGATTCTATGGATCATGTGGAAAGTGTCAAGACTTCTAAGGTGTTAAATGAGATATTTTGGAGTTCAAAGATGTTTCACGACTTTATTCCGCACGAAAGATGTGTTTGGATAGACTTGGTGGGTTTGCCATTGGCATCATGGGCTCCAGAGGTTTATAAGAAGTTGGGTGCTCGGTGGGGATGTAGTGTGTTATCGACATGGAAAATGACGGACCAATGTCTCATGGGAAGGTTTGTGTCCTTCGAGTCTTTACATCGAGTGCTAGAGTCCTTTATAGTTTCGTGATCGTAATCGGTCTTATCGTATTATCGCTACTGAGTTTGCATATTGGGCGCCCAACATAGAGTCCAATATAGAATCGACGGAGGTTAATTCCGTAAAAGATGAGGAAGGTCCTAGTTTGGATGGAGGATTGGAACATGAGGTGCCTTTGGACGGTGTTGGTTGTGATTCAGTCTCGTCGAATGATGACAGCAAAGATTCGGGTTCGTCTACTCATTTATCAGCTACTAGTCGGCTCTTGCGAGAGGAGGATGTTCATGGGGTGGATAGTGATCTTGTTGACTCCATTAAAGAAGGTGAGCTCCGTGGCGATTCAATCTTGTATAACGATGGGTGTGTTAAGAAATGTATGGAAAAGAAATTGGAAGACGATGCTGGTATAGATATTCAAGATTGTTATAAAAGTGTTAATGAGAAATGTGACGAGGTTAATAACAATATGTCTAATAAGGTGGAAGGCGAGACTCTTGGAGAACATTTTGAGTCAGATAATGCTCATGCAAAGGACCCCAACATTGTGTCTCCATCTACACCCTCGGGTAATGATCTAAACCTTGCTAACGAATCTGATTCTACGTGGCTTGATTATGTTGGTCCTCTAATTAGCGGCGAGCTAGACTCTGAAAAACGCTGGAGCTATAGAGACCCAAAAGGGAAGGTACATGGGTTGTTCTCTCTCGCGCAATTACGTATGTGGAAAGATTATTTTCCTAGCGATCTTCAGATTTGGAGTTATTATGGCAACGTTAAAGAAGCTATTCTTCTTCACAATGCCTTAACGAGACAATCAAAGGATGCCGGTTAGATCGCTTTGCATTTGCGGTATGATGCATCGGGTGTTTCGGTTTCGTTCACGGAGGTCATTTTTTGGCGCCATGGATCGTGGTAATGGATCGTAAAGGATCGTGGTAATGTTTCTTGGTAGGAGCGTGGTATCGGTGATCGTGGTAATGGATCGTGGTAATGTTTCATGGGTAGGATCGTGATAACCAAGAGTCATTGTTTAATGGGCTTCATGTTTGTGTTCGGGTTTTGTAGTGTCGTTGTATTGATAGGGTCGTGATCATGTTTTTATCGATGTTCTTTCTAGCTTCTTGCTAGTTTATTTTCTTTAATATAATTATTGCCGTTCAAAAAAAAAACATCTCCCCATCCTAGTAGCTGGGATAAATCGCTTCAAACTGAAAATGGTAAAACCTCCTGAATTTATCTCGCGTAATGTAAAAGTTAGTTAGAACATATTTCTTTGAAAATGAACCTTGTTCCAAAATACTTGTGTTGCAAATCTCTTTTTGTCAAAAAGATATTAATTATTAAATAATAGTGTAGGTGTAATCGAGTCGAGTCGAGCTTGAGCTTGACAAGGCTTGAGCTTGGCTTGAAATAAGATGACTGGAGTTTGGCTTGATAGCTTGACGAACTTTAATCATCTAGGCTTAAGCTCGGCTCGTGTAAGGAAAAGCTTGAATTTATATATAAATATTAAATTTGAAAGTTAAAGTCATCAATAAATTCAAAAAAATATGCGATGAACTCGAGAGAAAATAACTTATACAAAACATTCAATAGGATTAAGGTTTAAATGGTCCTCCTACAAATATTTAATTATTATATCCATATTCAAGTTAGTTTATATTAAAGTTAAATTATTTCTTTTTTTCCTTTCTCAATTCTCTATACCATACACATCCTATATTATAAGTATATATTAAATCACGATCAAAACGTCGACGTTTTGGCCCGTGTACATGATGATATACGGTATACACAAGATCGGGCGGGTTGCTCATAAAAAAAAACGGCCCGCTAAAAAAAAAAAAAAAAAAAAAAAAAAAAAAAAAAAAATTATAAAATCTTTATAAAAGTTTATAAAAATTTATAAGAAATTTATAAATTTTTATAAACCCAAGAAAAAAAACGGCCACATAAAAAAAAAAAAAAAAAAAAAAAAAAGTTTATAAAATCTTTATAAAAGTTTATAAGAATTTATAAATTTTTATAAAAAGGTTTATAAAAATTTATAAAAAAGTTTATAAAAGTTTAAAAAAAAAGTTTATAAAAATTTATAAGATATTTATAAAAATTTATGAAAAGGTTTATAAAAATTTATAAAAAGTTTATAAAAAGTTATAAAAAGGTTTATAAAAGTTTTTTTAAAAAATTTATAAAAGTTTATAAAAAAGTTTATAAAAAATTTATAAAAATTTATAAGAAATTAAAAATTCGCCCGCCCAAAAAAAAAAAAAAAAAAAAAGATTATATATTATATTACTATTTATTACCACAATCACCCCTATTAAAAATTCAAAAAAAATATATATATATTATATTACTATTTATTAAAAGACAATCACCCTACTAAAAAATTCGCCTCACCGAAAAAAATATATATATATATATATATATATATATATATTACTTATTTATTAACGACAATCACCCTATTAAAAATCGTCTACAAGCACGCTACGACCAACACCACCCTATATATACTATAGTATATAAGAATCAAACAATATATGAAAAAAAAAAAAAAAAAAAAAGCAATTCAAGAGGTTTTGTGACCCATGTACTTTAAAATCTGTCTATGTTTAATTGACCAAATTTAACCTTTAGAAGTCTTCAAAAAAAAAAAAAAAAAAAAACTTGTACTCAAACTCGTTAACATTACAAATTATATATCATAGTTTAATTTTTGCAAGTTTGATTCCACAAGTACTATAAAATAACAAAATTGCACCTCCAATTCTAAACTTAACTAAAAACCTAAGACTAATGGAGATATCTCATCCGCATATTCCTGTGAGCTTCTTCTTCAACGGTGAGTGCATGCCGGTAGGTGCAGAAGAGACCTTTGAGCTTCTTCTTCACCGCTCTTGGGCGTGATATGTAGTGACGACGGAGCTCGAACACCTATTTTCCAAGGACACCTATTTCAATACGAAAATGTTCGTTTTGTTCTTGTATCATAAAATAAAAGGACAAACATTGTCGGGTTTTGATCAACACTTCGAGCAAACATATTAACCGGTGGTGGGTTGCAGCGGTTGCCGTTGGTAGGAAAGCGGTGTTCGCTGCTGAAAAAATAAAGCAAAAAGTATAATTGATTCAACAATCTTATTATAGTGTTTGTGTATGTGTTTCAAAACACACAAAGAGTATACAAAAACTTCAATACAAGTCAACAACTTTAAATATTGGTAGATATAAGTAAACGAAAGTAAAATTGGTGGATGAACTTTAATGTTGGTTGGTGAGTAATTGAAAGATTTAATGTTGGTTAATACACATTCCTGTGTCTCATGCGAATCAACGTAAAAACTCCTTTTAACATGAAAGGATACTTTCTTATATTAAAAATCAACATAAAATACAACATGAAAGATTGAAAACACACATTATTTTCAGAAAAATTACAAACACGTAGATTTATTTAAACTAAAGTAAAAAAAATTGAAAAACATACATTTATTTAAAAATAAAAAACATAAAAAAGCATTTCTCAAACTAAATCCACAGAACCTTATACACCAACACGTGATTATTTACATATTTCACCAAAAAACTAAACACATAAATATTATGACCACAAATTTAAGTTTTAGCTACAAATTCATACTAAATAAACTATTAGCAACAAACAAAAGCACAACTTAACTAAAACGAGAATAGAAAATAAAAAATGAAATACTTTAAAATAGAGGGGAGCCAAGTAATCACCTTAGACAATAGATCTGATATTCACTAGCAATGTGTACGTAGTAGTTTTTTAGGACCTACCTAACTTTCATATGAAACCTGCGAAGTGATAACAAATATATATATAATCGACCGGATCTTGTTTGTGAGATGTACTATTTTTGGTATACAAGAAGAGCAAAAGAGGAGTAATTTGATAGTGGATTTAGAGGTTGGTGGCGGTGGTGTTTAAATGTGAGTAACAAGAGTTGGAAAAAGAGAAAAAGATGGAAAACCAAAAGTGCAAAACCATAGTAAATAACTAAATATTTGATTGTTGATTGGCACTCTCTAATTTTTTATCCGCACACTCTAATGCATAATCTTTAAAAGCTGCGTGTGATAAATGATAATCGCTTAAAAGACACCCGAGAGTGATAAATCATTAAATTTAAATATTTAGGTATTAAAGAAAATAATAATAAAATAAAACTATTTTCGTCTTTTTTATTTCTGTATTTTTATTTGAATGAATAAAATTTAGTTTATTTGAAAAATTAAAAAGAAAATAAATTTTTTGAGTGAGTTAGTCCCGGATGAAGAGAAGTGGCATGCCACTAGTGAAAGAGTGTTTTGGAGTGTTAGTGTTGAAAATGAAAATATTGAGATGACGCTGAGATGATACTGAAAAAGTGAAAGTGACATGCCAATTAGGGGTGAGCAAAACTGACCAAGAACCGACCCGACAAAACCGATAAAAAACGAATCGAACCGAGTAACTTTGGTTCGGTTCTCGGTTTAGGGTTTAAAGATTTTCGGTTTTCGGTTTGAATTTTTTCCTTTTTCGATTTTCGGGTCGGGTCGGTTTTTGTCGGGTCGGGTTTGACCCGATGCTCGCCCCTAGTCTTAAATCATGATACATGTCATCGACGGATCTAGGATTTTTTTGAAAGATATTGCACAAAATTTTATTTATTATCATGAGTACTAAAGTTGTACCATAAAGAATACTATAGCTAAAATTTAAGGGTTGCACATAACTAAAAAGCCAAGGTATAAATAATTTTTACACTTCGTGACACAAAATCGGGTGTGACATGTGCTAATGTGAGATACCCGACTCTCAAGCGAGTTCGTCCTGTATGCATAACAATTTAAATTGTTTATTATTCTTGTTTTGAGCAAATTTTGCTAAACATGTTGAAACCAATGTTTTCAAACTCAGGTTGACCCGACCGGTTTAACCGGTTGGACTAGTGCCCGGGCACAAAAACGGGTCAATAACCCGGGTTTCTAAAACCGGGCTAACCGGTTAGACCCGCCGGGTTTTGAGTGACCCGGGTCTTGAAACCCAGCCGAGTTTGATTTTTTCAAATGTTTTTTTTATAAAAAATGGGTTAACCCGGCTGACCAGGCGGTCATACCGGTTGACCCGGAAGTCGAACCGGTTGATCCGGTCGGAAAAATAAAAAAAATAATAAATAAAAACCGGGTTGACCCGGCAGTCGAACCGGTTAAACCGGTCAGACCGGTGCCCGATGACTCAACCGGATCGATTAAAAACCCTATTTTTAAAACATTGGTTCAAACTATAGATATATCAAGTTATTTATACTATCTCTTTTCAAATCTTATACAACTTTTGTTGTCTAACCAAACTCACATTCGAGAGAAGTGTGACATTACACACTTGTAGGATCAAACCCACATGGAATGCGGTACTAACTTTAGGCTATTTCTGATAGCGGTTACAAGGAAACAAATAATCTTTTTCATTGCAATTTTTTTGCTTCTCCGCAATGTTTTAAAACCCGGGTTGACCCGGCCGGTTCAACCGGTTGAACCGGGAACCGGTGATGTTACCGGGCCGTTAGTAACCGGGTTTTATGGGATTTAAAACCCGGATTGAACCGCCGGGTTTCACTTAACCCGGGTCGAACCGGTTCACCAAAACCGGCCGGTTATGTATTTTTGTTATTTTCTAATCGACCAATATGGATAATGGAGAATTGTTGCATGAAACCTTAAGCTTCTGAACAAATGAATTTACATGATCAAGTTATATATACCATACTGCCAACATTTTGTAATGTTAGAATAGAAAAGTTGTCATCAGTTTTAATCCAAAATATTTGTATAATAACAAATTTCATGAGGGAAGTAAGTATTATGTAAAGTTGTGATGACGTAAATGTTTAAACATATACAACAATATATCACAGTTTTATGGGAACATCAATTTACATAGTTTTAAACGTTTCAAGTAAGTAATGTTGTTTTAAAGTTTGGACCTTTCATTGGATTGTATGTGTTTTTATTGGATTGTATGTTTGGTTAACTTATTTTATGCTTAGTATTTGATTTTGAAGGTTTTACATGTGTTTGATATTGGTTTTTTACAAGTTATATATGTGTTTGGTAACACAATTTATTGAATTTTTTATGTGTATAGAAAACCGGTTTGACCCGCCGGTCGAACCGGTTGAACCATTGACCCGGTGACCCGTCGACTCGACCGAGTCACTAAAAAAACTGGTTTTTAAAACATTGCTTCTCTGACAAACATAAAGAAGGGTAACGAATATTTGAAAATGATTATAAAAACAAAAAAATTGTTATGCATTTAATAGTACATGATAATTAAATTATCTAGCTCCTTCTACTCTCTCGTTGTTCCCTATCGACTTTGGCTAGTGTTGACAAAACATTATTAGAGCACTCCCATCCATAACACCATAACACCAATAACACCGCTTCACGCCGCCACATCGCCTTTAACATTTAACATTAACATCCCAAAAAAACACTCACAACCATAACATCCCAATAACACCATAACACCAACAATATTTCATATTTTCAATTTCAACCCCTAAACTAAAACAAACACTTCATTTACTAAAATAAACATAACTCAGTATTGAAAGAAAATAACTATGCAAAGACTTATCCTTACTCATCGACAACCACATATCTACAAAGTACAAACACTTCATTTATATCACCATCACCTACCTCACTCCTTATTCACCATTGAATAAAGTACAACACTAGCTATTCTCTGTGTATTTCACCATCACCTACCTCACTCCTTATTCACCATCAAATAAACCTCCACCATTAAAGATAACAAGAAATCCCACATCCACATCTTCTATGGATTGGTTTTGTAAATTTTTTGAATTTTTTTTCTTGCCCTTTAACGGGCGTTACACGCCCAACGCGCATGGATTAACGCCGTGATTTCTCTACTTCTCCAGCGGAGTAATGCCTCCAAAGGCGTTATTTTGGCCCTCCAACGGCGTTACGCCGTTATGGTTGGGAATGCTCTTAGTATTAAATTTATCCCATTAATACATGGTCAAACAAATAGTAGATGGATAAGAAGAAATAAAAAAAGCAAATTACAAGAACAAACCGTATATATAGTGATTATACGAGAATGGACCATTTTTCTCTACTTTACCGATATGACCATTTTACGTCACTATCATATATATATATATCATACATAGTCATGGTCAGGTCACAATCATACTTTTTCCCCACATCCCCACAATCATACATAGTCCATTGTGTTAAATAAAAAACCACATCATATAAATCAAAAGTTCTTTATAATAGCCGTGAATCAAACCAATCTTTTATATGACAATGTATCATGTGTAAATCAAACCTTTTACATGAGAACCTGGATCATCAAACAAACCTTTTACATGACAACCCATACATGACAACCCTCGTCGTTATGTTCAATAAATCAAACATCATGTAAATCAAACAAAATTATGTTAACATATGTCTATAAACAAAACAACTTCTATAGATCAAACCTAGCCCAAGCCACGCACAGCCTCGCCTAGGGCTCGCCCACGCCACGCCCAAGCCACGCACATCCTCGCCTAGGGCACGCCCAGCCACCAAGTTCCACGCCCAGCCAACAAGTTCCACGCCCAGGGCACGCCTCATGCCACGCCCAGGCACGCTTAGGTCACTCTCTCGCCCAGTACCACGCCTAGAGGAATTGGTGTACACGTGTACGGTTTAAAACGTATTAGGGTACCAATCTAACGGCTAATATTGAAAAGTTCATTTTTTAAAATTGTATGTGCGTGGTTTATATGTGTAAATTACTACGGAAAGCGTTCATTTAAAAAAATTTCTCAAATAAAAATGAGGTGGCTCCCTTGATGACTATTGAATTGGTTTCGACTACAAAAAGCCTAAAAGGCTAAAAGCGTCTAAATGTTATTTAGTATCGGGAAAATTCTCTAAATGCCCCTGTTGCCAAAGAATATTACCCCAAATGCCCCATTTTTTTCACTTCCTTAATGCAACCTCCCACGCAACTCTATCATATATTTGGGCCCACTTTGTACTTACAAAGTACAAATCTAAGATTGATGCATTGGCAACTTTGACTACTTATCGCAAGAATCGACATTTTTGTCTTTTAGTGAAAAGAAAAATATTAATTTTTAATTTTTACTAAAAGACAAAATCATCACCGCCCAACATCGAAAGTCGAGTTGTCCAACTAAAGATCTAAGACACTTGTACTAGGTAAGTACAAGATGGCCCCACAAATGGGACACATGTCATTTATTTAGGATAGTTGCCCAAATATATGGTTGGGAGAGTTGCCCATGGGGCATTATGAGAAGTGAAAAAAAAAAAGTGGGGCATTTGGGGTAAATTAGTTGGGCAAACGGGGCATTTAGAGAATTTAGGCTTTAGTATCCCCATTAATACATAGTCAAACAAACAGTAGATGGTTGTCAGACTCACTTAATTCTAAAGTTACAGCTCACATATTCTAAAGTTACAGCTTACAATACTAAGGCTAGCCCCAATGAGGGAGAATCCCCATCGATCGAGGCACATGGACGATCGATTGGGTGTCGATCGTGTCAATGTGAAGACAATCGATCGCCTCCATCTTTGCCCAATCAAATCGTGTAGCCGATCGACTCTTCTAACGTTTAAATCTTGTGTACGTTGCAATCCAAAAAAAAAAAAAAAAACATTACCCTATAAATACAACTAAAATCTCATCACAAATCTCATAACATATTTACACACTAAAACTCAAAAATCTCACAATCCTCTCTATCAAAAATCTCACAATCCTCTTTATCAAAATGTCTAAGAAAACACCACCAACCAAAGCCCGAAAATCCGCTTTGTCACAAAACATCCGCATATTTTAACACCGGATCCGAATTTCCTGTTAACCGTGTCTCACCAATAATCAATTTCCAACCCCTCTTTTGAATATCAATCCCAACAAGCTCCACAACAACACCCTAACAATCCATTTAGTATGAATCGTCCATTTGTTCCACCGCAACAAAACATCCACTACCAATAACAACAACAAAGCTACTCCCGTCAAGCAACCAATCTATGTATGGGTCACACGAATGCTGTACCGTCCAACAATGGATTCATCAACGCCTTCATATTCAAATTATCAAGAATATTCTCCTGCTAACCGTATCAATCTTGAGGGTTTTGATTTCGACGACCAATTGTACAACAATCCTAATTTTATCGCCGGAACCGGATCGGTTATCCGGCTCAAGAGTATCACGGTTCGGGTACCGGTTCGGCTCATGGATCGTATCACGATTCGGCAAACCAAAGAAACGAGCTACAAAGGCGAAGAAGAAGGTTGTCGAGAAAGAAGGCAAGAATGATTCGTTGCCTTGGACCAAAGAAGAAGATATCGATTATGCAACGGTTGGTGTGATGTATCCGAGAATAGTGTAATCGAAACAACCAAAATGCTAAAGGATTTTGGCGAAAGTCATTGCATACTTTCGTAAGGAGGTCTTTGGAGAAAGAACGCACAACTCTATCATTACAAAGTGAAAAATAGGATTCGCCCTAGAGTTGGTCATTTTGTGCCATTTACAACAATGTTGTCGAATTACGAAGTGGTGAGAATGACCTCACGCTTTATACACGAGCGTGTGATGAATACCAAGTAGTGTGTGGTCATCCGCTTGTTTTGGAGCATTGTTGGCGATTTGAGGACCATTCGCTTGGAAGGATAATGAGATGCCGCTTTTAAGCCAAGATGAGGGTCGCAAAAGCAAGGACTTCAACCGAATCGGATGCGCACTCGGATGTGCCTTCGTTTGTTCCTAATAGACCAACTGGTCGTGATGCCGCAAAGAAGAATAAAAAGAAATCTTCGGAGTCTTCGAAAGCTATGATTATGGAAGGTGTTGCCGAAATGGGGCAAGATCAAGTCCAAGGCATTCGGGTAAGAAGGAGTCAAGCGGACCGCACTATGGTTTGAAGAAGAAAGAGCTGGAACAACGGCAAATCGAGTTGGAGCTACAACAACAAAGAGAAGCAAGGGAAGACAAAAAATTAGCACTAGAAGAACGAAAAGTTGAATTAGAGGCTCAAAAGAAATATGATGCAGATCTCATGTTCTATTGCACGCCAATCGACGAATTTTTGCCCGCAATAGAACGCCAAACAATGCAGAAACTCAAAGAGGCGATCAAGGCACGCCACAACCTAAATTTTGAATAAGTGTTGTAATGTTTTAATAAGTTTCGTAATGTTTTAATTTTATTTGAATTATTATGTAACGCTTTAATTATTAATGAATTTTTATTTTGTGTTAAATATGTTTTTTTTATATTTTTTTTTTATATATAAATATATATATATATATATATATATATATATATATATATATTGAACTTGGTCGCCTTATCGCAAGATCTAATCGTCTGCCGCCGTGGGAGAGAAACCGACGCGACAGTGAAAAATAGTGATTGAATTTCATTGGGCTAGCCTAACATTAATGTGTTGTCAGACTCACTTAATTATTTTAACTATTTGAAAATGTTGTTATTTTAAATCAACTTTTCTTTTGCATATCACGAACTACATAGAACGAGGAAAATGTTATTTATGTATTTTAATCATGCAATTATTAGACGTTATACAATACCACTAGTCCACTTCCAACTGGCGTTGTAGATGATCTTGTATTTGAGGTAGTGAGTAATTCGTTTATGGTTGATACTTGTATAAGTTAATAATAGTACTTATTTGTTCGAGTAAAAGAAAGAAAAAAGTATGGCACTTTTTGGGCACGTTTGTCTGAAGTAATGTAAAGAGTCAACTGTGACATGTCAAGAATAGCACAAATGAACAATGACTTGATAGAAATAGAACCACATGTTGTAAATTGTGTGTATTGGGGTGATTTATATCCTGATAGCAATTAGAAGTCACGAATAGTACGTTTTCAGATCGATTAAATTGGAGTGTATACCAATTAACGACCGGATAAAATCTAATTGATTCAAGTTTGTGTATGTTTGTATGTTTTGCCGAATATCCCATTGAGCTTTTATATCCCAATACAGTTATGGGCCAAATAACTGTTTTACAGTTATGTGTCTTATAACTGTTTTACAGTTATATGTTTTATTTGTACACCCCGTTAGTCCCGTTAATATCCAAATAAGTGTCGACCCTTATTTGCACATTAAACACAATCTATTTTACACTAAAATACCAACAAACCTCCCCCATTTTAGTGTAATCATACATTAACTAACTAGTTCACAACAAACAATCAAACTAATGCATAGATGAAATGTCGAGACGATTGAATTTCATATTAGTATATTAGACATTCCAAATATTCGAATACCAAGGTTTCCCTGAAGATTGAACTTTGTAATATTCATATTGCATACATGAAGATAATATACACATTAGTTTTACATACATAATTCTTACATAACATATTCTTTTACTAGCCTATGTCCCTATCCTTCCTAAGTATATCAAAGCCAAGTCCCAGCTTCTTGAAGCAGCTAAACTTCATACTCATATAGGTAGTTCTTTTAATCTTGCACCTGCAAATGCAATTTTTCAAAAAAACTATTAAGAAGAATACTTCATCTTACTTTAACTTGCAGAACCGAACACATACCTTTGGGATAATTTTGATGTTGTGTTCCAAACTCTAGATGGTAAGCTTTCCACATTGAAAATTCAGCACTTAACATCGTATTAAATGGGAATTGGGTATCTTAACACGAGAGCTTTCAAATGGACTTTAAACCTAATCCCACAGCTGATCCTTTCACGAGATCTCTACATAACCCTTTGGTTAAATGATCAGCTAAGTTCCGATGAGTTGCAATCCACTCAACGGATATGACATCATGCATTATGAGCTCACGAACCATGCTGTGTCTCACACCTAAGTGTCTTGACTTGCCATTATACACTTGACTATAAGCCTTAGCCAACGTAGCTTGACTATCACACCAGATAGAAATAGAAGAAATCGGCTTTGGCCACAATGGAATTTCATACAGCAAATTCCTTAACCATTCAGCCTCATTACCAGCTGCCGCCAAAGCAACAAACTCAAACTCCATAGTTGAGTTTGTTATGCAAGTCTGCTTCTTTGATGCCCAACTAATGGCACCTCCCCCACGAAGGAACACCCAACCAGATGTAGAAGAATGATCTTCTTTATTGGTTAACCAACTTGCATCATCAGAACCTTCAATTACCAAGGAAACCCAATGTAAGTTAACTTATAATCAATCGTTCCTTTCAAGTAATCAAATACTCGACTTAAAGCTCGCCAATGAAAAGTACTAGGATTGCTAGTAAACCTACTAAGCTTTCCAACATCATAAGCTATATCCGGCCTAGTACTTATCATTGCATACATTAAGGATCCAATCTTTTTCGAGTATTCTAGTTGTGATACCGGTTTACCTTTATTAGGTAATAGCTTAAGTTGTGGATCCATGGGAGTACCTGTGGGAGAACAATCCTTGAAATTGAACTTATCCAAGATCTTCTCAATATAATGTGATTGAGAGATTGAAATACCCTTGTTCTCACGTATGATATTGATTCCTAAGATCACCTCCGCCTCCCCCATGTCTTTCATAGCAAATTTTGATGACAAAAATTCCTTAGTTTCGTCAACTTGCTTTTGGTTTGTACCAAATATCAACAAGTCATCTACATACAAACATATCATGACTCCATTTCCAGAATCATTAAATTTACTATAGACACATTTGTCAGCTTGATTTAAAACAAACCCACTCGACAAAACAACCTCATCAAATTTTTGATGCCACTGCTTAGAGCTTGTTTTAATCCATAAAGAGATTTAACTAGTTTACACACTTTATTTTCGTGTCTCGGCATAACTAACCCTTCGGGTTGTTTCATGTAAATCTCTTCATCCAACTCACCATTCAAGAATGCGCTTACATCCATTTGGTGAATTACTAGATTGTGTATGAGGCGAGTGCCAATAGCAATCTAATCGTGGATATCCTCGCAACCGGAGCATATGTGTCGAAATAATCAATGCCCTATTTTTGTCTAAAGCCTTGGATTACCAACCTGGCTTTATATTTATCATTAGTACCATCTACTTTCATCTTCCTCTTGAAGATCCATTTACTTCCTAATAGCTTACACCCATGAGGTAAATCAGTCAATTTCAAAACTTCATTTTGCAAGATAGAATCCATCTCATCTTGGATTGCTTCTTTCCAAAAAAACAACGTCCCTTGAAGCCATTGCTTCATTACATGTCATTGGATCCTTATCAATATTATAACAATATTGATATTGAAAATTAATTTCATTCCTCGATCCTTCAACTAAGTAAAGTTGATAATCATCACCAAAAGTTTTGACTTTTCTCACTCTTGTACCTTTTCTTGGTTCGGTGCTAGTCGATGGAACATCCTCGATATAACCGGTTCCTTCGAACTATGAATCATGTCCCTTGGCCTAGGTATAGATGTGAATCTTTCTTCATCAAAGGTTGCATCTCGTGACTCTATCACCGAGTTCACCGAAACATACTCATTTGATTATAATACATAGAATCTATAAGCATATGAGTTTTCAAAGATATCCAATAAATATGCAATCTATACCTCTTTCACCTAAAGTTTTCCTTTTAGGTTCCGTGAGCCTAACCACAACCCTACATCCCCAAACCTTGAGAAAACTCAAGTTTGGTGCTCTCTGTGCCAAAGTTCATAAGGGTTTTATTGTTGCTTTTACCGGGATACGGTTTAGCAAATAACAAGTCGTCAACATAGCTTCTCCCGAGAATCCATCACTTAACCTGAATAAGATAACATTGAATTCACCATTTCTTTCAATGTTCTATTCTTCCTTTCACCACACCATTTTGTTGTGGTGTATATGGAGCCGTTGTTTGGTGTATTATTCCGAGATTGAAATATATCGATCATAATACTCCCTCCACGATCAAGACGTAAGATTTTACCAAATCCTTTTGATGAAGCTCTACCTCTTGTTTATAAATACGAAATTTATCAAGAGCTTCATCCTTTGAATGCAATAAATAAATATAGCAATAACGTGATGCATCATCAATAAAAGTTATGACATATTTTTTATTTCCTAGAGATGGTGTAGCATGCGAATCACATAAATCACTATGGATAAGATCTAATAGTTTGGATTCACGATTTGCATGTTTAAATGGTTTTCTAGTGATCTTAGTTAACATACAAGTTTTACACTTATTATGGCCCAATACAAAAGGTGGAATCATGCTCATTTTAGACATTTCTTTCATTCTTTTATGATGAACATGTCCTAGTCTAGCATGCCATAATTCCATGTTACTAAGTTTAACACTAGATAAAGGATCAACCATACAAATCAAATTAAAAGTAGAAGGAATATCTAAATTCAACATAATCATACCATTACATAAATATCCAAAACCTACAAAAGAACCATGTTTTAACAAGATATACTTGTCTGATTCCAAGACCTGTTTGTACCCAAGATTATTTAGAATAACACCGGAAAGTAAGTTTTTCCGTAGACCGGGCACAAACAATACATTACATAAAGAATTTTTTTTTCCAGAAGTAAAAACTAAATTGACTAGTCCAATGCCAAGTATTGGTTCTGTTGCAACATTCCCCATTTTTAAGACACGTCCGTCATCAATAGTTGAAAGTTCCTTGAACCATCTCCGGTCCTTGCACACATGACATGTCGCACCAGAATCATACCACCAAGCAATATCATCATCCTGTACATAGAATGATTCACAAATTAATGATACATAATTCAAAACCGAATTAGCATTATTTGTTAATAACTGACCTGCTTGTTTTGGATCACCTTTGGATCCACCACTAGTACCAGCGTCATTTTTGCCTTTACCCACACGGCAATCACGCTTGAAATTTCCAGTTTTTCCACACTTCCAACATCCATTTTCGGTTGACTGTTTTGCCTTCTTTACAAATTCCTTTTTGTTTCCCTTTCCTTGAAACTTCCTTTTCTTATCGTTATTCGAATCCTTTTTGAAACTGGAATCATTTTCTTTAACAATATTGACACTTGATCCGCCAATATCCTTGTCTTTTTCATTCTCCCAAGTTTTCTCCATCATTCGACGCCCAACTCAACCAAATTGTATTCTTCCTTCTTATGTTTCAAATTATTTTTGAAATCCTTCCAAGAAGGCGGAAGTTTGTCAATAATAGATGTCGTCGCAATGGATTCATCCATTTTTAAACCATGTTGGGTAAAGCGACCAAGTATACTAAGACACTCATTGTAATGTTCCATAACGTAACGTCCATCTATCATTTTGTAATTCATGAAATCACTAACCAAGAATTTTTATCGATGAATCTTCACCATGTACTTGGCCTCAAGCATTTCCATAATTCCTTTCAGATTCAATGTTTTGATAAATATCAAAAGAGTATCACACATACCGCTTAAAATTGTTCCACGACATATGAAGTCATCATTCCGAACTTGTCATGCTTTCGATTTGATCAAGAGTTTCACCCTCCACTTCCTCCGGTCCTGGTGTTGTTAAAACATACACAACTTTCATAGTTGTTAACAAGAATTGCATCTTCTTCTGCCATCTTCGAAAATCTTGCCCTTCGAATTTGGCTAACTTCACAAACTTAGACATCATATCACGTACAGATTCGCCTGCCATCTTGAATTTAATTGATCTTTGTTGTAAATTGTGTGTATTGGGGTGATTTATATCCTGATAGCAATTAGAAGTCACGAATAGTACGCTTTCAGATCGATTAAATTGGAGTGTATACCAATTAACCACCGGATAAAATCTAATTGATTCAAGTTTGTGTATGTTTGTATGTTTTTCCGAATATCCCATTGAGCTTTTATATCCCAATACAGTTTATGGGCAAAATAACTGTTTTACAGTTATGTGTCTTATAACTGTTTTACAGTTATATGTTTTATTTGTACACCCCGTTAGTCCCGTTAATATCCAAATAAGTGTCGACCCTTATTTGCACATTAAACGCAATCTATTTTACACTAAAATACCAACACCACAGCTCTCGTGCTTGTCTTTTACAACGGATGGTTGCCGCTACTCCTTTGATGAGCAACAAGAATCAAAGAACCGGACCGAAACCGAGAATCAAATCGAACCAAGAAGAACCGAATCGACCGAATCAAGATTTCGGTTCCGGTTCATGAGTTCCATTTTTCGGTTTTGGATCTGCTCATTCATTTCACCGGTTTTGGTTCCGAACCAAATACCCAATAATTTGAAAAACATGTAATATTCTTGAATTCTTATACTCAAATTGATGAATTTGTATGTGCACGGGAAAACAAATAACTAATACGGTTGGTTACTGACATTGATCTATGAGGTCACATGGTAGCACAAATAGAAACTCTATATATGCATGTTGTACATATAGTATTACAATAAAGTTTAAGAAGTCACGAGTTCGGAAATTTGGCTAAACACGTTTAACGAACCGACGAGTAAATAGAAATGTCGTGACTTGCAATGCAAGCCACTAAAAGGACGATTTGGTTTGAAAGAAACGAGAGGAAAAACCTTTTATTTGTTTTGTTGAAAATATAAGCATGTGAAATTATAGTATGGTTGTTTATTTGAGCTTATATTTTAGTTGTTAAATGCTTTTTGTTTAAACGTAAATGGTTGCAAACGCTTAAATTTAAATTTTAGTGTTTTTTATAGGTTTAATTCATTAGTGCATAAGGTTATTTTTTTTCCTTTGAAAAATCGGTTCTTATCCGGGGTAGACTAAAAAAACCGGAAGTGGAACCAAAACCGAAAAAAAAAACTATTTTTGGTTCGGTTCTCGATTCCTACTTTTCTCAAAATTCGATTCTCGGATCTATTGGTTCTGGTTCTAACCGGTTCCTGACCGATGCTCATCCCTAATCATGTGGGGGCACTATCTTACTTTCGATAATGTTATGCTACATTTCATTTCAATTATAGTTTTTATTTTTTGTTTGACTAAATTATAGTCTTGTATTCATCATCTCACACATATAACTAGGGTAATTTTTTTATTTTTTGGAAAAGTTGACGTGATCACATCAAATTGTTTGCATCGAAAGAGAATAGAATTTCAGAACTCTCATGTTTTACCAGAAGACAATTTATGGTTAGCTACTTTATTTTGTATTCAACATAAAGAAACTGAATAATCCTTCAATTGGCATTGCGTTAGAACCACCCAACGAGGGAGACAAACAATATCTTTCAATAGTTTTCGTTAGCAACGCATCTATTCTGAAATTACAAAGGTAAAGTATAAATACATTATTTGCGGAAAATTACAATGTCTAAGTTTATATCATTAGATTACAAGATCATAAATCATAACTTAACACAAGAATCATCACATATGCTTCATTCATATTAAGATTAGATCATTCTTTCATAGTGTCATGTAGGGGTGATCAATGGTTCAAAACCAGACCAGATCGAGATCGAACTAGCCCAAAACCTTAGACCGAGGATCCGACCGAATGTGTTCGGTCCGGTCCGGTCTGGTCTAAGAAAGCATAATAGTCGGGTTTTACGTAAGACTGGTCCGAACCGAATCGGACCGAAACCAAAATAAGAAAAAAATCGGGAATGAGACTAGACCGTTGGTCCTTCGATTCGGTCGATCCTCTCAGTCTCGGTCACTTTTGAGTCTGCGATACTCAACCCTAGTGTCATGTACACCATTATATTCTAACCAGTAACATAACTTAATATTATATGTACCTCGTTGAGCTGTGCGACGGAACAGCGTCAAATATTACTAGTATATATTTAAATCATTTAAATCTTTCTCTTGTAGCAAGTCTTCAATATAATTTTCGACAATTGTTTCTCTTGATTAGTTTGAAAAAAGAAAAGAAAATTGGTGTTTAGTTGTTTACTTGGATGTTCATGTATTGGTCAAGTAATTCAGTAACTGGGATTTTGTTATCCTCTCACTTGGGCTTCTTTGTTTTCCCAATTAACAACCAATATAATATAATCCTGGGCCAAATAATGGATCTAAAACAACCTATCACACTCACACATAAAAGCCCATATGTCGTAAACCCCAATTCCCCAAAACCTCTCTATATAACCTCACTAGACATCCATCAAAGAAAACCAATCGAACAGTCTTATATAACTTTGTTTAGATCTAGAAGTAACTTTTATTTTTTTTATTTGTTTTGTTAAATGTTAAATTTGAAACTAGTGATGAAAATCCAAAGGCTTGTTTCTAAAACATTCGCAGTGGCCGCTTAAGAACTTTCGCCTTCGCCAGCTTGAGAGTTTATGCTGTTTTGCTCCTTCCTTGGATGTCCAAGTTTTATAACATTTTTGTTAATAGTTTATAAAATAAAAAGGGTTTTCTCGTTGATGATTATCATAGATGACGAGTCGACATATCCATTCCATTCATTATGAAGACCAATCGAGGCATTTGTCTGAGAGTTAACCTTTTTTAAGTTTGTTAAACTGTCTTTTGTGTTTGTTTTTTTATTTTTTTACTTTTATGTGTTTTCAAATCTTTTAAACATTTCTATATATCTTTACTATAGAATCAAGAAAGGTACGCATATTATTGTTTATGTTAATTAATTATTCGTTAAACTTTCCTATACGCTTCCGCATGTATTCTTTGATGTTTTGTGATTTATTATTAATTGTCATGGTATATAATTCCAACAACATGCTAGCACAAATAGAAACTCTATATATATGTATGTTGCATATATATTATTACAATAATGTTTAAGAAGTTACGAGTTCGAAAAATTGGCTTAACACGTTTAACAAACCGACGAGTAATTAGAAATGTCGTGACTTGCAATACAAGCCACTAAAAGGACGATTTGGTTTGAAAAGAAATGAGAGGAAAAACCTTTTATTGTTTTGTTGAAAATATAAACATGTGAAATTATATATGATTATTTATTTGAGCTTATATTTTAGATGTTAAATGTTTTTTGTTTAAATATAAATGGTTGTAAACGCTTAAAACTTAATTTTTAGTGTTTTTTATAGGTTTAATTCATTAGTGCATAAGGCTATTTTTTCTTTCTTTGGAAAATCGGTTCCTATCTGAGTCGACAAAAAAAAAAAAAAAAAGTGAAACCAAAACCTATATTTGGTTCGGTTCCGGTTCTAACCACTTCCTGACTCATGCTCATCCCTAATCGTGTGGGGGCAGTATTTTACTTTCGATAATTTTATGCTACATTTCATTTTAATTATAGTTTTTACTTTTTGTTTCACTAATTTATGGTTTTGTGTCCATCATCACACAAATATAAATCGGGTAAATTTTTTACTTTTTGAAAGGGTTGCGTGATCACATCAAATTGTTTGCATCGAAAGAGAATGGAACTTCTGACCTCTCATGTTTTACCAGAAGATAATCTATGGTTAGTTACTTTATTTTGTATTCAACCAATGGCGGAGCTGAAAAATTTTTCGTGGGAGGGCCGAAACAATTTTTTTTCGAGAAATACATTAAATGTGAGGGCCGAAATAAAAAAATTTGCGAAAATACACATGAAATCGGGAAAAAATACACTAACGAACTTAGGCCTCCCGGCCCCTTAATAGCTCCGCCCATGTATTCAACATAAAGAAACGGAATAATCCTTCGTTGTTTAAATTGGCATTGCGTTAGAACCACCCAACGAGGGAGACAAACAAAATCTTTCAATAGCTTTCGTTAGCAACGCATCTTTTCAGAAATGACAGAGGTAAAGTATAAATACATTCATTTGTCTAACTTTACTAGCAGGGTACCCGCGCGTTGCAGCGACGGGGTACCATACAATTAAAATATTCAGCGAAAAAATTTTTAGTTATATATTTTACAATACAATAGATATACGGATGACGAAAAAATTAGTTTTGAACAATTTTATGCAATAACAAAAATTTTCATATAAAAACTGTAGATTATCCACGTGATGTTGTGACAATACTGAGTTGGTAGTAGTTATATTGTAAAGGTATGTAAAAGTAGTTGACAATGACCCGTAGTCGTAAATTATCATTAAATAATAACACTATAGCGAATTTTAAAAAACACTTACATTATACTAAGAAAATTTAGTTCTCAAAAACAATGTTTGTTAAATTTGTCCCACATAAATGGATGATACAAGTAAAAGATTCTTTATAAAGATAAAGAAAAAATAAATATTCAAAAAATCATGTGGGTTACTTTAAAGAGTATAATTATTATTATACTAATATATATAATTAGCACTTAGCACTTTGCATCATTTGATTTGAAAAAATTGTCCGATTTTTATAAAACAAAGTTTTTAGTTTTTATGCTAAGTTTTATTAAAAAAATTCTAAAAGGCGTATATGTTGATTCTCGAGACACTCTTACGATTTAATAATATTTTTTGAACATTTTAATTTAGTATGCATTTTTAAACCTATTGATTTAATAATATCGTTTTCGGACGACTTTTATGGGCTAGCCAAACCGGTGGTGACTCCGGTTCCCGGTTGAACCCGTTGGTCCGATCCATTTTTTTAAAACATATGTACCGTCAACTTGTTTACATATAAATTGTATGAAGATTCGTGTGTTTTATTAGTTTGTACAATATGTACAAGAACAAGTATTTTTCATATTAGGGGTGTTTTAAAAATAACATTTATTAGGTATTTAATGTTATAGACGTTTTTTTTTTTCTTATATTAAATTATTTTGTATCTTTTTAAAACATGTCTACAAAAAGTGCTTTAAAGTGTTGTAACAATTGCTATTATAGATGTACTTATTAAAATTTGTCATTATAAGCAAGTGTTGAATCTTAATTTTTAAGCCTTCCTTTTTAAAATGTTCCAAATGCTTTATAATATAGTATAGATATAGATATGTGTAAATGTGTATAATCATATAATTAGCACTTTGCACCTTTGCATCATTTGCTTTGAAAAAATCGTCCGATTTTATAAAACAAAGTTTTTAGTTTTACGGTAATATAACACCCTTAAAATTTCAAACAAAATAAAAAAAAAAAAAAAAAAAAAAAAATCAATAAACTATTGAACTTTTGTTACTAAGTTTCGCTCCTGATTTTTCCGAACCTATTTGAATCGAAACGATAGATTTTCTCGTAAAACATAAAACCGACACTCAATTAGTTTTGACAATAATTAAATAAACTCATGTTCGAGTTCATATTAATGTTTTTATATCACTTTTATAAAAACACACTTAAAAATATGTTTTACGCGTTAACGACTTACAACGTGCAAACAAAACATCTCGACTCACACTCTTTTCTATCTTTAATCGTGTCGCGACCTTTTTGCAACCAACTACAATAAACACTAACGTGTACATTTTAGTTTATGTACACATTTGATTTTTGGACAAATTCCATTCGGTTTGCAAAATAAAAACACAACCAAGACAAAGAGTACTACTAAGCCACCCGATCACTTATTTTATATAAGCCTAATATGAATTGACAACACAAGGCATGAAAGCTAGACACCTCTTTTATTCTTTTTGTGGGCTGTGACCTTCGACAGACAACACACACCTTCACTTTTGTTGTTAATAACACATGCAATTCATATATTTTTCTTGTGAATCTAACTGAGAAAATGCACGTGCAAGCACAACCATAATTTCAAACATTTTACTTTTGTTTTGATCCCATTTGCGTGTGGCTCCAAGCAAAACATAAGAGCACAAAACACTATACCCCAACCTAGGATTAAACTAATAGTCTAATAACCTTTGACTTGGTTATCCTTTGTGTAACATGCCTCTTTATCCACCCCTTTGACAAAACTTGACATGACCCTTCAACTTTGCTCCATGATCTTTGACCAAATCTCTTGCACGCTAGGACACCACAACAATACAACTTCCTTGGTACCATGCAACGTGAGATTATAATATCACAAGTACGATACTTTGTGAATTCCCATATATATAGTACCATGATCATTAATGTTGTGTATAAACCATTAGATGTTAAGCTTAAAACTCTTCCTTTTCTTCCTTATGTACACAACGACACACCCATGAGATTGACTTTCATTAAACACAACACCTACACACTAGACAAGTTGTAAACTAATACCTAAATGCAACATGTTTCTTTCCTTCCTCCTTTGACCTACTGTCATACGCAAGCACACACACTCCTTTTTTCTTCATCCTTTTCTTGCGTGTAGTAATAAACCAAAACAAGTACATTCTCATGCATCATTCACATCAACTTAGAGGGCTCGGTGAGGATGCCATCAACACGCCATAGGGAAACTTTGGTACAGATGGCGCCGCCATCTTCGTGCAGTTCTCTCGCCATTCGGACGCCAAATCGAGTTCGCCATTTGAATGGTCGATGCCATTCGTAATTTTTTTTTAAAGTTAACGTTTAAATGTAAATAAAATAAAATGAAAAAAGTGGGACCCAATAATATGTTATTGGTGTATTATGAGTGAGGGGTGTTTTAGTTATTGGTGTGTTATCGGGAGGAGATGATGTGGCGCTGATGTGTCATACCAATAACGTGTTATTAAACCTAACCTCACCTTGCACTCTTACACACCTAGTATATTTAATTTAGGGTCCTCCTATGAGGGCACCCCATGTACTGTTTTTAGGGGTGGCTGCCTAATAAAACAAAACAAGATGGGGTTGTTGTACCTGTTGGGACCCACGCACAGTACTTTTTTTTTTTTTTTTTTTTTTTTTAATTGTGTGTAGTGTGTTTAGTTTTATTTAATTAGGTATATTGTATAGTGTATTTAATTTGTGTAGTGTTTTTATATGTATAGTGTATTTAATTTGTGTAGTGCTTTTATATGTATAGTGTATTTAATTGTGTAGTGTTTTTATATGATATTTATTTTACGTTACTTTTTATAAACTTTTTATAAAAATTTTATAAAAAATTTATAAAAAGTTTATAAAAGTTTATAAAAAGTTTATAAAAAAAGTTTATAAAAAGTTTATAAAAAAAGTTTATAAAAAGTTTAAAAAGTTTATAAAAGTTTATAAAAAGTTTATAAAAGTTTATAAAAAGTTTTAAAAAGTTTAAAAAGTTTATAAAAAGTTTATAAAAAGTTTATAAAAAGTTTATAAAAGTTTATAAAAAAGTTTATAAAAATTTATAAAAGTTTATAAAAAGTTTATAAAAGTTTATAAAAAGTTTATAAAAGTTTATAAAAAGTTTAAAAAGTTTATAAAAAGTTTATAAAAAAGTTTATAAAAGTTTATAAAAAGTTTAAAAAGTTTATTAAAAGTTTATAAAAAAGTTTATAAAAAGTTTATAAAAAGTTTATAAAAAGTTTAAAAAGTTTATAAAAAAGTTTATAAAAAGTTTATAAAAAAGTTTATAAAAGTTTATAAAAAGTTTATAAAAATTTATAAAAGTTTATAAAAGTTTATAAAAAGGCTTATAAAAGTTTATAAAAAAGTTTATAAAAGCATAACGTAAAATAAATATCATATAAAACACTACACAATTAAATACACTATACATATAAAAGCACTACACAAATTAAATACACTATACATATAAAACACTACACAAATTAAATACACTATACAATATACCTAATTAAATACAACTAAACACACTACACACACAAAAAAAAAAAAAAAAAAAAAAAAAAAAAAAACACGCCACGACAAGGGGACCCATCCTACAAGAGGTGCTCACAGGAAATGTGGGGTCTGCGTAGAGCCAAAATTTAATTTATTGAGACCATAACTATTTTACTTGCGCTACTAACATTAGTACGTTGTGTAAGACATTCATAAACACAACACTCAATCTCATTTCACTCTCCTTCCTATATAAACGACCTATCCTCACTCACTCTATCTCATTACACTTCAAAAATATTTCAAAGTTACAAACACTCTCACTTACTGTCGAGACTAAGAGGAAAAGAAAGAAAGAATTTTGGGTTTTAAACTAAGATAAAGAGGTTGCTTGGGTTATATAAGCTACGGGGTACATTTTAGAAGAAATCGGGTTGTAAACATGAGAAACTAGACGGGTTTAAGATCGTTGAAAAGCTAGTCCCGTTCTTATTCTTTGTCCTCACTCGTACCTCACCACCACTTTTGGTGTCGTAAGTCTTTCTAAACCTATTTCGATCGTAGCATAGTTTCGTACATTGTTAAAGTTTTCATGCCGTATAAACACATTTAAACTTCTAAACTCGTTTCGTTACACACATGTCACGTGTAAACTTTAACCTAAACAAACTTAATGTATCATAAAGCTTGTGGTCTAAAACGTAAATATCGACACTAAATATGAACCATATCTACGCTTAAATCATGCCTCGTTATTCTTTAGAAACTAAATACCTTATTTCCTCTTAAATTTCTTTAAACCAAATGTGTCCTTTAAGGCACAAGACTTATCATTCAAATGAAAGAGAAGTGCCAATATCTGAACATATAACATATACATGCATATGCACGATCTGTATTTTCCATTACAAAAATAATAACACAGAAGCCTCACCATAAACAGCATAACGCGTAGAAGTAAAACATGAACAAGCCTAGCTCAGTTGGTTATCACGTATGGGCTTTAGGCGAGAGATCCCTAGTTCGAATCTCACTTATGGCACCCTTTTTCCCTTCCCTTTTTATAACTATCACTGTTTGGCAAAACTCACCCCTCCACTTCAAGAAATCATATAATACTTATAAAAGTTTAAACATCCAATCTTTGAATATGTTTTGCGAAAACAGATTTTTGAGGGACTAAAGTGACAATTTTGGAAACTTTGAGTATGAGATACTTTTAGGTATAAAGTGTCATTTTTCTAAAGTTTAGGGGTTAAACTTGTACTTTTCGTAACTCGAGGGTAAAAAGTGTAAATTTGAGAAAAATGTTTAGAAAACTTGTAAACTCATAACAACTTTATAAAAACGAATATTTTGACGACCTATTATTCATAACGAGAATTATCACATCGATATCTAATTAAACTTATGTATATATTTATAAGAAAATAAATATATGAAAATGCTATAAAATATCAACATGTTTTAAAGTAAATAAATTAACCTGTCGGTAACCTCGTCATACTTATAAATTAACGCTAATAACGCTCTATTGAATTTTATATTCAATACCCTATCCTTTCGGTCGTAAACCAAACGTATATCATTATTCTGAGACATGCCATTATTATATCTAGGTTTCGTGTTGAAGCCGTTGTCTTATCGTACTTGCTATTGTTGTGCATTTCCTACCGTATCACTAAGGTGAGTTCATAGCCCCACTTTTACTCTTTTAACTGTTTTATAAACTCCTTGGGGGAGAATACATGCTACTACCGCTTTTATGATCACAATTGCTTGAAAAAGCTGCTTGTCGTACTCTTGATATTATGACTCGCCTAAGTTGCCACCAAAGTCCCTATATCATGAACCATTAATCACTTGCGGTGAACGCAAATATCGTGGATAGTACTATGGGAATTGACGACCCGACTCGGTTATCGGAAATAACCGGGCGCACTATATTTGGTATCTCTATGTAATTGGCTATTACATCTCGTAGGGCGATTTTATTTACTTACACCAAGAATTAGGTGTATGCGATTAGTATTGGTTTCATGAGCTTGTGCAATAATATCAACTATCTTTTATGGGCGTATAACAACGTAGCCCATGGCTTATTTTAAACTTGAAAATCTTGTGATCAACTCGCTTTATTACTAAACCTATGAATTCACTCAACCATCAGTTGACTTTTTAGCATGTATTTTCGGGATGAAAAGCGATAGCTAACTCTGATGCTTGGCGTTGGCATTGCATGGTTATAGATGACTACGATTTATGAATTGGGACCACATTTGTTAATGAGCTATTTTTCCGCAACAATTCAACTTTTGTAAACTTTGTTTACTACAATAAATGAAATATTTTACTTAAAAAGCTATTATTTCTCACTTGTGTTATGATCCAACCGAGTAGCATCCCAAAACTTTTCTTCCACGCAAACCATTTTGGGGTGTTACTGTAAGTTTTATTAAAAAAATTCTAAAAGCGTATATGTTAATTCTAAGACTCTTGCGATTTAATAATATTTTTGAACATTTTAATTAAGTATGCATTTTAAACCTATTGATTTAATAATATCGCTTTGGACGACTTTTATGGGCTAGCCAAACGGTGGTGACTCGGTTCCGGTTGAACCCGTTGGTCGATCCATTTTAAAAAATATATGTACCATCAACTTGTTTACATATAAATTGTATGAAGATTCGTGTGTTTTATTAGTTTGTATAATATGTACAAGAACAAGTATTTTCATATTAGGGGTGTTTTAAAATAACATTTATTAGGATTTAATGTTATAGACGCTTTTTTTTTCTTATATTAAATTACTTTCTATTTTTTTAAACATGTCTACAAAAGTGCTTTAAAGTGTTGTAACAAATGCTATTATAGATGTATTTATTAAAATTTGCCATTATAAGCAAGTGTTGAATCTTAATTTTAAGCCTTCCTTTTAAAATGTCCCAATGCTTTATAATCTATACTATATAGTATAGATATAGATATGTGTAAATGTGTATAATCATATAATTAGCACTTTGCACCTTTCATCATTCTTTGAAAAATCGTCCGATTTTTATAAAACAAAGTTTTAGTTTTTACTAGTAAGTTTTATTAAAAAATTTAAAAGACGATATGTTGATTCTCGAGGACTCTCACGATTTAATAATATTTTTGAACATTTTAATTTAGTATGCATTTTAAACCTATTGATTTAATAATATCGTTTTGGACGACTTTTATGCCAATTTAAACCGCGGTGACTCAGGTTCCAGTTGAACCCGTTGGTCCGATCCATTTTTAAAAACATATGTACCATCAACTTGTTTACATATAAATTGTATGAAGATTCGTGTTTTATTAGTTTGTATAATATGTACAAGAACAAGTATTTTTCATATTAGGGGTGTTTTAAAAATAACATTTATTAGGTATTTAATGTTACAAACGTTTTTTTTTTCTTATATTAAATTACTTTGTATTTTTTTTTAAACATGTCTACAAAAAGTGCTTTAAAGTGTTGTAACAATTGCTATTATAGATGTACTTATTAAAATTTGCCATTATAAGCAAGTGTTGAATCTTAATTTTTAAGCCTTCCTTTTTAGGAATGTCCCAAATGATTTATAATATAGTATAAATATAGATATGTGTAAATGTGTATAATCGTATAATTAGTACTTTGCACCTTTGATCATTCTTTGAAAAATCGTCCGATTTTATAAAACAAAGTTTTAGTTTTACTGTAAGTTTATTAAAATAATTCTAAAAGCGTATATGTTGATTCTCAAGACTCTTGCGATTTAATAATATTTTTAACATTTTAATTTAGTATGCATTTTAAACCTATTTATTTAATAATATCGCTTTTGGACGACTTTTTACGCCAGCAAACCGGCAATGATCAGGTTCCTATTGAACCGTTGGTCCGATCCATTTTTAAAACATATGTACCATCCACTTGTTTACATATAAATCAGATGAAGATTCGTGTTTTATTAGTTTGTATAATATGTACAAGAACAAGTATTTTCATATTAAGGTGTTTAAAAATAACATTTATTAGGTATTTAATGTTATAGACGTTTTTGTTATATTAAATTACTTTGTAATTTTTTTAAACATGTCTACAAAAAGTGCTTTAAAGTGTTGTAACAAATGCTATTATAGATGTACTTATTAAAATTTGCCATTATAAGCAAGTGTTGAATCTTAATTTTTAAGTCTTCCTTTTTAAGAATGCCCTAAATGCTTTATAATATATAGTATATATTACAAGATCATAAATCATAACTTAACACAAGAATCATCACATATGCTTCATTCATATTAAGATTATATCATTCTTTCATAGTGTCATGTAGGGGTGATCAGCGGTTCAAAACCGGACCGGACCGAGATTAGCCCAAAACCTTACACCGAAGACTCGACTGAATGTGTTCGGTCCTGTCAGGGTTGGTCCGGTCCTTCGGTCGATCCGGTTTAAAAAGGCATAATAGTCTGATTTTACGTAAGACCGGTCATGACCGTACCGAACCGAAACCGAAATAAAGAAAAAATCCGAACCGAGACCAAACCGCTGATCCTTCCGTTCGGTCGGCCTCATCTCGGTCTCAGTCGGTTTTGAGTCTGCGATGCCCAACCCTAGTGTCATGTACACCATTATATTCTACCCAGTAACATAAGTTTATATTATATGTACCTCGTTGAGCTGTGCGACGGAACAACGTCAAATATTACTAGTATATATTTAAATAATTTAAATCTTTCTCTTGTATCAAGTCTTCAATATAATTTTCGACAATTTTTTTGTTGATTAGTTTTAAAAAAATAAAATAAAAATGGTGTTTAATTGTTTACTTGGATTTATTGGTCAAGTAATTCAGTAACTGGGTTTTTGTTATACTCTCACTTGGGCTTCTTTTTATTCCCAATTGACAACGGACAACCAATGTAATCCTGGGCCATATAATGGATCTAAAACAGTGTACACACTCACACATAAAGCCCATATACCAATAAACCCTAATTCCCCTAAACTTCTCTATATAACCTATCATTCTCTTGACATCCATCAAAGAAAAGCAATCGCAACAGTCTTATATAACTTTGTTTAGATCTAGAAGTAACTTTTATTTTTTTTATTTGCTTTGTTAAATGTTAAATTTGAAACTAGTGATGAAAACTCTAAGGCTTGTTTCTCAGAAACATTCGCAGTGGCCGCCTAACAACTTTCGCCTTCGCCAGGCTTGAGAGTTTATGCTGTTTTTGCTCCTTCCTTGGATGTCTGAAGTTTTTATAACATTTTTGTTAATAGTTTATAAAATAAAATGGTTTTCTCAGTGATGATTATCATAGATGACGAGTCTGATATATCCATTCCATTCATTATGAAGACGATTCGAGGCATTTGTCTGAGAGTTAACCTTATATTAAGTTTGTTAAACTGTCTTTTGTGTTTGTTTTTTTTTTATTACTTTTATGTGTTTTCAAATCTTTTAAACATTTCTATATATGTTTACTATGTTGCGTCTCATTACTAACTCTTATAAACAAGTTTTGTTTGTATTATTCAAAACGACAATTTTACAAGGTAGTTTAGAAGGATGTATGTTAAATTCTTTAGTATCCCTAAACGTACATGATTACAGCAAGTTGAGGGATTTTCATTTGCCTATATTTTCATTTGCTTTTCCTGTTCAAATATATGGGTGTAGGTTTGGGATTATGATTTAGATTTGGAGTTTGATTTGTTGTAGACTTGTAGGCAAAAAAAAGTATGATAAATTTGTACATTGTTTATTTTTTTAAATGATAAACATAAAATTTAAAGTAAAAAATATTTAGGATAAAAAAATAACAAAGAAAAAAGAATAGAGAATAATAGGTGGATGTTATAAAAGGCCCAACTCAATTTCAAAAAGGACTACTAAACGAGACAACGTTTTTGTAAACTAGTCTTTTTAGTTGTAGATAGTATATTTTTATGACTCAATCCTAAGCTTGGGACTAACAACAATTTTAACCACCATGCCATAAACCAATGCCAAAAGTCCAAAACCCATATTCCAAACATACCCTACTTTTAGTTCTATGCGTTTTGTACTTGTATTATTAAATAAAACTCACCAACTAAACAATTTTACTAGGAACTAAATGTGTTCCAGCAGTCTCATGCCGATAAACAAGGAATGAACTTTACTGAATTGGAGGTATTGTTTTTTTCTGGAGGATAAAAAGTTTGCAGGTACCTTAACGGATGAGATTTCGGTACCCATACCATTAGAGGGTGGGTAAAAAGGTATATATTTGGGTATTTCCGTTTTTCAAACCTGAAGTAAACAAAACATAGACAAGTAATATATTTTTCTCATGTTTAATCTTGGAAAACTAAAATAATTAACAACAAGCATAAGTCATTGTATAAATAATGTGGGTGAGTAATGTCGAGTACATATTTACATATATATCTAACAAAACAATAAACATAACTTTTTTAAAACAAATTATTAATATAACAATAAGCATAACTCATTATATAACTAATGCAAGACCACAGCGTTGTGGCATGGCAGACTGATGATTATTTTTTCGTTAATTGCGAGGTTTTTCCGACAAATTAACTTTATAGAAGAAAAAAGAAAGTTCAAAAGAAATGTTATCAATTGAAAGATAATATAATTTTAAAGAAGTTAATGTGAGTCACTTTTCAATTGTAGGTTTTAATGTGTAGTATTAATGGAGGGAGGGTCGATTTTCATTTAAAAAAAGAAAAGAAAAGCATAGATATTATAGCCACTAAGCAAAAGAAAGATCAAAGAGATCAAGAACAACATCCAATCCAGCGGCTCAAAGACGAGCCCAATTTTGATTTATCTATATACAAGGAACAAAGATAACAAAACTAAAATTAAGTCACAGCATCTGGATGTTGAATCCAAGAATTCCACGAGTTCAGATTGCTTGTAAACTAACTAGTCTTTTTACTTGTAGATAGTATATTTTTAGGACTCAATCCTAAGCTTAGGACTAACAACAATTTTAACCACCATGTCATAAACCAATGCCAAAAGTCCAAAACCCATATTCCAAACATACCCTACTTTCAGTTCTATGCGTTTTCTACTTGTTTTTTTAAATAAAACTCACCAACTAAACAATTTTACTAGGAACTAAATGTATTCCTGCAATCTCATGCCGATAAACAAGGAATGAATTTTACTAAATTGGTGGTATTGTTTTTTTCTCGAGGATAAAAAGTTTGCATGTACCCTACCGGATGAGATTTCGGTACCCATACCATTAGAGGGTGGGTAAAAAGGTATATATTTGGGTATTCCCGTTTTTCAAAACTGAAGTAAACAAAACATAGACAAGTAATATATTTTCTCATGTTTAATCTTGGAAAACTAAAATAATTAACAACAAGCATAAGTCATTGTATAAATAATGTGGGTGAGTAATGTCGAGTACATATTTACATATATATCTAACAAAACAATAAACATAACTTTTTTAAAACAAATTATTAATATAACAATAAGCATAACTCATTATATAAACTAGTCGGGTACCCGCGCGTTGTGGCGGTGGGTACCTGTATGATTATTTTTTTCGTTAATTGCAAGGTTTTTCCGACAAATTGCTTTTATAGAAGAAAAAAAAGAAAGTCCAAAAGAAATGTTATCAATTGAAAGATAATATAATTTTAAAGAAGTTAATGTGAGTCACTTTTCATTTGTAGGTTTTAATGTGTAGTATTAATGGAGGGAGGGTCGATTTTCATTTAAAAAAAAAGAAAAAGAAAAAGCATAGATATTATAGGCCACTAGGCAAAAGAAAGATCAAAGAGATCAAGAAACAACATCCAATCCAAAGGGCTCAAAGCACGAGCCCAATTTTGATTTATCTATATACAAGGAACAAAGATAACAAAACTAAAATTAAGTCACAGCATCTGGATGTTGAATCCAAGAATTCCACGAGTTCAGATTGCTTGGAGAACGATTAGAGATCCATAAAAGAGATTGTCGCGCAGGGAATATATCATCATGACGGGCAAAGATGGCGTCTTCAATAGATGTTGCATGAATGATTTTGTTCCTCCATGCCCAAACGTACCAAATGAAAGTCAAACAAACGGCATGAAAGACTTTAGACTTCCTCTTATTGAGAGAAAATTTTGAGACTCTGTTAAGATATCATCCAGAAGGGTGAAATGTATGTGAGCCTTCACCAACTCCAAATCTTCAACCATATAATCTTGATTTTGGGCATGAGAAAAACAAGGATCACGGGTTTCAACATTATCATCACGAAAACACAAGAAGGATTTTGAATTTGTATGCCTCGTCGAGATAGATTAGATCGGGTGGGAAGATGATCTAAGAAAACCCGCCAAACACATATGTTTACTTTACGAGGAACCCATGAATTCCATGGAAAAACTTTATCCATGGAATTTGCATGACAAGCAAGAATCTTATTATCAATAGTAGTCGAGAGAGATCTCACTGTAAAAGCACCTGAGTGTTCTAAAGACCAAACCCATTTATCATCTTGAGAAGGGGTTTAGATAAGCCCGTTAAGAAGGTTTAAGAGCAAAGAAACCTCCCCATCAGATCTACCAGAGGGTTGCCGATGCCAAGCCCAATTGGCTTGCCAAAACCCGTCCACAAAGACCCACCTATCTGAAACTAAGCAAGATTTATTCGTCTCTAGAGCAAATAGCCGGGGAAAACGACATCTTAAAGGGCCACACTCACTGATCCAGTTGTCATACCAGAAGGACGTTTTGTTTCCATGATATATTTTCTTAACCATAAGGTTATTAAATGAGGGATCTAGATGCTCAAAGTTCAAACAAGAGTCTACAATGTTTCTCCAAGGGCCTCTTTTAGAAGCAACGACACCATCAAAGTTAAAACCTCCATTGGAACCGTAAATCTCAACAACGACTTTTCTCCATAAAGCATCATTCTCATTGAAGAAACGCCATTTCCATTTCCACAAAAGAGCAATGTTTTTAGCTTTAATACTCCCCACACCTAATCCACCATCTTTTTTTGCTGAAAGAACCTTTTGCCAACGAACCCAAACCATCTTATTTTCATCTTCTTTCATGCCCCAAAAAAATCGCCTTCTGATTGATTCTAGATTAGATATAACTGCTTCTGGAGCCTTAAATTGTAAGATATTAACTTTTCACATACACATCAAACCATAACACAAGGTGGCGTATAAGATGGAATTCTAGAGAGAGAAAGTTAGAGGTTTAGGGAACTTAGTGAGAGAAAGTGAAAGATATTATTATGAGCTCCAACTCTCTACCTTGGAAGGTAGAGTATTTATAGTCTTACATAACTCGCCACACTTTGGGCCGTGGATCGGGCATACAGTGGGTAAAGACCCGTCTGTCCTCCACGGTGTTACTTAACTAAATTACTACTTAACTTAAAAGAACTACGACTACGAGCTTTCTAACGATTACATATACTTGAGGTGATCGACTCTTTAATACCGGAATTTCTAATTCTAACAATCTCCCTAAGGAGGTCACCTCAATCATGTACCAAAATTACATTGAATACAAATAGATTTTACATTTAACAATTGATCTTGCATTCTTGATGTAGTCCTTGCTCCTAAGCTCGTAGTCATTGATTCTTCACATTGCATGTTTGGTTATTCCAAGTGGAGGTCTTTTACGATCCACGTGATGATAAGTTCGAGCCATCTTTGAAGATCATCACCATCAACAATCTCTAACACATCCTTTGTGATGTTGGTATTATGTGATGTTGTGACTTTAGGACCGACATGCTCACATTCGGATCATGATATCTTCTCATCGTAGTAGCGGAAGCTTTTGTTGAATCATGATATTAGCGGCAGAAGCGTAAGCATGGAGTGAAAATATTAGAGTCATTGATGCACTAATCATGATTTCTTTTGAGTTGAATGTTTAAGTGAGCATGCGGCTATGGATTGACCGCTTCATTCGATCACCGCAAACGCCGGTACCGCATACACAATTAGCAACAAATCGCACGAAGTGTCTTTGATCACTTCGATGAATTGAGGTACACGCCCACGGTTCCCGCTGATCAATACAAGCATCTTACTGTGATCGGTAGGATTCCTAAGAATCTCCTTGATGTGGTTTCGCGGTGTTCTAGCCGTTCTCAAACCGAACATCTCAAAGAAGACAACACGGAGTGAGTGAACCAAATAATTTTAAGTCCACCGATTGATGAAAAGAGATTTGAAAACAATCGTGTATTGCTCAATAGAAATTGTTTTTGCAATACAACGAAGGTTTTATTGAAAATCGCTTATCAATCATAAAAATACCTTTTGGTTTGAAAATTAGTACACAAATGTGCTAAAGAAAAGAGTTTATTAAGCACAACGACCGGTTTTCAAAGGCATCCGTCTAATCCATAACTCGAACCGTGATTGATTCAAGATTGAATCGCCCCATTGTTTCATTCGGTTGTCACATGGTTGATCTATATGATAGATCTCACATGCCACCTACCAGAGCTTGTTTGATGTTGGCTCGAGGCTTTCCATCTTCATTGTGAATGTGTAAACACATCACTCGGATGTTCGCAATACCACAAGGATAATGCGTGGGACTCAAGATATAATCTCTCTTTCCACATTGTGTGGAACAGAGTCTTCATTGAAAAGTGTCCTAATGAGATTTATTGATGATCTCGTGGCTCTAGACTCAATTTGTGCATATTTGGATCCCGTCTTGGAGACTAGGAGAGGTCTCCTACTTCAATATCAACCATCTCTAAGAGAAAGTCGATGGATAATGTCGGTTCCCGTGAGAATGAAACAAGTCCTTTTAAGAGGAACTTGAGTGGTTTGGAAAGTTGAAGTGCAAGCGTCCACCGGGTCCATGACGTCTTGTCTTCAATACCGATGTTACCATCAAGAGCATATGAAGTGAACCCGGTTTCGCCCCTAAGGTTGAATAAATGGAGGCTATTTGTTTTCACCCTTTCTCATTCAATTCTTTTAATTCTTCAACCCTTCAAGCTTACCGAGACTTCATAGCTAGAACCTTGTTGGGTTTATTCCAAGACTAGCTCGGTCTTAGTCCGCACTCTTCCCTTATCTCATTTTCTCCTTTTATCATCATACCTAAGGACTTCTACACTAACTAGTGGATTGTCCTCGGTAGATCCCTCCGATTCAGGATCATGGGAACCAATACCTAACCTTATCATCCTTATATCACCGTACATAAAGTAAAGTTGGTCGGTCTATTTGGTATTGTTCATCCGCCATTGGATCCAATTGAAAACCATTTGAAACTCAATTCGGATACTTGTGATATATAATCAAAGCATTTTGTACTGAATTGTTTTGATATTTTAGAACGAGAACTCCCTCAACATGTGCATCAAGTATTTGAAAATGTTTTGCACACGGAGGCAAGAGAAAGAATTTACTTCTTTAATTACCATTTTCTAAAGATATCAACATCACTTCCCTCAATAGATCAAGTGGGTATAGCATTTCGGAAGTATGAGGTTTCCATAAATTTGCTCCCTCAATATGTGCCTCGAGGTTTGAAAAGAGTTTTGCACATACTGAGGGAACCGCACATTAGGATGAATGATCACGCTTTAAATCAAAGGTATAAGATAGATGCTCCCCTCAACATATGCATTGAAAAATTGAAATCGTTTGTCACATGCGAGAAGGACAAAGATGTACATTCTTTTAAACCATTTACCGAATTATCGCCTAAATCCAATTTAAATCACATTCTCCCGATCACAATTGTCAAAACATTTGAGATTTGTGATCTCGTATAGATTTAAATTGATTTGAAAGCTTTAAGGAGAATTGTGACTTGATTGTGAAAGCGTTTGAACCGATAAGGATCGGATTTTAAGACTTTAAACTCCATTTATGAAACATGCATGTATATCTTTTGAAAACAATTTAATGCCAAATAACTTTTTAATTTAATTGAAATCATTCTCCCCTCAATCAATGACGTGGGTTGTTGATTGAGATAGAGATTTTGACAAATAAGTTCGATGATTATCAAAGATAGAGATTGAGTTATTTTTCAAAGCATTTAGTTTTCAGCAGATAGGAGTTTATAGAATCGAGCATAGGATTTGAAAACATGGTAAAACATGGCTCGTTCTTTCTTTAAAACCGGTTATTGCACTCAAGATGACAATAAACCATTTCTCTTTCTCCCAAAAATATTTTTGATTTTTGATTTTTTTTTTTTTTTAAATTCGAACAACATCTAAAGTCCCGTGTCATTCTTTGAATGACAAGACAAAGACCGTAGATATTATCGAACCGTGAAAACATGACAAAATGACAATATTTTTGAAGATTTTTCAATTTTTCGATTTTTAAGGATTTTGTAAGTTTTATAATTTTCTATTTTGTTTTTCGAATAACTATTTACAAGAGATAGATGAAGAAAGACCTTTACTCCTCGCCTTCCTCCTCAAGACGCTTTGAGAGTTTCGGTTGAAGGCTTTTCAAACCAAGACGTGGAAGAATAAACTCAAAACGTTCTCTTGGAAGAGCTTTGGTGAAGATGTCCGCTAACCGATATTCGAGACCTCACAAAATATAGTTCCACCACACCTTTTCCACTTTTTCCCCGATGAAATGATGTCGAATGTCGATATGCTTTGCTCTTGAGTGTTGAACGTTGTTGCATGAGAGCAATAGCACTTTATTATCACAAGACAGAGGATTTTGTTGAATTCAAAGCCATAGTCGATAATTGAGATCTCATCCATAAGATTTGAGCACAACAGATGACATGGCTATGTATTCACCTCCGTAGAGAAATAAAGTACTCATTTGCTTCTTTGAAGACCACTCACAAGCTTATCACCCAAAAACGAGCACCTCCCGACGTGCTTGACGTGTATCTTGACAACTGCATGATCGGCATCTGATAGGCCGTTAGTGACATACCGGTGTCCTTCTGTACCATAGTCCCATATTGATGGTTCCTCGAGATACCGAAGACCCGCTTAATCGCTTCAAGGTGCTTTTTAGTAGGCTTAGCCTCGGTATCTAGCACACATGCACACAGAGAACAAGATGTCGGTCTACTAGCGATGAGATACATCGTGGATCCAATCATACTCCTATATTTCGTTTGGTCAATCATGATCCCCGAGAGGTCCTCATCTAGTTTGGTTCGGTCAATCATGGGGTGTCAACGGGTCACTTGAATCAAATCCAAATTTCTTTAAAATCTCGTTGCATATTTAGATTGATTTATGAAAATGCCTCCGGACTTTGAGAAATTTGTAATCCCAATAAAATGACATTTGTCCCATCATTGACATTTGAAACTTTGAACTCATTTCATTTGAAAACGATCACATTCCATTGGGTCATCGAGGCAAAAATAATATCATCAACATAAATTTGAACATGAATCAAATGTTTGCACGACTTCGGTGAACAATGTAGGATCAATCGCCTTTGATGAATCCGGTTGATAGAAGAAACTTTGATAGTGTATCATACCATGCCCTCGAGCTTGCTTTAAACCGTAAAGAGCCTTCTTCAAACGATAAACGTGAGTAGGATGCTCTTGGTTCACGAATCCTTCGGTTGGTGACGAGACAACTTCCTTAAGATCTCCGCTCGTAAATGCCGTCTTTACATCCATCCGATATACCACCATGTTCTTACTAGCAAAGATTAGCCAAAAGATTACGATTGCCTCGATTCGAGCAACCGGAGCAAAAGATTCTTCAAAGTCTCAGTACCTCCTCTCGACGATATCCTTTAGCAACTAATCGAGCCTTGTTCTTCAACACATCACCATGCTCATCAAGTTTTACTTTCAAGATCCATTTTAGAGCTATAATCATAGTACGCTCTGAGCGGTACTAACTCCCGTACGTCAAGACGATCAAACTCATGAATTTCATCTTGCATAGCATTGAACCGCCTATCTTCATTCATAGCGCTTTAACATCTTTTGGTTCGATCTTAGATAGTACGGAGTTGAAGAAGCACCATAAGGCATCGGTTGCGAGTTGCTTCCGGTTGATACAGGACGAGAGGATTTCCAATTATGTTGTCTAATGGATGATCGTGAGTCCATTTTACGAGGTGTTCATGTGGCATTTGTTGAGGAACCGAGGTAGTGAGTCGATGTCTCAAGAAGATGGTTCGATGATGATTCGGGAGTAGCAAATATGTTTTCAAATGGAGCATCTTCGTGGAGTAGCAAAGGGATTAACTTCATTATTGATGTCGAAACATTTCCATGATGTACATTTGAAGAATGATGATTTGTTGATGAGATCAAGGATCAAAGAAGCAGTGCATCTTGGCTTAAAGATATTGAGATGTAAGGATTGATTTCATTCATCGGAATATGAGCATCCTCTTTGTAGGGATCAACACCTCATTAGTAGTAGACTCATACAGCTCATCAAACATTGGATCAAACAATTTCTTTACATCATCTTCGGATGGAGGTACATATGGCGTTTCTTGAGAGGAGTTTGGAACAAGGGATGAACCAATAGGACTGTTTTGAAGTGCGGGTCCCGAGTTGGAGTGTCCAGGAGCCATTTGACCGGTCACTCATCAAACGTAACGTGAATTGTTTCCATGATATTTCGGGTTCTTTTGTTGTAGATTCGGTATCCCTTTTGTTTGGTGCATATCCTACAAATACTCCAATGTCGCCTTTAGCTCTAAGTTTGCCCAAGTCTTGACCTCATTAGTTGGATAGCACAAGGCATCAAACACACGAAGGAAAGATAGATTAGGTTTCTTATTGTGGACAAGTTCATATGGAGTTTTTCCATGAATGGTGTGAATCAGTGAACGATTTTGTGTGTAACATGCAGGTGGCAATTGCTTGACCCGTAGAAACATTGGAACCTTTGAGTAGATCAAGATTGTTCTAGCAGCTTCAACAAGAGTAATGATTTAGTCTTTCAACTACACCGCTCGCTGAGGGGTTCGAGGAACACTTTGATGGTCGATTCCAATGCTTTCATAGAATTCACTAAGTTGTTTGTTGACAAACCCGCCCATTGTCTGCTCGATAATTCGGCGCTTTATTTAGTCTAACTCAGAATCGTTTGATGAGTTTGATGATGATGTCGAGTTTCATCCTTTGTCCGTAAGAACTTGACCCGGTGAATCTAGAATAATCATCAACCACAACTAACACATATTTCTCCCAAAGATATTCTCGCACCTCATTGGTCCACATAAATCCATATGAATCATATGAAGAACTTCGTGATGAGTTAGTAGGTTTGGGTTTGTGGGCATACTTCTTGCTTTTTCCCAATTGGCATGCTTGAACAAAGATGATCCTTTTCATACTTTAGTCTAGGTAAACCTACAACTAAGTCCTTTCGGAAAGATTGTTGATGGTGCCAAAGTTCAAGTGATTGAGACGACGATGCCATAACCATGACTTTGTTTTGAAGCCTTTGATAACAAGCATTGGTGAAGCTCTCATCATGTCATCGATAGAGATAGTGTAAAGGTTTGAGCCACGAGTTCCTTTCAGCAGTTCCTTACCATTAAGATCTCTAACAAAGCGGTATGTTTTCCGAAGGCTACTTCTAGATCGAATCACGAATTGACCAACAGAGAATGATTATGACCTAAACCTTCCACATAATACACTGGAGATGACACTATCACCAACAACATAATCTCCATAACCCATAATAGCACCGAAATGATCATTACCAAATCTAACAGCCCGATGAATTTGCTCACGAAGTTCATGAGCCGTGACCGGTCTCCAATATATGCTTGGAACAACTGAGTCCGGTACCACGAATCGATTTGAACGATCTGCGGTTGAACATGATAAGAATGGATAATCGGATAATTGGGATCCCATGCAAGAATGGGTTCCATTTGGTTAGTAGCAGCAGTTGGAACACCCACATCGAAATAGAAGCATTCATATCGTACAATGAGGTAATGGAATCATTATGAGTAGATGCAATACTAGTGTCGTATTAGTCTGTTTACTGCAGTGACCACTTCTTAAGGGAATAGTTCTACCAAGAGGCATCCATTTTCTAGTGGGCATTATCGATTGGTCTTATGACCAATGTATCCAATAAGAACCTATTCTCAATGAATGTTCTTCCGTGGGTTTCCATTGTTTTCTAACTTTCTTTCGCTTTTGCCTTTTAGTCTTTTTAGCATGAATTTTAGCATTAACAATATTAATCGGACAATTAACATCATTAGGCAAAGCATTGACATCACATCCATGATTAGAAATGAATTCAAGCAAACATCGGTACAAGTTTTGCAAGCGGTATCGAATTCGAATTAATTACAAGACGCTTATGGCTAATACTAGAATCAACACGATTCGTTTTATTCGATTCAAACTTAAGGTTCCTAGATTGTTCTTCTACTTTCTTCCGGTGCACATTCTTAGCTTGAGAGGTCCTATCATTCCTAGTATTGTCTTGAGACTTTGACCGCTCCCTTTAATGTCACCGATTACTCTGTAGAGAATGGGAACATTAGTTTGTTTTACTACTCTTTGCACCACTGTTTAGATGTCTTTGGGATCCGAACTACATGCGGTGCACTACGGTTCACTTTCATAAAGCTAGATGTACCGAGATTGGTACTCTAGAAGGCACATTAGAGTTCACTTTCCTAGCATTGACGGATCTAGAATCAACTACTCGGTACACTACGACTCTCATTCAAAACATTGGGAATCGAGTGCATCTCATATTTGGCCTTAGGCATTGAGCATGGAATCAAAGGGTTAACTCTCTCACCTAATGTCTTTGGGCATATGGTGATTAAGCATTCTAAGATTTCTTGAGATCGTTTGGCATATGAGCATGCATGTCCAATTGCATTATCATGAGGTTTCTCTAGCTTATCCTCTTCAACAATCTCACGCAGCATTCTAAGCAATCCTTAAGGGATGAGAAATATGTTTGAATGGCAAGTTTGTTGTTCCTTAGGTGAGGGGAACATATGTCACGATAAAGCGATTTATTGCCGAGTGAACCTTAGATACAACATTCTCCTCATTGATCATTGGCATTTTCCTTTTACGACTCTTCGATTCTCAATTTCCTTTTGCAATGAAGTTATTTGTTCGTTGTTTTTGTTACAGTGACTTTAATTGATTCAAACAACTCATTGAAATGACGTTTAACCTTTTCATTCTCTTCTAGAAGACTTTCGCTTTCCTTTGTAAAGCATTTACTAGATTTTGAAGATGAAACGTTTGAGAATTCGAGAATCTAAAGAAGGAGGCATTTGGGAGCTGTCATATTGTTCGTTTGACCCTTTAATTGAGAGATTTGGGCTTTCAACTTTACGATCGTGTTACACCGAGCTTGAATCTGTTCATCTCGTTTGTTAATTTGAAAACCGCATCAAACTCTGGAGCATCGAAGATGTCTTGATATTTGAAGTTTTGACATTTTCTTTAAGATGTCGATATTTTAGTTGTAGATTAAAATACTCAACTTCTAGTTTAGAAAGATGTTTAACCAAATTGTCATGATCATCCAGTTCAATTTTCTCATTTAGTTTAGAATTAGTTTTTCAAGCTCAATGACACGATCATGGGAGACTTTCAGGCCACGATAATTCATGAAATTTGGAAGCATTAATAGAGCAATTTGAAGCGATGAAAAACACATCTTGAGCAACACATTCAAGAATAAGATTCTCATTTAATGTATGCAAGTTCTTTCTCTCAATCTCATTATATTTTAGTGCATCTCATAATCACTAACTTCAAAGAACCATTGCATCAAATTCCTTTTCCATACCTTTAATATCGCCTTCCCCTTTTTAAGACTCTCAAAGTGATCTTTTAGAAGTTTAAAGAAGGCATGACCTCGATTAAATAACATTCTTTCATTTGTTCAAAACCTCTTTCACCTTCGCTTATACCGATGGAGTGATCCTTTTCTTGCAAGTTTTCTCAAAATCAACAAATAGTTGGAATATAACGATTGGCTAATTAATGTCTTGCTTTTAGTGGCAATTGTTCTAGGTACAAGATGCATAGGTGTATTAGGAGGATACAGTTGCTCTAGGCATTTTCCGAAGGGAGGGTTTGTTTCTACAATATTTTCGACTTTACGCTTATCTAAATCCATTTTCCGAAGACTTGTTCGGAGTCAACAAAGTCTCGAGGCTTAAACTTGTTCAAGGCAATCCAGTTTTCCTTCTTGTAATCATGAGGAGAGAAGATTATGTTTTCTCTTTGCATTTGGGATCATCTTGCTTCTTATTCATCTTTTCCTAGTGATTTCATTTAAAATCTTATCTTCCTCGGTGCACTCAACGCAACTAGGTTTACGCCAGGCTTAAGGACTTCATTACCATCATAAATTACCTTATGAGCATTTCTAGCCTTTTTAATTACCTCTGGATTTGGTTCCTCTACAAGGGGAACGCTATGCTTATCGCTTAGAACTCTATGCTTAGTGATCATGTGAGCGATCGAATGGTGTTTCCTTGTAAATACAACTTGTTTTCAAGTTTGTTTTCAAAGTTTTCGATTAGAAAATCTCTCAAGAGTTTTGATTCCTTTGCATTAAATTCTTGCTTAAGCATTTCACATTTTCTTGAAGTTCTTGTTTTGCTTAATGCTTTTAGAAAATTTTTCTTGCGAGAATTTAATTCTTGTTTCAATACTTCTTCTCTAAACTTACTTTTCTAATAATTGTACTCACTTGGACATCCATTTCCCGCTCACGAGTGGTCAACTCAAATTTTGCCGTTGTTCATAAATAGCAACACGCCCTTATAGGCATTTAGTTCGAAATTATGGAATCATTAGAGCACATGCAGTGTATTCATCAAAGACATAATCATTGTTGACCGCAGAAGATGCATCACTTGGTACAACTTCACTTTCACTTTGTTTCACGTATTGATCGTATGGGACAATATTGATATTACCCATATTTTCAACATTTGATTCAATAGTTTCGATTGGTTGTACTTTGTCATGCATCCATTGCACATCAAGATCATCGTGATAGCTTTAATACCTCGTGGATGAGTTTGTCCTTGGATGGGCCAACTAGTGGTGAAGAAGAGATCTTGGGAGAAACCATTGGAGAGATGCTAGCCATAAAGATTGTGTGTGCGAGGGTCCATCATCTACATCGTAGTCGTATGCATCACGAACAAGAACTTGAAAGGCGTTCGATGATTATGACCTATCTCCGAATAGGTCGCCATCCACATCTCGCATCATAGGTCTTGGCATTACCCTCAAGAAGAAACAACAATTCCTCTTCATCCAACGCAGCACCATTGTCCCGAGCTTGTGCCAAGAATATCTTATCTCTCAAGTAATCGGCGATTCGTGGACGCTTTGGAGATGTGCGCCTTGCAATGTGTCCTCACCACCACAGCTTATAGCATTTGATCGGCTTAGCTTGACCTTGGTTACCATTCCTTCCTCGATTCTCGATTGCCCACATATCCTCTACCAAAGACCACCCCTTCCCCGATCATACCGTCTTTCCGAACCGGTTGCACCACAATCCTTCCATCTTTAATGGTGGCTTGATTATGGGGTTAGATGCGATTCCGAGGTTGTTGTTGGTTTGTGGGAAAGAATTCATGTTTTGACTAATGAGTAGAGCTAGTTGATCAATGATGTTACCCACGCGTGCATCAAAGATCGCCTTGTTTGAACATAGGATCGGGAATGAGTTTGTGATTACCATTACCCAAGGGTATGACTTGTGATGCTTTGGTTGTGATTCCAATGTTTGAGTAGAAAGTCGTTGAGTCATTAGACGAACTTGTCTCTCCCTGTTGGTTTTGAACTCGATTGAGAATCAATTTTTCAAACATAGCATGTCTCTCATTCGAAGGAGGAAGGCATAGAGTTGCTCATAGTTTGTATTCTTCATCCTTTAGTGAGCTTCACAATGTGACAAACTTGTGCCATTCGGGATTCATGTTGTTCACAAACTTTGAGTTGAAATGAATGTTAGGCATAGTCATTCGATGTTCCTCATGTCATTCACTAACTTATGAAATCTCACATAGTACTCATAGACACTCTCATCTGGTTTCATTTTGAAGTGCTCAAATTCGTCATAGAGTTGGGATCTCTGTCTTCCATAGTTAGTTCAACCCGAGAGAAGCATCTTGACATTATCCCAAACCGCCTTTGCTTCAGTGTTATGATTGATCGACTTGTAGATATCTTTAGGAAGACCTTGTAGAACAATGTTTGAAGCCCCGATATCGCATCAAATCTCTTTTCTCCTTATCATCAAGCTCATCATACATCTTAGGTCCGTCCATACCGTAAATAGGAGTACCATCTTCATTAGTATCAAGTATGTCTCTAGTCGTTTCAACTCGATATGGTCCTTCATCAATGGATTTGAGAATATTGACACCATTTTCCTTTCCAAGGCAATACAATCGATTCGTTGAGCCCAAGAATCGTAGTCGATTACATCAAGCATGGGTGGGCAGTATCGATCCAATGCTTGTACATCCTCGGCAACAGTGGAGATGACCGTGGGGCGTTGGTGGACATGTTATCGATTATCACGGGATTTTATAACTCAATGATTAAACCGGAAATGGATTCTTTCACGGATTTTACTAAATCAAGAGAAAACCGTAAACAATCACTCAAGTCGCTAGATGATAAAGCTCTAAGTCGCTAGAAACAAATCCACTAAGTCGCTACCAATTAATTCGCTAGACACCCAAGTCGCTAGAATCCCAAGTCGCTAACGAGAAAAACAAGTCGCTAAGTAGTAACTCACATTGACCAAGTCGCTACTATTAAGTCGCTACCAGTAGTGGAGAGTCCACTACTTGTCCTTTAACTCGCTAGCTCTAACTCATTTGGCTTTTAACATCGTAAGTCGCTACAAAATAATGAAGCAAGTCGCTATGAAGAAAGGTTATCCGTGAACTAACTCGCTACCATGAAAAACCATATAAACATCACTTTTCAATCCAAAACAACCCAACCAAGATGATTCAAGCTTACCAAATGAAAACTTAAACACTTATGATGATTCTAAACACAAAAGTACCAACAAAATTCAAACTTTAACACTAGAGATCAACCAAATGATGCAAAACCACTAAACTTTTCAAACTCAAAACCACCTAAAACCACTATAAATCCAAAGATGTGCAAGATATGATCTAACCATGGCTCTTGATACCAATTGTAAGATATTAACTTTTCACATACACATCAAACCATAACACAAGGTGGCGATAAGATGGAATTCTAGAGAGAAAGTTAGAGGTTTAGGAACTTAGTGAGAAAGTGAAAGATATTATTATGAGCTCCAACTCTACCTTGGAAGGTAGAGTATTTATAGTCTTACATAACTCGCCACACTTTGGGTCATGGATCGGGCATACAGTGGGTAAAGACCCGTCCGTCCTCCACGGTGTTACTTAACTAAATTACTACTTAACTTAAAAGAACTACGACTACGAGCTTTAACGATTACATATACTTGAGGTGATCGACTTTTAATACCGGAATTTCTAATTCCTAACATAAATAAAGAAAGAAAGTAAAGAGGGGGCACCGATAATCGATTTCAAGCGTGAGCCTCCCACCAATAGAGTAGATTTGCTTTCCAAGATGACAATCGCTTAGTAAATTTATGAACAACATCGGACCAAGCATCAATCTTGTTCATATTTCGCCAACAGAAGTCCAAGATAAGAAAATGGCAATGAATCATGAGAACAATTAAGCGCCTTGCAATATTCACCACTTCCTCCTCGAGACACCGATGCCAAAGAGACAACTCTTACGAAGATTTATCTTGAGACACGAAACATCATGGAAACAGTTAAGGATATGTAACAAGTGGATCATATTTGATTTAAACCATTCTCCAAAAAACAAAGCGTCATCATCATATTGTAGAAGATAAATATTAGCTCCATCCTCTACGAGAGAAAGGCCTTTGAAGATTCCCTTATTGCAAGCTTCAATTATCATGACTTGTAATGCTTCTGCGACAATGAGAAAAAGGAAAGGAGAGAGCGGGTCTCCTTGTCTAAGCCCTCTCTCCAATGCAAATTCTTTGGAGGGAGAGCCATTAACGAGGACATAAATCGAAGCAGAGGAGAGACAAGCCAAAATCCATTTACGCCATCTAGGACCAAAACCCATTTGAGACATTATATCAAGAAGGAACTTCAATTTGCACTATCGAAAGCCTTTTCAAATCAACTTTAAAGAGGAGAATTTTAGCTTTTCCTTCTTCGCGTAATTAACAATTTCATTAGCAACCAAACTACCATCCAATATTTGCCTCGTTGCTAAAAATGCCATCGATTAGGATGGATCGGTTTATGTATGACCTTACTAAGCCTTGAAGCTAGAAGCTTAGATAAGACCTTATACATACATCCAATTAAGCTTATGGGACGATAATCACCCATATCAAGCGGATCCGAATTTTTTGGAATAAGGACAATAAATGAAGCATTACACCCTTTTCCAAACATCAGAATTTTTCGAAGTACTTGATAAAATTAAAGAAATCAAACCTGATGATATCCCAATATTTCTTTATATACTTAAAATTCGGTCATCATGGCTGGTGCTTTCGAACCACAACATTCCCACATCGCTTGTTTAACTTCATCCATGGAAAAGGAGCCTCGAGCATTTGAACATCTTCTAGGACCAACTTCATAAGAAGGTGGCTGCGGAACTTGGGACGATTAAGCATGTCCTCTTTGAACCGACAAGTGAAGTGATCATGAGCAAGATTACTAATTGCCACAGGAACTTGAGTCCAACAACCATTTATGTTTATGCCACTGATATTCTGATATCTTGAATTCTTGTTAACCAGTGAGTGATAAAACTTGGTGTTCTCGTCTCCTTTAATGGCCCATTTAACTATGCTTTTTGGTTTAAGGAGTCACGCTCTTTTGTTCCAAGTAGTTCGGATCGATGAGGTACTCTTCACTTTTGTAATGGTCAAATGAGGAAAGCAACCCCGATTCACCTTTGAATCCCAATCATCCAAAAAGATTGAATTTCCACTTTTTACCACTCGATTTCTTTAGACCAAATTTTCCACCAATTCTTTACATCCAACTTTAACTTCTTCAATTTATTTTTAGAATAATATCGTGAGAACCTCGATATAAACTCGTTCCCCATGAAGAACTAATGATGTCATCAAAATTATTGTCTTCCATCCAATGGTTAAAAACTTGAAACACTTTGGACCAAAGTTGATCGAGTCAACCGAAAGCATTATGGGACAATGGTCGACACTTGTCTCGGTAAGGCTTTAACTTTTGCATCTTTCAAAAGGAAAAATAGTTATCCGACACCAAAATCGATCTAGTTTACTCAACTTAGATCCTTCTTTATTAAACCTTGTAAACGACCCCCAAGGCAAAGTCATGGAGACCACCCATAGCAATAAAATCATTAAAAGCACGAGCATCCTTATCAATAAAAATAGAACCAAACCTTTCGTCTCGATTGCGAACAACATTGAAATCTCCAAAAAGAATCCAAACAACATCGATTGTGTTCATAATAGCAAGGAGGTCATTCCAAAGAGCATCTTTGTTTCTACTATCTTATGGACCGTATATATTTAATAAAGCTACTTTATTGTTAACACCATGCCATTTACCAAGAACTCCAATGAAGAGTGGCCTTTGAAAAATCGGTTTAGTGAAACCATAGAATCCAATGCAAGAAGAGTACCACCGAAGCACCATCACCTCTCCAATACAATAGTAAAATTAGAGGAGCCCCAAATAAACGTAAAGTTGTGAGATTAATGGAAGCCATCTTTGTCTCCTCGAATCCCCAAAACAATCGGCTTCTCCTTTATAATCAAATCTCTAATATGCTTTTGCTTTGCTTCATAACCCAAACCACAACAGTTAAAAGATATAATCTTCATGATGAAACTATAACACACCAAACGAGGAAAACAAGCTCAAGATGAGCTCCTCCTCGCCATTGAAGCTGCAATTGGATCTTCCTAAAAAATAATCCCTAATTTCCTCCCAATTTCTTTCTTTTGAGATTCAGAATTTCTAAAAGTTGGGAATTCATTTTACAAATGAAAGTCGTCATCACACAAAGTCTTACCCAATATAAATGGTTTTCTCTTTGATTTGGATTTACCACTTCTTTTTGACCCTTCGGACATAAGGTGGAAACTCATCTTACCTCCTATGTAACGAGAGGAGAAAGACTTTGATAAAGAAGATTGAGATGAGGATACATTATTTTTCGAGATATCATGTGACCCTCGTGAGAATGAAGAGGCATTTCAGTTGGGCTTATTCTAATTTAATTCAATGTTGGGCTCATGATTTCTAGAGTTGGATTCCAAGTCCATGTTTGGTTGACCCACACAAGCTCTAGTATCATATAAATAATTTCCTATACAAGGAGCCATGTTATTAAAATCCTGAGAAGTTTCTTTTTTATTATGGGACCCACGATCATTTGAATCTTCAATAGTATTATCGAAAATAGGAAAATCAGCCTGGGGAGATACGTGAGACTTTTCTTTTCCTTCCATTTTTCGAGAAGCATCATTTGGGTTTCCCATGTTCTCTTTCCGGCCAAGTTTCGACTCCGATATGCCCTCGGAATCCTCATCACTATCACCATCCGATGTGCCATACTCGAATCAACAGGAGATTGAGAAGAAGAGACCGTTTATGGTCTTCAACCACTCTAACATGGAAAATACGGTCATTAGCCTTACTCTAACACATGTAGAAATTTCTCCATGGACTGGTTAGAAGTAAAACACCCACCAATTCCTAATAGATCCGTTAGAATCCATGTTATCTATTTCAAGAATAGTCCCAAATTTATTTCCTAGTTTTTGAACATTTTCAATTTTCCCAAGCAATTTCGGAAGACCTCAATCCAAGCCATGTTAATTTACCCGTTGGTTCCATATCATGTTCCCATATTTTCAAGTTAGAAAACCACGTATCTAGGTTCACTTTATTTAACTCCAATGATTCAACAACCACCTTCTCTGTGCTCCATTCACATAGAAAAGAGAGGCCCCCTAGATAATGAATGATACCACCACCTAGACCTTCTTGTTTGAAAAGAGTCCAAATATTATGAAGGGCATGTATGTTCCTTGCCTCCCCTGACCAACATCTTTTTAAGCGTGCCACATGAGAAAGATTAATTTGAGCGTCAATTACATCTTCTTTTTCTTTGTCTTCATTTGATCGCATTGACTGCCGAATGCCCGCCGTGACATCTTTGTAGGACCTTTCGAGCAAAGCGCGCTGACAATATAATTCGTATCTTTTGGGCCATTTGTTTTGAACGCCCACCGCCAATCATGGGATCTTTTAGCCTCGATTGATGTCATGCTTAATTTTAGGCTTGAAATTAAGATCAGAGTTAGGTTCAACATATTCCTCCTTTATAATATAGTATAGATAATGTAGGCGAGTAATTTCGAACACATGTTTGTATTTGTATAACTCATTTTAAATAAATTACTATTATTACTGAAATATGACTGGTGATGATGATTGATATAGTTTATAATTTAAATGTGACTATTATAGTGACCGATAACAGGTTACGATTTAAAATTTTCGAAAGGTTTGTAAAGAGTTGATGGTTGTCACATAATCCCCCCCCCCACCTATTTTCTATTCTTTTAGAACTTTGTGTTTGTATTTGCAAGGGACTAATAAGATTATTTGGATATGAAAATTTATTCGAAAGACAACATCTTTTGTATTTTGGTAACAAAATTAGGGTTTCCTCTACATCTTGTATCGCTTTAAAGGTCCGAAAGACAACATCTTTTGTATTTTGGTACCCAAATTTATTTCTAGTTTTTGAACATTTTCAACGTCCCAAGCAATTTCCGGAAGACCCTCAATCCAAGCCATGCTAATCTACTCGTTGGTTCCATATCATGTTCCCATATTTTCAAGTTAGAAAACCACGTATCTAGGTTCACTTTATTTAACTCCAATGATTCAACAGCCACCTTCTCTGTGCTCCATTCACATAGAAAAGAGAGGCCCCCTAGATAATGAATGATACCACCACCTAGACCTTCTTGTTTGAAAAGAGTCCAAATATTACGAAGGGCATGTATGTTCCTTGCCTCCCCTGACCAACATCTTTTTAAGCGTGCCACATGAGAAAGATTAATTTGAGCGTCAATTACATCTTCTTTTTTCTTTGTCTTCATTTGATCGTCATTGACCTGCCGAATGCCTGCCGTGACATCTTTGTAGGACCTTTCCGAGCAGGTGTTGACAATATAATTCGTATCTTTTGGGCCATTTGTTTTGAACGTCCACTGCCAATCATGGGATCTTTTAGCCTGATTGATGTCATGCTTAATTTTAGGCTTGAAATTAAGATCGGAGTTAGGTTCAACATATTCCTCCTTTATAATATAGTATAGATAATGTAGGCGAGTAATGTCGAACACATGTTTGTATTTGTATAACTCACATTAAATAAATTACTATTATTACTGAAATATGACAGGTTTGTAAAGAGTTGATGGTTGTCACATAATCCCCCCCCCCCCCCCACCTATTTTCTATTTTTTATAACTTTGTGTTTGTATATGCAAGGACTAATAAGATTATTTGGATATGAAAATTTATTCGAAAGACAACATCTTTTGTATTTTGGTACCAAAATTAGGTTTCCCTCTACATCTTGTATCGTTTTAAAGGTACCGAACTTCCCATATATTTCTTAGTACCGTGTAGTGAGTACCGATTCAAGATGATTCCGGTCGATTTGAGCCAAACGATGATCCCCAATTTCAAATAATTCAATTTGTGACACTATATCTCATTCTTATAAACTCCATCTTTGATACTAAAACTCGAAAGTTGTTGTGAATCTCTTCATGGAGAACAAACAAACAAAATAATACTAATATAAGTACTGTAAGCGTCCAAAGATTTACAAATAATCATTTTGTAACAAATTCAATTTGTAAATGCATGTGTCCGAGTTTAAGGGGTGTTTGGGAGTGCGATTTGAAATCGATTATCTACTTATCAAGCGTTTTAAAAAGCAATTAATCTAATGAGTGTTTGGTAAAATATCAAGAAATCAATTATTTGCGTTTTGGATGCCTCAAACTGCGTTTGGAAAAGTAAGTGGCGCAATGGAAACGCAGCTTTATAAAAGACTTTGAAAACGCATTTTTAAATAATCAAACCCAAACACCCCAAGTCGTTTTCAAATTTCTTCTAGCAACAAATGATTAACTAATTTAAATGAATATCATTCATATAGTATCAAAGTTAGCTGGCATATAACAAAAGTTATTTTTGTGTTGTTGCATTATAGGCTCTTAATTAATGATGATGTATCACACTCGGGACTAGGTACGTACAAGTGTACAACCATTTAATCTTGATGCCATTATTTGTGACCTATGGGGCCAAAATCTGGAGTTTACACAAACCGACACATGGCTCATGACTTGACGGAAAACCAATAAATAAATTATCTGATTTCGTCACTTTACTGTCCACGCCAAAAATGAAAAAATGACACATGAAGTTTGTGTCATTTTCTTTGACCCAAGAGTAATATACTTAGCAAGTTTTGATATGAATCATTGAGTAAAGAATCCTTGAGCAAATTATTAATTAAACATGATCAGTATGTTTTGTTGTTATTAAACATGAAGTTCCTTCTAACATACCTAAGCATGATCGTTTTAGCATGCTTCAAATTAATTAATATATTTTTTTAACTTTTCTCGATCATTCTTTCCTTCATTAATTAGTATTTTGGGTAATTTTTCTCGATTATTCTATCCCTCTCTGTATACATACAAGGCTAATTATTGCTTTTAAAAATAACTGTCTTTTCACAACAGAAAACAAAAGTTGAAATTCTTTTATTTTTTATTTTTTTAAACGACACTCACTTTTCAATTTCGATTTCTCGAGCTTAAGCCATCTAAACCAGGCGGTACCGTAAACCATTAGTAAAGACCCGCAATCCCTATAACTCACATCTTCGCACTAAAAGAAAATCCGGATTTTCATTATCTCTTGCGAGACTCACGGCTCACACAATTATATTTTAGGCGTAATTAGGCATGTTTGTCACGAAAGTATCGAACAATAAATAACAAGAGAACCTTTATTCAAACCTGCCCACAATAATGGCTTAGATTAAATCTACACTAGATCCAAAGTGTTACAAGATCGATTAATGTCAATGAGACAATAACCATATAAATATAAAGAAAGACAAGATCGTGAGATGATCGGAAGAAGAGAATGTGAGACAACGACCGCACACACGCTTATATCTAACCCTAGATTAGGGGACTTATTAAATAGGAGATTAAGATACAAAGACCCTCTAACGGCTATAAATGACTCATCGTGAAATGAAATGCTTGTTGAGAAATGAGCTTCTTGGAACTTTAAACCATTTATGCTTTGTCCATGATTAACCCTCGTAATAAGCCTCGACCGAACATAACTTGAAGACCATTAGCAATTGATAGAATGACATATTTGCCACAGTTAATACCCCAAAATTTAACATTCCCTTAATCGATGGGCAAACATATCAAACAATATCAATTTTAACACAAGAATTTATGCCGATAAGCAGGAGGTTTTAGTAAGTATGTCTCATAGTTTGGTTTGAAGAACCAATCTTTTTGCACTTATAACACCTCTTGCAATTTTTTCCCGATGAAGTGAACATCAATTTCAAAGTGTTTTGATCTTTCATGGAAAGCAGGATTGACAAAAGTTGTAAAGCGGATTTGTTATCACAAAAAAGATTAACAGGAGATTGATATCAACTTTTAGATCTTTTAAGATTTTTGAATCAAATAATTTCACAGCAGCAGTGAGACATTGATCTATACTCGCTTACGTGGAAGATTTTGAAAGAGTGTTTTGTTTTTTACTTTTCCATGAGATCAAACAATCATTAAAGAAAACACAATAACCTCGTGATGATTTTCCGGTTTTCTTGCATTTGCCCAATCTGCATCACTATATCCTTCAAGATGATTTTCGAGTTCTTTGAAATTGTACCTTAGACCTTTTCCTGAGCTCCTTTTAGATATCTCGAACATTGAGGCACATTCTAAATGAGATTTCAAAGGAGAATGCATATATTGTGCAGCACAATGAACCGAGTATGAGATGTCGGTCTTGTATGGGTGAGATAGATAAGTTTCCCAAGTAACCCGATAACCGATGATATTGACAAGTAAGGGATCATCGGTGGTGGGAATGTATGGAAGGACGAGTTGGGTTCCATAGAGTGGACACGGTTTGCACCAAGAAGACCAAATTCTTTGAGGAGTTCAAGATGATTTTCTTTGGGTGAGACATATGTCATTCCCGCTTTTAAAACCTCAATGCCAAGAAAATATTTTAAGTTTCCCAGTCTTTGATATGAAATTTTGATTTTAGGAACTCTTTGAATAGGTTTATCTCATCAATACGCTTTCAATCAGACAATATCATCCACATAAACAAGCGGGGCAATAAACTTGTTATTCTCTGCTTTGGTGAACAAAGAGTGATCATTGATGATTGAACAAAGTTATTTTCCTTTAAAACACTAACAAGTTTTTCATTCCATTTCACGGGAGCTTGTTTTAGGCCATATAGAGACTTGACAAGTTTGCAAACTTTATTCTTATTGTTCTCATTACGTGAACCCCTTAGGATGGTCATATAGATATCCTCATCAAGATCTCCGTACAAGAAAGCATTGTTAACATCAAGTTGGAAAAGAGGCCATTTGTTTTTCACAACTAAGGCAATAAGACATCTAACGAGACATTTTCACAACAGAGAAAAAGTTTCATCATAGTCTATTCCTTCCTTTGGTTATAACCTTTAACAACTAATCTAGCCTTGTATCTATCAACTTCACCATTGGCTTTATATTTGATTTTAAAGATCCATTTGTAACCAATGGGAGTTCTATTAGAGGTAGATCAATTATATCCTAAGCATGATTTTCATTTAAGGCCTCAATTTCGAGTTCATAGCATCAACCCAATTACTATCAAGGATAGCTTCTTCATAATGTAGGTTCAATACTTTTATTAAGACTAGAAGCAAATCAGTAATTTTCTTTGTTAAGGTTAGAGTAATTAACAACCTTTTCAATACCATATTTGACTTTCCTTCTACAATAAAGTCATTGAGATTACTTGGGCAACTTGGAAACTCGGTTGACCTTCTAGCAGCGATGGTGGCAAGCCTCTTTCTTGTTCGAGTTCGATTTGAATCGATGATGTATCAATGAGAATCGTAAGATGCATCGGCAGGATGTGATTCATGTGATATGGTGCCCTCGGGGTGTGTATTATCATCTATAAATGTTGCAACAGTTCATCATCCCTAGTAGGATGACTCAACACCGTGCCATCATCATAGGATGTCACTCTCCCTTCATCATTGGGACTTATTTGTGAGTCAAAGAAATTTTGTGATTTAAATCTTTAGGCACATAAGTTTCAACAAAAGGTTTTGACAAAGTATTTTTCATTTTGAAGGAAAAACAGTTTCATAAAATTTGACATCTCCGGAATAAAAGATATTTTTGTTTCTAAGCTCAAAAGTTTATAACCTTTTTCTCATTTGAATAACCAATAAAGACACTTTTCTCGGACCTACTACCAAATTTATCGAGATGTTGAGAATGGTGGCATAGCATAAGCGACCAAAGACTCTAAGGAGAGAGAGTGAAGGGTCATGCCCATACACAAGGAGAAGGGAGACTTGCGGACAACACCAAGAAGGTAACTGTTTATGACATAGCGGAGTTAGAACACATTCGGGCCAAAGATATAGAGGTAATTCCCAAAACATAAGGGATCTAGCCACATTAAGGAGATGCCTATGTTTCCTTTACGCAATACCATTTTGTTGTGGTGTATAAACACAAGAGGTTTGATGTAAAATTCCCTTTTCATGAAAGAAGTGTTGAAGTTTGTTATTGACAAATTACATCCCATTATCACTCGAATATCTTAACATTGTGTTCAAATTGATTTGATAGCATGTGAGTAAAGTTAACAATGGAAACATAAACATCATCCTTTCCTTAAGCATATACACCTAGACGACCTAGAATAGTCATCAACAATGGTTAAAAATATTTGTAACCATCTCTGCTAGTGACTTTATATGGTCCCCATACATCTAGATGAACAAGTTGACCAATTTTAGTTGACTTGTGTTCACTTAGAGGAATGGTTTCTTGGTTTGTTTAGCTTTATTGCAAGTATCACAAAGATGGTCGATTTAGATGTACTATCAAGTTTAAGAGTGGTTTTAAGTATATGTAGGACTTGGTCGGAGGATGACCAAGTCTTTGATGCCGTAGATTTCTAGAAACATGACAAGCAAATGCGGTTATTAGAAGTAATCTTACATGTAGAATCAATATCAAACATATATAACCCATTGCATTGTTTACCAATCCCACAATCCTTTTTGATGTAAATCAGATATAGCAATTAGATTCATTAAACCCAACAAACATCTTATTGTCTCTAGCAATCTTATGAATGACGACAAACCGACATTGTACTCGGGAACAACGAGTAACATCATAAAGAGTTAGGTCATTATTGACATTTAAATCACCAATTTTAGTAATTAAGGCACGAGTACCATTGGGATGTCCAACAGCTTAGACCAAGATTTGAAATGTCAACGACATTAATTAAAATTTTTGATACACGGTCATGTCTTTGATTTGCACCGAGTCAACAATCCAACCAAGACTAATGTTTCGAGATAAGGTTTTTGTGTTGTTGTTAAAAATTTCTTTGAAGTTTATGTTAAACTTGACACGCCATTAAAGAAAGTTCACGAAAAGTTTTACCTTCCATGTTGGCATTAGCGTAAGACACATTGTTGTCATTAAGAAGACTTATAAGTCCGGAGAGTCGCTTCATTAGACAAAGAGACAGGAGAGTTGCTAGCTCTATTATCGGTGATATGATTAGTATCGGTGGAAACATTATTACTACGATGAGTTTAGCATTAAAGTTCCTTTTGACATATCCAGGGATAGCCAACAAGATCATAGCATCTATCAACAAGTGTGACCGTGTTTTTGTAGTTAGAACATTTGAGATTCATGTTTGGTCCTCATTATTAGAGCCGGCATTAAAACCGAACCTTTATTAAAATTGTTGTTGTTAGATCCTCTTTTGTTATCAAAAATTTTCCACCATCAAAAGTTTTTGCAAAGAAAAGCGATGGCATGGGTTTAGCGTAACTATTCCCGGATGACACATTTCTGAGATTCTTCTCCGAAACAACAGAGAAAGCAGCTTTTGACATTAGCAAAGGGTCTCGGTTAAAATATTACTTCGATAGGAACATAAGTGTCATCAAGACCCATAAGGAATTGCATTAATTTGATTAGTGATTGTGTTTTCAAAATGTTTTGCACCTCACAAGTGCATGGAGGCAAGCTAATCATACAATCAAATTGTTTCCATAAAGAGTTAAGGTTGTTGTAATAATCGACAAGAGAAGACCCACTTTGACTAAGAGAGTTTATATTTTTATGCAAATTAAAAATAGCCGAACCATCAACCTTATCATAAGTATCTTTAAGATCATTCCACATTTCATAAGCGGTTTTAGCATAGATAGCACCAAAAATAATTCAGATCGAGAGTTAAGAATCCGGTAACCACAACGAGTTACAAGTATCCCATTGATTAGCAAGACTAGGGTTTGAGTCATCTCTTATGCAAGTACCATCAATAAACCCTAACTTATTATGATTCCTTAAGGCAAAGGTCATGGCTATATTCCATATTTTATAATTTTCAGTTCCAGTGAGTTTGATAGAAATAATGGGAGTACCATTGGTGTTATTGGGGTGTAAATACAAAGCATCACCAAAGGACAAGCTTTTCTCAGTGGAAGAACCACCACCATCACCAATATTATCATCACCAACAGCCATAATGCAAACAATAAGACAGACAAAGATAATAGCAAGAGCAGATAGACAGATAAAGAAATAAATAAGACTTTGTAATTAAAACAACAAGTACCAAGCATGTGGTGGGGTAAACCAGGCAGTATTCATACCACTCGAGTGGCGAGATCAAGATGTTAGTCTACCGTTTGCACCACAAAGACTTAAGTCTTGTTTGTTTGAAGAAGAGATTAGACTTAGACTTACAGAGCAATATTGATATGTGTCTAAATACATATATATTTATATTGTTTAACCCATAAAAGCGACCAAAACACACAAATGACCATATAAATGTTACAAATATCATTGAAATGTGTTTTATGTGATTCAGTACAAAAGATTGAAAACAAGTGAAAAGCATGCAAAGTTCACAAAGCTGTCATTTTCATCCACAGGTTTCACAAATTGGCAAAACTAGTCCCTAAAGGTGTAAAATGAATAAAAGTCAAATTTAGTCCTTGGGATATCAAACATGTTCACAAATAATCCTGGATAAAAGTTTTCACAAAATGACAACTTTTACCCTCAAGTTTCAAAATTGGCAAAATTAGTCCTTGGGTGTTTAAAAATGGAAACTTAATAAATAATACCCTTGTACTATTCATAACTTATAATTTGGAACCTTTTGATAACTTATGGAAATTTACAATTTCACCCCTCAAAATCAAAATTGACACAAATGGTCCTTAAAGTTTTAAAATGTTAAAATTATCAACTTTGGTCTTTGTGTTATTGTTTATTAGCGAGTTTGGTCCTTATGATAACTTGGGAAAGTTGGCAACATAAGTCCTTGAAAAATCGAAATTACACTTTTGGTCCTTGTGATATAAACTACAAACCAACCGGACCCTATATTAAAACCCAAAATAAAACCCAAGCCCAAATCCTTACCCAAATTGAACCCCAGTATTTAATAAATCCAAAACCAGGTTTGACTGGTCAAACCCACTCCACCCCGCCTTCCCTGTTCACCTTCCTACCTCACCAGAACCCAAAACCGGGGTGGTTTTCCACCACCTCACCACCTTTCCACCTCACCTATCTACTCTCACTCATCCCCTCCTCTTGTACACCCACTAAGCATTTAATGCTTCCCACCAATCTACACTCCATCCTTACTCAAAACTCCACGGTTTTGCTTTACACCTCAACCCCACCCCATACCTACTATCTAAATTGTCCCTACACCTCCTGAAGCTTCCACATTCATTAATTGCTCTCAAACCGCCCTAAGTGCTTATATGACTTTTAGCGCCAAAAGTAGTTTAAATGGCTAGGATGATTTACGCTATCCAATGGACACAAATTAAAGTGGATTTGACTGGAATGCTAGTGTGAACTCGAGAATGTTATAAAGAGAAGAAGGAAGAAGAAGACACCTTGGACTAGCCAATGGTCACGTAGTGTAATTTTAAAATGCTTTTAAATTACTTGTCATTTACGCTTTAATGTTGTAATTCTCATTAAATTAGTGTAATGAAACTTTATTTTCGCTTTAATTTCAAGTAATCTTTCAGTTTCAAGTTTTTCCTTAAATTACCTTTAAATTTCATGTTCTTTAAATTCTTGTTATGTAGTTGTTTAATGGACTCTTTAAGCTCACATAAGCTCCTGACAAAGCTTTAAAGCTTTTAGAAACCTTAAAACAAGTTTAGTCTTTAAAATTCGAAAACTCTAAAAATCAAGAAAACAATGAAAAACCAAAATAATGAAGTGATCTTGGTGGCTGTATGGAGCAAGGTTAATTGTGGATTGCCTTTGGTTTAGAAGCTTTGGAAAGCCTTAGGATGTGTTCTGTGGCCATGGTTCTCGGTTTCAAGCGAGGATTTCATTTGTAAGCCCTTTTACCATTTTTTGCATTTTATTGTTCTAGTCTTTCATATGCTTTAATTATCATGTTTCCGTGTTTCTTTGTTGTTTGTTAATGATATTATAGCTTTATATTAGGTTGTTATGTTTTGGATTTGATTGTGGTTTGATTTGGCATTTGGACTGTCAATATGCTAGTTTTTGACAATTCTATGTTTGAACATTTGTGACTACTTGTTTATGCTTAAAAGGGTCTGATTTGACACATTGTGACCACTGGATTTGATGAAATTGGTTTACATAGTCTTATGCTTTGAAAACCTCAAAACAGTCCATTTTAAGGGTTGTTTGGATCTAATAGTGAATCTGTGTTTAAGGTTGTGTTTGTGGTTGTTCTTGTTTGATATACTCCTCATATAGCCTATTTACCTCAGTGAAACCTTAATCAAGTGGTGTAGCATGGTAGAAAGTCAATTTGACACTGACAATCTCATTATGAGCACCGTGAGATTGTTAGAACCTAGAACCTTGCATACTTATTTAATTGTTGTTTATCTTTGTTAAATTCATGTTTATGTTGTTTAATATTCCATAATCTATCATTATATTCGATCAAAGTTCACCTTAGTCAACTTTGATCATAAACTAAAAAGTCAAATTTTCCTTTTGTCATTTTGAATAAACTAGATAATTTTCTCTAGGCTTTAATATTGAATTTCATAATCGTGCTTTTAGGATGTTTTAGTTTTGTTGCTAATCTTGTTAGATATATTTTGTTTATTTTTATTTTCCATGTTTAACTGCTTATTTTATAGCTTTTTATAGCTTGTTTTTGCCCTGTGCACAAGTTTAGCTGTCAAGTTCATAAGCTTGCAGAAGCTTTATGACTTAGCCCTAGCTTGTGATCTTGGCATATTTATATTGCCCTTGTGGCTTATGTGTTATGTTTATGTTTTATTTTTCGGTTTGTAGCTTAAATTAGATAGCTTTTCACCCTTATTTTGTTCCAACTAAACTCCTTCCACCAAGCAAGCGGTGGAGGTTGAGTAATTCTCTTAAGCTCATAAATGACTCCCCACTAAGCTAGAGCTAGTGATTTTTGGCTTCTTATGAAGCTAATCTATCATACTTAAAAGTTCATGTAGGTTGAGCATTTATGAGCTAATTAGATATGTCATTAAGAGCTTGTAGATTGCCCATTCCAGCAGTTCAATTCTTTGAATTTACACCATTACCAACAACTCTAAGAAGCTCCTTAGTGATCATGAGCTTGTGAGATTTAGTTCCTGTGGAGCTTATCGCCTAACTCCATGATCCTATGTTTAATTTTCCCTAGCGACTTATTTGCTAGGGCTTTGCAAGTGGCTTATAACTTGTCCCATTCCATCGATTATATCTTGAGTGTATCGGATACACCGAGCACTCGATCATTTGGGAGGATTTTCATAAGCTCCTCAAAGCTAACTGTGGACCCCACAGTTGAGCTTGCTTTTGGAAAGCCAACCAACTTGGCTTGCTACTCCCATACTTATTTGGTATTTTTGAGCTTATTCTTATAGCTTAATATGCCTCTTAAAGTAGCGGCGATCGATGCACTAGCGACTGGGACCTGGAAGTGCTTATTAGCTTATACCTAGCTTATGAGTGATTGTCGATGTACCGGCTTGTGCATACTTGTTCATATCACTTGTATACATATTATTTTTCTTTTGCTTTCGATGTGGAGCTTATACGTGCTTATTCAAGCCTTCATCCATCCAGTTAAGCCAAAAGCTTAACTGCTAAACCTTAAGCTCACACTACCACAGTCCATTTTCTTGTTTATATTGATCTATTGGACTTGTGTATATCTTATTTTATCTTTTGTTTCTGTATAAAGCTTTTCCTAGCTTATTTCAAGCTTAAACTCCACTGTGAAGCCAAAAGCTTAACTGTTGGACTCATAAGCTCACAATTTGCTTATTTCTTAGTTTGTAAAGTTTTGTTTTCATTAAACTTGTTCATATTCAAGATATATTGAGTTTGAAAAGAAAATTCCAAAAAGAGCTTTTTCAAATAAGTGATAAACTATTTAGAAGCTTAATTGCTTATTAGCTTATTTATTAATAACATATAGTTTTTATATTTTTCCTAGCTTCTTTTATTTATTTTAGAATTATGTAAAAGTTTGATTTTCTTTATTCATTTAATAATTTTAATAAATCAATAATAGTTTTAGTAATTAATAATAGTAAATAATTTATAATAAATAGAATAATTGTGTAAAAATATACATTTTCGTTTCAAAATTATTTTATAATATTTTAGATTTTCAGATTCTTTATTTCATTTATTTAAGTTAATTTGATTTTCTTATTATTTAATTCATTATTAAATACATTTAATTCATTTTAATTTATATCAATTAAGTACATAGTGTAAAAATTTATTTTAATTTTCTAATAATTTTCTTATCTTTTTAGGATTCCAAAAATATGATTTTCACATTTGTGGGAGTTGTATTGGACCGAATTCATTTTTTATTTTGTTACGTTTACGTAATTATTACGTACACGTACGCATTTTAGTTTTTTTAGGTTTTCTTAAACTTTTATATAAGTTTGTAAATTATAGATAAATATTTTAAGTTTGTTTAATTTGCATTTAAGCCCCTAAGAGCACTCCCAATGGTAACGCCATAACGGCGTTAAACCATCAATAACGGCGTTATGGCCGTTATACCCATTGGGAGCTCGGCGTTAACACGGAGAATGGAGCCCGGCGTTGCTTTGGCAACGCGTTAAGGGAGGAGAAAAAAAAAAAAATTGAAAACCTACACAATTAGTCCCTTAACGCCTAGAAATTCAAAAATTTACAAAACCCCTTAACGGCTAGTTTTAAAAAAAAAAAAAACAAAAACATTTTTTACCACTATAAATACCCAACCAAAACTCTATTTTTTCACACTTCCATTCAAACTTTATATACTTCCTCTTTACACTTTCATATTTCAAAATCAAATTCGCTCACAATGGATCCAAATCAGTGGGTGATATTCCCTGCCTTGGTCGGGCGTTGATGACCAAGAGGACTTCAATTTATGGCGGCCGCGTCGAGTATCACCTTCGGTTGGAACAACAAGAGGGTATTGAATCTCAACATCCTAGTCGCTCGTACTCCATGTATATCGTGAGCGTGAGCTTGCGAAAGAACGTCTGCGAACGATTATTTCGTTACAAGGTTGTAAGTATTCAAACCGAATTTTCGTAGAAGATTTCGTATGAGCCGAAACTATTCCCGCAAATAGTTGAAGGTATTGAATCTTATACTTCGATAATATTCCGGATCATTTTACCTTTTTAGGCAAACACCGATTATGCGGGTCGAATGAGTATAAGTGCTCTAATGAAGTGTATCGTCGCCATACGCCAATTGGCGTCGGCACCACACTGATGCATTTGATGAATACTTGCAAATGGGTGAGAGTACTTCAAAGGTGCCTTGATAATTTTAACAAATGCATTATTGATTTGTTTATGCGAGTATTTAAGAAAACCAACATGGTAGACATTCAAAAATTTATCAACATCATGAAGAAAACATGGTTTTAGGAATGCTTGGTAGCATTATTTGTATGCATTTGGGAATGGAAAAATTGTCCGATGTTGGCAAGGCCATTTTGCTAGGGGTGATAAAAATACCCAACAATTATGCTTGAAGGCTGTTGTTTCTCAAGATTTATGGATCGGCATGTATTTTTGGGATGGCGGGGCAAATAACGATATCAATGTTTTAGATAACTCTCCGTTATTCGACGACCTTCTTGCGACAATGCCCCAAAAGCACCTTATATGGTTAACTAACTAGGTATGAGCAGGTATTACTTGGTGATGGAATTTATCCACGGTGGGCAACTTTCACAAATCCTTCACGGCAACAAGCGATGCAAAACATACGTGCTTTAAAGGAGACAAGAAAGTGCCGAAAGGATATTGAGCGTGCTTTTGGTGTTCTTCAAGGCCGTTGGGGTATACTACAACAACCCGCACGTCAATTTGAAATTGCCACGACACGTAGAATCATGTATTGTTGCATTATTATGCATAACATGATTATAAAGATCAAAATTTGCTTTACGTGACTATAACGAATCGTGGGTGGATCCGCATCGGCAAATTTGAGGCAACGAAGATGGGTTGAAAGATGTGATACGCACGATCGTAAGGCAAAAGAAATACACGATCGACAAACGATACCCAACTCCAACAGACCTTATGGAGCATGTTTGGCGAAGAATCTTGAACGACATGGACAACAACAAGAGGCGGCGACGATGAATAAGTATTTGCTATGTTTTTTTTAATTGCGGTGTGAGTGTGTGTGTGTGTTTTTTTATCTCGTTGTATTTTTTATTTTTTTTATTTCGTTGTATTTTTTTAGTCTCGTATTGTAATATGTTTTAAGTTTTAATGAAATGTTTGTTTTAGTTTAAAAATGAAGTGTATGATTTAGTTTAGGGTTGAAATTGAAAATATGAAATATTAGTGGTGTTATGGTGTTATTGGGATGTTATTGTTGTGGGTGTTTTTGGGATGTTAATGTTAAATGTTAAAGGCGATGTGGCTGGCGTGGGCGGTGTTATTGGTGTTATGGTGTTATTGTTGGGAGTGCTCTAAGGCATGCAAATCCCTACTATAGTTATAATCGTTTTGTTTTTATACGTTTACGTTTAATTTAAGTTAAACGTCGTTTGTATATCTTTACGTTTTAGATTTACGATTGCACGCTTTTAACGACATAGTTGTGTGAGCTATCACTATTCACATTCCTAGTGTTAGTCAATCAGATTCATGTTTTTGTATATTCAATATCATTTCAGCACACACATTCGTTGTATTACAGTTTACACACCTCGTTGGGACTTAACGACCCGGGGATACACTAAACTCCTCTGGACTTAATTGCATTTTGCTCTGAGCTGTTTGACTTTTATGGTTGACCATTTACAAGTGGTTGACTAATAAAAGATAGACCGTTTGGAGCGAATCAAATATGCAGCGGAAAGAATAAATCACAATATGAAATAACCAGTGATTATGCCAATATCAATAACCACCAACTTGTTGCTGAAGAGATGTCCCCAAGTTTCTATGAAGAAACCCTTGGATGGTGAATCAATAATGATAATGAGCCTGATGCTCTGATACCATGTACGAAAGTATCAGCAACAATAAATAACAGTAGAACCTTTATTCAAACCTAAGCCACAATAGTCGGCTTAGATTAAATCTACACTAGTATCCAAAGTGTTACAAGATCAGATTAATGTCAATGAGACAATAACCATACAAATATAAAGAAAAGACAAGATATGTGAGATGATCAGAAAGAAGAGAATGTGAGACAATGACTGCACACATAGTTATATCTAACCCTAGATTAGGGGACTTATTAAATAGGAGATTAAGATACACAAAGACCCTCTAACGCTATAAATGACTCATCGTGAAATGAGAAATGCTTCGAGAAATGAGTTTCTTGGAACTTTAAACCATTTATGCTTTGTCCATGATTAACCCCCACAATAAGCCCGCACCAACATAACTTGAAGACCATTAGCAATTGATAGAATGACATGTTTGCCAGATTAATACCCAAAATTTAACACATGCCTAGTTAATTTGTGCACCAAAACTTGCAATTGATTTGGTAGTAGTTTTCACAACCAAATGTGGTGGGACAATATGCTCGAGATCGATGTTTCGTATTGGAAAAGTATGATGGTAAGATTTTGGTTACGATTAGATATCATTACATCTTTATGTGACTCCTTTTGGGCCCTTAATCTATTTGTTCCTAAACTTTTAAGGAAATGAAAGAGCTCAATACCTAAAATGACAATGCAAGGTATAGAGTTATAGACAATGATAAGCCTTTGATGATTGATCAACACGACACAAAATTTCTAATCAAATTCATCGACATGAAGGTTTCGAGTTTACGAGTATGCACCACAATAGATAACTAGAAAATTATGACATTGAACGACTAGATATCGCCTTGGCCATGCACGTAAATCCGCTTTACACGTAACTTTTGTTGTCTATTGAGTAGAGAACTTATGCTGATCCGGGTCAAGTTGGTAATAAAATCCTTGTTCAACATCGCTATCAGGGACGGAACCAAAACCAAATATGACTTTGGCTTACAAATTTTGAAACCGTAATATAAACATATTTCGATGGGCCAAGGGTGCATTTTAGATACACTTAAAAAAATTTGATGTTTTTTTTTCAAAACTTACATCACATCGAAAAAATTCATAGGAGTTACGATCCGCGAAACCCCCGATTCCGTCTCTGATCGCCACGGATATCAGACTTGTGATCACCGCACCAAGTTTTGTGGAAACAGGAAAAGATGCATTTGACTTTCGACCACATAATATATTCCACCATTATTATTCACAAAATTATACTTAAATTTAACATACAACTAATAGATATTTTAAACCATGGGGACAAAAACATGGACCACTAAAAGTCGTTAAGCTTGTATTTTCTTAATAAAAGTTTGGGCATCCCTTAATTTTAAAGAAAAAGGTACAAGTGGTTAAGCGTATTGTTGAAGTTGTTTGGCGTGGGATTGTTATATTTTTAAGGTTGTTATAGCTTTAAGTGTCGTTGCCTATAAAAAAATTGATTATTCAACACAACAAAGTGACAAACACCAGAAAATTATTCTATCACGATACCATATTGAATAAAGTTATATATTCTCTGGGTGCGGTGATGTTCTCAAACTCTTTATTATTTGTCACCATGGCCTAGTATATCAAGATAACAAACCTCCACAACTAATCACAACAACCTCCCCTCATAACAAACCTCAACCTCTTCGCTTGGCGACCACCACTATCACTTTATTCTTTTATTCAATTTTCCAAATAAACTAAATTCATTTAATTAAAAATAAAAATACAATACATAACATAATAAAAAACATATGAAACGTAAAATAAAGATACGATAAAAAAACCATACGCAACTTAAGAAATACATCAAATTATAACGAAACTAATTATTTGGATTCTGTTGTTGAAATTGTTCCCATTGAAGTTGTTGCCAAACATGCTCGATGAGACATCGTTGAAGCTTTGCGTGTTTGTGTTTATCATGTAGTTCTTTGGTTTTTTTCCTCTGCAATTCGCAACGTTCAATCCATGTATGTTGTAAATTTGGTGTCGGAGAAATATACGTTTCAGCAATGTCGGATATCGCAAATTGTTGATCTTTCAAAATCATGTTATGCAATATGATGCACGAGTACTAGATGGCAATTTCGACACGGACTGTTAACACGACACGACATGCTCTTAACGGGTTTCATGTCGGTCTTAATAGTTTCGTGTCTTAATGGTCCGGACTGTTAAGACCTAATAAAATTAACATGTTTCGTGTCTTAATGTCCGGACTGTTAAGAGACATGTTAAGAGAGGTTATATATATATGTTAGAAAAATAAACCCTACAATAATACTTCCTTTTTTCTCTGGCGCCCAATCCTAAAACACCAATATCACAGGCAGGTAATCCTAAAACACCAAATCACCAATATCCTAAAACACTTTCCTACTTTTTCTTCTTTCTACTTTTCTATCTATCAATCGGCGATTAACCCGCATGCGGAATATTCCATCCATCAATGTCTTCTCCGTTATCGCCTTAAGGTATTCATCTCATTATATCAATCGGATCTATTAAACCACTTTATTATATTTCATTTTAATATCTTATTTATTTAGTGACCATATGTTGTTATTAGGGACTATTAGTCATGAATGATTGTGTTAATAATTATAAAGTTTAAAATAGACTCTTGATCTATATAGAAAGAAAAAAAATTAGTTGAGATAGACTATTGTTGTTTGTTTATCTCATGTTTGAAAGTTGCGTTTAAAAAATGTTCGACTTTTTTAATATTCTTTGGATGTTTATGTGCTATTCGGTTTGATTGTCAAAGCTATCTTTGAACAAGGTTGAGATCATGTGATTGGGTTTTACAACTTTTAATAGAATTATTACAATGGTTGCGCTAAGGGTTAAAGGTTAAATGGCCCGCACGCATGGTTCTAGTCTTTCTTTCAACCGAGGAGCTCGGGCACCTCCATGTTTTACTCTGTGACAATGGTTTTACAGTGCGCAACAATCATTACGTAATGTATTGCATCACTCACCAAGATATAATGTTGCTTGGTATAAACTTGTTTTGGGTACTAAAAGTTGTTTTTACCCTCTTGACTTTCAAAGTCAATCTCATTTTAAAGCTTTTATTTAGTTTTTACAAGATTCAAACCGATATCTTAAGTTTTGTACAAGTTTTGATAACCAAAAAAAAAAAAAAAAGTTTTGTCCTTTTCATCACTGCTCACCGTAACAACTATATAGTAACATTCGATCACCCTTTTTTAGCTTATTTCTCATCAAAATTGTCCAAACTTGTTTTTCTTATATCTCTACACACCTACCTTAATATGTCGAGAGTTTACTTGCACTTAGGATCACTTTACCTTAGCTAAAATTGCACTCAAAATCGCCATTTGTCCATTTTATTTCATCTCGATCGCTGAAGTGCTCAGTGGCTTCACTTTTGATTTTAATTTGCTATTTATTAGGACTTGTAATCAAATTTTGCATGCATCTTATTCATGGGTTAGCTAGTTAATAGTATTTTTATAATTTTTAGTAGTAGCTTATTATCGACTTATTTTGCTCTTGAAGTAGCCCCTATAGGATGTTTTATGCCCCGCTCTTCAAAGACCTTTTCTCAAGTGCTATTCAAGTTTTAAGTTAGCTTATTTGGATTCATTAGATGCCTATTTAGTGTATTAAGTAAGTTTAGATTGTTATAGCTTATCGGTGTTTATTATTAATATTTTAGACTAGCTTATGTCCGTTTTCTTAGTTTATTATTAATATTTTGGGTTTAAGACTAAACTTGTTTAGTTTTGTCGTTAAAGTTCTATGTTGGTTTCTTTCCATCCGATACTTGGTATATTAAATGTTTCACCATTGCGTAGTCATCTTTAGATTGCATATGATTATTAAAGGTTTCTAATACTCGCCTTCCGATATGTTACTTATCGTGTGCGCATCCGGTTATGCGGGACACTAGGAAATGCATTGCAAAGGGCTGGTGTGTTTACAAGAGAAGCTTGATTCTCTAACACTCGTAAAATCTGAAACCCCGAGTGTGGAAACTGTGTCTAGCACGGAAAAGGTTACGCATTTAGAAGAGGATGCTAGCCAGGAGAAGTCTGATCAGGGACAAGCACAATCAGATAGCAATGTCGTCTCACTAAAGATATAATGTTGCTTGATGTTAGTGTTGAATCGGATGCTTCAAACTCGGTCAACGTTTGAAGAGGGGATCCAAGAAGGAACAACCCGAGAAGGAAGAACCCGAGAAAAATGTCTTTGAATAATGTTGCTTTGTACTGTAAAATCCAATAATGTTGCTTTGTACACATAACTAATTAATCGATATGTTAACGCTTTGTTTTGGCTCACCTTTTGGGCATTAGATATGGAAAGTGCAGTATTGTTTCGTTATGTATTTGGTATAAATTTAGTATTTTTGTTAACAGGTCCCTTAACGAGTTCGTGTCGTGTAACTGTTAATATTAAATGTCGTGTTCGTGTTGAAAAAATGACACGATTTGTTATCGTGTCGTGTTGTGTTCGACCTTAACAGTCCGTGTCTTAACAGGTTCGTGTCCGTGTCGTGTCGTGTGGATCATTATGCCGACTCTAACGAGTACATGATTCTCCGTAACTTGCTAATAGTAAATTGTCGCGCCGGTTGGGCAATGATATGCCAACGTCCTTGAGGACACCAAAAGCTCTTTCAATATCTTTTCGAGCACTTTCTTGCTTCGCTTTGAATGCGGCATTTTTGGGTTACTTTCAACCGTAAATGACTTGACAAAAGATGCCCACTCCGTAAATTCGTCGACTAGATAATACCTTGCTTAAATTTAGACCGTATACTTCATACTCAACCTCGGGGCGATGTCATCAAGCGGTCGTCAAATAATGAAGAATTATTTAAAACCGTTAGATCGTTATTCGCACCCGCTACCCCAAAAATGTATGCCAAATCCACAAATCATATGGCAACGGCTTCAAGCATTATAGTTGAATATTTTATCACCTCGTGAAATTGGTCTTGCCATTATTTGAGACGGTTTTCCATTCTCGATTGCATACAATCGATGCTCCCAACATTCCGGAAGCTTATGAGCAGTGTTATGTGCATGGTATAAGTGACGAATGTCATCCTCATTTGGTTTTCTTAAAAACTCCTTAATATATAGATGGATTATGCACATAGTAAAAAATCTAGGCAATCGCGTGCAACGCTCACCTATTTGTAAATATTCATCTAATGCATCGGTGCTACCCCGTAAGCCAATTGGCGTGGGGCCCATGTGCATTTCATAATCACACTAAAACTCATTACACCCCTACAATGCAGTCGCACTCTAAAGAAATCAAAATGCTTAGGAAGAGGATGATGAGTTTCAATATATGTTTCAATACCTTGTACTATTTGTAAAAATAGACTACGGCTCATACGAAAGCGACGCCTAAAATTATCATCCATATATTTTGGGTTGTGACCAAAATTGTCAGCAAGTAGACGTGTGTAACACCCCCAAATTTGGTTTAGCGGAAACATACGTGTCATTCGGGAGCGTTACAGGATTTGGTGAATCATAGCACAAGTAATACAGAACCGAATACATACTCCGTTTAATTTCATAAAATATTTTGATACATTATCTTACAACATTGTTTAGATAAATGGGCAAGTCCCATAATTTTTGTGGTCCCAATATAAACACATCGTTTTTGTGTAAAACATTTCTTTAGAAATTACTACGACCATTTACCACCTCTTGCCTTGCACCCATGATCACAAATTAAGCACCTGAGAAAATACGCTAAAAGGTCAGCTAAAAGCTGGTGAGTTCATAGGTTTAAAATAAAACAATAGGTATGGACCAAAGTGAAGACATATAATCATTACCAAGAATATAATGATATATGGATGAAAGTCTATTACGTTAGCTCTAAGTTCATGCAACCGATACTACTGACGGTTTCAGATGCTAAAAGATATCATACAATATAGGGGCCCATAGCGAGTGTTTTGTCCTCTACACTCGGTTCCGACATGGTATACGCTTCGCCTTGGCCTAAGCATGGCCAACCGAACGGAGGAGTCACCTCAATAGATCTATTTATAACATTTGCGTTTCCCAATGGGGAATTGACGGTCCATGAAAAGGGCATTCTCTAGGGACATAAAGGCTTAGGCTAAACCACGTAATAGTAATCATGTAATAGTTTTGGTCCTAAAAAGGTTTTGCATATTTCTCACCCCAAAGTGTTTAAAACAGTTTATCATGTAAAAGAGGGGCTATGAAAACTCACCTTAGCAAATGTGCAATCCAAATGTGGGATCAGTGATTGTTGTAAAGCGGCACCGACAAGCGACCTAGATAAGGAGGGCAATTGCTTTAGTTCATTGTTTTAAGTATTGCTTACTTAAAATAGTTCATTTGTTTTATATTTGAAGTAAAACTAAACTTCAATTTGTAAAAGTGATTAAGTGGTTTTACTAGTAAGTATACAAAGTATATATATATACTTTCATTATGACAATATTAAAATCCAATAGTTGGTTTGGAAACATTTACGTTATTCTTTTAGTAAGTATATAATGTATATATACTTATTTAAGTTGACACATGTTAGTAACGTCAAAAATCAAATATTGGTTGGTTTATTTTCTAATTGTCTTTAGAAATTCTTACGTTACATTTGAAGATTTTGAATTTATTACATGATATGATGATGATATTAGTCATCGATTGTTTATCAAAAATTGGTTCTTAATATTTATAATACCCGACTATTGAATTTCTTGACATAATTATGTTTACACATTGGCGTTAAGTTTTGACGTGGACCTCGTAAGTGAACAGGTTTTCAAGTACTTGTTGTCTCCTAAATGAATCCGGCACTTGTTTACTTGTTAACTCGTATATGTTTATATATAACTTTGTAGTATATTTTGAGTACGCGGAAATGGTTTTATCTATTGTTAGACAATTGTTTTATGTTTCAAGTCTTATCTTGCGAGTTAGCTTAGATAACCCAAACGAACACCCCGAAACCCTCATGGGCTGTGGCCCGGTGTAGTTAGCAGCAGGGTACTCGGACTGGGCCTAGGCCCGATGTGGGTTCTATACGGAGGAAAGGTCTGTGGCCCAATCTTTGGTTTAGAAGTCTTCTTGAGCTAATGCCCAATTAAATTTTACACTCACAGTTTGAGGAGGTTTTAGGTGCAAAATACATGTATCAAGATAAACAATATGAAGTTACTGTCTTCTCGTTTGACACTCGATTTGATATACATAGTTCTGACTGGGTTTTACTTGAACATATCACGACTCGGACTATGAGTTGAGATTTCTCGACACGGCATGCGCACTATACTGCGTTAATTTGTCAACAACACAACTAGAAAAGTAAACAGTATTCAAATGACATACGTTATGCGTGGGCTAAAGATAAAGCATTATCTTAGTACGTGTGGCAAACTAGCCTGTTAAATTATTTAGACAAGGAGAAAACTAATTTTCTTTATGATAAAGTTGGACTTCGACACAACCATGGACTACTCGAAAATGTTTTAGTAACCAAGCACATTCGACTAGGTTCTCCTAGGCGTTCATAGAAACTTAGACACAAGGTTCACTTCTAAGTTTCGAGTCAACAAGAAAATGAGACACTAGCATGTTTCTCATGTTTAAACAAGGTAAAAATCAAGGTTCGGCATACTTTAAAACGACATAAAGGTCGACTTGAAAAGGTGAGCATCGACATGGGTTACTAGTAGACTTCGCAACTTAACTCGTATGCCCCATTTTTGTTCCTTAGTTTCGATAGAAAACCAAATGGACTCTAGTGCAAATGACCACACAAATTCATGTTATCAAGATTGTTTACTAACACTAAGAGTATAACTTGTAAAGACTCAATCTCATTAATCTTTGGTTATGTAACTCGACAAGACTCAAGATTATCATAACAATATCAAAAGACTCAATTTCTAATTCTTCTTGTTTCAAACTCTCGACAAAACCCAACACATTCAAGTGACAAATTATTTTCGACATGGAAGAATTAAAGAAACAAAACACGGTAAAACTTTATAATATCATTTTAGTACAAGTTATTAACTTAACCACATAACAACAACAAAAGAATATTACAACAAGGAAAATTCATAACCTCAACTCAAAGGTGACGCGTGAGGACGAGAATGGCTTCGTGGTTTCAGACCAAATGAGACTTGAATTAGCTCCTACACACCTCCAATTGCAAAACCCCCAAATCAATTTTTGAAAACCCTAACTTTTACAAACCCTAGTTTTTGGTAAAACTTGATGAGAAACTGAGTTTGGAGCTTTTGCAATTCGGCTAGAGATATAGGAATATATTGAGGAGGAGTTTGGTTATCTTTCTTTCCTTTGGTTTTGGTTTGAAGTCAAATTCGGCTAGCTTCCAAAGCTAAGAACATCTTGGACTTTTGGCTCAAGCTAAATATGTGTGAAGATATGATTCCCTTGGACGATTTTGCTTTGATTTCCCTTGGATTCGTACGTGATGTAGCAGGAGTATCAAAGAGAGGATTGTGAAGCAAAAACTTTCATGAATATGGTAAGAGAGATGAGGATATGGAGGATTTGGCATGTTGGATTATCTCTTTTGGGAAAGATTCGACCTACTAGGGGTGGTACAAGTCTAGAGGTTGAAGGTGGATATGATATCTTTTCCTCTGGTTCTTGTTTTGTCGTGAATGGGAGAGGAAGACAAAAGAGATTTTATCTCACTTTTTATTTTATGTATTCCTTTGTTTATTGCGTAAGTAAATAAGTGTATTTACTTATTGTATAAAATGTAAGCATTTACATTATACTTATATATATATATAAGTTGTATTTGAGTCTTATAAAAGTTATTGCTCAAGTGAAAGTGTGTTAAATATTTTGTGTCCCGCGATATTAAATTGTGATCGAAGCATCATTGTTTGATAACTTTTAGAACGTAATCTCTTATGGTTACGCATCGGAGATATTATTATTTTTGTAATATTTTTCATTACGGGAGTTTGTCATTTGTTTTATCAAGTCCTTATCATAGTGTCAGACGCAGCGTGCAGTGTCGGTCATTGAGGAAAACGAGATATCTTCTCGCCTTGAAATTAAATCATAGGACAAAATGAAATATAATATTCATGAAATGATATGAATGCAAAAGTGATGCAATAGTCTATGGTATGCGAGTTAACTACTCAAATGAATGTAAAGCTTATCGCGTTTAATGACTTATGCTTAGTAAGAATAACTTACTAAATATCGCTAAATTTTGTGAAAATTTACCGTGTGTCACATCCTCCCCGCTTAGAAGAAAACCGTCCTCGGTTTTCAATTAGAATTATTTGTTGAAGTAGAGAAAAGGTGTGGGTATTTACGCCGATTGGTCTTCACGTTTCCACGTATTCCGGACCTCTTTGAGAGTTCCAATAGATTTTACGATAGGAATGCGGCTTCGTTAAACCGTTTGATTTCTTGACTCAAGATTTCATTCGGGTTCCTTGACAAAATTTAAACCTTTGTCGATTTTGGATTCCTTTATTGGAATAGCGAGTTTCGTTGGAAGGACAATTCTTGAGTTTCATATGCGAAACGCGTCATGCAAAGAGTTGAGTTCTAGGGAAATTTTCGGGTTAGTAGGCTACAGGCCCGATTCTTGTGTAAATTTTGACGGATCTAAAGTAGCGAGAATTTAGCTTTCCACCTTTCTCGAAATGGATTACGCCTTTCCATGGCGTTACAAATCCTTGGTATGAAGGGTGGTTCTCCGAGTTGTTTGCACCAAACCATTTGTGCATCATGTATAGTCCTGATGGTAATCCAAGTTGGTAGTTACTAGCTCGATCTTGGGAAAGATTTGACTAATCTTACGAATTAAGGTTTTTCCCCTTTTTGCGTCCCGTTGGGTTGGGTTACGCTTTCCGGAGACGGAACTTCAATCTAACTTTCTCGCCGACTTGAACCTCAAATGACCTTTAGCCCTATATTTATTGGCCTTGATAATCAGATTTGTTTGGATTCGGTCTCTGGTCTGCATACTACTATCAATGGTTCTTGATAGCCGCATGGAACCACTGGACTGGTTCTTTGCCGCTCTCTGTTCTAAACACGATTGATTTGCGCTTGTGACCATACAGTGCCTTATGAGGTGGCATGTTGTTGTAAGTGAATTCGATTGAGGCAACTTGCCTACCCCATTCACCTTTCGAAACATGTTATTCATGCTTGAAGTATAACTTCTATAGCTTGAATGGTCCTTCCATTCAGTCTAGTAGTCGAAGGACGGCAAATGGTACTCATTTCATATTGAATTTCTTTGAAGTTTGGGAGTGGTCCTCGAAGGTTTAAGGTGAATGGCTGTCGCTATTTGGAATGAAGAGAATTGAAGAGCTATGACTTGTAGTGCTTTGCTTCGAGCAATCCATGCGAGTTTGTTCATGTTGTCGTTCTCTTTGTTTGGTAGAGATAGGTGGATTTGGTGAGATGATCCTTTAGTATCAAATTAGAGTCAAAATCGATAGGGTTATTTGGTGACTTGGTACTAGAGTCTATTGTTAAGCATTCCCATTTCTATCTGGAAACTTTTGGTTTGCACCGGTAGGTTTGATGGTTCCTGATTGTTTTGAATTCTTCCTTTGAGTGATACTACTCGAAACAATCTGATTTTAAAAGGTTTTGTTTGCTAGGCGTTGCTTGAAGTATATGCGGTTAGGACGGTTTTGCCTTGCGTGAGTACGGACGTTGTAATTGAACTCACGTTGCGACTACAATTGTTGGTGTCGTCACATGGTTAACTTCCTTTTTGTTTCCGTGACACTCAGTAAGACATCGTGGTCGATGTACACTGACTCCTTGTGTAGTGAAGATAAAATTTCTAGGTTTTCCTAGTGTGGTCATGTTAGATTCGATTTTAATTTGTGCATCTTTGCGTTGTGCTCTCATGGATCTTTGGGATGTCGAGTATTCTATACCATCATTTCCTTTTTGATCCGTATGACTTCCTACGGTGTAGAGTGTCTCTTTAAATGGTAGAGTTTCGCCATACTTAGATATGTCTAAGATAGGTGCAACACGAATTTTTCCTTGGCCACGTGTGGAGATGCTTGTTGGGTCGACACGGGTGTATGATGATCTATTCCTTTCTTAGTTCAGTGTAGGTGATAGGATACTAAGTATGAATCGGTATACCCGAGGCGTCAGTCTCTGCGTCCAATGTTCTATAGGGTGCTAATTCGTTGTCGAAGGTTCAAACGTTTCATATTTGTTTCCTTACTAGAAGATTTCTTCTCTCAGGTGGCGTGGTCTATTCTATTCCCGTGTGATGTGAAATGTATGGCATTTTAAGGTGGGGTGTTAACGTGAGATATGGACACGAACTTTTCTATTTCGTGATAGTGAGTTAAGCACTTCCTTAAACATGACCGGATAAGAATTTCAAGAATTTTAACCATGCCCGTGCACGTAACCCCTCCCGAATTATACATAGGTGATCAGGCTATGTATAATTGGGGACCGGTGACGTGTTGTTCGGTATAGTCTTCATCTTGGTGTATTTATGTCTTGGTCAGTTGAAATGTCGCGAAAGTTCAAAGTGCAGTTTTTTTTTTTTTTTTTTTTTTTTTTTTTTGATGGTTTATGAGATTTGCTAGGCCGACCAATTTCACAAGATGGCCTATCGCTCGCTTGACCAAGATGTGTGAAATAATGACAACTTGGTTAGAAATGAAATGTTGGATTCATGATTTTTGGCGTGATAATAGTTTGAGTTGGTCTTATCGGTATTGGTAATAATACCTTCGCGATTTTTGGAATGTGGGTTTTTCTAAAACAACCCGTTGGGTGGTACTTAATTTGTCAGGGAGACTAGTCGAACATTCAAGATGACGTTCTCTTATCTTCGGAGGAATCTTTTCATTGAGACAAGATAGTTGAAGTCCTTAATGATATGGTGGAAACGGTCATGGAGAGGATATATATCAAGATAACAATAATAGATACATTACTAGGGGAAAGGCTCAGTACATTAAGGTTTCGTAGTGAAGTACTTTAAAGTAGACTATGTCTTGGAAGTTAATCTAAGCTTTATTACAACCAAGATCTCTAGCTAACTTAGTTTCTCCCATGGTGTCCGTTGGGAGCACGAACAATTCTTCACACCTTCTTCAGAAATTGTTTTGACAGCTTCTCTGCACGACCCTCCCTATCCGGCACATGCTTTTGATGTGGTCTTTCTTTCCACATCCATGACATGTCATTGTTTCCTATAGAGTTGCTTACAATCTTCTATCTCATGCCCAACTCTTTACAAATCCCACAAGGTATAGGGCATTTTCCATAGTGGTAATATGGGCATATATTACACTTGGGTTTTGTCCCGGCACACCTTACTTCCCGCTTGTTTTTAGTAGTCCTAACCTCAGCCGTCCCTTGACGTTTGCTTGATTGTTGCATTTGATCTTCCTCACCACCATACTCCTAGTTCCTCTTGCTACCATAGTACCCCATTGCTTTGCCTTGAGGCAGTGACTTTGTCAATCCAGGAGTCGCACCAGTAGTTTCTTGAGTGACGATTGGCGCGAATGCAACAACGTTCTTCCGAGTTTGGAGGACATCCCAAGAGTATGCTTCGAGTCTCTTTTCCTCGTGTCCCATCATATTAGGACATAGTTGGGCTAGTTCGCGAAAGCGATTGGTGTACCCCCGAGGTCATTCCCCATCATAGTTAGTCCACGTAGCTCTCTTCCATCATCCGCAGCTCATTTCTTGAGCAAGATTCTCGCAATCATCATTTTCTTCGTGGTGTCCCACCGTGAGTAAGCGGCGCCTATTCCCACTAATCGGACATAAATGTCCCACCATGTGAGGCTTGGTGTCGAAGGTGCAAGTAGCATACTTGACCTTACAATTGTCGAAAGGTGTCCGCTTTTCACGCTTTTACGCCTTTTTTTTCGTTTTCTTGAAACCGGAATTTGCATGAAATATCATATATGATTTAACATTAATTTGAAGATCACATGTGATATTATAGTTAAATCACATATGATATGTAATATCATATGTGATACTAGTGTTAAATCATATATGATAAATCACATATGATATACATATCATATATTGAAAATTTTGAATAAAAAATATTTTCAAAATATTCAAAATTTTTTTTGAAATTTGAATTTTTTATTTTTTTCGAAATATTTTTTTCCAATTTTTTTAAAATTTTTGGAATTTTATTTTTGAAATTTATAAAAATTCAAATTTTTTTTTGGAAAAATTTTCAATATGTTTAAATAGTACAAAACGTAAGAAAAACGGACAAAACGGATGAAACCGATAAAAACGTAAGAAAACGGACAAAACGTAAGAACAACGGACAAAAAGCGGATGAAAGCGGGCAAAACGAAAAAATAGACAAAAGTAAGAAAACGGACAAAAATCTAAGAAAATGTAAGAAAACGGACAAAACGGATGAAAACCGATAAAACGTAAGTAAACTGATAAAACGTAAGAAAAACGACAAAAAGGATGAAACGGAAAAATGACTAAATCTAAATGCCGATGACCATAAGGACTATTATCAAACTTTTTAATCGAAATAAAGTAAATAGATGACCGTGAAAGTCAACGCAAGCCACAAGGACCATTTATGTCATTTTCAAACTTTTGACCGGTAACCTATTAGTTACCGGTCATATTACGTACATTGTTCCAAATTTGAAAGTATTTTGCGACAATGGTAATTTTCAAAGTTCATTGCGTAAATCGTCTGCTTTGAAAAACCATGTTGCGTATCTTTAGCTTTCACCCTAACCCAATTCCCTTACAAGTTGATGCAATTCATCCGTGCAAAATGTGTTCATATTTAGAAAATCAACATAAGCGTAAACACCCTCGTCGAAGGTGATACAACCAACTTTAGTAGAGAAAGTACCATAGTGATGTAGTCTAATAGAAAAAATTAGTTCATCTTCATCACCATCTTCACCAGATATTGCTTCAGTGAAGTTGTACTGACCTTCAGATCTCCATTCACGAACAACCATATTCGAATGAATATTATGAGTTTTGATTCCATACAATGAGCAACATTTATGGGTATTTATAAGTAGAAAAAAGTAGAAAAATGATTTCACCAAACAAAAAGATAAAAACTCGAAGCCTCGCCTTAAAAACTCAAGCTCCACGCCCAGCACCCTGTGCCACGCCCAGTCGGCTCCACGCCCAAGCTTCACCCCTGTGCCACGCCCTGCGCTGTGCCATGCCCAAGCTTCCTGTGCCACGCCTGCACCACCCTTCTCGCCTGTGCGCCCTGAACACGCCCTCACTTTTTACTGGTTTGTATCACGCCCAACCTTCTCGCCCTAGACACTCATTTGCCTAGTTTCTCGCCTCGCCCACGCCAAGGAATTGGTTATACACATGTACGGTTTAAAACATATTACGGTAGAAATCTAACGTCTAATATTGAAAAGTTCATTTTAGAAAAACGTATAGGCGAGGTTTATATGTGTAAAGTAGTAGCAGAAAGTGTTCGTTTAAGAAATTTTCTCTAAAAATTATTTATATTAATAAAGTGAGGGGAGAGAAATAAATATATGATTATTTTTATTATTATATAATGTTAACAGATGGAAAAGACAAGAAATATAAGGTGAAAAAAATACCTAAGCCCACCTACGTAAGAAAACCACCCAAAGGGTCATCTTTTGTCCAATGCTACATATTTGGCTTATAAGTCTAATCCTAAGTACCATTAATGCAAAGGGTCATCTTTTGTACAATGCTACATATTTGGCTTATAATTCTAATCCTAAGAGTGAAAGGTGTGGCTCGCCGTGGCTCGCCGCCGGCCCACGTGGCCCTCGCTGGGCTCGCCATCGGCCCACGCGGCCGCTCACGAGGGCCGCCGCCACACCGCCCTTGTTCGTTCGGGGAGCTCGCCATCCCGACGACGAGGCTTAAATTCGACAAACCACTAGCAACGGATATATATCGGTTATTAAACGGATATAAAATTTATTTTTTTTTAAACCCATCACCCTATAAATAACATATCATATCCACCATAAATAAAACCCAAATGACGGAGGGTATTTCAAAACTTACTTAACTCAAATCCTCCATTTTTTTACCCGTGTCATTTTTTGTATCGCTTTTATTAGTATTTTTTTTTTTTTTTTTTTTTTTTTTTTTTTTGGTTATTATTAAGTTATTTGAAAAATTGAATTTAGTTTATTTGAAAATTGAATAAAAAAAGACTAAAATACACGGTTGGTCCTAAACTTGTAGCGGAGGATCGCGATGGACTAAACCGCATATTCATCGTCGGGGTCCCTATTTCAGGTTTTCACTCGCATAAGTCCCTTTGACCAAGTCAACATCGATTTTGTTTTGTAGTCGAGGTATTTTAGTCCATACACATTTATACTTTTATAACACATTTATATTTTACCCTTCATCTTTCATCCTCTTCATCATCTACCCAAATCATTCATCTCCCAACATCATCATCTCCCAACATTCATCATTCATGTGAGCTCGGTTTGATCACACTCATATCATTTGTACAACAATTAAATTATATGTATAGTCAAACATTGCAATTAAATTATATGTATAGTCAAACATTCATCATTCAGTGTGTTGTAGTACTTGTTAATAACACATTGAGCTTGCATAGTATCCTTAAGTTTGTCTTGCTTTTTACTTTAATTGAGGTCGCATGATGACATTTAGGGTTACAATTTATACATGACTAGTTAACTGACATTCGCGCTTCTTACATGTGCAGACATATCTCGAGATTCAAATCTTCAGGTTCTACTTTAAGTGTACCAAGTGTTCAGCCGAGGTCACCATGAAAACAGACCCTCAAAATTCTGATTATACTGTTGAGTCTGGGGCTGTGAGAAATTTTGAGCCTTGGCGTGCAGAAGATGAGGTGAACTTTAATATAGACTGATTTATCTTTTCGTATTAATGCGTCATATTAGTGGTGGCTTGTTCGACACATCGTACATATTAATGGGTCACTTTGGGATGGGGTTTGCTTAAATGGGAAAAGGGTTATTTAATGCATAAAACTTTTACATCTATTTTATAAATAATACATTATCATGTTTATAGAAAGTTGCAAAATGTGTTTCGGGTCAATCAAGTTGCCTTGCCTGCTTTGACCCACACCAAAATGAGCGGTTCATGTTGATTCTCTTTCTGAAACACACCTATGTTGTTACCTCTATCGCGTGCTAATTTGCACATTGTTACTTGACTCAAATGAAAATATGCACCGCTCTCGTAAGAAGAGGAGCAACGGAAACGTAGATGCGAGAAGATGGGTGATGCCATGAAAAGCTTGGAGAATAGGACACTTGACTCAAAAAGAGATGGACATTCTTTCGGCCTTGGATGAAATGAAGTCCATGAAGGTTTGTGTTTAATTTACTTAATCTGCAGTATGTGTTATAGCTTACATTAAACTTACATTTTTATCAATTTGATTCTGTTATTTAGTTTTCTACCGTTAATTTAACTTAGATTCGCTATTCAAAAAAAATAATAATTATAATAAATAACTTAGATTCTCACCTTTAATTTTTATTGCGATCAAGGCATGCACATGTAATGAACATGATGCTTGAACATTTGCGCAATCGGCTCACCCAAAGATGTATGGTAAAGTTGTTTATAGTTTTGCATACACAAAAGTAATGGGTCCGAAAGCAAAATTTTGGATCATGGTCCGACCATGATCAAGCGATTTAAATATTTGGATCATGACGCTACCATCCCTTAACTGTTGGATCAATGGTTTATTTCTTATAATCATTGGGTCTTGTAAATGGTCAGATTTTTATCAAGATGTCGCCCATTGATAGGACTACATCGACACTACTACCACAGTATGTTCACATTGATTCTTGATTATTTTGCAGCAAGAGGGCAAGCTTGAAGAGGATGATGAAGCCCTGATAAAATCCATATTATTTTGCAATTCAACATTTGTACAGCAATTCAACATTCATCCCAAAAGATTGCAATGTTTGACTATACATATAATTTAATTGTTGTACAAATGATATGAGTGTGATCAAACTGAGCTCACATGAATGATGAATGTTGGGGGAGATGATGATGTTGGGGAGATGAATGATTTGGGTAGATGATGAAGAGGATGAAAAATGAAGGGGTAAAATATAAATGTGTTATAAAAGTATAAATGTGTATGGACTAAAATACCCTCGACTACAAAACAAAAATCAGATGTTGACTTGGTCAAAGGGCCTTGTAGCGAGTGAAAACCTTGAAATAGGGACCCCCGACGATGAATATGCCCGGTTTCGTCCCATCGCGATCCTCCGCTACAAGTTTAGGGACCAACCGTGTATTTTAGTCTAAAAAAAATAAAGTGGTAGTGATGGGCCCCAAATGAAGAAGTTGAGGTTTGTTATGAGGGAGGGGAGTTTGTTGTGGTTAGTTGTGGAGAAGTGATATTTTGATGTGGCTACCGAGGTGACAATGATGAAGAGCTTGAGCCCATCACCACCACACCTTCCGCCTAAGTACCATTAATACAAACAAACTACATATTTAAACTTTTAAACCTAAAATCCACGCTAACCCTACCAACCAAACGGGCCCTAAATTCTTTAGTATATTTTTGGTTTTAGTCTATAAATGCACGTTTTCATAAATGTATGTGTGGAGATCAAAGGAAGCGCTGTGATATCATAATGGGTTTGTGGGTCTGTCAATCCACAACTAATACGTTTAGATTGAGTGCCCGCTTAGATTGTTGATGGGTGTAGGTTTGGGATTATGATTTAGATTTGGAGTTTGATTTGTTGTAGACTTGTAGGCATAAAAAAGTATGATAAATTTGTACATTGTTTATTTGGATATGAAAATTTATTCAAAAGACAACATCTTTTGTATTTTGGTACCAAAAATTAGGGTTTCCTCTACATCTTGTATCGCTTTGAAGGCACCAAATCCCCCAACATATTTCTTAGTACCGTAGTGAGTACCGATTCAAGATGATTCGGTCGAGTTTGGGTCGAAATGATGATCCCCAATTTCAAATAATTTAATTTGTGACACTATCTCATTCTTATAAAGTCCATCTTTGATACTCAAAACTCAAAAGCTTGTTGTTAATCTCTCTTCATGGAGAACAAACACACAAAATAATACTAATATTAGTACTGTGTAGCGTCCAGTATTTACAAATAATCATTTTTGTAACAAATTCAATTTGTAAATGCATGTGTCTGAGTTTAAAGGGGTGTTTGGGTAAAATCACGCTTGCTTAAATGATGTTTGCAAAACCACGCCAAAAGTAAGTCCTTACATTCAATTTCAAAACCACGTTTTGAAGGCAAATTCAATGATAATCACGTTTGCAACCAAACACCAAAACTTGATTATTCACGTTTTAAAAACGTGATAATCAAATAATCACGTTTTCAAAAGGTTGCCAAACACCCCTTAAGTCGTTTTCAAATTTCTTCTATAATAGCAACAAATGATTAATTACTTTAAATGAATATCATTCATATAGTATCAAAGTTAGCTGGCATATAACAAAAGTTATTTTTGTGTTGTTGCATTATAGGCTCTTAATTAATGATGATGTATCACACTCGGGACTAGGTGCTTACATGATATAATCTTGATGCCATTATTTAGATCGACTAAATTAGTTTTAGCTAATTATGTTTGTATATGTTAGATATGAGTAAACAAAATGTCTAAAATCAAACATAATCCTAATGTCTCTTTGACAAATCAATCCAAGACTAGTATTTTTCCAACAAACTCATTTAAACAAGATCATATATACATGCATCACATTTTGAGAACATTATTATGATTAATCACATTCCAACACACAAGTATATCACAAACTACTCCATGAAAACAATCATATCTAAACACAAGATGGCTCATGACTTGACAGAAAACCAAGAAAACCAAGAAAATTATGCGAAAATTACTGTGAAGGCCCTGCAGGGGCTTCGTTGTCCTGCAGAGGACCTCTTTTCTTTGTATTTCGAAAAAGGCCACCTATTTCGCTACAAAGTTGTGTAGAAATGCTTAATGGACACGTGTCGCTTCCCCATTAAATTAACATGCGTAATTAAAAAAAAAAAAAAAAAGGCAATTCGCCTCACCTTTGCAGCGAAATCTGACATTACGTGGGGACACCGACTGACACAAGAGAGAGAAAGCAGTATTTCACCTAAGATTTGTGGCGAAATCCAACATGTGGGGACACCACGAGAACGTGAGCCCCAGCCAATTTTTGACAAAATTCTTTTTTTGCGTTCGAGATCTTTGATGCTACAAAACGTTATGTTATTTTGTATGCTACCAAATTTTTTTTTGTATTTGATGCTACAATATATTTTGCTACAATATATATGCTACCAATAATTTGTTCAATATTTTGCTACAATATATTTGGACTTATTTTTGTTATAAAAATTATGTTATAAAAATGTAATTTAATTTTTGTTATAAAAATGAAAGAACTTATTTTTGTGTTTATGATGGTGTATAAAGTTAGAGATGTCACAGAAAAACAAAATGTATCAGATATTGTCATTATAAAAAACGTTATGTTATTATTGCCTCATATACTTGTAAATTTGTTACTTTAAACTATTTTTACATAAAACACATGCTCAAATAATGTCTATTCAATACAAACATCACTTGTAAAATTCAAATACATAGACGTAATGACATCACTTGGATAATTGAGAATGAAAAGCATGATGCATGAAAAACAAAACATACTACTAGTCACATACAACTTCTACCATATTAAAACCAAACCGATTAAACCAACTATTTGAATCGCATTTGTTGATCATATAGATGTTGAGAGTTGTGTTCTTGGAAGTGTATTGTTGATACACTGAGACCGGTATTGAAGATCATTTTCAAGTGTTTGCGTTCGGTTTCTTGAGATAGGTTGAAATCTTGTTGTGTGTTATGTTGATCATATGTTTGTGATGTGTGTGTGTTTCGAAGATATTGTTGAGATGGGTATGGGTTGTGGTGGTAAGTTTGTGAAGCGTATTGGTTTGTGGGGTATGTGTTGTCACCATATGGTTGCCAAAAGAACGAGTTTTGACCATTTGCTTGATTAGTGTATGTGTTTTGGCCAAATGGTTGCCATGAGAATTGATTGTTTCCATAAAAGTTTGATCGAACGGGTGATGTTGGTCATAAAAGGTGCAAAGTCATGTTGCTCATTAGTTGAAATTCCCTTGCTTTTGTTTACCCTTGCGGTTAGGTGGATCCGGGACAAATGATTTTTGCAATTCGACGGTTATGCCCCGCTTTTTTGCACTGCTACAAAGTATAGTTCTTGGTATTCAATTTTTTTTTAAGGTAATGAACCAAACTAAGCTTACTTCTACAGGTAAGGTCAACGGCAAAATCCTAAAACAACAATTAATAACAGTATATATTATTAACTACACCATAAGCATAAAACAACAAATAATGACATCGGAAGAAGAAAAAATTATTTACCGGAACAACTAGTGCCATATTCACAAACAAACGCGTTAACACCTAACCACTACCACCACCAAACCACCCAAGAATGACAACCACAACCTGTCGCACCACCTACAACAAACCACCACCAACAGCCACACAACCACCAACAACACCACCACCTACAACAAACCACCACCAACAACACAACCACCACCAACTGCCGCACCACTACCAACTGCCACCACCAACTGCCGCACCACCTACCGGCACCACCTCCAACAGACACAACACCACCACCAACAGCCTACAACACCAACAACACCACCTCCAACTCGTTCACCACAACAACACCACCACCAACAACACAACTCGACGGGCAAAAAAAAAAAAAAAAACAAAGAAGATTTTTGCAACTTTGAGAGAGAGAACACTAAAACACCTACTCCATTATCACTACAAATGAATACCCAAACGAATACCCATGCTACTAATCCTACATTTTTTTTATAAAGCCGATCACTCATTTCATATAATTTGCGGGTTATTGTTTTGCTCATTCCCAATGGAGGAGAGTATTTATTTAAAGGTGAGGCGAGAGGCTAGTTTTCTTCGTGTGTCGGTCGGTGTCCCCATCGAATGTCGATTTGTTGCAAGGTGGGCGAATTGCTTTTTTTTTTTTTTTTTTTTTTTAATTACGCACGTTAATTTAATGGGAAGCGACACGTGTCCATTAAGCATTTCTACACAACTTTGTATAAAAATGGGTGGCGCTTTTTCGAAATACAAAAAAGAGATCCTCTCAGACAACGAAGCCTGAGGGTTTTCCAAGTAATTTCGCAAAATTATTATCTGATTTCGTCACTTAACTGTTCACCCAAAAATGAAAATGACACATGAAGTTTGTGTCATTTTCTTTGACCCAAGAGTAATATACTTAGCAAGTTTTGATATGAATCATTGAGTGAAGAATCCTTAAGCAAATTATTAATTAAACATGATAAGTATGTTTTGTTGTTATTAAACATGAAGTTCCTTCGAACATACCTAAACATGATCGTTTTAGCATGCTTCAAATTAATTAATATATTTTTAAATTTTCTCGATCATTCTTTCCTTCATTAATTAGTATCTTTGGTAATTTTTCTCGATCATTCTATCCCTCTCTGTATACATACTAGGCTAATTATTGCTTTTAAAATGACTGTCTTTTCACAACAGAAAACAAAAGTTGAAATTCTTTTATTTTTATTTTTTAAACGACACTACCTCGAATTGACTCACAGCTAAACCATCTAAACAGGCGGGCCGCAGGACCGCACCATTAGTAAAGACCAAAAGAAAATCCTAGAACTCACGAACCGTCTTAAAGAAAATCCGGATTTTCATTATCTCTTGCGAGACTCACGGCTTCACACAATTATATTTTAGACGTAATTAGGCATGCCTAGTTAATTTGTGCACCAAAACTTGCAATTGATTTGGTAGTAGTTTTCACAACCAAATGTGGTGGGACAATATGATCGAGATCGATGTTTCGTATTGGAAAAGTATGATGGTAAGATTTTGGTTCTGATTAGATATCATTACATATTTATGTGACTCCATTTGGGCCCTTAATCTATTTGTTCCTAAGCTTTTAAGGAAATGAAAGAGCTCAATACCTAAAATGACAATGCAAGGTATAGACAATGATAAGCCTTTGATGATTGATCAACACGACTCAAAATTTCTAATCAAATTCATCAACATGAAGGTTTCGAGTTTACGAGTATGCACCACAATAGATAACTAGAAAATTATGACATTGAACGACTAGATATCGTGACCGGCCATGCATCGTGAAATCGTTTACGTAACTTATGTTGTCTATTGAGTAGAGAACTTATGCTGATCTGGGTCAAGTTGGTAATAAAATCCATGTTCAACATCGCTATCAGGGACGGAACCAAAACCAAATATGACTTGGTCTACAAATTTTTTGAAACCGTAATATAGAAACACATTTCGATAGACCGGGTGCATTTTAGATACACTTAAGAAAAATCTCTGTTGTAAAAATCGGTCCAGGCGTCCGATTAATCCCCGCATAATCGCTGATCGCTCACTAAGCGCCTTGATTTATCATAATCGGCCTATTTAATCGTTTTGGTCAAAGATCGATTAAAAATCGGTCAACAAATCGACTAATCGGAATAAATCGGATTAATCGGACAAAATTACTTAAAAACTTTCAATAAAATCGCTTAAAAATGGGTCAACAAACCGATTAATCGGACAAAATCACCAAAGAATCGCTTAAAATGGTCAACAAACCGAATAATATATATGTTTATTATGAACTTTGAAGAATTATGATTATGTTTATATTTGAACACTTGAAATATTTGAACTTTGACGCACTACGCTTATCTCAAATATATAATATAATATAATATCTAATATTACAATTTTGTGTATAAAATTTACAATCCAGATTAATCCTCGATTAATCGCGCTAACCGATTAATCATTGGCCTACACGACCGCCATCACCAGGCCTGGCGATTTTTGGCCTCGAGAAAAATTGATGTTTTTTATTCAACCAACATCACATCGAAAAATTCATGGGAGTTACGGAGATCCGCGAAACCCCCGATTCGCCTCTGATCGCCACGGATATCAGACTTGTGATCACCGCACCAAGTTTTGTGGAAACAGGAAAGATGCATTTGACTTTCGACCACATAATATATTCCACCATTATTATTCACAAAATTATACTTAAATTTAACATACAACTAATAGATATTTTAAACCATGGGGACAAAACATGGACCACTAAAAGTCGTTAAGCTTGTATTTTCTTAATAAAAGTTTGGGCATCCCTTAATTTTAAAGGAAAAGTTAAAGGTGGCAAAGCAGGCAGCAAGACGGCTTAAACCAAGACGGCTGTAAACTAGCAGCGAAACCAAGCGAGCAGTGAGCGAAATGGGCACGTTATACAAATCGCTTAATAAAAGACTTAAAAGCATTTAAATAAATTAAACTAAATGTAATATCTTATTTATATTAAAAAACTTAAATATATTATATATAATTTTTTTTAAAACGATCGTAATATTCTACAATTGAGAAAAAAAAATGTCTTAGATTAGTCTTGATTTAAGTTTTCGATAATATATATGCTTCATTTAAAAAAGTAGGAAATTTAAATGATTGCCCATTTAAGAATCTTTTCTTTTAGGACATTTTACCACCTCTAGAAAAATTACAAGTGGTTAAGCGTTTTGTTGAAGTTGTTTGGCGTGGGATTGTTATATTTTAAGGTTATAGCTTCAAGTGTCGTTGCCTAAAAAAAAATTGATTATTTAACACAACAAAGTGACAAACACCAGAAAATTATTCTATCACGATACCATATTGAATAAAGTTCCATATTCTCTTATATGCAACAAAGATAAGAGGGTGGGTGTGGTAATGACGCCAGCTCTTTATTCACACATCAGCGTCACGCGTCAAAGATATGACACCTCCACAACTAATCACAACAACCCTTCCATAAGAACCTTAACCTCTTCGTTTAGGACCACCATTACTGGGTTTATTCTTTTATTTAATTTTCCAAATAAACTAAATTTATTTCATTAAAAATAAAAATACAATACATAACATAATAAAAACATATGAAACATAAAATAAATATACGATAAAAAAACATACGCAACTTAATAAATACATCAAATTATAACGAAACTAATTATTTGGATTCATTTGTTGAAATTGTTCCTATTGAAGTTGTTGCCAAACATGCTCGATGAGACATCGTTGAAGCTTTGCGTGTTTGCGTTTATCATGTAGTTCTTTGGTTTTTTCCTTTGCAACTCGCAACGCTCAATCCATGTCCGTTGTAAATTTGGTGTCGAGAAATATATGTTTCAAAGAATGCTCGGATATCGCAAATTGTTGATCTTTCAAAATCATGTTATGCAATATGATGCAGAAGTACATGATTCTCCATAACTTCTAATAGTAAATTGTCGCGCGGTTGGGCAATGATATGCCAACGTCCCTGGAGGACACCACAAGCTCTTTCGATATCTTTTCGAGCACTTTCTTGTTTCGCTTTGAATGCGGCATTTTTGGGTTACTTGCAATCAGAAATGACTTGACAAAGATGCCCACTCCGGGTAAATTCCGTCGACTAGATAATACTCTTGCTTAAATTTAGACCAGATACTTCATACTCGACCTGGGGCGATGTCATCAAGCGGTCGTCAAATAACGGAGAATTATTTAAAACCGTTAGATCGTTATTCGCACCCGCTACCCCAAAAAATGTATGCCAAATCCACAAATCATATGAAGCAACGGCTTCAAGCATTACAGTTGAATATTTTTATCACCTATGTGAAATTGGCATTGCCATTCTTTCGGACAGTTTTTCCATTCCAGTGCATACAATCGATGCACCCCAACATTCCGGAAGCTTATGAGCAGATGTTATGTGCATGGTATAAGTGACGAATGTCATCCTCATCTCGGTTTTCTTAAAACTCCTTAGTATATAGATGGATTATGCACATAGTAAAAAAATCTAGCAATCGCGTGCGGTGTTCACCTATTCGTAAATATTCATCTAATGCATCGGTGCTACCTGTAAGCCAATTGGCGTAGTACCCACGTGCATTTCATAATCACACTAAAACTCATTACACCCCTACAATCCTGGTGCGCACTCTAAAGAAATCAAACGCTTGGGAAGAGGATGATGAGTTTGAATATACGTTTCAATACCTCAGACTATTTGTAAAATAGACTACGACTCATCTGAAAATGACGCCTAAAATTATCATCCAGTATATTTTGGGTTGTGACCAAAATTGTCGACAGTAGACGTCTTCAACAACTTCACGCTCACGGACGTATCGACGATGGGTTGCGGGACCGGCTTCTTGTTTTTGCAACGTTTGCTCTGCCTCAAACTCTTGAATAAAAATTTCTAGGTCCGCTTAACTCTTCATATCCACTTTCACCTTAATAAGATGATTCACCGTGTAACTCATGTTTATATTGATTGAAATGGTTTAGTATTTTGATTGAAGATGAAGGAGATGAAGATGATAAAATAGTGGATATGATATATTATTTATACTGGTGGTGAGTTTAAAAATAAATAAATAAATAAATAAATAAAATGGTTGTATCCGTTTAATAACGGATATATTTTGATTTTCAAATATATCCGTTGGTAGTAGTGGGTTTGTCAGGTTTTTTACCTTCGTCGTCACCATGACGAGCAGCTCCACGGCGAAGGACGCCAGTGTGGCGGCGGGGCACGACGAAGTGCCAGGTAAGCTCACGGCGAAAGATAACGATCCCACACCCTCCGCTCTAATAATACATATAGTATTGGAAATAAATTAGTCATCTTTTATAAAGACCACTCGAACTATTGACCTATTGGATTCCTATTGATTAGGACAAAAATACGAATAAAGATTGTTTTACGTATTTAAACCTTCAACCGTGTTATTAACTAGCATTTTAAATTTACTAGACCGTCTTCAGTACAGCGTGAATAAAATTTTATAATGCGTATAGTTTTAGTTATAAAAAAAATTTATTAGTTATAAACGAAAAATAATAAAAGTTTAGGAATTTAAGTTTTAAACTAAATGAAAATAATATGGGTTATGAGTTATAAACTAAAATAATAATAAAAGTTTATGTTTTTCATATATAATTTTCTCATTTTTCACTTTTATTAATATTAAATTTTCTTTATATATAGTATAAACTAGCTTATAAGACCCTTTGACACCGGGTTATTTTTTAAAAAAAATAGATAAATGAGATTATAATAAAAGTAATAAGATGAAAAAAGATGTTGCAAAAAGATAAAAATTAGTATGTAAACAAAATAAGAAAATAATGAAAAAAACAAATAGTGAATCATATTTATTAATATGAAGTCATAAGTAAAACATTTGTGTGAATTACAATAAACATGTAAAAAACAAATTGTATCACATTAAGTGAATATCCGAACATACCGTTGATAAGCGATCGAAAGACCGTGAAGAACCTCTTTATAGACTACATTTGTAGTAGTCTTTAATAAATTACTATCGGCATCGAAATAACAACCTTCAAACCTTTTTGCTTTTTACGTGAAAGAGCCACATATAATTGTCTGTGTGAAAGCGAAGTGGTAGGTATAAACCAACTTTCGAAAGTGATTGTCCTTGGCTCTTGTTTATCGTCATGGCAAAAGAAACGGACATGCGAAATTGTTTGCGCGATCTTGAGTGGTAAATGTTTATCCGTTGGAGTAATTTTCAACCTTGGAAGTATAACCGTATTCCCAAAATGTGTTCCGTTAATTATTTTGGCTTGAATAGACGCACGCGTTAATTTAGTCATGAAGCATTGTCCCATTACATAAACCTTGTGATTGATTAATGTTTCTCAACAACATTATTGGGTCATCAACCTGCCACCCATTGAAGTAAACGCAAACATCTTTGTTGTATGCGTTTAATGTTGTTTATGAAATTTTGACTTTTGATGTCGTCATTGCGAATAAATCAAGTAACTGTTTTGGGCAGGAGGTGCTTGTGGAAGAGAAATTTTCCTCACACAAAGATATGGAATAAGCTTTTCCCAGCGGATTAGCATTCCCTTGTTTTGCTTCGCTTCCCATAATAGAGCATGACATTCTTTACACTCGAACGTAGGATCGCCAATGTCATAGCACTCTGCACTCACGTAAAATGATATATTTGAATTAACTGCCTAAGAAAGAGCATCAAAATTGTGCAATTATGGAAGAATAATATTGACTTATACCTTCAGATATACCGACGTATTTGTCGTAAACTTTCCTGACAGGTCCATCTTCATCAAGATTGAAAACTAAATTTTTAGTTTTTATATGGACCATATAGGAGTAGATCCAGTTCTGCTCATAAAAAACAATCATCTAAAAAATAAGAATTCATCTAAAAAATGGCAAATAAAAGTTTAATATGGACCTCATGGGAAGTAGATCCACCCTGCTCATAAAAAAATCATCTAAAAAATGCCGCATAAAAAGTTTATATGGACCATATAGGAAGTAGATCCAGTCCTGCTCATCGAAAACAATCATCTAAAACAATCATATAGGAAGTAGATCCAGTTCTGCTCATAAAAAACAATCATCTAAAAGATAACAATTCATCTAAAAATGCCAAATAAAAAATTTAATATGGACAATATAGGAAGTAGATCCATTTATGCTCATAAAAAACAATCATCTAAAAAATAACAATTCATCTAAAAAATGTCAAATTTTTAGTTTTTATATGGACCATATAGGAGTAGATCCAGTTCTGCTCATCAAAAACAATCATCTAAAAAATAAGAATTCATCTAAAAATGTCAAATAAAAAGTTTAATATGGACCATATAGGAAGTAGATCCAGTCCTGCTCATCAAAAAACTCATCTAAAGAATAACAATTTATCTAAAAACTGTCGCATAAAAAGTTTATATGGACCATATAGGAAGTAGATCCAGTCCTGCTCATCGAAAACAATCATCTAAAACAATCATATAGGAAGTAGATCCGGTTCTAACATAAAAAACAATCATATAAAAATAACAATTCATCTAAAATGCCAAATAAAAATTTAATATGGACCATATAGGAAGTAGATCAGGTTACGCTTATAAGAAACAATCATATAAAAATAACAATTCATCTAAAAGATGCCAAATTTTTAGTTTTTATATGGTCCATATAGGAGTAGATCAGGTTCGCTCATCATAAACAATCATCTAAAAATAAGAATTCATCTAAAAATGCCAAATAAAAGTTTAATATGGACCATATAGGAAGTAGATTGAGTCCTGCTCATAAAAAAAATCATCTAAAAAATAACAATTCATCTAAAAAATGCCGCATAAAAAGTTTATATGGACCATATAGGAAGTAGATCCAGTCCTGCTTATCGAAAACAATCATATAGGAAGTAGATCCAGTTCTGCTCATAAAAAACAATCATCTAAAAAATAACAATTCATCTAAAAATGGCAAATTTTTAGTTTTTATATGAACCATATAGGAGTAGATCCAGTTCTGCTCATCAAAAACAATCATCTAAAAAATAAGAATTATAGTATAGAGTACAATGCTTGTAAGTAATAATGTAATAAACGGCCATGTACGTGAGCTCCAATCTTGAACGCCTTTAAAAAGCAAGTGTATGTAGTGAGAAGTTGATGAAGTGATAAACCAATAAACATTTATTGACAACCTAATAAAGTATAAAAAATAAGGTGTAAGTAAAACATTTGTGTGACTGATAAAACATGTAAAAAACAAAGGCATTTCACATGATATTAATATTCATACATACCTCTTGAAACTTGATCAAAGACAGTGAAGAAGCTCTTTGTAGACTACATTTGTATTAGTCTTTGATAAATTACAATCGGCATCGAAACAACAACCTTCAAACCCTTTTTGCTTTTTGACGTGAAAGAGCCACATATAATTGTCTATGTGTGAAAGCAGGACGTGGTAGGTATAAACCAACTTTCAAATGTGATTGGCCTTGCTCTTGTTTATCGTCATGGAAAATGAAACCAACAGAAATTGTTTTCATACGATCTTGAGTGGTAAACGTTTATCGGATGGAGTAATTTTCAACCTCGAGTATATAACCGTATTCCCAAAATGTGTTCAGTTAATTATTTTGTCTTGAATAGAAGTTCGTGTTAATTTAGTGACTTGAAGCCTTGTCCCATTACATAAACCTTGTGATTGATTAATGTTTCTCAGCAACATTATTGGGATACCCACCTTCAATGCAAGACTATGGATTAAATCATTCGGTACACCAATTAAGGAGTGACACCTCATTTTAGAATCATAGCTTAAAGACCCGTGGATTTACGGGGGTTTTATATAAATATGAAAATGAGATAATAAGAAAACAACCAACGTAAACATGTTCCAGTAATATATGAAAGAAACAATGAGTTAATAGATAAATTATTGGGCAATCAATTGAGTTTGTAACAATTAAGATAATAAACATCGTTGCCGTTGTCGTCTCCAAATTTGACGGTCTTTAATAGAAAATGACGTATGTGAGCGCTAATCAATTATTTAGCAATATGAAAATGAGATATTAAGAAAACAACAAACGTAAACATATTCTATTAATTTATGAAATATTAGATACTACGGGAGTTATAAGTGAAACAATACATGTTGTAACAATAAGAATAATAAAAATAGGAGCTTACACTCATCTGCTTATCCACTATAAATTTACTTATCATAATGAGTACATGCCGTTTAACAATGAGATAATAGTGAATTATTCTACAATCAGTTGAGTTTGTAACAACTAAATAATAAACATCGATACCGGTGTCGTTTCCAAACTTAACGGTTGTGAGCGCTAATCAATTTGATAGCAAATGTCCATTACATGCACACATAATATTCCATAGAAAATGTATGTAACTAAAAGCCGTTTGTGATTTATAATGTATTATATATTTGAAATATGGTAATGAACTTGTGATATGTATATTGTACATACCTCTTCAACCTTGTTCATAGACATTGAAGTACTTTTTGTACACAACATTGGTAGTAGTTTTAGACATATTGTCTTCTTAAAACGGGTAAACATACATATATAATTTTATTTTCAAGAATAGTACTATAATTTAGTAGGCTATCTTTATGATTTTGTTTTTACATTAAATGCCATGTATAATTGATCATTTGATAATATAAACGCTTGCATATATTTTATACATAACAAAATAGAGATGAATTTCACAAAAATAAGAATCTCAAAACAATTATCCGTAAATAATAACATGACAATTGTACAAAATGATTCTCCGTAAATGATGAAATGACAATCCAACTAATCGGTACAACACTTCTAAAGGAGGGTACATTAAAACAAACCTTCAAAAAAGCAACTCCGCCAGAATTCTTTGCTAATCTCCCCTAAAGCTTTTCCTTATCATAATCGGAAGCACTTAATTAGGCCAATGATCATTCTTTGTGTGACAAGATACCATCACAATATTAGGCACACAATGGAGCTTTAAACAAATATAACATTGTTATTATACATAGACTTAACATCTTTATCGAAACTCACAATTTCGAATGGCGCGTGTGTAGCCACCGTAAAATTTCACTATCATCAACCTTCGTATTAATAAAATAGATTGTTTATCAAAACTTATTTGAGCATTTTAGCATGTACGCTTTATTTATTGCATAAAAATTTATGCAACTCCGAGTAGTCTCATTTAATTATGCCCAATATTTACCGATAATCGAAATCGGTCTCACAAGAAATTTTCTTGTCTTCTGAGCATGCACGCTGCATCTATTAACTAAATTAATTATGGCTAAAGTCAAATAAATATTTCTACGAGTTAGAATTAATATTTTATTTTTATATTTTTAGTTACCTTTATAAAAACATACTAAATTATATATTATACGTCGGTCAAAAACATCAAACCGGGACACCGTGACTCACATTTAAGCTCAAATGGGACACGATATACACAACGAGAATTTGAGGTCCCTTCTTCTTTTCTTCCTATAACCGAATACCCACAAGTACCCCCCATCTCTTCCCAAAATCATGCAAATGAAATGACTTGGAACATAATTTAAGAAATAAACCCAATGTCCAACATGTATCTAGAAGAGTTGACTTATGAGAAGCATGTTTCCCATGCACCAACTCACTTCATCTCTTCTCTTGTCCTTGCATCAGCCGTATACCACCCAAGAGGAGCCAAAAACCATGTGCTTATATTCCTAGGTTGTAGTAAAATCAACTTGCATGTATCTAGGTCTACAATAACCTTTGGTCATTAACCAAACGACTTTCTCCTCTTTGCTTCTTAAAACCAACGAGCCTTAGCTCATTCCACATTTCACTTACAAACATTTCATTCAAAACCTTTAAGTGTATGCAAGGTATAACAATTTGAAGTTTGGTTTTCCCTTGGTTGGCTCTAGCTCAAATCGACACTCACACCTTTCCACACCCTCATTAAAACACCCAATCACTCAAAGGAAAACTAAGGTAACGAGCATAAGGGTTTAGAAGCAAGATAGTCGGGTTTACTTTGGAAAACATATCGGGTTCTTTTGGTTACCATACTACTTCTACGTGCTCTCCACCACCATTCTTGGTGTCGTAAGTTCTTTCCTCTTTTCTTTTCTTCCGTATATAGAATCGACATGATTTCTTAAGTATTTGCTAACATATCGATGCATTCTCACGGCACTTATACACGACCTTATTGCAACTAGCTACGTTGACAAACCAACTATATTTTGAAACCAACCCATTTCATACATCTATGATTTGTTTAGCATACAATCTTTAAACATAAACAATGACATAAACTTTACGTAAACTCGATGCTTATAAACTTGACATTCTCATCATGTGCTATTTAAGCTTATGTGGTACCTCTTTAAAATAAAACATGCATGCTAAACTATAAACATAATCATCTTGGTTTATTCGATTTCAACACAAGTTTAGTAACCTTGGGCTCAACTCACAAACCAAGACCCATTATACCATACGAGAGCTTGTTAGTAACAAGTACTCGATTCACTAGAAAATAAGCTAGATGAGAATCTCACTAGCTCGACTTGAACTTCTTCGTTTAAAAACTCATATCGAGTCTTGTCAATAAACATCAAAACGAAACAAGCCTCTTGGTTCACTACGGCATCAAACGACTCGTCAAATGCTTCACCATATTCATGTCTTACTTGAAAACTTGGGGTTGTAAAACAACCTTGGAGAAGAAACATAAAGTCATGCCTTGCATGCAAAAACTTTCGAAATGGCTCTTTGTGAAGATTTTAAAACTAACATGAAGCAATGACGCACCCATTAAATAGAACCAAACTGAAAATCCTAACACAAAAGAGTCCCTAGCTCGGTTGGTGGGGCGTGGTCCTGGCGAAATGGTTGGGGTTCAGCGCCCATGGCGGTTGCCCTTTCTTTTCTTTTTTGGTTATACTTGTAACTTTCGAACTTGGCACAACTAGTCCCCAAACTTGGCACCTCTTGTCATATTTCTCAAAGTCTTTTATAAACTTTGTAAAACTAATACTAACATTTCAATTTCAACCCCTACTTTGAACCATTTAACACATCTTCTTAAAATACTTATAAATATGAAACTTATATAAACCTTACAACTTTGGACCCTCCAAGATCTACACTTAACGCTTCCTATCCTAAAACTTCTAAAAGATAATAAACTTATATTTTCTACAAGTCTTCGTCACATAAATAAAATTTGTACATATTTCTATTTGACAACCACATTTGTATAAACTAGAAAATATAATACTTTTCTAAATATAATATTTTCTAACTTAGATACAATATATATGGTACATATATATATATACTTTTCAAACTAAGCAAAATCAAATAAATATAAGTCGATTGTAATTATTTCCGCTTTAATAAATATACTCGAGCAAATTCTATTACTGAATGCATCGTAAACTATTCCATTCACTTCTCAAAGAGCCAAAGACTTATAAACATTTGAAACTTATTTAAACTTAACTGCTACACACTGGCGTTAATAAACACAAACTCTCGAGAATGCTTCAACCGTTTTAAATACACTAAGTCATGCATAAAAACAATAAACTAAGACTTGCCATGCTAAATTATAGGTCGCATGGACGGTACCTCGTGCTCATCCTACTTGATCTTACACTACTCGGATACCACGTGCTAAGGTGAGTTCATAGCCTCGCCTTTACTTATTTATTTCAAACCCCGAGGAGATGCATGCTATAAACTAGAGCACAAGTCTTTTCTTAAGCGTATGCTTATCGATCATTATTATTATAGCCTAGGTTGCTCGCCATAAGTCCCTTACATCATGAACCATTAATCACTTGCTAGTGAACGCGAATATTGTGGATAGTACTATGGGAATTAACGACCCGACTCGGTTATCGAAATAACCGGGCGCACTATATTGGTTAACTATGGAATTGGCAATTCCATCTCGAGGGCAATATTATTACTTACGCCAAGAATTAGGTGTATCACGATTAGTTTGGTGTCATGAGCTTAGCGTAATAATAATCTATGTTTTCCATGGTGATTGTATTGAAGCAATTATCATCTCTTACTTGTGTTCAACTTATTATTTAAACCTATGAATATCACTCAACATTTTTGTTGACCTTTTTAAGCATGCTCATCTCAGGTACAAACTAGAATTTCAGGAAGGCGTGGAGCGGATGTCGTGGGACATTTGAAGTGGTGTCATTTTCAGTTAAAGTTATCATTTCATAAATATTTAAACTATCTTTTGTGTAACTCCAAAACATGTGGTATTCTCTTTTTGTGTTTCTAAACATTGAGATTTATGAAATGGTAACTACTTTTTATTAAAACGTCTCTTTAGAGCCGCTTTTCTATAACTTGACTACGATCCTCTAAGTAATACCCGATTAGTCTTCCATTTGTCACATTGTGATTTTGGGGGTGTTACAGATTGGCATCAGAGCCTAGGTTATAGAGAACCAACTTGTATTTTCAAAACAAATTGGACTATAACCACGTTTTCAAACGGACCATTTTACACCACCACTTCACGTCCTCCGCGCCTACTTCGTACCGATAACATGTAGGAGATTCACCTAGTAGAGACTACATGACTAGTAAAACTTTGCATGATAAACTTATGATGATAGCTTTCATTTGGTTAGGCATTTAGATTTGCGTGGCAGATTATGCGCGACTAACTAAATCTTATTTACTGCATGACTTTATTTACTTATGAGTACATATTTTCTTTTGGGTTGTTACAAGACTATGTCGTCTGCTACTCACCCGATCGACCGACATCCGACAAGATGGAGGATGCTATGTCTTCGACTCTACTCGGCTCTCGTTACACCCATGTCTTCCGAGAGCGAGCCTTTGAGGAGGGAAGTCGCTACCACCCCACTTGCTTTGACCTTACTCGGCGTTTGCCGTCTTTGGTCCCTCACTTATGACAAATATTTGGAGTCACAGCGGTGGCTATCACCCTCGATGTTATGTCCCGACACACTCGTCCACCGATTCCTTATCTTCGCTCTTGTCCATCACCATTGCTATCCGCCGCGGCGAAGGCGAAGCTAGGTTCTCAAACCCCACGAGCCCGCGCCGTTGGCCAGACCATTCCGCTCTATCAAAGAAGGGTGCTACCTTCATACATCTTGCTTTCGGAAGCGAGTAAAGGCACCCACCACTTTTATTCCACCATCGACATACCATCATCCTCCCTTTTCCACCATCATTACACTGCACCACCACTGCACTGCTTTCACCACTACCACCACCTACCACATTCATTTACCGACCACCACTGCATCTTGCTCTCATCTCATCCGTGCACCATCACCTATGATGACGCACACCGAGCGAAATGACATCTCTTGGGAAGAGAGCCCGTCTCTCACCCACACATTCGCACTTATTACAGTGCTATGTTTGGTACTTCGAGCCGAGAGCCGTGGGAGGGTCGATGCCGACGTTGGTCATACATGATGCCACTCATTAGTCGATGGAGGTCGGAGGAGGGCGCACCTAGCGCCGGGAGCTTGGGAGCATCGGTTTCTTCTGCTTGAGACTCTTCCTTTCACGGAGAACCCTTCATCATACTATTCCATTGATAGCTGCCCGAGTTCTACGATTTGAGGATCGGCTCGAGGATGTTGTGGCATTTGTTGATGAGGTTCCGTTAATACGCGCCGAGAACATCGAAGATGAGGTTGGAGAGCTCCCGAAAGGGAGGAGTACGATGGAGAGAGCTTGAGAGGATTGGTTCCCAGTGAGAGAGCTAGTGGAGCGATTCTGATGTTAGAGAGGAGGATGGAGTCGATAGGTTAGGGCCGCTAGACAGAGCCGAGATGTTGGAGGGTTGTGCGACGACGGTCGAGAGAGATGACTATCATGGAGACGCGTTACTCTTTGCTGGAGAGATTGGAGGCACGAGATAGAGGTAGATGAGTGGCGAGCTAGTCCATGACCTCGGCCGATTGAGGAGCACACCGATGACCTCTAGAGTGGTGATTCATCTATTTAGTCTTTTGGTACCTTAGCACGCCGATGTGGCACTAATAAAGGCATTGTATTCGCATGTTTTGTAAACTATCGAACAAGCTATTTATCACGACATTGTATGGTTTTGTATCACTATGTATGGATGATAGACCTATGACATTATGGTTGTTGTTTCTTTATGTTCTCATGTATGATGATCTTTCTTATTTATCGATGTATGAATCGAAGTGATCATTTATATATATATATTCTCTTGTGTGGTTCTGACATGTTACGATTCTTCTTATGATGATTATACTCTATTGATATAATGTGATGATCTTGACTATTATGAAATTTTTTTTATAATAATTCACAATTATGTTGAATGATTCTAAAATTTGAGTGTATGTCTTTAGAAAAATGGCAAGAACAAGAACTACCCCTACCTCTACTGGAACTCCCGAGATGACCCCTGAAGCAATTCGGAGGCTAGTTACTAATGAAATCGGTGCTGCTTTTGCTGCAAGACCTGCTGGAGCAGCTCGAGCAAATGAAGCTCCAAATCAAACCAACCAGAATGAAGCTGTGGCAAATCGCAAATGTGGATACAAAGAATTCATGAATTGCAAACCTACTTTCTTCAAAGGAACTGAAGGCGCAGTTGGCCTTATTCATTGGATCGAAAGATCCAAATCAGTATTTCTTTTAAGTGATTGCTCGGAAGATTGCAAGGTGAAATTTGCTCGGTACTCTACTAGAAGATGCATTGTCTTGGTGGAAGGCTCATGCCCAACCTATTGGCATGGAAGAAGCCTACAAAACCACTTGGTGAATCAAGCAATTGTTGATGAAGCAATCTTGTCCAAGGACCGAGATCAAGAAACTTGAAGATGAATTCTATCATCTGACTACTAAAGGCAATGATCTCAAAACCTACTTCAAGCGTTTCCAAGAATTGAAAGCTCTATGCCCTTCCATGATTACTGATGAAGTTAAGTTGCTGGAAAATCTCATTGGGGGATTACCCCGAAGCATTGAGGGCAATGTTACTGCATCGAAACCCAAAACAGTGGAAGAAGTAATCACAATTTCCTACCAACTCATGGATCAAGTCTTGAAACATGGATCCGTGCAAGGCAACAACGACAACAAAAGGAAGTTTGATGACCGTCGAGGTAACACTTCAAACAACTTCAACCACAACTCTTTCATTCACAGCAATAACCGCAACAACAACAACCAAGGCCGCAACAATCACAATCAACACCGCAATAACAACCCCAACCCATATCACCAAAACCGAAACAACCACCACAATCAACAAAACCGTAGACAAGAAGTTGTGAGGGCTTATGCCGCTACACCGTCAATGGAAGAGGCTATCTTGGACCACACCCTTTGTGCACTCGATGCAACCTACATCATGTGGGACGTTGTACTATTAAGTGTGGGAAGTGTAACAAGGTGGGCCATACCCACAAGGATTGTCGAAGCCACTCTACATCGGAAGTAACCTCCAACCCGTGGGGATAACTTGCTTTGGATGTGGAGAAGGCGGGCATGTCAAGAGTAGATGTCCAAAATCTGACGGAACAACAACAACAACAATAACAATAACCTGCTAGAGCAAGAGCTTATGTGCTAGGAGATGGAGATGCACAAGAAAACCGGACGTCGTTACGGGTGCGTTTTCACTCAATCATCATTTAGCTAAAGTGTTATTTGATTACGGGCCGACAAAAGCTTTGTGTCTTCTAAGTTTGCACCCTTACTAAAAGTCACCCCAACCGTCCTAGATACCACCTATGAAGTAGAGCTAGCCGATGGAAAAATAGTAGGAACTAACACTATCCTTCGAGGTTGCAACCTATCTTTATCAAACCACCGTTCGATATAGACCTTATGCCTATTCAACTTGGTAGCCCGATCTTGTCATTGGCATGGATTGGCTATCCAAGAATCGTGCGAGAATCATCTGTGACGAGAAAGTCGTTCACCTTCCTCTCAATGGCAAAACTCTAACCATTCGGGTGATCGTAGTAAAACCCGATTGAATATCATCTCGTGCGTCAAAGCGCAAAGTACATAGAAAAGGATGCCACATTTTCTAGCACAAGTAACGGAGAAGAAGAAAGCGGATGAGAAACAACTAAAAGGCGTCCCGTGGCTAGGGATTTTCAGTATTTCACAAGACTTGCACAGGTCTTCCCCGACTCGGCAAGTAGAATTTCAAATCGAGCTAATGCCGGGAGCGGCACACGTGGCACGAGCACCTTATAGATTGGCACCTTCGAACTACAAGGTGTCCGACCAACTTCAAGAATTGTCCGAAAAGGATTCATTCGACCGATTTCTTCGCCTTGGGAGCTCGGTCTTATTTGTCAAAAAGAAGGACGGATCTTTTCGATATGTATCGATTACCGTGGTGAACAAGCTAACGGTGAAGAACCGATATCCATTGCCTAGAATTGATGATTTGTTTGATCAAGCTGCAAGGGTCAAGCCGTCTACTCAAGATTGATCGAGATCCGGGTATCACCAACCGAGAGTTAGAAGGAGATATTCAAAACCGCTTTCCGAACACGATATGGCCACTATGAGTTCAAGTGATGCCATTTGGTTTGACAAACGCACCGGCGGTATTTATGGACTGATGAACCGAGTGTGTAAACCTTACTTGGACAAATTTGTGATTGTGTTCATTGATGACATTCTCATTTACTCCCATGACAAGGAAGAGCATGCGGAACACTTGAAAGCCATTTTAGAGCTACTCAAGAAAGAAGAGCGTATGCTAAGTTTTCCAAGTGCGACTTACGGATTCAAAAGTTCAATTCCTTGGTCACGTGATAGATAGTAATGGTCTTCATGTTGATCCTTCAAAATCGGTCGCCAAAGATTGGTCATCCCCTACTACCCTACCGAAATACGCCAATTTTAGGTCTTGCGGGTTACTACCGAAGATTTATCGAAGGATTCTCGAAAATCGCTAAACCTCTAGCAGAGTTAACCCGAAAAAGAAGAATTTTGGTGGGGTGAGGAACAAGAGTTAGCCTTTCAACTCTTGAAACAAAAACTTTGCGAATCCCCTATCTTAGCCTTACCCGAAGGAGTGGAAGATTTTGTGGTCTCTTGTGATGCATCACACCTAGGGTTAGGTGCGGTATTGATGCAAAGAAACAAGGTGATCGCTATGCTTGCGACAACTCAAAACTCACGAAAGAACTACACTACCCACGACTTGGAATTAGGAGCCGTGGTTTTCGCTCTCAAAATATGGAGACATTATCTATATGGAACCAAGTGTACGGTGTTTACCGACCATAAAGTCTCCAACACATTCTCGATCAAAAGGAGTTGAACATGCGACAACGCCGATGGCTAGAATTGCTTAGTGATTACGATCGTGAAATCCGTTATCACCACGGAAAAGCAAATGTCGTGGTGATGCTCTTAGTCGAAAGGATCGACCTAAACCTCTTGAGTAAGATCTTTGGGAATGACAATTAAGTCACCCTTCCATCAAAAATCCTTGAAGCTCAGTGAAGCTCTCGAACCCGAAAACCGTCCCAACGAAAGAATCTTTGGAATGCCGGGGAAAGCGAGCGGTTTTGCACAAAGATCGGATGGAACCTTATGTTTTGGCGATAGAAGTTGGATACCACTTTATGGAGGAATACGGAACTCATCATGCATGAGTCTCACAAGTCTAAATATTCCATTCACCGGGATCCGACAAAATGTACCAAGATCTCAAGAAGCTTTATTGGTGGCCAAACATGAAAGTCGAAATTGCAACGTCGTTGGAAATGTCTCACATTTTCGGGTCAAAGCTGAATGTCAAAAACCTTCCGGATTGTTAACTCAACCTGAACTCCCGGTTTGGAAATGGGAAAGAATTACCATGGATTTCATAACCAAACTACCAAAGACTGCTAGAGGTTACGACACCATCTGGGTCATCATTGATCGCCTTACCAAATCCGCTCATTTCCTGCCCATCAAGGAGAACGATAAAATGAAAACCCTTGCTCAACTATACTTGAAAGAAATTGTATCCCGTCATGGAGTACCAATTTCCATCATTTCTGATCGTGACAGTCGTTTTACTTCACACTTCTGGAAATCTCTTCAAAAGGCTTTAGGTACTCGTTTGGATATGAGTACCGCATATCACCCTCAAACCGATGGCCAAAGCGAAAGGACTATCCAAACCTTGGAAGACATGCTACGAGCTTGCGTGATCGACTTTGGAAAAGGTTGGGATAAACACTTACCGTTGGCAGAATTCTCTTATAACAATAGTTACCACGCTAGCATCAAGGCGACCCCATTCGAGGCACTTTATGGTCGAAAGTGTCGATCACTGTTTCTTTGGGCCGAGGTTGGAGATGCCCAACTCATCGGACTGAGCTTGTCCAAGAAACAACCGAAAGATTGTGCAAATTCGTCAACGACTTCAAGCCGCTAGAGATCGACAAAGGAGTTCTGTTGATGTTAGAAGGAAACCCATGGAATTTCAAATTGGTGATCGAGTCATGTTGAAAGTATCACCTTGGAAAGGAAAAGTTCGATTCGGAAACGAGGAAAGTTACACCGATACATTGGCCCTTTCAAGATTCTCGAAAGAATCGGCCCGGTTGCTTATAAACTTGATCTCCCGGAAGAACTTAGTAGAGTTCATCCTACCTTTCACGTCTCAAATCTGAAGAAATGCTTGTCGGATAAATCTCTTGTCGTCTCACTAAAAGAGATTAAACTCGATGACAAGCTCAACTTTGTCGAAGAACCGATTGAAATCATGGATAGGGAAGTCAAGCGACTTAAGCAAAGTCGCATCCCTATCGTCAAGTTAGATGGAACTCCAAGAGACCGAGTACACGTGGGGCCTTGAAGACACCATCGTGTTAAGTACCCACATCTCTTTGCAAATTCAACTCCGACAACCATCAGAAACTAAAATTCATGGACGGAATTCTCTTAAGGGGTTGGTCTTGTAGCCACCGTAAAATTTCACTATCATCAACCTTCAGATTAATAAAATAGATTGTTTATCAAAACTTATTTGAGCATTTTAGCATGTACGCTTTATTTATTGCATAAAATTTATGCAACTCGAGTAGTCTCATTTAATTATGCCCAATATTTACGATAATCGAAATCGGTCTCACAAAAATTTTCTTGTCTTACGAGCCGCACGCGTACCGACACTAAATTAATTATGGCTAAAGTCAAATAAATATTTCTACGAGTTAGAATTAATATTTTATTTTTATATTTTTAGTTACCTTTATAAAACATACTAAATTATATATTATCGTCGGTCAAAAACATCAAACCGGGACACCGTGACTACATTTAAGCTCAAATGGGACACGATATACTAACGAGAATTTGAGGTCCCTTCTTCTTTTCTTCCTATAACCGAATACCCACAAGTACCCCCATCTCTTCCCAAAATCATGCAAATGAAATGACTTGGAACATAATTTAAGAAATAAACCCAATGTCCAACATGTATCTAGAAGAGTTGACTTATGAGAAGCATGTTTCCCATGCACCAACTCACTTCATCTCTTCTCTTGTCCTTGCATCAGCCGTATACCACCCAAGAGGAGCCAAAAACCATGTGCTTATATTCCTAGGTTGTAGTAAAATCAACTTGCATGTATCTAGGTCTACAATAACCTTTGGTCATTAACCAAACGACTTTCTCCTCTTTGCTTCTTAAAACCAACGAGCCTTAGCTCATTCCACATTTCACTTACAAACATTTCATTCAAAACCTCTAAGTGTATGCAAGGTATAACAATTTGAAGTTTGGTTTTCCCTTGGTTGGCTCTAGCTCAAATCGACACTCACACCTTTCCACACCCTCATTAAAACACCCAATCACTCAAAGGAAAAACTAAGGTAACGAGCATAAGGGTTTAGAAGCAAGATAGTCGGGTTTACTTTGGAAAACATATCGGGTTCTTTTGGTTACCATACTACCTCACGCACTCTCCACCACCATTCTTGGTGTCGTAAGTTCTTTCCTCTTTTCTTTTCTTCCAGTATATAGAGCGACATGATTTCTTAAGTATTTGCTAACATATCGATGCATTCTCACGGCACTTATACACGACCTTATTGCAACTAGCTACGTTGACAAACCAACTATATTTTGAAACCAACCCATTTCATACATCTATGATTTGTTTAGCATACAATCTTTAAACATAAACAATGACATAAACTTTACGTAAACTCGATGCTTATAAACTTGACATTCTCATCATGTGCTATTTAAGCTTATGTGGTACCTCTTTAAAATAAAACATGCATGCTAAACTATAAACATAATCATCTTGGTTTATTCGGATTTCAACACAAGTTTAGTAACCTTGGAAGCTCAACTCACAAACCAAGACCCATTATACCATACGAGAGCTTGTTAGTAACAAGTACTCGATTCACTAGAAAATAAGCTAGATGAGAATCTCACTAGCTCGACTTGAACTTCTTCGGTTTAAAAACTCATATCGAGTCTTGTCAATAAACATCAAAACGAAACAAGCCTCTTAGTTCACTACGGCATCAAAACGACTCGTCAAATGCTTCACCATATTCATGTCTTACTTGAAAACTTGGGGTTGTAAAACAACCTTGGAGAAGAAACATAAAGTCATGCCTTGCATGCAAAAACTTTCGAAATGGCTACTGTGAAGATTTTAAAACTAACATGAAGCAGCGACGTACCCATTAAATAGAACCAAACTGAAAATCCTAACACAAAAGAGTCCCTAGCTCAGTTGGTGGGAGCGTGGTCCTTGGCAGAAATGGTTGGGGGTTCGAAACTGCCCCATGGCAGTTGCCCTTTCTTTTCTTTTTTGGTTATACTTGTAACTTTCGGAACTTGGCACAACTAGTCCCCAAACTTCGCACCTCTTGTCATATTTCTCAAAGTCTTTTATAAACTTTGTAAAACTAATACTAACATTTCAATTTCAACCCCCTACTTTGAACCATTTAACACATCTTCTTAAAATACTTATAAATATGAAACTTATATAAACCTTACAACTTTGGACCCTCCAAGATCTACACTTAACGCTTCCTATCCTAAAACTTCTAAAAGATAATAAACTTATATTTTCTACAAGTCTTCGTCACATAAATAAAATTTGTACATATTTCTATTTGACAACCACATTTGTATAAACTAGAAAAATATAATACTTTTCTAAATATAATATTTTCTCGCAACTTAGATACAATATATATGGTACATATATATATATACTTTTCGAAACTAAGCAAAAATCAAATAAATATAAGTCGATTGTAATTATTTCCGCTTTAATAAATATACTCGAGCAAATTCTATTACGAATGCATCGTAAACTATTCCATTCACTTCTCAAAGAGCCAAAGACTTATAAACATTTCGAAACTTATTTAAACTTAACCGTTGCCACACAAGCGTTAATAAACACAAACTCTCGAGAATGCTTCAACCGTTTTAAATACACTAAGTCATGCATAAAAACAATAAACTAAGACTTGCCATGCTAAATTATAGGTCGCGTGACGGTACCTCGTGCTCATCCTACTTGATCTTACACTACTCGGATACCACGTGCTAAGGTGAGTTCATAGCCTCGCCTTTACTTATTTATTTCAAACCCCGCGAGGGAGATGCATGCTATAAACTAGAGCACAAGTCTTTTCTTAAACTGTATGCTTATCTGATCATTATTATTATAGCCTAGGTTGCCTGCCATAAGTCCCTTACATCATGAACCATTAATCACTTGCTAGTGAACGCGAATATTGTGGATAGTACTATGGGAATTAACGACCCGACTCGGTTATCGGAAATAACCGGCGCACTATATTTGGTTAACTATGGAATTGGCAATTCCATCTCGAGGGCAATATTATTACTTACGCCATGAATTAGGTGTATCTGATTAGTTTGGTGTCATGAGCTTAGCGCATAATAATAATCTATGTTTTCCATGGTGATTGTATTCGAAGCAATTATCATCTCTTACTTGTGTTCAACTTATTATTTAAACCTATGAATATCACTCAACATTTTTGTTGACCTTTTTAAGCATGCTCATCTCAGGTACAAACTAGAATTTCAGGAAGGCGTGGAGCGGATGTCATGGGACATTTGAAGTGGTGTCATTTTCAGTTAAAGTTATCATTTCATAAATATTTAAACTATCTTTTGTGTAACTCCAAAACATGTGGTATTCTCTTTTTGTGTTTCTAAACATTGAGATTTATGAAATGGTAACTACTTTTTATTAAAACGTCTCTTTAGAGCCGTTTTCTATAACTTGTGACTACGATCCTCTAAGTAATACCCCGATTAGTCTTCCGCTGTCACATTGTGATTTTGGGGGTGTTACAACGTGTGTTAGCACCCTTCCTTAAAATTCGATAATTTGGTCCAATATTCCCTCTATAAGATATAATGATCACTTTTATACCTCAAATTGAATGACCATTATTTTGGCCCAGAAGTGAATATCTAAAAGTTGGAACCTGAGCTAAAAGTTACAAATAGAAAAGTGTATATATAGTAATACATTTGACAAAAAAAAAGTATGTTAGTAGCTATAGTGACTTGTTTTGTTGTGGAATAAAAACCTCGTCAGCTTCCTTAGTTACTATAATAAATTAACTTGAGAGTGGGGCAATGGGAAATTAAGGGAAGCAATTAAAAGGGAATCTAAATCTATAGGGAAACAATTAACAATGCAAATTTACGCTAAAAAGCAAATTACGACTTTAAATGAAACGCGACTTAAATGCAAAATAATACCAAAATAAGTCCTAAAAATGATTGAAAATTATTGTAAAATGGAAAATACAATTTAAAAACTATCTAAGAATTAAAACTAATTTTTAGGATTTTTCTTGAATTTATTTGAATTAAAAACTATTTTTAAACATTTAAAATAGAGCTAAAATGCTAAAAATTATGAAAACATGCAAGAAAATTACAAAACTATTTTTCAAAATATTAATTAACTAAAAGAATTTTCAAAACTGGAATCACATTTTCGACTTTTCTCTATTTATTATGAATTTAAATCTATTTAAAACTAATTAAATTCCTAAAAAAAATACTATTTAAGCTATGAAAATTATGGAAAAATTCTTTTTGTGATTTTTTGAATATTCTAAAACTAATAAAATTGAAATTGCATTTTTCTAACCTTTTTCTAAATTATTTGGATTAAAAGCTAATTAAAAAGCCTTAAAAATGATTTTAAATGCAGAAAAATAGCAAAAGAGGATGGAAAAATATGAAAACTTCCAGAAAAGTATAAAATAATACTCAGAATCCAGGAAAAGTAACAGAAACAACTATGGAGTGCAAGAAATATGAAATGGGCATAAATCAGTTATGAATAAGCACTTGTAAAAAGCTAAAAGCTACTAATAAGATACCTAAGCCTGAAACTGATCTAAACTAACCAAAACTAAGCTAATGCAACTGATATGGGTCAAATAAGCTCAAGCAAAAGGCATTTAAGCACTAAATAAGATTCTAGCGCTAAAATCCAAACGGCCCTACTGCAGCAACTTTAAGCTCCAATTCAGCTTATTTAGAAAAATCCTAAAAATAAACTAAAAATACCCTGAAGAAGACAACCAACCAAAGATCATCCATGTCAAATTTCAGACCATGAAAGCTCATATTGATCAAATGATAAATCAAAACTAAAAGCTGTTTGGCATATATTGTTGAGAATGACAGGACAATAATCAGCTAATGCAGGCTATTTTAAGCTATCCTATAAGCACTAAGATCATAACTAAGGGTATATGCAACTAATATTGAACACTACAACTACTCTAAGGCATACTAATCTTCTGAGCCAAACATTCCAAAAGCAAATTGATAATCACTTAGCAAACTGGGGAAAGCCTAATAAGTATTAGTGAAGCAAGCTGAATCTACACCTAAACTACTCAAATAAACAAATCAAGCCATATTTTCAAAGGATTAAGCAAATAAAAGGATGAAACAACACTTATCCGATTTGGTGTTTCTTTGCGGTGGTGTCTGGGACATGCTTTAACCAAACTACCAACTTTAAGGTAAGGCCATATACTCAAAATAATTTTCGATTTTTTTTCCTTTTGGACAAAGCTAAACCAACTATTGAACTTGTGATTTTTATTTTTACTAATTTTAGAACACATTAAAAATGATAAAATTGCTAGTGAATTATATGAAAAAACTACATTTAAGACTAATTGATGACTTGAAAATGAACTTTAAAATGCTAAAACCAACTTGACACTATGAAAACTTGATTGATAATAATCTAAAATCGGTTACTAAGCTCGAGAAAATTCAATTTTAACAATCCTTAATGACTAACTCTCTAAAAGCATACCTATTCCAAACACTCCTTCAAGGCTACTGAAAACAATTTTACATGAAAACTTAGATGAATTTAGCCCTTAACTGAATTGAAATGAACACTCTATCATCTAACTAAACTATTTAGCAACTCACAATCAGAAACAACCCAAAAACATCTAAAAACACCAAAACATTCTTCCTAGAGTGTAATGATCATTCTAAGCTCAAAGTTAGAGTTTTATTTTAATAACCCAAGTTGGCCTAGTCCGTTAATTATTTTTCTTACTTCATTCTAAATGGGTATTACTTTGCTAACCAAATGCGATTCGTAAAATCTATATCAGTCCAAAAAAAATGTGATCCTTAATTCGATTTGTTATGTTCAATGCAAATATAAGAATTTAATAGGTGTCAAGAGAGGTGCTTACTTTATTGCCAGAAGCGTTATTAGCGATAAACCGAATATGCAAATCAAACACCCTCATCGAGAACACTTATTCAAAATTCTAATGGCATGGTGTTTATGCAATCGTAGACATCGCAATTTCCAACATACGATAGAAGTAATGAGTTAACATCAAAAGTTGTAGCATAATGTAACAATTCTATATGAATGACTATGTATCAAAAATAGTGTTTGATAATAGTTGCATTTCAAAAATAAACCTTTTGTTAATTTAAGTACATTGTCCCAATGGGAGGGCCTGTACACAAAAGAGATGTTACGGAATAGGGTACCGAATGAGAATGTGAGACATTATATAATCATTTTGCCATGCAATAGTGGACACAGGACAGGTGAGAAGGTTATGTACCAAAATTTGATCTTGTTTGTCTGGGGTTACCAATTGCAGGGATTTGGGTCAGACCTGGATGTTGCGACTCAGAAATATTTTCCTTAAAGGCTTTGGAAACCATTTTCACAACTATGCAAATAGTTTAAGGCCAGGGCCGTCACACAGTATGTTAATACGTCCATGTATGCAAAGTGGATGCAATAATGCAACACATTATCACGGTATGTCGAGGACCAAACAGAGGCGTGAACTTTATGTGGAAGTTGCCGACTTCTCCTCATCCCAAAATAACGTGTTACAATGTTTGCATCTGCATCGCAACGCACTCAAATGCTATGTATTCACACGGACCCTGTATCAATAGTGAACATAAAAACACGAGATGTCGGTATTACGCTAATAAATAGCATAATGCAATGTGATATGAGTTACGTAAGTCTGTAAAATTTGTTAACATGTGCACCTGACCTTGATTGCGTACGTCTGCTGTCATAAAATGGAGAGCCTGTAGTGAACTGTTGTTACCTGTAATGATATTAGCCGAAGAAGTAAGGTGAAAAGCAAACCGAAAACTGCCAAGGTTATTGAACACTATAACTAAGAACGTGATTACAGACCTTCGAAGACCGTTGGTCGCCTCCTTTTGCGTGAACCTAATGAAGTACCACACTAACCCATTGAGTCTGCATTGACAGTAGCACAACACATTAGGGTGGCCGTGGTTGTTGTTCAGCTACACACGAATAACTAAAGTGTATGTTTAAAATTGGGAGCATGGCTTACCATAAGGTTGTGCCTTCCTTTTCTGAAATACGGAATTTTCACAATGCGTATAATCATGGCGAGGCACGTAAGTGTTGACCTTGTTTCGGATAAGCCCTGATTCGAAGTCTAAAATGACCAGCATGTTTGGCATAACTACAACCAACAAAAAAACGATAGGTCATAAGTTTAGAACACATACGCAATTCACATTAAATAAAATTAACGTGTGGGATTACCATCTCTGAGTAGGAATGACGAACTACCGTATTACTGAAGGCTTAATAACAACTAAAGTAAAGGTCTGTAAAAATATTTGGTAACTCCTTTAACCGTCCACACAACTATTTCGCAAACTACAGTCTTTTTTCCTTCTTGACATGCCACACTCATCTCTTACAAATAATATCTTCCGACGATTTTTCATTATCTTCTAATGTTACACTGAGTTCACTACTTATATGGCACTTGAGTTTTAATTAAGGCATCATGTGTAATCATCTTTAGAGAATCTTGCAAGCACCAATATACATTGGGAACTCTTTAATTTTGATGGACCGCTAAGTCGAGACAAACAAAATAACCATTAATGAATAGTATCTGTGAGCATGAAAGTAGCCCACCCATGAAAGTATTACCATTAAGTACATCTGTTTGATCCTTCGGGCATGTACACATTAGAATAGTTAGAACCAAAACAACTTATGATATATGTTTGGTATATCATTTTGTGCAAGCATTTTAGTATAAGTACTATATTCACAAAATACTTTCAAAGCTAAGATTGTATATACGATCTTAAATGTTTGCGTTGACTTGAAAAACTTAGCGATGGTTATCATGTTGATCATGATAGTTAGAACATATTGATCATGATAGTTAGAACACGCAACTATATGTTGATGTCAATCTACATAGCCAAAAATTATGTATCTTCTATTTTAACATAATCTCAAGGCCAAGGAGAATATAGTGCGTTGATAGGCTGTCGGTAATATGCAACCTCGTCATATCAAAACAAAAGCAAAATCACGTAAAAGGAATTAAGAAAGTTTAATAAGCTAACTAATATGATTAAATCACGGGGCTTAAGTGAACCAACTATTATACCGTAAAGAATATATTACTTGGATGGTTCAACAACTTGGACATAATAAAGGATCAACAAAGACGAACTATCTTTAGTGATTACAAAAACATAAATCAGTTTTCGCACACATATACTAATTCTATCAATAGCACTGCATCAATAGCACCTACTAATTCTATCTTTAGTCATTACAACTGACCAATGACGTAGGAAGAAAAAGTGTACTTACATGCGTAATATGCGTAATATTACCCGGTAACCATTAGCTACCATATTAGCAAGTCCGCGAAAACAAACCTTCCACCTGAATGAAACAAATGTAAACACATAAACATGACAATCTAAACATCCCTAAAGCCTTGTGTGAAGATATTGTTACAAACATAAGGAAATAAAGTAAAATACGACTCTCTTTCTAATACACTAAAAGCTTCAAGTTTTCCATATATCACATGGCGCTTTTCCGTTAAGCGAGGTAAAGAGGTCTTATACACAACTCAACTGATAAATTGTTGTGTAAAAAGTTGAGCTTAAATAACAAATATAGTCCTATACCATGTGAAGACTTGGTTGTAATCTCAAACGAACCGACACAGAACCAAGATCACGAAGAAATGTTCACCCAACCCGCAACATCCGTATAACCACAAATTAAAGAATACCAATTAAAACGAACCCAAATGAACATAAGGGAGGAGGGAGTGGGCGCACGGTAAGGATTGGGTACCACCCGAGCGGTAACATCACGCCGCCTTCCGGTATCAAAATCGGGTACCAAAATCGGTTTACCAAGCCGAGAGTTATTTTGTGAGGTTGGATGGGATTTTTGACCGTTGAGCCAAACGGCTCTTTGGCCGTTACTACGTATCAAAAAAAAAAAAAAAAAAAAAAAAAAAAATCCTTTTAAAACCAAATGTTACTCTCTTTATTTTCAAATAAACACACACTAAAATCTCTCAAAACAAAAAATAATTACCAAAATGTCTTCCGACTCTTAGAATTCGAATGCATTATTCCATCTTCGTCCGACGAGATATCCACGGGTAGCTCGTTGCAATACTTCTTCAAGCTCGGTATCTTTAAGTATTATGTAATGTTTTATTTTATTTAATGAAATGATATGTTTTATTTTAAATATTGTATGTGATTTTATGTATGAAAAAAAAAAAAAAAAAAAAAAATCGGGTACAAATTGGTGACCACTCCTCCACTTAGGGTATGGTTAGGGTAAAATTAGGTCTTTTGATGTGTAATGTTTTTATTGGATGGAGGTGAGGTGGCACACAGGGTATTAGGTGACCACCCCCTCCCTAAGCCAAAAAATATCAATTAAAGCACACCCATGCATTCATACTGGTTAAAAATCGATCTGATGTGAAAGTGGATACAAAAATTAACCCATACTATAAAAAAGGGTAATAATCTAATCGACCAACCAAAATAAACCCATGATATTTTTATAATTTATCAGGTACCTGCTCCAGGATTATTTTCCGAGCAGCTTTTACTGGATCATAGTATATCTCCAAGTCTTGAACTATCATGTCTTTCTTCATGTTTCCCATCAGTATGGTTTCTCTAATAGCAAGGTTTAAGATGACATGAAAAAAAGGGTTCATGTTTATAATATTTTTTTTACCATAAAATAAAACTCATTCGTAGGTGTTGGAAAACAAAAATGAAAACAACATAAACAATCACCAAAGAGTTTATGAAAGTCATTTACCTTTCTCTGTTGTCGATGCGCATTTGTGAAGGCCTAAAAGATCTGCTCCTCGAAGACAAATCTCATGACCAATGTTTCACTGTCAAACCTGTGGTAATAAAGCGGGTTAAAAGTAGCAATCTAGCATACACATAACAAATGCCGACATATCGCTTAAGTTTGAGGAACATTGTCAAGGTATGTTTATGTAAAGAATTGACTATGCATATGCACGTGGAATCAAAAAGTATTATTTGTAAATCAAAAGAATAAAATAAAACATAGTTCCAAAAAATGTTCTAATGACGAAATTTACACGACTACATGGTAGGGAACATGAGAAAGACCTCATTTAGGGGGCGTCTCTTGAAGACATCTTTGCCACAACATTGATGATAAGGGCTGCAACATTAATTGTGGGGTGGAATTATATGAAATTCTGTGTGTTTTCATAAACCTATCTTCCCCACCTAACAACCTGGTATGTTGCAGAAACAAAAGAATTATCAACTATCACCATTGCATATTAGTATGTGTAAACATCTATTCATTTTTTTTATTGCTATTAGTATGTGTATTTGCTTACGGCGAACAAACTTTTGGCTGATGTTTGTTGCGACTATGAAAATCACAGCCATGAATCTAAAATCTTATTGTCTCTATTGGTAGCAACATTTATTATTAGATAAAAAAAATAATACATTGATGTATCCATACCTATAACAGCTAAACTATACAAAACACCGTTTTGATTACAAACTGCAACACCATTCTACAATACAAAGCTACCTGCAAAAAATAACGCAATTTCAAACCAATATCTATAAATTTGTACATACAGTTAGTCAAATAACAAAAAAATCAACAACATGGAAGCCTACAATCAGATTAAATACCCGTAAAATAGTAGGAAGCATACATTCAGATTAAAATACCTATCACGAAGCTTGCAGGATCAACAACATGGAAGCCTACAAAAACAAAAATATAAATATAAACTAACTCTTTGAAATCGGTTAATTATCATAAAAGCGATTACACTATTGAAGTTGTGTTTTCTTCATAAATAAATCCGCTTCATATGAGGTTCAATATGTGAACTCGAGACCTAAAACAATTAAAAAAACAAATTTAGCTTAACACACATTTTATCAAACATGTGGTGTGTATAGAATACCCTCATTAATTCATTTCAAATCCAACTCAAAACTGCATCCCAAACGAAACATAAAAGCGGTTCATTCATATGGATCTTGAGATAATTGTTAACAAAAAGATTAGGATGTTAATCAAATAACAAAAAATAGAAGAAATCAATTAGAAATAAATATCACTGAAAAGGCAAAACCACAAAATAATGAGATATACATTTTAACCCTACTAACCTTTACTAACCTTGAATCGAAGATATTTCCATCAAATCGTCCATCCTTTTTGGGTTTTAGAGCTCTGCGATGGACCACCAACGTTATATTGATTGATTTTTATTATTTGGTTTTGAAAAATTTGTGACAGAAGATTGATATGTTTTGATTTGAATCCGATTATAGGAATTGAAACGCAAAATTGAAGGATTTAATTACTTTCCAATTTTATGACGAAGAAATCTCGGTTGATATGAATTTTGTTTGGTAGGCCATTTAAAGCGTGAGGAGGAAGGGTAGCGTAAGTTGGTCACGTGATCTTGCACATGACATATTGGAGGGATGCGTTGGGTGTTATGCGTTTAGTGTTAAATATGGAAGTGTTTTAATATTAAAATTTAATCTTTGTCTTTAGAAGGATGATGCAGTATTTTTCATATATTAGATAGTATAGATTACACGGAAAATATCTAGTTATGTTTGCCAAATCAACGGCTTTACAAATCAGAAGATACCGAAAATATCTAAATTTATAGGAAACGCGTTTTTCTTTCAACGAATTTAGATGAACCCTATAGCTTTAAATCATATATGAGTGATCAATATTTGAAATCATGACTCGAGGCAATCATTTTGTGCAACTTTATTTACTTGTGTCGTTCTCAAGCATACTTCATTCCGCCAGGTGTTAAATAAACTCGGTTGGGATATATTGGTTGGGTCCGTTGAGAGACACTGATTGATGATGAATGTCTAAGTTAATGTTGTTAATCAAGTGTTGAGACAAATGGTCATAATCACAAGTAAATAGTTGATGAGACTAGAAATTTATGGAAAACGACTTGAAATCTAAGGTAAATGAACGTGTCGATTTGGGATTAGGAGTTTGATACAAGATATTAGTGATTCATGATTGCTAGATGCAAGTCTCTTGAAAGGTTGAAACTCTAAAAGATGCTCAATAATTCACAACATGGTGACGAAAGTGTACGTATATCATTTTAAAGATCTAAAAATAACATGACGCGTTTCATAACTCATACCTCATAAGATCCTTTGAATATTTTCTTCTTTACAGTAAAATAATAACTCGTAACATTAAATGTCAATAAAATTTGAGAGGAATAAAGCAAAGTTCTATGTTCCATTTCGATGAAATTATAACATTTGTACATATATTGCACTATTATCACGATTTTATGCATCTTAAGTACAAGGTCCCCTCAAAATTATTGACATGTTATGTGGACAAATTTACCATGTTGTCTAAAGTGTTTAACCTAAGAAGATAAAGATTCCAAAACTAGTATGCTCTATATCATAACATGATCAATTCCATTATGCATTACTATATTAATAACATTTCTGGTAGAAGTTTTGAGCAAGACATATCCCAAACATAAGATGCAACACAAACAACATATCTTGAAGTCAATTTATGTGCTCAAAACTTTTGTACAATAACTCCATGTTCCTTTTTGGCATGGCTTAGGATGGGCGTTATGGTAGCGGTTGACTACAGGACGGGTGCCACCAATCATGCGCCATTCTCATTACCTCACTTTCCAACCGCGCACGAAGGTCTAATTTTTGCAATGGTTTGATGGTGCAGACCACCTAACGGTTTGCCAATTTCTTATTATTATTATTATTATTATTATTATTATTATTATTTTATTTATTTATTTATTCTTTTTATATGTTTGTGGGG
>CM040244.1:258998085-259018200 GCA_022545495.1 Chrysanthemum lavandulifolium | reverse complement strand
CCGATAAAATTGATAAAACCGAGAAAACCGAACCGAGTAATTTCGGTTCGGTTTTTGGTTTAAGGTTTACCGATTTTCGGTTTTCAGTTCGGATCGAAAACCGACGAAAACCGACTAAAACCGTGCCGAACCAACCGAACCGGTCGGTTTTCCTTCTTCGATTTTCGAGTCGGTCGGTTTCGATCGGTCGGATCGAGTTTGACCCGATGCTCACCCCCATATATAACATAATTCTAGAAAACAATACTCCCAAACACAACAAATTAGTGAAGATCTTTCAAGGTCCCCGACATAATCTAATGATCTAATACAAAATCTTAAAAGATCAAACATAGTTTTGATCCTTTATATAGCCAACTAATATATCATGTAATAAACTATAGTAATAACAACATTGAATGATTTCACAAACAACCATCTTGGTGTCATGATCATGATTACATGAATGCTTTGTAGGGAAACGGTTACACTTTTATTAATAAAATCTAAATTACAATAAATAAAATTAACATAAAATTAAATACAAATAGAATGTAAGCAGATAAACGATAATTAAATAAAATAATAAAATAGTCAAAGACTTACTTGATCACCAATAGAGATCAACAAAGAAGCACTAAAAGCCGAGGCACGTGTTTGACACGCTTCCCTTAAAATGCAGATTCGCCAATCTGTTTCCTGTGGTACAATGACCAAAACAAGAAGTTATCTTTGTCGGACTTAACAAAACTGTGCGGAATTTCATCTTAAGAGATGCATATTCCATATGTTGGAAATCAATAATAACTATTGATTTGATGTGTGTCAAACTTGTGGAATTAGGGCCTCTATTTATACACATAGACTCTCTAAGTTTACTCATCCCATCGATGTTGGATTGAAAATAAACTACTTTTCCTCTTTAGGCATGGTCACCGAATGCCTAACTTTGAGACCCAATATCTTGTTAAATTTTGGGGTATTAATCTGTGGCAAACATGTCATTCTATCAATTGCTAATGGCTTTTAAGTTATGTTCGGGCAGGGCTTATTATGTGGGTTAATCATGGACAAAGCATAAATAGTTTAAAGTTCCAAGAAGTTCATTCCTGCTGAAGCCTTTCTCATTTCTGCTGATGAGTCATTTATTGCCGTTAGAGGGGTCTTAGTGTTTCTTAATCTCCTATTTAATAAGTCCCTTAATCTAGGGTTAGGAACACTAGTGTGTGCAGTCATTATCTCACACTTTTCTCTTCTTTCTGATCATTTCACTGATCTTGTCTCTTCTTTGTATTTGTATGGTTATTGTCTCATTGACATTAACCTGATCTTGTAACACTTTGGATACTATTGTTGATATAATCTAAGCCGACTATTGAGGCTTAGGTTTGAATAAAAGTTCTACTGTTTATTTATTATTGTTGATACTTTCGTACATGGTATCAGAGCATCAGGCTCATTATCACTATTGATTCACCATCCAAGGGTTTCTTCATAGAAACTTGGGGACATCTCTTCAGCAACAAGTTGGTGGTTTGGGGTTATTGCTATTGGCATAATCACTGGTTATTTCTTATTGTGATTTGTTCTTTCCACGCATATTGCTCGTAAGTCTAAGTCTAATCTCTTCTTCAAACAAACAGTACTTAAGTCTTTGTGGGTGCAAACGGGTAGACTAACATCTTGATCTGCCACCTTTGAGTGGTACGAATACCTGCTCTGGTTTACCCTAGTCCACATGCTTGGTGCTTGTTGTTTCTTAATTACAAAGTCTTATTTATTTGTCTATCTGCTCTTGCTATTATATCTGTTTGTGTTTTATCTGTCTTACTGTTTGCATTATGGTTGTTGGTGATGATAATATTGGTGGTGGTGGTGGTTCTTCCACTGAGAAAAGTTTATCCTTTGGTGATGCTTTGTATTTACACCCCAATAATACCAATGGTACTCCCATTATTTCTATCAAACTCACTGGAACTGAAAATTATAAAATATGGAATATGGCCATGACCTTTGCTTTAAGAAACCATAATAAGTTAGGGTTTATTGATGGTACTTGCATAAGAGATGACTCAAACCCTAGTCTTGCTAATCAATGGGATACTTGTAACTCTGTTGTGGTTACCTGGATTCTTAACTCTCTCAGCCCTGAATTATTTCTTTGGTGCTATCTATGCTAAACCGCTTATGAAATGTGGAATGATCTTAAAGATACTTATGATAAGGTTGATGGTTCGACTATTTTTAATTTGCATAAAAATATAAACTCTCTTAGTCAAAGTGGGTCTTCTCTTGTCGATTATTACAACAACCTTAACTCTTTATGGAAACAATTTGATTGTATGATTAGCTTGCCTCCATGCACTTGTGAGGCTGCAAAACATTTTGAAAACACAATCAACTAATCAAATTAATGCAATTTCTTATGGGTCTTGATGACACTTATGTTCCTATCAAGTAATATTTTAACCGAGACCCTTTGCCTAATGTCAAAAGCTGCTTTCTCTGTTGTCTCGAGAAGAATCTCGTAAATGTGTCATCTGGGAATAGTTCGCTAAACCCAATGCCATCGCTTTTTTTGCAAAAACTTTTGATAGTGGAAACTTTTTGATAATGTAAAAGGATCATTCAACAACAATTTCAATAAAGGGTCGGTTCTAATACGGTAACAGTTCAAATTACTGAGAGGACCAAACATGAATCTCAAATGTACTAACTGCAAAAACCGGTCACACTGTTGATAGATGTTATGATCTTGTTGGTTATCCCGCTGGATATGTTAAAAGAACTTTAATGCTAAACCTTTCAAAAGAACAATGTTTCCACCGATACTAATCGTATCACCGACAATAGTGCTAGCAACTCTCTGTCTCTTTGTCTAATGAGCGACTCTCCGGACTTATGAGTCTTCTTAATGACAACAATGTGTCTTACGCTAATGCCAACATGGCGGGTAAAAAATTTCAGTGAACCTTCTTTAATGGCGGTGTTAAGTTTAACATAAACTTCAACAAATTTTTCAACAACAACACAAAAACCTTATCCGGAAACATCGCCTTGGTTGGATTGTTGACTCGGTGCAAATCAAGACATGACAAGATTCTGCAAAAATTTTAATTAATGTTGTTGACATTTCAAATCTTGGTCTAACTTGGACATCCCAATGGTACTCAGCCCTAATCACTAAAATTGGTGACTTAAAGTTAATAATGACCTAACTCTTTTGATGTTCGGTTGTTCACGAGTACAATGTCGATCTAACATCTGCTCATAAGATTGCTAGAGACAATAAGATGTTTGTTGGGTTTAATGAATCTAATTGCTATATACTGATTTACATCAAAAAGGATTGTGGGATTGGTAAACAATGCAATGGGTTATATATGTTTGATATTGATTCTACATGTAAGATTACTTCTAATAACGCATTTTGTTTGTCATGTTTCTAGAAATCTCGGCATCAAAGACTTGGTCATCCTCCGACCAAGTCCTACATATACTTAAAACCACTCTTAAACTTGATAACTCTTCGAATCGATCATCTTTGTGATACTTGCAACAAAGCTAAACAAACCGGGAACCATTCCTCTAAGTGAACATAAATCAACTAAAATTGGTCAACTTGTTCATCTAGATGCATGGGGACCATATAAAGTCACTAGCGAGATGGTTACAAATATTTTTAACTATTGTTGATGACTATTCTAGGGGCAAGTGGGTTTATATGCTTAAGGAAATGATGATGTTTATGTTTCCATTGTTAACTTTGCTCATATGCTATCAAATCAATTTGAACACAATGTTAAGATTTTCGAGTGATAATGGGACATAATTTGTCAATAATAAACTTCAACACTTCTTTCATGAAAAGGAATTCTACATCAAACCTCTTGTGTTTATACACAAAACAAAATGGTATTAGAAAGGAAACATAGGCATCTCCTTAATGTGGCTAGATCCCTTATGTTTCGTATGTGGGGAATTACCTTTATATCTTTGGCCCGAATGTGTTCTAATCACGCCTATGTCATAAACAGGTTACCTCTTGATTCTGTCTGCAAGTCTCCCTTCTCCACTTGTGTATGGGCATGACCCTTCACTCTCTCTCCTTAGAGTCTTTGGTGCTATGATATGCCACCATTCTCAACATCTCGATAAATTTGGTAGTAGGTATGAGAAAAGTGTCTTTATTGGTTATTCAAATGAGAAAAAGGTTATAAACTTTTGAGCTTAGAAACAAAAATATCTTTTATTTCGGAGATGTCAAATTTTATGAAACTGTTTTTCCTTCAAATGAAAAATACTTTATCAAACCTTTTGTTGAAACGTATGTGCCTAAAGATTTAAATCATAAAAATTTCTTTGACTCACAAACAAGTCCCAATGATGAAGGGAGAGTGACATCCTATGATGATGGCACAAAGTGTTGAGTCATCCTTCAGGGATGATGAACTGTTGCAACGCCTATAGATGATAATACACACCTCGAAGGCACCATATCACATGAATCACATCCGCCGATGCATCCTCCGATTCTGGCGATACATCATCGATTCAAATCGGAACTCGAACAAGAAAGAGGCTTGCCACCACCATCGCTAGAAGGTCAACCGAGTTTCTAAGTTGCCCAAGAATCTTAATGACTTTATTATAGAAGGAAAGTTAAATATGGTGTTCAAAAGGTTGTTAATTATTCTAACCTAAACAAAGATAATTACCGCTTTGCTTCTAGTCTTAATAAAAGTATTGAACCTACCTCTTATGAAGAAGCTATCCTTGATAGTAATTGGGTTGATGCTATGAACTCGAAATTGAGGCCTTAAATGAAAATCATGCTTGGGATATAACCGATCTCCCACCTAATAGAACTCCCATTGGTTACAAATGGATCTTTAAAATCAAATATAAAGCCAATGGTGAAGTTGATAGATACAAGGCTAGATTAGTTGTTAAAGGTTATAACCAAAGGGAAGGAATAGACTATGATGAAACTTTTTCTCCTGTTGTAAAAGTGTCTACTGTTAGATGTCTTATTGCCTTAGCTGTGAAAAACAAATGGCCTCTTTTCCAACTTGATGTTAACAATGCTTTCTTGTATGGAGACCTTGGTGAGGATATCTATATGACCATCCTGATTGGTGCTAAACTAGTCAAGTCTAATCACACAAGCTAGCCACTTGTGAATGGCTAACCGTAATAGACTTAAAACCGCTCAAAACCAATACAATGAAGTCCGGAGAATACAAAGGATTCCCGGTCGTTAAGTCCCACAGAGGATGACTGGTGTTTAACACAATCGATGTCGAATAATCACCAAGGATAGTGATCAAGAAGGATTTTGAGTTATTTATACCTAAAGAAAAGATTAATAAATTACAAATGACTTAAATGCAAATTAAAGGAAATTAAAAGATTAACTATATTAAATAAACGCTATCACTAATTTTAAACTGATGTTTTGGTTTTATGTTTTATAAAGCGAATTTAAAAACTACTGTGACGTCTGAATAAAAACGTGAAACTTACACAATATTAATCCTAAAAATATGAAAATGATATTTTACAAACCTAATGATATAAGAAAATTTTAAGAAAAAGAAAATTATTTTTATAACTATTTATCTAATTATTATTAATTAAAACTATTTTAACTAATTAATAATAACCTAAATTACAAGAAAATAGGAAATAAACCTAGAAAAATAAAATTATGACTTGGAAAAATCTAAAATAACAAAAAGAATTTTCAAAACTATTTTTATATTTTTCCGATTATTTTTCTATTTTTATGGATTTTAAACTATTAAAACTAATTAAATTACTAAAAATTACAAAATAAACTATGAAAATCTGGAAAATTACTTTTTTTACTTTTTATATTTATCTAAACTTAATAAAATTGAAAATTATTTTTTGGACTTTTCTCGATTTAATTGTATTAAAAGCTATTTAAAATTACCTAAAACTGCTTTTAATTAAGAAAAATAGCAAACTGTTATGAAAAATTATGAAAATTTCAGGAAAACTCTAAAATGATATTATGAATCTAGGAAAATAGAAAACATGGTGTTGTGTGGAGGAAATTGAAAGCTGCTATACTAGTGCTTGTGAAATAAGCACTGAATAAGCCAAATGATCACCACAAGCTACCAAATCAAATGTACATTAATATGCTAAAACTACTAAAATGAAGCAAGAAACAATAAGCCTTAACCTCTGGATTACACTTCGCTATGATCTTGATGATTTGATTAAAGTCTTTAAAACAGATTGAAGTGCTACATTGAGCTTAAGCACTTGCTTATTAATAAGTCAAATGAAAACCACGAGTTGGAACTTAAACTAGACCTGGTTGGCAACCTTCAAACCAAAAATGAGACCAAGGCAAGCTCTATTGAGCTTGGGACAAGGACCCAAGATCTGGATAAAAGCTCACCGCTCGGTGAGCTTGAAAGGTGGCATATAAGCCCTACTTGATAAGCTTATTTGAGGGCTTAAGAAAATTACTAAAATTCTACTAAAATAACAATAAGAAAGTAGACCTAGCTAAGTTATTAATCCCAAAGTTTGATTTGATTTGGTCCAAGAATGAACCTGTGAAAAATCTTACTAGTTGGCCAAAAACTGGTTTTTTCAAATATTTTGACTTTTGACAGTTAAAGAACTTTGACCTTTGTGAACTTTGATCCAATTTGTTGGATTGATGTTGATGTATTAAGTTGAATTAGACCTAATGCAAGCTAGTTATATGTATTCTAAACACAAAACATGTTCTTGATTTCACAAAATCTCATCGATAAGAAGTTAGGACAGTTGAATGGTACTTTGACTTTTGATGGTTTGCAGCACAAAAGTAAGACTTGAATGAGTATAATAGTACTTAATGGCATGAACCAGTAAATCTACCATCGAGCTAGCCTCTAAGTCAGTTTAAGTATCAATGCCAAACACACCTTATAACAACCGATTTGCAATTTTAAAAGACAAACCACCGATTTAGCTAAGACAAACACTTATCTTGATTTATATTACCCTAATTACTACCGAGTGGGCAGTTTAACTTACTTGGTGACCACAAATTCAAACACAAACACAGTTGCAAATTGACAAAGAAATGAAAATAAGACATAAACTTACAAATGCCCAAGCTTATTTGTGCAACTTATACCAACCCAAATACTACTATTCTATTCCATTTCCAACCCATTTCCACTCGCAACACCCATTATCCAATTTCAAGCACGCTTAACCAAATTTTGTCTCCACAGTTGACTTTTGTTGACCTTCAATGGAACTTGATTGAAATCGATTTCCCAAGCTTACAAAAGCTACATAGAGCTTAAATAAGCTGTTTGAGTTTAAATGAAGCTATTTGATGAGTGTCTAAATACTCATGATTTTGTACAAAATAAACGCAAAATCATCCGAAAACACTAAACACATCAAAATGATCAAAATATCACAAATCGGTGTTTTATGTGTTTCAAATGCAAAATTATCAAAATCGGATGAAAACATATCAAATTTGCAACAATTGCGATTTAGTCCCCAGTATCAAAAGTTGTCAAAATAGTCCCCGAGTCAAAATTTCAAAAGAAAAATCATCAAAGGTCCTTTTAAAGCATAACTTGTCAAATTTAGTCCTTTGGTAAAAAAATGTGAAAAGTTTGAGAAATTTACAAAATGGTCCTTCAACTTTCAAAATTAAGCGATTTGGTCCACGGAAAATGAAAGTGGCAACTTTGGTCCTTGAACTATTGACACTTGTCAATTTCATCCTGAAACATCTTTGTGCATTTAGCGTAACAGGCCCTTGAATTCCGAAATTACAAATAAGGCCCTTATCATTTAAAACCTTATACACCACTTGACTTGTCAAATTGCAAATGAACCCGCTAATATCTTTGTGACCACATCATTTGGAATTATGAACCCCCTATTATTAATACCTGTTGGTCAAACCTTGGTCAAAAACCAACACCCGCCAAAGTCATCCATATCAACTGCTTCCCTGCAACTAGCCTTCCCCCCATCCCCCCTCCTCTCCAATCACTCTCCCATGTTCCCTCACCTCCAACTAGCTTCCAAGCTACATTAAATGCACCACTATCCCTTCACTCAACCTCCAATGGGCAGACAAGTGTTTTGGCGCCAAAACAACATTTAAATGGTTGAGATCATTTTGAGCAAATCCAATGGCTAGGATTGGTGGGATACAATCAGAAGTGAGAGAAAAGAAGATTGGGTATAAAAGAAAAGCAAAAGAAGAAGTGAAGGGCAGTTTTTAGTTTTATAAAATTTAGTAAAATGTCGTTTTTAGTTTAAAAGTTTTATTTAAGTTGTAAGACTCATTAATTTTGTTGTTGCACTATCCTAAGTTGTTTGATCAATATAAATCCGCCAAGTTCCAATTTCAAGTTATGTTATCATTTCATATTGTATGATCCATGTCACAATTTTTACTTTCAAAGTCTTGTGTTCAAGCTTCATAATGCTTCTTTTAAAGTTTGTATAAGCTTATATAAGCTAGTGATAGCTTTTATAAGTTTTAAGTCAAGTTTCAAGTTCTTTTGTAATCGGGTCAACAAAAGTCAACTGGTACTAAAAGTTGGAAATGGAGCTACAAATGGTTGATGCAAGAATTCAAATGGGTTGAATTAGATTCCTTTGGGTTGATATTTAGGGTAGTGGATCTATGTTTCATATGTTTCAAACCATAGTGGTTAAGGACCCTTGGTAAGTGAATTTCAAGCTCATTTGCATAATGTGTATGTGCAGTGATTAGTAGTTTAAATTTGTTGATTTAGTTGTATTTATAGTATTTAAACTTAATTGGATCAGTATCATGGGTTAATTCAGTGTTTAGATTAGTTTTGAATCTTAATTAGTAGTGTAAAGGGGTGTTTGGTATTACTGTTTAAACTGTTATAGAGGGTAGTTCATTGATCTAGTCCTGTTGTTCCATGCTTGTTTGACTATAAGTAACTCAATTCAAGTCTTGGTTTGGTGCATGTTACCACAAAAGTCAATATTTTAGTAAATCTGTCTCAACTGATAAACTGTGTGGATTTTGATTTGCAAAACTCTTGTTCTGTGTTTAGAACTGTTAAACATAGGTTGATTTAGTTTCATTTTATCATAATACAACATTATCAGTCCTCAAACCAAGTTTAAAACTCAAAAAAGTCAAAGTTCAACATTTGCTTTAAAAGTCAAAAGTGGTAAAAATCTGTTTTGAGCCCAATTACAAGGAATTTTCACAGCTTCATTCTTGAACCATTTTCAGTAAGACTTGGCATTCTTAAAATTTCAACTGGTGCCCTTACTTATCTGCATTTTTGTGGATTTTTGTCATTTTCTTTAAGCTTCAAACAAGCTCCTCTTTGGACAAATATGCCTGCTACATGAGTCGTTGAATACCGAGAATTGCTCGACTTTTGTGCAAGATGCACAGAGCTCATTAGAGCTTCTCGAGTCTAAGTTTTGGTTTATTAGCCACCCAGTCCTCTTGAGGTTCCCATTTGTGGTTTTCTGTTGAGCTTATTGTGAAGCTTGTGCATGAGTCCAAAGTAAGACTCGAACCCGATTTAGCTAATTAGTTCAAACATCAAATCTGGTATAACCCGCTAATCGAGGTCTAGGGTTGTTAAAACTTGTTCCATTCGTGTTATTTTAGCCTATTAGAGTTCCTGTTTTGGTTTGGTGCTTATTGGTTTCCTTTTAGCTTATCAAGTGCTTATTTCAATAAGCACTTCCTTAGCAGATTCATATCCATCCACATAAGCACCTATTTTTCTATTTTTCCTTTATTCCTAATATTGTTTTAGATTTTTCCTGCAATTTTCAGAATTTTCCAAGTTCATTTGCTATTTTTCTTAATTTTAATTAGTTTTTAAGCACTTTTAAATAGCATTTAATATAAAAAATTAAGAAAAGGTTCCAAAAAATAACTTTTCAATTTTATTAAGTTTAGATAAATATAAAAAGTAGAAAAAGTAATTTTCCATATTTTTCCTAGTTCATTTGGTAATTTTTAGTGATTTAATTAGTTTTTAATAGTTTAAAATTCATAGAAAATAGAAAAATAATCACAAAAATACAAAAATAGTTTTAAAAAGTTTCTTTTGATATTTTAGATTTTTCTAAGTCTAAATTTTATTTTTCTAGCTTTGTTTCATAATTTCTTGTATTTTAGCTAATATTTAATAGTTAAAAATAGTTTTTAATTAGATAATTAGTCTTAAAAATAATTTTCTTTTTCCAAATTTTTTCTTTTATCATTAGGTTTATAAAAATATCATTTTCATATTTTTAGGGTTAATCTTGTGTAATTTTCACGTTTTATTTTGTACGTTAACGTAGTTTTTAATTTAAACGTACGTGTTAGGTTTTAAACGTTCATCACTTTAAATATAGTGATAGCGTTTATTTAATAGGTTTTATCTTTTTTAATTTTCTTTAATTTGCATTTAATCCGTCTTTATTTGTTGGCTTTTCCAGTAGTTATAATAATCATTCCCATATCCCTTTTCCGTTCAAACTCCTCGATCACGTGACGCTTGATAAATCATTGCATAGCTCATTTGGGACATGTGACCTGGGAGACTCTATCCTCCTCGGATCTTCATTGATTTCGTGCTTCGCTTTAGGTTTTCTTACGCTATGAGAGAACTTGAATGCTTTTTGCGCATCACTATTGAAGCTTGTTAACAAGAGTTTGAATTGGAGATTTGCAACAAGAAGCTCAAAACTTGAAATGTAAATGAACCATTGAATTAAGCTTTGAAACCGAGTTATAATGATCAAAGGTTTAGTCTTAATACAATACAACTTGATATTGCTGATTTGTGAACTAATTAAAACATTTAAAGAAAACGACATACATAAAATTTAAAAGCTAAGTACTACTCTTCTTTGCTTCTCTCGCTCTTTTATGCATCAATTCACTCACGTGTCCTTCCGAGAGTATCCCACCTCTTTTGGAGCCAATGGTTGAGTTTTGCACATTTTGGCCATTTTATATTTTTATGGGAAGCCTATATTTGACTTGTAGGCTCAAACAAAGGTGTGGGGGTGGCATTAATTGTGGGGTTGATGATGATGAGGGTGGTGGAAAAGTGAGGTGATGGGAGGAGAAAGGCAAGTCGAGGAAACAGTGTTGGGAAGATAAATGAGTGTACGGTGGTGGGCGGGTGCGCTTTTTGACTTTATTTGACCAAAGGGTCAAAAAGGGAGGGTCAAGGGGTTCGGCTAGGCTCAAAAGGATTAAAGGTGGGGTCAAAATCAATTTGACAAGGCTTGGTTTTAGCTTAAATGACAAGGACTAGATTGTAATTTCAAATTTTGAAGGACCATTCACGCCATTTTCCAAAGTTGTTACAAGGACTAAAACTGCAACCTTCAATAGTACAAGGACTAGTTTTGACAATTTCAATTTTCTGTGGACCAAACTTGACATTTTTGAAAGTCGAGGACCTTTTCCGTCATTTAACAAAGATTTATTCAAGGACCATTTTGAAAATTTAAAATATTTCGTGGACCTTGAATAACATTTTCTTTATTTAGATTTACCAGGACTGTTTTTGACAACTTTGAAACTTGGGGACTAAAACCGCCAATTATGCAAACTTGATACGCTTTTCACCAGTTTTGATATTTTGCATTTAAAACACATAAAACACTTATTTGTGGTATTTTTATCATTTTGATGCATTTCAATGTTTTCGGATATTTTTGCGCCTAATTTAGATAAAAATGATGAGTATTTACACACTCATCAATCCCCATTACTAAGATATTGCTAGTCCCTAGCAATGTTTTGAGAAAAATTAATGGACTTTATCTCTTTACCAAAAGCCATTACTTGGAGTAGCCAAATGTTTCGGCTCAAGTAAGAACCTTGGTACACTGATAACAAGTGATTTTGAGCAAACCACCATTTTCAACGGATTTGATTTGTTTTACCAAAAGTCGCTTGCTTCGGACTAGCCAACTCTTAGATAAATTATCGTGATTATCTTTGGTGAGCCGATTACCAATTATGGTTTTCCATCGCCTTTACCACAAGCCATAAACTTGCGGGCTAGCCAACTCTTCACTTTTAAGGATATGGTGAGTGAATACCATACAATTTTGGGCAAATTGCAAGCCGTCAACGGATTTGAGATATCTTTACCAAGAGCCGTTTGTCCTGGATTAGCCAATTCTTTTGTTTATTAGACAAGCGGATCGATAACCATAAGATGAGTAAGTGTAAAACACTTACTCCAAAAAACATTTTGGCCAAAAATGGGGGAATTAGCGGTATAATTACATGATAAAATTCGTGAGAATTCCCACACTTAGAAATGAATATTGCCTCAATATTCAAAGTACCATGGTTATGCCGAAACATAGAACGTAAAAGGAAATACTACGGCCATTATTTAGCAAGATGTTTTTTTTTTTTTTTTTTGAAACTCTAATATATACACAACATGTGGGGCAACCCCACACACTAGGGTGGTAGAAAGTAGAAAGAAGAGGCTAAACTCATCAAGTTTTGTCACACAAGCTAGCCACTTGTGAATGGCTAACCGTAATAAACTTCGACAATTTCGTAAATATGGGTGAAAACCCATATGGCATGCTATCGTTTTTGATTCCCGAGTCGCTAGCTTGACTCGATCCCGCATTCATTGGTTCATGGGGAAAGTTTGTAGATCTGGGACAATCACAAGAGGAATGTCCTCTCCAAAATAATGCTTCAACCGATGACCATTCACTTTAAAGTTTGGACCATCGGGCTGAGATAACTCAATGGTGCCATAAGGATAAACCTTAGTTATAGTAAATGGACCGCATAACGGATTTAAGCTTTCCCGAGAAAATCTTCAATCTTGAATTGAAAAGAAGGACTCGATCACCAACGTTGAAAACGCGGTTTTTGATCTTTGAGTCATGAATCTTCTTTGTCTTTTCTTTATAGATCAAAGAGTTCTCGATGCTTGATCACGGAGTTCATTTAATTCATTCATTTGAACTTTCCTGTGATCACCGCTTGTCTCGAATATCGGTTGGCATGCTTCAAGGCCCAAGATGCCTTGTGCTCAAGCTCAACCGGCAGATGACACGCCTTCCGTGATACAAGCTTGTATGGAGTACACCCGATGGGTGTTTTATAAGTCGTCACGGAAGGCCCAGAGCGCGTCATCTAGCTTATCCGACCAAGAGGCACGGTTTCGCCAACCGTCCTCTCCAATTCTTTTTATCCCGGTTGGAAACTTCCACTTGCCCACTTGTTTGGGGTGATACGCGAGAGAGACGGTGAGTTACACCATATCTGCATGACTCTATCAAACCGGTCATTGCAGAAATGCGCATCACGATCACCGATTATGGCTCGTGGAGTTCCAAACCTAGCAAGAGAGATTTCAAGAATTTTACAACAACCCGGCATCGTTGGTAGGTAAAGCCTTAGCTTCAACCCATTTTGACAAGTAGTCAACGCCACGAGTATGTACTTATTACCGCGAGAAGAAGGAAATGGCCTCATAAAGTCAATGCCCCGGATGTCAAAGATCTCACACACTTGAATGGCGTTTTGCGGCATTTCATTCCTTTATGAGATATTTCCGTGACGCTGACAAGCGTCACGTGTTTTGACAAATTCATGGGCATCCTTGTAGATGTGGGCCAATAGAATTCGAATCAAACACCTTCTTGGCGGTGTAGTGGGGCTATGATGTCCCCAAGAGGTCCGTAATGGCAAGCTTTGAGAATGTCAATAGCTTCCCGACCATACACACATCGCCTGATGACTTGATCCGCAAATTTTAAACAAGTAGGGTCGCCCCGAGTAATGTTTAACATCTTTGAAGAATTTGTTCTTCGCTGGGACGACATCCCTTTCACTATGAAGTTACCCGCATGGTAATTTGCAAAGTCAAGAAACCATGGGGTAGTAGAGTCTCCACGAAAAGAAACCGTGATTGAGTGTCTCGAGAGGAAATGTTTCATTTATTTCCTTTTTCTCGAAAACATCTTGGTGAGGGTTCTCTAATCGACAGATGATCGCCAATGTGTTCTCGCTCCTTTTTATCACGATAATGATATCAAATTCCGGAGGAGGAGAACCCAACTGAGCAATCTCGGCTTTGCATCTTGTTTTGCAAAGAGATATTTGAGAGCCGAGTGATCCGTATACACCACGATTTGGTCAATATAAGGTATGGTCAAACTTCTCAAACGATACACCATGCCTAATAATTCTTTTTCTCAGTAGTGGTGTAATGGGTTCGAGCTTCACCATAGTTTTACTTATGTAGTGGATAGGTTGAAAATGCTTGGTTTTTCGTTGCCCCAAGACCGCACCGATAGCAAAATCACTTGCATCGCACATGAGCTCAAAGGGTAAATCCCCGATGGGGCAACTAGAATGGGTGCTTAGTAAGCCTTTCTTTAGTGTTTCAAAAGCTTCGACGCACTCAGAGAGAAGATAAAAGGAGCTTTTTCAAGAAGATGGGTCATAGTCGAGCGATTTTAGAAAATCCCGTATGAATCCACGATAAAACCCGCATGACCGAGGAAACTCCTAATACCTTTGACGGTAGTGGGATGAGGCGCTTAGCAATAACATCAACTTTTGCTCTATCGACCTCAATCCGTTTTTGAAATTTTATGGCAAAGGACTATGCCTTCTTTGACCATAAAGCGGCTCTTCTCCCAATTTAGACGTAGATTGGTGTCTTCACACCTTTTAAGCATTTTGTCTAAATGGGAGAGACAAGTCTGAAATGAGTCCCCAATGACCGAGAAGTCATCCATAAACACCTCCATTGTTTCCCGATCATGTCGTGGAATATGGCCATCATACATCGTTGGAACGTGCGGGAGCGTTACATAAGCCAAAAGGCATACGTTTGTAGGCAAAAGTTCCGTATGGGCGTGTGAATGTGGTCTTCTCTTGATCCCGTGGATCAATGGGATCCGAAGTAACCCGAGAAACCATCAAGGAAACAATAGTACTCATTCCCTCGCTAATCTCTCAAGCATCCGGTCCATGAAGGGTAGAGGAAAATGGTCTTTACGGGTGGCTCATTCAACTTACGATAGTCAATACACACGCCATCCCGTAACCACCGAGTTGGAATTAACTCGCTTTCTTCATTCGTGACAACAGTTATGCCACCCTTTAGGAACACGATGAATTGGGCTAACCCAAGGACTATCTCGAGATTGGGTAAATCAATCCCGCATCAAGAAGTTTGATAACCTCGCTTGATAACATCATGGATTTTGATTCACCCTTCTCCGATGTTGAATCATTGTTTGAAGTCATCCTCCATCAAGATTTTGTAGTACAAAATTGTGGTTAATACCCTTAATGTCTGGAGAGTTTCCAAGCAATTGCTTGCTTGTGTGACTTCAAGACCTTTATGAGAGCGCTTTTCATCTTTACTCAAATCTCGAAAGAATAATGACAGTGCAATTTATCATCGCCTTCAAGAAATGCATACTCAAGATGAGGCGGTAAGTCCTTAAGTTCGACTTCAGAAATTCTTCGCTTTTCAACCGACTTGACTTCCTTGTTATGAAGGTCGACGGGAGGGAGTGGAGGAGAAGTGTCCCGATTTAACAACTTCTCAAGAGTAAGAATATCTCCTCCGGATTAATCTCACGGTGATTAATCTCTTCCGAATTGCATCACTAGTGTGAGGGGTTGATGAATGATCATCTTTAAGCAACTTCTCAATGAGAAGTATGTCCCCTCGATGTCAATTGGAGCGTGATCAATTTCCCATGGAATGTAATCACTAGCCAAGTATGCTTCAATCTCTTCCAAGATGAAGTCGCCTCAAACGGAGTGAGAGAAGGAGTAGAATTGACTATGATAGGTTGAGAAGATGTGGTGGGATCCCCACTCACGTAATTATGAGAATAACCAAGAACTTCGAGAGTACTCTTAAGCAACATCAATGATATCTATTCGTTAACCACTCGTAATCATAGTTTGCGAGTACCTCAAGTTTGATCAAGGTTAAAGGTGACAGTTTCATTACCAACACGAATGTGATTTCTTGCTCAAATACATCAATGAGAGCACGACTGCTCTCGTGAATCCTCTTCCAACAATGAGAGGAACCCGTGGATCAAAGATCGAAATCAACAACTACAAAGTCACCGAAAATGGAACTTTCCTACTTTCACAAATACGCCCTTGCAATTCCAAGAGGACGGATATTGTACGATCCGCAAGCTCGAGAGTCATGCATGTAGGAGTAAGATCCTAAGAGAAAGTTTCTTCCATATCGAATGAGGCATCGTGTTTATGCTTGCACCAAGATCGGCTAAGGCAAAGCATTCAACCATTCCCGGAAATACACAAGGTAAGAGGAACTTTCAGATCTCCAAGCTTCGAAGCTTTTCAAGATAATCGCAGAGCAGCTTGTCGTTGAGAGGAGTTTTAGCCATTTCAAACAGCCTTTTCCTTGTTGCTTAACATGTGCTTGAGAGTTGATGCAAACTGGGCATCAACATGATAGCATCCGCCAAGCTTATGTCAAAATGAAGTTCTGGAAAATTTGAAAGATTTTTTCCATTTGATGACCCTGCTCATGGAGCTTTTGCTCATGTAAACGTGATGGGTAAGGAATAGAAGTTTTGATTTGGGGTTACCAACCGGAGGTTCAAAACAACCTGTGTTTGGTATTGGGTTTTGGGACATCCCGAGGATGGACAAAGGCTGTTCCTCCGCTATTAGTAGGAAGTTCCTTGTCCTTTGTCGCCTGTGTTCACTTTCCACTACCTTCGGAGAGAAGAAGAAGAGGTAGTAGGAATAGCGGGTCCATCATATGAAACACCACTTCTGGTCAGGATCGCCTTTGCATCGCCTCTGATTAGCGATCGTGTTGCTAGGTAAAGTACCGAGCCCGAGGGTCGATCATTTAAAGACTTCTTTAATTCAACATCCGATCGACCAACAACCTGCTTGTCTCCTCGAGTCTTCATGAATTGCTTTAAAAGCTCATCGATGTTGATACAGGAGGAGGTGGAGGGACAATTGAGGTCAGTATGTTCGATTATAGCCGAATTCCCTTGATTAGGATTCATATTCCTCAAATTGATTCCCCGATTGTAAGTGTTTTGATTAAGATTTCCTTGATGTTGGAAACCTTGATTGGGTACGGAATAGAAATTACCTTGGTTTTGATAACCTTGGTTCATTCTTGGTTGGTTCTCGATTCCTGTTAGATTCGTTGAAACCGGTGGTGCACGATAAGTGTTAGCACGGTAGTTTGGTTCATTTTGAGGACGGTATTGATTACCTCCTTGATTTGAAGTACCGCTATAGCGTTAGCTTCAAAAGGACTACCATCGGTGGCAAAGATGTTGTAGTATGCATGAGTACCACCACAAGTAACACAAACTTCAACTTTCTTCACTTCACCATATGATGGTGCTTGTGAAAGTGACTTTCTTTGGTTGGCAAGAACCAAAGCTCGAATAATATCCGTGAGTTTGTCAATCTTAGCATCGGTGCTAGATGTACTCACGGAGATGAAGTAGAAGGTCCAAGATTAGACTCGTGATGATATGTCTGCAGCGGAAAGGATGGACCCGACTTGTTTTCAATGATTTGCAAGGCTTCTTTTGTGGTCTTGCTCAAGAAATTACCTCCCATGAGGCATTCAAAGAGTCTTGATTAGTCCGGTTCAGACCATTGTAGAAAGTATCCATTTGCATTAACTCGAAAACCATGATGCGGACACTTACTTGAGCAATTCTTGTAACGATCCCATGCCTCCCGAATGATTCATCAAATCTCCGAGAGAATTTCATTATCTCATTCTTAAGACTTGTAGTTCGGGATGGAGGATAGAATTGCTCACAAACTTTGTGACTAGATCTTCCCATGTCTCAATGGAACGAGGGGTTTCTCAAGCCAATTCCGGCTTGTCCTCTAGAAAATGGGAATGTAAGTTTGATAGCTTCATGTGGGACATTTTGTACTTGATGGTAGATGCAATCTTGTTAAACCATCGAATGTGTGCATGAGGATCATCCCGCCAAAACCATAGAACTGGCTTCAGGTTACCGCATTAAGTAACCCGGTTTTGAGCTCAAAAGCATCGCCCACGATGGTTGGGACAACAATGGCATCTCCAACCTCGATGGGTGCTTGGAGAAGCTCATTCATCGGCTTGTCTTCGCCATTATGGGCAGTGGTGGTGGTAGACGCCTCACCACTACCAAGGAGCGTAACGCCCTCACGCTCACGAGGAATCTTTCCAAGTTCGAAAGTGACTGTAGAACTGAAGAACGAGCGCCGCATGCACTAAGTATAAAAATCGGCCAAAACAAATGCGAGGCAAAACGACAAGTGAACTTAACCAATAATCACAAATGAAATGGCTTTTGAAAAGGTACACCAAATCACAAGGACACAAAGGCAAGTTTTAAATCGATGTTCGGAACTTATTATGGTCACACCCCGCTAGTAGGTGTACCGCCTTGATTTATGTGGTTGATTTTATGTATATTAAGTATCATCGAAAAGACGAGGTATAGATTTCAGCCGATGGTTTAAAAACTTTTGGACAATATTTTTGGTATCGCCTCGCTTAACCAAATCGTATTTGTTGGAATCACTCCTAAACAAGATTTCAAGTATTTATATTTCATATGTAATAGGTAGCTTTGTTATGGCCTTTATGTTTGTTTAAGGTCAAGCTTATGTAGAAGGCCCATGTTTGATCCAAGCCCAATAAGGAATAGGGAAGGAGAGGAGTGTTGCCCTAGCTCCTCGCCTATAAATACATTGTAATAACCTTCATTTCAAGGTTGGTTGTTCTGTTATTCTCTTCACTACACTCTACGCATAACCGGTCTAGTATACTTGTGTGTGTGTTTGGTTTACTTGTTCAATCGCCTTATCTCTCTCTTATAAGCTTGTGTTGTAAAACTAGTGACCTAACAAAGGTATCAATCGCCAAATAGTTGGGTGTACTCGCTTGTTTTGAAGTTTTGGTTTGGGTTACGCAGAAGATAACACAATCTTTGTGTACGCTTTAAAACTAATTTTTACACTTTTGAATCCAAGATTCTTGTACTTTCAACGTTATTAGGTGTTAAACTATTGGTTTTGGGAAAAGTTTGGAACTTTACGTGTTTTTCCTTGTTTTAAGCTTGTTTTTGCACGTGTTATCCCACGCAGAATCGCTTTTAAGTGCTTGGATCATCAAGTTTCACACTTTTGTGTTATCTCGGTGTTATTGAAGCTATTTTAACACACAAAACCGGTTTAGAAACACATTTGATAGAATCAAAGTTACGAGTAATCTTACGCCGTAACAAAACCCTAAAATTACGCTGTAAGACTTTCCTTGGTTTGATCTTCAATTTTCGGTTTATTCCGTGTTTTCTTACTTGATAAGTCCGAAAATACGTCGACTTTGGATCTTTGCACCGTGAAGTGTAAAGATCACTTGGGATAAAACCCTAATCTTACGCTTTACATAAAGCTTACGCGAGAAATCTACGCTTAAGATTCATCTTACGCGAGACTTAGTCCCACGACAAGGTAATCCCACGCCTAACTTTCTACGCATAACTTATCGCTTACGCCAGAACTTTAGTCTTTTTCCCGCCACGCTGAAAGTTAAATCCACGCCAGAACTATTCTTGTTACGCGAACGCTTGGTGTTTTTACGCATAAGTGCTATTTGGTTCTTGTCATTTCTACGCCTAAGGATACTTCATCAACAAAGGTTCATTCGACTACAAAGATCCATTCTTACTACACAAGTTTATAATCATGTCTCAACCACCATACTCTAACTATTTCCCTCACACTTATAATCATCAACAACAACAACAATTAACTCCACAACATCAACAATGGAATCAACAACAAGCAATTTATCCACAACAATTTAATCAGCAACATACTCCACAACTTGGTGCAATCCCACAACCACAAATGGTTCAACCACCACCAAGCCTTCAAGCTCTACCCTACACAAATGATTTCAATCAACATCCATCACGAAGCACTATGAAGGAACCCACTTGGTTTGCAAAGATGTGTGAAGCTTTAAGCGACCAACAATCAATTCATGAAGCCGATCACTTGATAGACCTCCAATGCTCACCCAG
>CM040244.1:258970072-258997985 GCA_022545495.1 Chrysanthemum lavandulifolium | reverse complement strand
AATGAAAAGAACGAAGAGGGTAGCTTATAGCTGGAGTTGTTTGGCATCGCTAGTTGTATTTTCTTCACAGTGTTGCTACTTGAAAGGTAACACATTACTGGGTCAAGCTCAGAACCCATTTCAAGGAAACAACAATTAACATTAAACTCTAGTATCGGACCTCTGTGTTGTAACAAAACATGGACGATGGTATTAACAAGCTTATACTTCTCCAATTGTACGCAGTTAGATGTTACTTGAACTAACTCCTTATCATAAAATTCAAGTTTAGGCATGCCCTTCCAGCAAGACCTCCAATTCCTTGATAAAATGCTCGCTCTAATTGCATCTCGAATTGGCATAGAAGTTAGAATTTTTCAATAATGTTTTGAGGAAGGGTACTGATTATATCCGAATTGCAGCATTTAGCTTTCTTCTTTTACAATGGGATGTCATACTCCACAAGCCTGCAATGTACAATGCAAAACGAGAAAAGATTAACGTTCTTTACCAATTTTATCCATGCACATCTAACCCACTAACTTACAGAAATTCAGATTCTTGCTTCTAACATATGTGAACCGGCCTTATACACAAAGTAGACACAACCGAAGTAACTGAAAATCAAATGATGACAAAACATATTACCAAAAACTACACTCTTAGAAATTAGAACCAGCGATTATGCAAAAACTTGTCCCACCAAATCATTTGTATTATTGTCCGTAGCTTAAATTAATGTTGTGCTATCATCATCCATGAAAGGTAAACAGTACCATCAGTACGGGCTATCATTCAGATCAAATTACATGCTAGAATATAATGTTATCAAGTCCATTGGTGGAAATGATGTTATAAGCTATGAATGATTGAATGATACCATCCCATTCTTTGGGAGGTCGAAACATAGATGTTAGCCAAATTTTATATTGTTTAGTCACTAATAAATTTGTAAACAGAGATTGCTCAAATATTATGGAGAAAGTAGATCATTTTGATGAAAATGCCTTAATGCCATAACAGCCAAAGATGCAAATAAGCATATTAATGCACGGTGGGTATTTCCCAATTATTTTTAAAAGATTAGCAGTTTTGAAAATAAGCAATCCAAAACACCTCTTACGCCCAAATATAGTTAAACAAGTATACATTAAAACTGTAAAAGTCATTCAAAGTACATCTCTATCCTAATAATGCTATTAAGGGGTGTTTGGCTAACTGGCTGAGCTTATTTAGGTGCTTATTAGCTCATTCTATTATCAAAATACAATAAGCTTAGCCAAACACTAGCAAAAAATAGGCATTATTTTTGGTCATAAGCTTATTTTGTTCTGCTTATTTCTCATAAGCCCATTTTTTTTTATCTGATTTATGAGCTTATTATGACTTAAGGGTGTTGGCTAAGCTTATTTTTTCGGTTTAAGCTTATTAATACGGAGTAATAATTAGCTTATGATAAATAAGCTTATAAGCTTTTGCTAAGTGTTTGGATAACTTATGACAAACAAAGTGGAAAAAGAAGCTTGTAAGCAATAAATAAGCCCATAACTCCATAAGCCACAAAAAATTAACTTACCAAAACCGCCTTATATATATGCTTATAAGCTTTATCCAAACACTAATATGAGCTGATTGCTGTTATTTAAGCTAATAAGCCCAAAAAATTAGTTTATAGAAACAAGCCGAACAAAATAAGCTAAAACATACACCCCCTTATAAAACCCATATTGTAAGCTAGAATATTTGGTCGATTTAAATGGCATATAATACAGATACAGCTGCATTTAAACATAAAACAAGTCACATTTTCATAAGTTATAAAGTCTATCACAGTTAATACATATATACATACATCTTAGGTTCTTGGGCAAGAAAAATAAAAGTGGGATTAAGATCTTCGAGGTTGACATCAAACTCTCAAACACTGATATAGAATGACGTTTGACAATATTGCACCTTCTAGCTAACTAAATAGCTAAACCGACTCATAATTTATAACTGCGCATTAAGACTGCTGCATACTCAAGCTTATAATCTACTAATAACTTGTCATCTAAGATTCAAGAACACGTAACAACATGCAATCAATTCAAACATATCAAAACGATGCACGTTCAATATTTGTCATATAAGATCCAATTAAACGTCACAATATAAAAAGAAATAAATCATAATTACAGTTATATGACAGAACACTAATAGATTGATCAACATGCATGGTTGCATGGACTAATAATATTACCTGATGACGATGAATAGCAACGACGTCGTTGAGATTACACAAAGTAGAAAAACACACAATCTAATCAAACAAACTAACTGTAACAAATTTGGAAATCTTGGAAGAGAAGAGTGGGAGTTATATATTTCTTCCGATATATCTGCTTCATTGACTCAGTTTTATTCAGGCCCATCTTATTGGGCTTATTCTCAACTATTAAAATTTGGGCCGGGGTTTAATTAATTATTTCTCTGACCCATCCTAAGAAATAACCATATTTTGTAAAAGCTATAAATTAAAAAGAGTAATGCTATTTATCAATGTTTTAAAAACCTGGTTTTTAATCGACCCGGTCGAGTCACCGGGCACCGGTTCAACCGGTTCGACCGTCGGGTCAACCCGATTGTCCATTTATTATTATTTATTTTTTTCCGACCGGGTCAACCGGTTTGATCACCAGGTCTACCCGGGTCAACCCTGTTTTTATTTAAAAAAATTGAAAAAAACCAAACCCGGCCGGGTTTCATGACCCGGGTTGACCTGGGTCACCCGGCGGGTCTAACCGGTTAACCCGATTTTAGAAACCCGAAGATTTTTGACCCGTTATTGTGGCAGGGCATCGATCCGGCCGGGTAGACCCGGGTTCAAAAACATTTCTATTTATGCCTAAAAAGTTTAAGTATTATTTGAACTCGGTTTTCTTTTCACTAGAACCGAACCCCAACCATAAACCGATTAAGGAATTCGGTTCAGACCCAAAAACCGGTTTCGATGATTTCAATGTTTGGTCTGCTTTTCTTGGAGTTTGCTTCGGATCCGTTTTCGGGTTTTGTGCTAGACCAAATTATAATTCTAAACAGAACACTAAACTAACACTGTCAAAATACCCTGAGAAGTAGCAATACATAATCAACTGAAAAGGACACGTCTAAACACATTCAAAATGGTCCATAAAAGCAGTATGATTTGACAGCCCATCAAACTTAACAAAAAAACAAACTGCATCACCAATATATTAGCCTAGAATTTCCAGCGTTCTATGGTTAATATAGCTGAAGGCGATGCACGTGGAAATGGGAGCCTTATGAAGTCCTTAAAAATCTTCAGCTCTTCATCAGGTGAAATAAAGTAATCAAGCTCTATTTCCATCTTCTTTAGAACTGGTGACTTAGCCATGATGAGTTTCACAAATTCCATCCCAAGGGCTAGGTTCCTGAAGTATTGGATCTTTACTTCCTCAAGATGATCCAAGTTGAAGCCAGAGAAGTCCTGGAAATCAGTCAGGTTCATAGAAAGTTCTGGAGCATTCGTTTTCTCATAAATCTGATCAAAAAATAGGTAACAATGTCAACAGAATTATAGAAATGGCAATTACCACATATGTAATAGCCTTATTTACCATGACATCAAGTGTCACTAAATTTGGGGAGCTTCGCATTAAACAAAGGGCAGACGATATATCAGCTTGTTCCGTTAAGCACATAGATAGATTAAGATCTTCGAGGTTGACTAGTGATGTTGGAAGCTTCTGTGGCATACCACCGGCACCCAAAAACTGAAACCATATACCATAGCCAAAATCAGCAAACACAATATTCGTACCTGAGATATATCATATTTTTCATCTCTAAACGATGTATTACCGTCATAAACCGCGATGAGACAAACAAAGTCGTAAGTAAAGGCACCCACTGTAACAACTCAACAAATGTTAACTTGTTTCCTCCTTCATAATCTTCTTCGCATCCCTTTTCTACCTACATTAAAACACCTAATGAAAGTAAATACCACCATCTTTAATTAAAAGAGCTTCATAAGTAATATTATGAATCTTACCAAATACAAACGCATAAGTAGTGGGCAATTTGAAAGGAAACGCTGAAACACATTACTAGTAATCTTGACATTGTCAAAGAGCACACTATACAACCTACTGAACCCATTAAATATTAATGGGAGATTAAAATCACAACATTTGAGATCTAAGGTCTCTAATCCTTGCAATGAAAAGAACGCAGAGGGTAGCTTATAGATGCAGCCAGGTGCCATCATTAATTCTATTTTTTCCACAGTGTTGCTCCTTGAAAGGTAACACATTACCGGGTCAAACTCAGAATCCATTTTCACAAAATCACAACAAATCTTAAACTCTAGTATCGGAACCGTGTGTAGTAACAAAACATGGAAGATGGTCTTGACAAACTTATACTTTTCCAATTCTTCACAGTCAGATGGTACTTGAACTAACTCCTTATCATAAAATTCAAGTTTAGGCATGCCCTTCCAGCAAGACCTCCAATTCCTTGATAAAATGCTAGTTCTAATTGCATCTCGAATTGGCATAGAAGTTAGAATTTTTTCAATAGTTTTTTGAGGAGGGGTACTGATTATATCCGAATTGCAGCATTTAGCTTTCTTCTTTTTACAATGGGACGTCATACTCCACAAGCCTGCAATGTACAATGCAAAACAAGAAAAGATTAACATATGTGAACCGGCCTTATACACAAAGTAGACACAACCGAAGTAACTGAAAATCAAATGATGACAAGACATATTACCAAAAACTACACTCTTAGAAATTAGAACCAGCGATTATGCAAAAGCTTGTCCCACCAAATCATTGGTATTATTGTCCCGTAGCTTAAATTAATGTTGTGCTATCATCATCCATGAAAGGTAAACAGTACCATCAGTACGGGCTATCATTCAGATCAAATTACATGCTAGAATGCTATCAAGTCCATTGGTGGAAATGATGTTATAAGCTATGAATGATTGAATGATACCATCCCATTCTTTGGGAGGTCGAAACATAGATGTTAGCCAAATTTTATATAGTGTAGTCACTAATAAATTTGTAAACAGAGATCGCTGAAATATTATGCAGAAAGTAGATCATTTTGATGAAAATGCCATAACAACCAAAAGAAGCAAATAAGCATATTAATGCACGGTGGTTATTTCCCAATTATTTCTAAAAGATTAGCAGTTTGAAATAAGCAATCCAAAACACCTCTTACGACCAACTATAGTTAAACAGTATAGAGTCAAAGTCATTCAAAGTACATCTCTATCATAATAATGCTATTAAGGGGGTGTTTGGCTAAGCTTATTTGGGGTGCTTATTAGCTCATTGTATTATCAAAATACAATAAGCTTAGCCAAAAAATAGGCATTATTTTTTATCATAAGCTTATGTTGTTCTGCTTATTTCTCATAAGCCCATTTTTTATCTGATTTATGAGCTTATTATGACTTAAGGGTGTTGGCTAAGCTTATTTTTTCGGTTTAAAAATGTTAATAATAATTAGCTTATGATAAATAAGAAAAGCTTGTAAGCATAAATAAGCCCATAACTCCATAAGCCACAAAAAATGAACTTACCAAAACCCCCTTATATATGATTATAAGCTTATCCAAACACTAATATGAGCTGATTGTTGTTATATAAGCTGATAAGCCCAAAAAAGAAGCTAAACCAAACACCCCTAATAAGCCCCAAAAAATAAGTTTATAGAAACAAGCCGAACAAAATAAGCTAAAACATACACCCCCTTATAAAACCCATATTGTAAGCTAGAATATTTGGTCGATTTAAATGGCATATAATACAGATACAGCTGCATTTAAACATAAAACAAGTCACATTTTCATAAGTTATAAAGTCTATCACAGTTAAGTTAATACATACATAGATACATCTTATGTTCTTGGGAAAAAAAAATGGGATTACCTTGTCTTAAAGGGTTGGTTATCTTCTCCACCGTATTTAGATATCTACATACTTTTGCAAAGAAAAACCCTTGAAATACAATGAACCAAACAAACCTTTGTCCCTGTTTTAAACACTTGAAGTTAGGGGTGAGCATGGTTCGGTTTGGCTCGGTTTTTATATAAAACCGAAACCGAACCGAAAAATTTCGGTTTTGATTTTTAAAACCATTCGGTTTTGGTTTGTGTCGGTTTGGTTTTCGGTTTCGGTTTTTCGGTTTGGTTTTTCGGTTTTTTCGGTTTCTATACGATTTATCGAAATTTGCTTTTAAAGATATTTGACATATATCATAAAATAGAACCATATCTTAAACCGATGCGGTACAACGGTACTAAACGGTAAAGAACCATCTTAAAGCAAGTGCCAACATTCTCAAAGTTGCCTCCAAGTTTCAAGGATTGTTAGAAACTTGAAAGGTGCAATCAAACAATTGAAGGTGTGTAAATGAAAAAGAATGATGTTGGAACAAGTTCTTCAATCTTTTGATGTAATTGCACCATCTTCAACGAGAACAACCATTAACATTCAAACTTAATGTGTTCTTGTGACATTTGTGTACCCATTTTTTTTACCTTAAAGCACATTTGTGTTGTATATTGTTATGAAATAAAATATTAATTGAGTTATCACACATTTGAAATACATCATCGACAACGATAATGTAAAAGGAAGAAATCAAGATAAAGTACTTATATTATTTATGAACAAGGCAAGATATATTATTTTGACTTTAAATGTTTGCTCGGTTTCTACTCTGGTCGGTTTTAAAGTTAAAACCAAACCGAACCAAAAATTTCGGTTTTTAAATATAAAACCGAACCATCGGTTTTTCAATCGGTTTCGGTTTTTTTGTTTGATTTTCGGTTTTTTCGGTTTAGGTTCGTTTTCGGTTTCTTGCACACCCTACTTGAAGTACTTTAATAAAAGGTAACTTGCTTTAAGGAAATGTTTTATTTGGAAAGTGTTACAGTATTGTTTTTGATAAAATTACACTGGTAGTCCCTTTGGTTCTGCCCAATTCCATGTTTGGTTCCCGTTACAAAAAGATTACGCCTGACTTTTCCATCAAAGAATGGTGTTGAGGTTATAGAACCGCGTTATAGCGCGTTTGAGGGCATGTGACGATATCATCGCAAGATTGCACTCACGCCATAGGTCATAAGTCCTTTGACGTGAACGGGTGCTTGTTGTTGTGTTTATTTTTCTAACTAGTTTTAATTTAATTTTGAATTTGTTTTATATGTATAATGACAGCGTATTTTCATTTTTGTACCGTTTTGATACATGAATTTTTTTTCTATTCCACTTAATGTAACGAACTTTTTGATTTTGTGCTACTATACTTTGCACATCCATTAACTTGTTACCGGATAAAAAGTTATTTGACCTGATAAAAATCTACGTGGAATATTTTTTGCACATAAATGGCCCACGTGGTTTGCCGAGTATCCGAATTTAGTCCCAAAAAATTTTTGTCTGTTTTCTTACGTTTTCATCTGTTTTTATACGTTTACATCCGTTTTATACATTTTCATCCGTTTTTATACGTTTGCATCAGTATTCTTACGTTTTTATCATGCTTTTATCCGTTTTTATACGCTCTCATTCGTTTTCATACGTTTTCGTCCTTTTTATACGTTTCGTCCGTTTTTATACGTTTTCATTCATTTTTGTTAGGTTTCCTCCGTTTTCATCCTTTTTCTACGTTTTTGTCCGTTTTTATACGTGTCCGTCTGTTTTCTTACGTTTTTATACGTTTTCGTCCGCTTTAAACCGATTTTATCCTCTTTTATTCGCTTTCATCCGTTTTCATGCTGTCGTATGTTTTATACTTTCGATCATTTTATATGTTTTCATCCCCTTTTATATGTTTTCATCCATTTTTCTTACGCTTTCTATCTGCTTTCATCCGCTTTATACATTTTCACTGCTTTTATATGTTTTCACCCATTTTTCTTACGTTGTCATTTGATGAGTGTCTAAATACTCATCATTTTGATCATTTAAACTGCAAAACATCCGAAAACACTCGTAAATGCATCAAATGATAAAAATATCACAAATAAGTGTTTTATGTGTTTTAAATGCAAAATATCAAAATCGTGAAAACGATAAAGTTTGCATAATTGGCGCTATAGTCCCCAAGTTTCAAAAGTTGTCAAAAACAGTCCCTGGTAAAACAAAATAAAGAAAAATGTTATTCAAGGTCCCTGAAATATTCTAAATTGTCAAAAATGGTCCTTGAATAAATCTTTTGTTAAATGGCAGAAAAGGTCCCTGAACTTTCATAAAATGTCAAGTTTGGTCCCTGGAAAATTTGAAATTGTCAAAACTGGTCCTTGTACTATTAAAGTTTGTCAGTTTTAGTCCTTGTGACAACTTTGGAAAATTACAGGATTGGTCCTTCAAGAATTGGATAATTACATTTTGGTCCTTGTTATATTAAACCAAACCTTGACCCTTTCCCACATTTAGACCCCTGCCTTATTCCTTTTTTTTGACCCCCTGTCACCTTCCTGTTTTTGACCCCTTGGTCAAATTCAGTCAACCCAACACCTTTCCCTCCCATATGGTTTTCCCCCACCACTTGCCTGAATCCTCTGCAACTCTCAACATATTCCCTCCCACCTCACCTTATCTCCTCAAAACCTCACCCACATCATCATTACACCTAGCCACCCCCCCCTACCGCAAAATTCGGATCGAGGTCAAAATCACCTTTCCCGCCAAAATTGACATTTTGGCCAAAACTCACAAAAGTCACCCAATGGCTCTGGAATCAGGTGGGATCCACTCAGAAGATGTGAGAGAATCATTTGAAGCTATAAAAGAGAGTGAAGAAGCAAGGGAAAGGCAGTAGTTAGTTTTGTAATTTTTTCTTAATGTTGTTTTTAAATTAATGTTTTAGATTTAAGTCCAAATGTTGTAATCTCGGTTTCTTTGTATCAAATTATCTTGTTTAAGTGTATTGCAACCATTATCAAGTGTCAATTTAAGTTTTGTGTACCTTTCATATTTTCATCAACTGTTGAAATTTTCAATCTTAAAAGCTTATGTTAAAGTTTCAAAAGTCTATCTATAAGCTTAAACAAGCTTCCACAAGCTCATGATAGCTTTTATAAACTCACAATCAAGTTTCATACGCTTTGTTTCATGGTCAACATAAGTCAACTGTGAAGAGTGATTGGTTCAATAAAACTTGGAAATGGTTAATGGTGTTGCAGAGCTGGAATTTGGGTTGTATTAGATTAGGTTAGCATAGGTTTGGGTTTGGTTTAGCCTGCAAACAATTTGGACACTTGTAAGTGAGTTTCTCAGTTTCAATTTTCAAGTCCATTTTGCATTTTATGCTTGTATGAACATCTGTGATCACCATTAGTGTACACTTGTTCATATAGTTTTATTTAGGTCATGTAAACTTAGAGTAATCAAGAAATCAGTCTGGATCAGTGGTAATCTCAATTTTAGTTGCTAATCAGTTATATAAAGGGTGTTTGGAATTGTTGATTTAGCTGTCATTTAGGTTAATGCAGTGGTGAATTATTGTTGCTTCATGTTTGTTTAGCTCTTAATATATCCAATGCTGTCTTAAATTTGCATCTACAAACACTCTAAGTCAAAATCCCATTGTATGTGTTCTAACAGCTAATGTTGAGCTTTTACAAAACCAAAAGCTTATTTTGTGTTTAACTTTCATAAATACAACTTGCAGTAGCATCATTCCACCTTATTACATCAATTTCAGTCCAAAATCATGATCAAAATCCATAAAGTCAACTTTTAAAACCTCGCTCAAAAGTCAAAATTGCAATTTCGGTTTGGGCTCAACTAAGATGAATTTTCCTTGATTCATTATCGGGCCAAATCATGTGAATCTTGTGGTTTCAGAAACTTCCCTTGGTCTACTTTATTATTGTCATTTTTGTGAATTTTTGTTAAATTTTATAAGTCCTTAAATCATTTGTTGAACATGGGATAAATGCCTCATGCATAGACTCGATTCATAATGAGTCTCAAGACAGGGTATTGCAGCCCTTGCCATAAGCTCAAATGAGCTTTTCCAGGTCTAGTATTTGGTCTATTGGTTCTTGGCCAGGTCTTCTCCAAGTTCCAATTGCTGGTTTTTCTTTTCAGCTTATCTAGCAGCTTGTGCATAAGCTCAAAATAGCCACCTTCTCAGTGTTTTTAGTTCAAAAAGCTCATTTCATCAAATCTGTTAAGCTTGATATCCAGTGGTTAGGGCTTGTTGATTTGTGTTGTATTTGGTCATTTTTAATATATTTAAGCTTCTGTTTTGGTTTGGTGCTTATTGGTCTCCATTTGCTTATTCAAAGTGCTTATTTATAAGCACTTTGCTCATCAGCTCCATAATTCCACACACAAGCCCCTGTTTTTCTATTTTTCCTAGCTTCCTAATATTATTTTAAGCTTTTCCTGAAATTTTCAGATTTTTCTAAGTTGATTTGCTATTTTTCTTAATTTTAATTAGTTTTAAGCATTTTTAAATAGCATTTAATATAAAAATTAAGAAAAGGTTCAAAAATAATTTTCATTTTTCTTAAGTTTAGATAAATATAAAAGTCAAAAAATATTTTTCTAGATTTTTCTTAGTTAAATTTGTATTTTTAAGTAATTTAATTAGTTTTAATAGTTTTTAATTCCTAGAAAATACAAAATAATCGAAAAATACAAAATAGTTTTGAAAATTCTATTTTGATATTTTAGATTTTTCTAAGTCTTAATTTTATTTTTCTAGCTTTATTTCCTATTTTCTTGTATTTTAGGTTAATATTAAATAGTTAAAAATAGTTTTAAATTAATAATAATTAGAATAATAGTCATAAAAATAATTTTCTTTTTCTATAAATTTTCTTTTATCATTAGGTTTGTAAAAATGTCATTTTCATATTTTTAGGAATTTTATTTCTTAGATCTCACTTTTTATTTTGTACGTTTACGTAATTTTATTTAAACGTAAGTTTTAAGTTTTAAACGTTCATCAATTTTAAATATAGTGATAGCGTTTATTTAATAGTTTTTATCTTTTTAATTTCCTTTAATTTGCATTTAAGCCCCTGTAGTTTATGGGCTTTCTCTAGGTATAAATCAATCACTATCCTTTCCTGCTCAAATCCTCTCGATCACTACACGTCATTATTCTCGCACGTTCGTTGGGACTTAACGACTGGGAAACACTATACTCTCCGATCTTCATTGCATTTGTGCTTAAACTGCTTTAAGTTTGTTACGATCGGCCATTCATGAGTGGCGCTTGAGTGATAAAACTTGACGGTTTTGCGGATCAAATTTTGGCCACGCCGGGGAGCAAGGTTAATAGTCTTACGCTTAGCGATTAGTGATTTGAATAATCACTCCTTGTTCATACCATCTATATAATCCAAAACCCAAAAGATTTTCATTCTTAGTTTTACATCATGTTTTTCAAAATACCAAAATATTCCTCTTTACCCTCCTACCCTTTTTATTCTTTATCCATTTACCCTCTATACATTTGATTCTAAACTTCTATTCTCATGGAATCTCTCGACTATGACGACTCGGGACGGTGAAAAGCTTCGCACTTTATCACAAATGTCAAGAATTGCATTGTTCGTGATGATCCATTGATTCTGCGTAGGAAATAGAACGAGAAACCGGGGTGACAAAGGACCGGTACTTCCTCTCGATAATGGAAGTGCTAAATCGTCCAACCTACGGTTATCCAAAGATCTAACCCTCAATTGCTCCTAAACCGCCTAGAATTGATTCTAAACTTTCACGATTTACGGTTAAAAGCAAACATGCAGAATTTAGACCGGTGACCAAAGAAGAATGACTTGCCTAATCTTCACGTATCTCAAGAACCGAACCGGAGACCATAACGAAGTGGTGGAAATTGCTAGCTCGTCGAGCACACCACTTGTCCCACCTCCGGATTTTCAAAATGTTCTTCGAGTCTTAATAGTCATTCGGATCACCATGTTGGTTTTGTTGATTCTTTGAATAAATGATTCTTTCTCATAACTCTCAAATAGAATCGCTTATTCCTTGTGTCGGTTGTGGTGAGCCTCTTTATGGTTCACCTCGTCGTTGGTGTACGTGTGTACAATGTGGTAATGATATTCGAACGGAGTTGTTTGTTTTGTGGTTCAAGGAATTCATTTGATTATGATCCTAATCGAACTCATTTAACGACCCTCAAATTTTTCCAATTACCCACCACATACCGACTTATCTTCATATAACCAACATAACTGCTGTGAATTTTGTGGAGGTCCTCACCAAGGATTTGAGTGTCAATCCGAAACGCGTTTGTCTATGAACAGTCGGTGACGCCGTAACTTTGGTTATGACCAATATCCATATGATTCACCAAACCACCCACAACAATCATTTTGTTGTGAGAATCATGAGGTCCCCATTTCACCGATTGTCAAACAGGAATCCATTTCCTTGTAACAATTACGATTATCCATACCACGACCAACCTCCACAAGGCCAAATGAATCAAACTCCTCAAAGAAACCCAACAAGACACTTATCTAGAGCTTCGGAGTTAGTGAAACGAAGTGAGGAGTTCAATAAAACAAGATTTCATAATGTTCCCACTATTTCTTGTGTATATTGTGGGGTCCTCATGATGATTATCAATGTCAACCTTCCGGTTTTGACAAATCTCCACTCCCACAATGTCCTGTCATTCAAAATTCACATGAGAAATCCATGGAAGAATTGCTAGTCGATGAGCGGTGCTAAAATAAATTCCCAAATTGCCTTTGAAAAATCTATTAGGAATCAATTGCAAAAGAAAAGCAAATGATCTAGCTCTCAATTTCGTTTATTCTCGATGATGTGATGATGAGGATACACTTGATTCATCAAGTTCATCGATGATATCCCGCCAGCTTGAGATTCATTCTCAAACAATCGCTATCACACCAAGTTCCCACTCACTCTTTGAACATGGGGACGAGCATCTTGACACTGCTCCTAAAAAGGAATCGGACGAATTCATAAAGTCTAGTGTTGAGAACCTTGTCCCAATCCCAAGAGAGTCACAGAAATTCTCGATCATGTGTGTGATATCCTCCTCCTCTTGTCTTCCAAAATGATCATATTGAGATGTTCTCCGATTCTAATGATAATGATTCGTTATCTTGTGGAGACATCGTTTATGTGGAAGATTTACCTTCGAGCTTGATAGCTTAGAAGAAGAGAATGATGAAGTTATCGAAATCAAAGATGAAGCACTTCGTGCAACATTACTAAATGTCACTTTCTCATTTCTAAAATCGAGGCTTTCAATGAAAAACCTATTTCATCTCCTATCCCCATTAAGGATAGTGACATTCTTCCGATGATTCTATTCCGAAATGAAAGCCTTCTGTTTTGATAATACGGGAGAGAAGATTAGTGGCAATACCACTTTTCATCCTCATAATTCTCTCCCGATTATGAATCATTTACATTAGAGGAGTTCACCAAAGAACCCACTCATATCAATTCCGAATATGATTCATTCACATTCATGGAGTTCTCGATGAACTCACCGTTATCATATCTCCACCGAGTATGATAACTTCTACTTTGATCTAGACACAACCGGATATGTCTAGACCAATTGAGCTTAAAAGATGAAATTCATGCTATCATGAATTCCCTTCGATGATGATGAGTTAGTCAAGATCATTATCATGACTTTCTTTCTTCTTCACCTATCCTGGCTTCTCCTGTTCTTCACTCCTTCGGAATGAAGACATTATCTTTGACCCCGGCATTTCCATGTGCCATTTGTGAGCCGGTCTGTCTCAGATCTCATCGGTGTGGAACTTTCACGTACTTCAATGTTTATCCAAACATCTTGAATGAAAGTCCGATGGAGATTGTCTCTTCCACTTACTTCCCATGAACCAATTAATTGGGGTCGAGTCAAGCTAGCGACTCGGTAATCAAAAACAGAGTTTAACATGGGTTTTCACCCGTGTGTACCACCCTAGTGTGGGGGAGATGCCCCACATGTTGTATATAGATCTAAAAATGAATGAAAATTGTAAATATTAATAAAAAAAAAAAAAAAAAAGAAAAAGAAAGAAAAAAAAGAGAATAATTGTTGTGTTTCTACACTTAGCTAGTAATGTTATCTTTTTACGTTCTAAGTTTCAGCATAACAGCTGGTGACTTTGAATATTGAGGACAATATTCATTTCTAAGTGTGGGGAAATTTCATAATTTTGATCATAAATGTACCTTTTAGTCCCTTTTTCCCCAAAATGGCCAAATTTAAATTTTTTAGTGGAAATACTATGTACTAAACACAACAAATGGTAATCACCCACCATGTCTAACCCACAAAAGGATTGGCTAATCCAGAGCAAACGGCTCTTGGTAAAGATATCTCAAATCCGTTGACGCTTGCAATTTTCCCAAAATTGTGTGGTATTCAAATTTCACCATATCCTTAAAAGTGAAGAGTTGGCTAGCCCGCAAGTTTATGGCTTGTGGTAAAGGCGATGGAAAAACCATAATTGGTAATCGACTCACCAAAGATAATACTTGATAATTTATCTAAGAGTTATTAGCATGTACAAACGGCTTCGTAAAGACAAATCAAATCCGTTGAAAGTCGATGATTTGCTCAAAATCATTTGGTTATCGGTGTACCAAGGTTCTTACTTGAATCGAAACATTTGGCTACTCCGAGTAATGGCTTTTGGTAAAGAGATGAAATCCATTAATTTTTCTTAAAACATTGCTAGGGACTAGCAATATCTTAGTGTGGGGATTGATGAGTGTCTAATCTCATCATTTTTGTATCATTTAAACGCAAAAATATCCGAAACACTCGTAAATGCATCAAATGATAAAAATATCACAAATAAGTGTTTTATGTGTTTTAAATGCAAAAATATCAAAATCGGTGAAAACGATAAAGTTTGCATAATTGGCGCTTTAGTCCCCAAGTTTCAAAAGTTGTCAAAAACAGGTCCTGGTAAAACAAAATAAAGAAAATGTTATTCAAGGTCCATGAAATATTCTAAATTGTCAAAATGGTCCTTGAATAAATCTTTGTTAAATGGCGAAAAGGTCCCCGAACTTTCATAAAATGTCAAGTTTGGTCCTCGAAAATTTGAAATTGTCAAACCGGTCCTTGTACTATTAAAGTTTGTCGCTTTAGTCCTTGTGACAACTTTGGAAAATTACAGGATTGGTCCTTCAAGAATTGGATAATTACATTTTGGTCCTTGTTATATTAAACCAAACCTCGACCCTTTCCCACATTTAGACCCCTGCCTTATTCCTTTTTTGACCCCCTGTCACCTTCCTGTTTTGACCCTTGGTCAAATTCACTCAACCCAACACCTTTCCCTCCCATATGGTTTTCCCCCACCACTTGCCTGAATCCTCTGCAACTCTCAACATATTCCCTCCCACCTCACCTTATCTCCTCAAAACCTCACCCACATCATCATTACACCTAGCCACCCCCCCCTACCTGCAAAATTCAGATCAGAGGTCAAAAATCACCTTTCCCGCCAAAATTGACATTTTGGCCAAAACTCACAAAAGTCACCCAATGGCTCTGGAATCAGGTGGGATCCACTCAGAAGATGTGAGAGAATCATTTGAAGCTATAAAAGAGAGTGAAGAAGCAAGGGAAAGGCAGTAGTTAGTTTTGTATTTTTTTCTTAATGTCGTTTTTAAATTAATGTTTTAGATTTAAGTCCAAATGTTGTAATCTCAGTTTCTTTGTATCAAATTATCTTGTTTAAGTGTATTGCAACCATTATCAAGTGTCAATTTAAGTTTTTGTGTACCTTTCATATTTTCTGTCAACTGTTGAAATTTTCAATCTTAAAAGCTTATGTTAAAGTTTCAAAAAGTCTATCTATAAGCTTAAACAAGCTTCCACAAGCTCATGATAGCTTTTTATAAACTCACAATCAAGTTTCATACAGTTTTGTTCCATGGTCAACATAAGTCAACTGTGAAGAGTGATTGGTTCAATAAAACTTGGAAATGGTTAATGGTGTTGCAGAGCTGGAATTTGGGTTGTATTAGATTAGGTTAGCATAGGTTTGGGTTTGGTTTAGCCTGCAAAAATTTGGACACTTGTGTGTGAGTTTCTCGCCAATTTTCAAGTCCATTTTGCATTTATGCTTGTATGAACATCTGTGATCACCATTAGTGTACACTTGTTCATATAGTTTTATTTAGGTCATGTAAACTTAGAGTAATCAAGAAATCGATCCGATCGGTGGTAATCTCAATTTTAGTTGCTAATCGCTTATATAAAGGGTGTTTGAATTCTTTGATTTAATTGTCATTTAGGTTAATGCAGTGGTGAATTATTGTTGCTTCATGTTTGTTTAGCTCTTAATATATCCAATGTTGTCTTAAATTTGCATCTACAAACACTATAAGTCAAAATCCCATTGTATGTGTTCTAACAGTTAACTGTTGAGCTTTTTACAAAACCAAAAGCTTATTTTGTGTTTAACTTTCATAAATACAACTTGCAGTAGCATCATTCCACCTTATTACATCAATTTCAGTCCAAAAATCATGATCAAAATCCATAAAAGTCAACTTTTTAAAACCTGCTCAAAAGTCAAAATTGCAATTCTCAGTTTTGGGCTCAACTAAGATGAATTTTCCTTGATTCATTACTGGGCCAAATCATGTGAATCTTGTGGTTTCAGAAACTTCCCTTGGTCTACTTTATTATTGTCATTTTTGTGAATTTTGTTAAATTTTATAAGTCCTTAAATCATCAATTGAACATGGGGATAAATGCCTGTCATAGACTCGCTACTTCGAGTCTCAGACAGGTATTGCGACCTTTGCCATAAGCTCAAATGAGCTTTTCCAGGTCTAGTATTTGGTCTATTGGTTCTTGGCCAGGTCTTCTCCAAGTTCCAATTGCTGGTTTTTCTTTTCACTTATCTAGCGACTTGTGCATAAGCTCAAAATAGCCACCTTCTCACCTGCTTTTAGTTCAAAAGCTCATTTCATCAAATCTGTTAAGCTTGATATCCAGTGGTTAGGCTTGTTGATTTGTGTTGTATTTGGTCATTTTAGTATATTTAAGCTTCTGTTTTGGTTTGGTGCTTATTGGTCTCCATTTGCTTATTCAAAGTGCTTATTTATAAGCACTTTGCTCATCGGCCCATAATTCCACACAAAGCCCCTGTTTTCTATTTTTCCTAGCTTCCTAATATTATTTTAAGCTTTTCTTGAAATTTTCAGATTTTTCTAAGTTGATTTGCTATTTTCTTAATTTTAATTAGTTTTAAGCATTTTTAAATAGCATTTAATATAAAAAATTAAGAAAAGGTTCAAAAAATAATTTTTCATTTTCTTAAGTTTAGATAAATATAAAAAGTCAAAAAATATTTTTCTATATTTTCTTAGTTAAATTTGTATTTTAAGTAATTTAATTAGTTTTTAATAGTTTTTAATTCCTAGAAAATACAAAATAATCGAAAAATACAAAATAGTTTTGAAAATTCTATTTTGATATTTTAGATTTTTCTAAGTCTTAATTTTATTTTTCTAGCTTTATCTCCTATTTTCTTGTATTTTAGGTTAATATTAAATAGTTAAAAATAGTTTTAAATTAATAATAATTAGAATAATAGTCATAAAAATAATTTCTTTTTCTATAAATTTTCTTTTATCATTAGGTTTGTAAAAATGTCATTTTCATATTTTTAGGAATTTTATTTCTTAGATCTCACTTTTTATTTTGTACGTTTACGTAATTTTATTTAAACGTAAGTTTTAAGTTTTAAACGTTCATCAATTTTAAATATAGTGATAGCGTTTATTTAATAGTTTTTATCTTTTTAATTTCTTTTAATTTGAATTTAAGCCCCTGTAGTTTATGGGCTTTCTCTCTAGGTATAAATCAATCACTATCCTTTCCCGTTCAAATCCTCTCGATCACTACACGTTTGGCTATTCTCGCACAGCTCGTTGGGACTTAACGACCTAGGGAAACACTATACTCTCCTGATCTTCATTGCATTTGTGCTTAAACTGTTTTAAGTTTGTTACGGTCGGCCATTCACAAGTGGCAGGCTTGAGTGATAAAACTTGACGGTTTTGCACGGATCATCATTCGTTTTTATCCTTTTTTTAATACATTTTCATCCGTTTTTATATGTTTTCATCCGTTTTTATACGTATTCATACGTTTCGTCCGTTTTTATATGTTTTCATTCGTTTTTATACGTTTCCATCCATTTTTATACGTTTTCGTCTGTTTTATATATTTTATACGTTTGCATCCATTTTCTTCGCTTTCATCCATTTCATACGTTTTAACACGCCATCCATTTTCATCTGTTTTTATCGTTGTCATCCATTTGATATGTTTCCATCTGCTTTTAAAATTAAGTTATGGATGTAAATGGATAAATGGATAAAACATATGAAACGTAAAAAAATGTATTAAAACGATAAAATGGACGAAAACATATAAAAATGGACGAAACATATAAAACGGATATAAGCATATAAAATGGACGAAAACGATTAAACGTAAAACGGATGAAAAGGTATAAAACGGATGTAAACGTATAAAACTAGACGAAAACATATAAAAACGAATGAAGATGGATAAAACCGGATGAAAAATCGATGATAACGTATAAAAATGGATGAAAACGCATAAAAACGGATGAAATGGATGAAAGCATAAGAAAAATGGATGAAGACGTATAAAAACGAATGAAAACATATAAAAACAGACAAAAGCATATAAAACGGATGAAAAAAATGGATGAAAACGTATACAAACATATAAAAAAATGAGGAAAATGTGTGAAAATGCATAAAAATAGATGAAAACATATAAAACGGAAGTAAGCGTATAAAAACGGATGAAAATATATAAAATATTTTAACAAATTTTTTAGGAACTAAATTTGTGATAATTCACAAACCACATGGACCATTTATGTAACTAAATCAAAGACTTATTGTAAATAGAAATTCTACATGGCATTTCCACGTAGGATGCATAACTTGTTAGCCGTTAAAACAAGTTTGGTGGTGCAAAGTAGCACAAAACCGTAAAGTCCATTACATTTATTGAACAGAAAAAGTTCACGACTAAACGATACCAAAATAAAAGTATGTTTCTATTGTACGGGTAAAACCCTTTTGAATTCAATGGTAATATTTCAAACGCTCAAAATTTCTACTTTTTCAATAAACGCTCCCTTTTACCCCTAACAAAATATTTATTTAGGGTCTGTTTGGTTCCCATAAAAGGGAATGAAACTATGACTTTCAAAGTCATAGCAAGTGTTTGTTTTGTTTTGTTTTGTGGGCCCGGTAATGAAATGGGTATATCATAGTCATAGATTCATTACACACCAATTTGGTGTCTATGAAATCCATTCCCGTGGGGCCATCTTTTTACCACTACAAGATTCAAATATCCATACACTTTTTCATACCATATTTTATCAACCAAACATAAACAATCGTAATCATACACTTTTTCATACCCATTATCATTCCATCTCATTCCAAATCCGATACCCATTATCATTCCTAGCAACAAACCAAACGGGCCCTTATTTTCAAATACATTCCAGTCACTTTCAACCAAAACAAATAACTAAATAACGATTGGAACATGAACAATTTTTTCGCCTATCAAAACAACCCTCCATCTGGTAATTCGAGTTCACCACAAAACGGTACACCATCATACGCCAATTCTAGCTTTTCAAAACACACACCATTTCTCAACTTTGGCACATTGTATTCTTCCCAAGTTATAACTCAACATGATCGATCATAATTTGTAAGAACATATTAAACGAACAAAATCATAATACAGTTTGTTAATACAAATAAACCGTAAAAACGTTTATCAATATTTTGCGATCTCTTTGTGTTTTGTTGATAACAAATATAATGTTATCTTAAGTACAATTATAAGCATACATGTTATTTTTGTAAAGCATTTACATATAGCCATTTAAATACAAAAATGTAGCAATTAAGCATTTGTTGTAATAGTTTATTAGGATGGGTAAAAATCATAACCCATGGACCATAACCCATGGATCTTAACCCATACCCAAGTTGGATAGATACAATGTATACTTAGATACATTGAATCTAAAGAAACCCATGGACCAACCCATAACCCATGACCCATAACCCAAAACCCATGGGCAAACAAGAGCGCCCACGGATCCCTAGGATTACACTAGACGGATCCCAGTGGAAGGGATCCGTGGGATCCGGGAACAAGGAAGATTTTGCCTATAAATAGAGAGTCATTTCTTCATTCTAACTCACCCTCTTCTTACTAAATCTCTCAAACACTCTCATTCTCTTCTAACATATAGATCACTTGATCTAGAGAGTTGTTCTTCTTTCTTTCTATTGTGATCCTCATATAGGTCCTTCTCTAAGGCGAGATCACGAGCATTCTACAAGTCATCAAAGCAAGGGGTCCTTGATTGAATTGTCACTCCGCAAGATTTCTGTAGCGAAGATCTTGTATTTGATATTTCACATATTTGTTGTGTAATAGTCGTATTGGTTTGGTCCACCGTGCTACAGACTCGGTATCTAGCTTTGTACCGGAAAAAGTGTAAGCAACGTTGTGAAGGCTTCTCCGCCAAGTGAAGGAGTTTGTTGACATAGTGCTTGAACTCTCGAGTAGGTGACTCGGGGAGTGGAGTAGGGCAAGGAAGGTGTCCTTGTAGTCGAACCACTATACATCGGTTGTGTCTTTTCTTTCCCTTCGCTTTACTTTATTTACTTGCTTTATCATTAGATCTACACTTTCTCTACATCCATAAGATCTCACATATTAACGAATCTAAAGTTTTTAAAACTAACTTAAAATCGACAAAACTATTCAACCCCCTTCTTGTTTTCCACAATTGGCATCAAGAGCTAAGTTTATAAAAGTTTTAAAGTAAAATTTTATTTTAAAACTTTTCAATCACTACGAGTTCGAAAATTATAAGGAAGGCAATCTATGCAACCACCACCGCTACTTGAAACTAATGGTTTTATATATTGGAAAATAGATTCAAACATATGTGAAATCTAAAGATATTGATCTTTGGTACATTATTGTTGAAGGCGATTTTGAGGCTACCTCAAAAGATGATAAAGGAATGTAGTTAACATACCTCATGATAAACTAAATGATGATTTGAAGAAAAGCTTTCTAAAAATAGTGAAGCAAAATGGTTTTATATAATACTTTACCAAAAAGGAATTTGAAAGAATTTCTTTGCTTAAAACCTCTAAAGAAATTTGGAATTCTTTAGTTGTAACTCATCAAGGCAACGAACAAGTTAAAAATAATAAAATTGATTTATTTATTCAACAATATGAACAATTTTCAATATCGGATGAGGAAACTATAGATCATTCATTTGCTAACTTTAATACTATTATTACATCTTTACAAGCACTTGATGAATCTTCTTCTAGCCGTAACCATGTTAGAAGATATCTAAGGGCACTTCCATCGAAGTGGAGATCCAAGGTGACGGCGATCGAAGAGTCAAAAGATTTGACAACCCTCACCCTAGATGAGCTCATAGGCAACCTAAAAGTCTACGAGCTTGTCCTTGCTAAAGACTCCGAAGCCTCAAAGGTGAAAGAGAAACACAAATCTCTTGCCCTAAAAGCCAAAAAGGCTTCAAGCGATGAAGAGAACTCCTCCTCGGGTAGTGACGACGAGGAGTACGCTATGGCGGTAAGGGACTTTAAAAAGTTCTTTAGAAGAAAGGGAAGATACGTCAAACAACCATATGACGATAAGAAAGGTTTTCGGAAAGGCAAAGAGGACGAGAAGCCAAAGGATGATCGTACTTGCTTTAAATGTGGGGACCCAAACCACTTTATTAGTAAGTGTCCCAAACGGGATGATCAAAAGGCATTCATGAGCGGCACGTGGGGAATGAGCGACGCAGAGGACGAATAAATTTGTCTCATGGCAAATGACGAGGTATGTCACGAATACTATAGTAGTTCATCACTTGATGACGACTTATTGCATAATGAATATGACAAACTATGCAATATTAGCTTAAAACTAATTAACAAAACAAACTTTTAAAGAGTCAAAACCAACGCTTAGATAAAGAAGTCATAGAATTAAAACAAAACTAATACGCTTAGAAAAGGGTAAAATAGCAAGTGGTGAATGTGAACTTTGCTCAACTTCAAACACTAGTTGATCATCTAGATTCTAAAATTGCTAGAATGAGTACGGACACTTTAGATACAATACTAGATGGTGTTAAAACCGTAACAACCAAAAAGGTCTAGGTATTCAACAACTTGATCCATCAACTAGTGAAAGTAAAGAAACAAAATTTGTTAAGGCACTAGAAAACCAAACATCGTTGTGGCGGATCCCACGGATCCCTAAAAGGGAACCGCCAGTGTACGATTGGGATCCGTGGATCTGCTGAGCAAATAGTGGTAATAACGTAGCTTCTTCATCTAGAACCGAGTTTGTTATCGTTAATAGGAAGAAACCAACTCATGTCACCACTAGACAACCACCTCCAAAATATAATCCTACTTTTGCAAGAAACAAAGCTCCATCTTTTTCAAAACATAATCCATCTATGTTAGGAATTAGAAAATTCCATAGTGAAGAGTCGGTCACCCCTAATATTATCTAGCATAAGTTAGCTCGTAGACATATCGTTATTTACGTTATTTAGTAGTTTATTTATTAGTTTGTAGCGTAGTATAGCTTAGTGCAACACCGTGGAGGAAGGACGGTCTTTACCCATCGTATCCTCGATCCACGTGCCGATAGGAGGTCGTGTATTGTAGTATAAATACCCTTCCATCCATGGAAGGGTGGTGCTCTCATTAATCTAATATTTCCATACTTTTGTAAACCTCTAGCAAGAACACCCTCTCTCTACTAACTCTCTAACTATGGCAAACATGTATTTTGATCATCCAAGACCACCCGAATCATCAACACAATAATATTACGATCCTACAATTGGTATCGAGCCAAGGTTTTGTGTTCGATGATTTGTACGTGGTTTTGAATCTTGTGTTTATCGTTACTTGTACTTTTGATCGGAAAATATTTTTCCATTTATTGTGGTCAACTATTTTCACAAGTTTTGTATCCTTTATCTCACCATGTCCATAAGTGGTTTGACAGTTTACTCATGTTTAGTAAACTTTTTGGTCCAAAAGTCCTAGCTCAGATAATCGCTGCATATGTCTGTTTTGTATCATTTATCCAAACAATTTTATCTCATATCATTTGTTTTGACTTTTGGTACCATTTCAGTGTAAGTAGTGGTCATATGGTCAAGGTAAAACTGGGCATGAATGAAGAATATTCATATGTTACCAGAAATAGCGACTTGGATATCGTTGACTTTTTTGAAAGTCAACAGCGAGTTATATCAAAAGCTAACTAGCGACTTGCTTTGGAAAACTGCTAGCGACTTGACTCTTTAAAACGGTAGCGACTTGTTATTGAACAAGACGTAGCGAGTTGGCTTAGCGACTTGGCTAGCGACTGGCTTAGCTTAATTGGCTAGCGAATTGGCTTAGCGAATTGGCTAGCGACTTGGCTCATATACAAGGCCTAGCAACTTAAACCTAGAAACTTGACTCAAATGATGTAAAGACTTGAATGAAAGAGATGAAGAAGCTAAATGACTTGACCACAAGACCAAACCAAATACCATTACTACATCTCGTCCTCAGGTTAAACCATCATTGGTCCAAGAATAATTAAGAGTGAGCTAAGTACAAAAAAAACAGATCCATCAACAATAATCCAACATCACAACTTCAACAACTCCATACTCTCCTAATCCTATCCTCCATCAACCACTATCATGTTCAAGACTCAAAGTATTTTAAGGAAAAGATTAAACATTATTAGATCTCAGCTCTCTGTTTCGTGACATTTTAAAGCAACTTCAAGACCTCGAGGGTCTATATCACGAATAGAATTGTCCATCACAGATCCATAAGTCAAAAGGAATACGAAATGAAAAATAAAATATGATGCTTCGACCTCAGCCTTGTATCTTATGTGAGTGGTTCTCAAACTCATAGATCATTAAGGATCTATTCACATAAGTACGTATGCTTCATAGATCAACCTAGGAGTTTAGTCCTTTTTGAAATATCCGAATAATTAAGATAAATCAATCAACAAGATTGTTAATTGTTTATCTTGATTCGTTCATACTAAACTTCAAAGAACAATATTCCTACCTTTTCTTGGTTCGAGTTAATGTGGTCATGAGTTTCAAAAGCGTTTCAAGCCCCGAGCCATCCTGCGGCTATACTTTGTCCTCGAATTCAATACCTTGAGCCATCCCCGTGGCGTGGTTCACCGAATGCATACAACGGAAGGTTCTCAAGGGTTGGGTATTAATGGAAAAACGTCTCAGTTCTATGATTTGTTAATGATATAATTTTGTTGTGTGTTTTGACTGAGAAGGAGGCGGTATTATGATGGTGGAGATTTAGGGTTGGAGTGATTTTGGGTGGCGAATTGTCTGAGAAGAAAAATAGAGGCGGATGCAGTTTGTGATTAGGGTTAGGATAATATGACTAAAAATTAGGGTATCACTCTTCTTATACCCGGTTTTACAATGTGATAGTGATTGGATCGGGTCTTTGGTTTGGATCCGGGTTGGGCCATGCGTAGGCTGCTCATGGACTGTTCTGATTTTTACGAGATCAATATGGGCTTGGTGGAGATCTCATCTTTTGATATAACGATTCAGGGCCACAAACACATTGGACTATAAATTGGATTTTTAACTTTTGGGCTTTAAGGGTATTATTATCATTTGTGTTGAAATGTTTAATTATCCATGGTCGAATATTTGGTCACAATGGGTTTTAGATGGTGCAAATTTATTGAAATCTGATTCGTATGCAAACTTTGTATCAAATACATTGGATCAGGTAGTGATTTATTTGGATGGTTCTCTAAAACTGTGATAGGATATATGTCTTATGGGCTTGCTTTGAATTTTTGAATATTTGGATCGGGTAGTATGCATTGTACGTGGGCCTTCTAATGCTCAAATGTTTAATGGATATGCCTTTTAAGATGAATTGGGCTTGACTGATTTGGACCAGGTGATCATGAGATTTGATGATATATATATTGAATTTATGAGATTTAGATTTGATGAGATTCGTTAGAAGGATTTGACGATCATGAGATCTGATAATGTGTGTTGTTGATGTGATGATGAGATTTGTTGAGTTATGAGGAGTGGTACATCGGTTTATACATTTTTACGAAGTATATGTTGTCACAACTTGAAATGATAATTGAACAAGGTTAACTACAGGGTTGTTTGTACGGTATTTCTTATTTGGCATTGAAGTGAGGTTTTCCGGGCGCGCTTACTTATTTCGTCTTCTTTCTTTCTACCCTTCCGCGAAGATGACTTGTTTGGGCACTTATAGAGGGTGATAAAGACTTGGCTATTTAGGTACGGTTGTGATTCTTTCTCGGTTTACCCACAACGTAACTATCACTTTGGTGTCTCACGCAGTTGAGGATACGTCAAGAGGTTTTGTACATTGGGTACACCGTTTCTTCTTCACAAGAATTAGTACAAGTTTAAGTAACAAATCTGGGGAAGTTCACTTCATGATCAAGTTTGACATATCGGGTTTACTTCACCTTGTGGTCACTACAATAGCCGACAGAATGCGTGAATGATGTGTTTACTAAAGTGTTCATTGGATAATGGACCGTTGATGAACCGCTGCATGTTCCCCTAAAACAGATATTCTCTGAAACCAAAGTCGTAAGTAACACATTCAAGTGACATTGTTTACGGTTTTGTCTTGATTTTGTAAACTCCATGAAGAACCTATTTCTCGGTTTAAATCATAGACTTGTAAAATCCCGTGATAATGGAAACATCCCGGTATTAGTAAAGTGCATTTCCGGATCTATCTTACGGTTTATTCTTGGTTTTGTAAAATCCCCGAAGAAACTATTTCTGGTTTAAACCATAGAGTTGTAAAATCCGTAATGATGGAACCATCTTGGAGAAGAGAAAGTGTAATTCGATCTTTTGATCTTTGGTGCCACGTTTACGCTTGAAGAAGGATAAAGGGTGTACTTCATGAATTGGATGTGTGTTTGGATATTTGTCCGGCGGTTTGGTTACTTCAAAGTTTTACGGGTTATGCTCATTAAACCATGGTCGGGATGAATCCATTATCGATTTCAATTAAAACGTTAAAGAGGTTAGATTTGAGCTTTTAATCAGAAGATGTGATAACGGGGTTAATTCACTATTATTTATTTGAGGTTGAAGTGAAATAACACGAGCAAGTGTACTTAGTATCTGAAGGTATCGGGGATGGATGGATGAAGATTCTTCATGATCCTTGTTCGAGCTTATTATCAAAAATGAAGACTTGGGAATCTAGTTATTGTTGGGTGACTTTTACCTCTTCTTTTACCACTTGGGGGAATTGGGCTCTTATCACCTCAAAATAACTATCACTTAAAGGAGTTACGTTGTAGTGCTCAGTGTCACATTCAATTGTGGATTTTCAAGAGGTAATGTACGTCTATTACTTGATGGTTGGTTGGTTGAAGAGTATAGAGTACTTAGAGATTCAAAGGGGCATGAATTCTCGACACCGCTCTTTGTTACATATGTGCAAGTTTAAGTCACGAGTTCGGGTTAGTTTACTTCAGGGTCAAATTCATCATATTGGGTTTTCTCCATCAGTTGTCACTACAAAGAGCCTACTGAATGATAATGGGGTTAATTACATGTTTTGCTAAGAGAGCTGAAAAGAGAGAGATTATGACGTATGAACACAACAGTTCATGCCTCGTTCCTCAAAGAAAAGAAAAGTGTACGTGTCAGTGCGCTTTATCTTCGAAAGAAAAGAAATCTTCTCATTAATGACCATTCTCATCAACATGCTTCATGCTTTTTCTGCGCTTTCATTTATCAAGTGAACCGGACTACCGATGATTGTTTTCTTATTCCACTTGCTCAACTATGATGACGATGGCAACATCCCGTGCTAATTTTATGGGGAGAAGTGTGAATTGACTACATTTGGATGATTTTCACTTGTTTAATCAAGAATGGCATCTCCGTATGCAATTCTTGAGGGGAGAAGTGTGATAATTTTGCATGGTTGATTGATATATGAGAATAAATGGTCAAACGGCTCCAAACTCATGTAAGAACCGAGCTTCTATCGACGGATCATCTTTACATGGTGTTTCTTCAAGAGCCGTTGGTTGACATCTTCACTCGGATTGATGAGTTTATCGACAAAGTGCTTCCGGTTAATGCTTCACGATACATCAACATGATGATTCGAACAATCTCTCGTTCTTGTTTGGTGTGATTGGTAGTTTGGTGTTACCATCTTGTGTGTTCGTTGAGGCCCGATTGTCGATTTCTTTGATGAACATCTTTCTGTTCTTCTGTTTCTTCAATACCGGAGTTGTTTGATTGGGAGGGATTTTAGTTAAGGAATTTGCAAGATGTAAGTTAATTGGGATGCTTTTGGTGGGATGCTTTTGGTGTGAGTTGAAGATGTTAACTTTCTATTCCTAACCGACAATCTTGAAGAAGGTCGAGTCTACAATCGGTTCTACATATTCTCTACATGTTAGAAGACTAAAGACGAGTTGCATTTAACGATCTAAAGACTTCTTCTTAATTCATGGCATTTATCAAACAGATTGTCGGTTTAGGAGAGCACTAATGGGAGAGAGTGATATGTCGAATTTATTCCCAATTAGACTTGCTCATATTCTTCAAAGAAGTTGATTCTCACAAAGACTTCTAAGGTTCTTCTCAATGATTTCTTGTATTTGGGCTTTCAAAGTGTTGCTGATTCAAGTATCAAAACCAAAAAGGGGAAGGAGACACGTATCT
>CM040244.1:258915184-258969972 GCA_022545495.1 Chrysanthemum lavandulifolium | reverse complement strand
TATAAATCTCAACCACTCAAATGGAATATTCCGATTATATTCTCTTTTTCTTACTAAATATGGAAAGTGAGCAATTAATTTGGGGCATCCATAAAAAGGAAATATGGACAATAAATATGAGACGGAGGGAGTAACTAACAAAACATGTACCTCTTAAAAATAATTAATGTGCTTAATACAGTAACTATTCTTAGAAAGTCTTTGAATTTATTCTATTAATCTTCACGTGTTTCAACTGCGTAGTAGACTTTAAGCTGTATTGTTCATGTCTTCACATGGATTTGGTAGATTAAATTTGTCAAGACTATTATACAAAATTTTGTTGTAGAATTACTATAACATTAAAACAATGATTACATACCGATAAACTTCAAAACACAAGTTTAACACTTGCATATAATAATACTTATTAAAGTTATTATATGGAGACGTGCTAATATCAACTTCCACTTGGAAAGGATAAGAGTCGTTATATACATCACCACATGCATACTATCACTTATGACTTATACATAAGTTTGGTACTCTATATTCAATGAGTATATATAGTCGATGAGGAAAAAGTTCTTCCATTTATTTTGAAAACGAGAGCATGTGAATTTGTAGCACAATAAATTGTCCACCTTGAATTCAAGGACCACTTTGAAATATATGGAAATATTGGACCACGTAAAGGCTTTCTTTATGGATCATTTTTTCCACGTGAAAGATAGAACTTAGTCTAACGTGTAACAGCTAAAACGATCCGATTAAGATAAAGAGTTTAAGAACGACGTAAATAGATGATCATAAGCCGAAAAAGTCTCTGATCTTTGATATGAACAAATTCAAAGTATTGTTGGTTTGAGCCAAATCGCATTAGAATTGGAAGCAAACCACAACTTGTGTACAACTTTTCTCTCCTAACTTAACCTCATTTTGGATCGAATTGAAAAGGTTCCTACCACTAGCACTTTGTTTTAACCAAGTGGTATATCTACATGTGCATCATCCATGATCTCATGATCAATGGCTTCTACTAGGTATATATTACCACTTTTGGGACTGATTTTGTTGAACCATTCTTCCGGAAATCGCAGCTGCTAAGGCGGCTTTAAAGCTCGGATCCTTGGTCAATGAAGATGCCATTTGATCTACCAAAACTGTTGAAATTCTGGCGTGTCAACTCTTCGGTCACCACCACCACCAACTTTGGCTTCGTCCGAGGGGTTAGTTGGTGGTTTTGGTCAGGGTTGTTAAGTCTAAAGTGATTGTGGGTCCAGACGAGCTCAGAGAAGCTGAACCGAGAGTCGTGCTTGTGACTGTTCGGTTCAATCCTGAGCTCGCTTGTTCGTGTTTAGATTGGTTTGGATGGTTGTGCTCTCCTTCATAAGTTGCTACTAAGATTGATTGGTCCTCAACACTTCTTTGAACCTAATGATAACAAGATTTAACAAAGAAGCAAATTAGAACACACGAAATCGATATAACTACTAAAAGTTGGATGAAGCTTGACAATGGCTTCTCACCTTCTTTTTGACTGGGCAGCTTGGAGCATGAGAGCATTTGAAATAAGCTCTAGGAGAAGGGTTGTCCCTTGTAACCTTTTGTCCATATTTCCTCCATTGATATCCATCCTTAACCAACTGTTTATGACAAAAATAACATACATGTTTAGAAACCTTGAAAAACATAAGAAATAACATCCTATAACTAACGTTATAACCATGAAGCTCAAAATATATTATAGTTTCTTGTTTATTTCTTAATGTAATCAGTTGTATAGAAAAACCTAACTTTTCTATGGTATGAAATCATGTCATATATCACCATTTAGAGACATAGCACAATCCTAGATGCCATGTTTCACTCTTCATTTATCTAGCTAAGAGTTGATTTCAAAATACAATCTAGCTATCATGCAACAAAGAAAGATTTAAGAGGACTTACAAGGCCGGTATCGGATGCTTCAGTACGAACACAAACCCTAGAAATCTTGGCCTTAATGTGTTGTTCTTGTCTAGGTTTCTTACAAGAATCTTCATCACTTGAACTACTCTCAGAATTGCCTCTCTCATTGTTGATTGTCATAACTTGATTAGTTGGGCTTTCAGGTTTCCTTTTTCTTGAACTATTGTTGGTGCTATCAGATGGTGCAGCTGGATTCTTGGCCATATAATCAGCCAAATGGTTTTGCAAAGCATTGTAATTCTCACACATGACAGTTAACATCTCAGTAAGCTTCTTGTTTTCAGCACTCACTCTATTTAACTCATCCACCAAAGCACTTGCAGCCTGCTGCTAAAAATTCCCATAAAACCCTAATAAGCCATTCATATAGCTAGCTAGACACATGTAATTTTAGACAGAAAGCATTTATATCAAGGAAATGATGTATACCTCATCTTTAACTGATGACATCCTCAATCCAAGCTCAATGAAGTTGTTTGGAACTTCTTTTTTCTAGAAATCAAAAATCAAGGAACCTTGTTAGCTAAAGTATCACATGTACATGTATGTATGTTCATATGTATATATTTAAGAACTTACAGGAACTAGAGAACTGAAGTGACTTGGGTTTAAGTTAAGATCTAAAGAAGTATCAACCAAGCTTGTATATTCCATTGAAAGATATGGTTCTTCTTGTTTTGAAGTAGATTGATCTTGCACTAGTTGTAGTGGCAAACAAAAATACACAAAGAGAGATATGGGAAATGAAGATGAACTGAAGAACTTAATAAAAAGAAAGTGTAGAATATATAGATAGATAAGAGGGGTGCAAGTTGAAGAGGAAGAGAAGAGGAAGGTGGCTTGCTAGCTAATATTACAGATATTATTATGGTCAAGATGGAGATAGGGTATATATTAATTATTATTATTAACTCTATTGTCTTGTTCAAATCTTTAAAATGAGCTTCTCATTTGTATTGTGCTACGTAAGTTTTTTTTATTCTACAGGAAAGAAATTAGCGTTTGTCGGCTAGCTATCGTTTGATTAAATATAACCTAATAAGGCCAATGTTATAGCTAGGCATCGTTCTTTTTCTTAGTCACTAGTATTCGTCAATGACCAAAATGAGACGATGTTCAAGGTATTTAATTTATTAATATAAGCACATATCGACAAGCTAAGCTACAAGTGTTAAGCACCTTATTTGGATTTACTTGAAAGTTTTTAGTGCTAATTAATGGATATAACACTTGATATCCTAAGTCTTTACGTAGTATGTAACATTAAATTACATCAAAATGAAACATGCGACATTGATAACAGAAAAGGTATGTTTTGCGAAAATAACAACAGGAAGTAGTAATAGTTAGCACTATCGAGAACAAGCTATCTATTTTGATAAATCATTTGATAACATAGCAGTATGATTGTAGTTATTAAATGTAAACATTAGTTGCTTTTAAACACTAGTTGTTAGTTCCATCATATATTGTTAGTGTTTGATGAATGATCACAACAAAACATAGAGAAAACTTTGTAAATAGTTAGATATTTTAGTTGCAGTCTATCATCAAACTAAGATATGACTTATTTCTTTCAAGTAAAAAAGATAATATCTGTTTTAAAGTTAATTACTAGAAATTAAAAGAATGAATAAATAAATAATGGTAGGAGGACAAGAAAAAGAAAAAGGGAGGAGTACATGTGAGAGTCTTGTCGGCTGTTGGGTAAGAAGTCTTTGTATTTAGTCAAAGTCAAGCCCACCTTTGCCAACGCCTCTTATTTCTTTCTTGCTATTTCTACTTGGGAATGTCTAACCGTCGCAAGGCGTTGGTTAAGATTGTCTCTTGTGGTTTTAGTTCTGAAATGATCCTTATAGTTGTGCGTAATTACGTATTTGGACGAGGGACCCACATAAATCTTATTATAAACCACAAAAGACAAATTTTAACCACGTCTGCCCAGGCGTTGGTTAAACGTCCTTCTACTTTAATCTTTTCACTAGTAGTATCTTTCAAAATTTCAATAAGTTTTATTTCTCATGTTTTAAGCAAGGGAATGTCTAGCAAATCTTTCTGAGGCGTTGGTTAAGATTTGTCGTTTGTAGTTTTAGTTCTGCGAATGGTCCTTATAGTTGACACATAATTACGTATTTGGACGGAGGGCCCGTGAATAGTTATTATAAGCGACAAAATGTCAAATCTAACCAAATCTTTCTGGCGTTGGTTGGAGCAATTTGGAGGATATTGAGGCGTTTGCGTTTTAATTCCTTCAAATGTCTTTTTGCAACTCGAATGTGAGCGTTTGAAGTAATTCGTTCACAAATGCAAAATGGAGAATCAAAAATCTCCAAAAAGTGAGAAATTTTAATTTGCATGAAAAAAAATTTATAAACTTTTTCTTATTGTTTTTATAAAATTTTAAATAAAATATTTATGAATTATTTTTATAAACTTTTTTATAAATTTTATAAACTTTTTTATAAATTTTTATTAACTTTTTTATAAATTTTTATAAATTTTTATAAACTTTTTATAAATTTTTATAAACTTTTTTTATAAATTTTTATAAATTTCTTATAAATTTTTTATAAACTTTTTTTATAAATTTTTATAAACTTTTTTTATAATTTTTTTTTGTAAATTTCATATAAATTTTTTGTAAACTTTTTTTATAAATTTTTTATAAACTTTTTTCATAAATTATTTATAAACTTTTTTTTATAAATTTTTTATAAACTTTTTTTATAAATTTTTTATAAACTTTAATTATTACTTTTTTTTATAAACTTTTTAGCAGAATATTTATGAAATTTTAATTAAAAAATAAAAAATATTATAAATTTCATCAACCAAACATGCGAAGGTATTTTAAATTCAAATTTTAAATTTTCAAAATTTTAATTTTATAAATTTAAAATTCGGAATTTTAAATTCAACCAAACGCCCCTTGGGCATTGGTTAAACATTCCTTTAAACAAACCACATTTTATCAACCTTTTTTAAGTCGAATAACCGGCTGCAAAATATTCTCTTTTGGTGACACTTAAAAAGTGTCACAAAATTAAAAATGTAAATAAAATAAAAAGCATCATTAAAATTAGACTAAATTACACCGTTGGTCCCTAAACTTGGTATTATACGCATCGCGATTGGTCAAAAGCCAGGCGTTACCATCACGGAGGTCGAAACCTGGCCTTTAAATGCCAAACTAGTCCTCGACCGGGATTGACATAGTCGACTTTAATTTTCTGGATTTCCTTGAGAGTATAATAGGCCGTTCGCATTTTTACCCAACATGGTTAAAATGTAACCCAACCTTCAACCATATTTGTATCAAGAACGCCAACATTGAACCCTAAAATACAATCAACACACATTCTACCCAAAGTAAAAAAAAAACAATAATGGCACAAAGCGATAAGGGAAGACTTTGTTGAGTTCGTTGAGGAAAGCGGTACGCCCGAATGAAAAGGGTTTGGGTGTTAAGGCGGAGAAGGATGAGGCGACATCGTGTTATCAAAGGTTAACGATTTGGGAGAAAGGATTACAAATCTTGAAATTTTGTTTAAATATCTTAAGGAAAGGAAGGAAAAGAATGAAAAAAATGATAGGGAGAGTTGTGGGTCTAGCTAAGTGTATGTTTAGATGATAGTAAATATTTGTATTTCTTGAGAACATGAAATCGATGAATAAAAAATTGGGTTCTTATTTAAGTAATTGTGTTTGGTTGTGCATTGTATCTGCTTGAAATAGTTTTGCATTTCTTAATAGGTTTGAATTACCCAAGTCATACCACAATAGTAAGTTACAATTTGTTGCCTTTCATAAGTTTGTTTGACTTGGGTAAGTCAAAATTCAAGATGTTACAATACATCATTGTCAATACATTATTGTTTACTGTTAAAGCGTTTGCATTTTCAACACATATTTTTAAACCAATGCCTTTGATTTTCTTTGTCACGGGGTGTTTGGTTTCTTTGTAACAACTTTTTTGATAAAAGTAGTATTTGGTTTAAGCGATACAAGAGGATGTGTTGGTGATACATTATGATTTAGTGCTAAAGTATTTTCATTTTCAACACATATTTTAAATCATTGCCTTTGCTTTTTTGATCTGAGGGGTGTTTGATTTCTTGATTCAAGTTTCTTGATAAAAGTAATTTGATTTTTTGATACAAGGGGATGTTTGGTTTCTTGATACTAATTAGACTAAAATATACTCAATATCACAATACAAGAGCAGTTAAATACATGAAACTTAGATGATATTTTATCATTAATATAGTCATTAAAGATCATAAACAACTACATCAAACCAAGACCAACAACAAAACAAAAGATCCAATTTACATACCCTTTTACCAACTTATATTTCCAAAACTAGCACCCAAAATACCTCCTTTATCTACCCCATGAAAACCCAAAATTCGGGCATTATGTTCACCATTTTCTTACCAAAATCTTGGTTGAAACGAATAGCTTCATCGGTTTGACCAACAATCTGTATGAATTGAACATGTTGGTGTGTGTGCCTCATTGGATTTTCGTCGGCGCATCCACGCGGTCAGCTTGATTCTCAGGGTCCCGAGCTTCATTCTCTTCGATCGACTCCTACGCTTCATGATTCCTCTCTTGGATGATCGATGCCTTTGAAGAACTAGCTTTTCAAAATCCCTTCTTGTGCGACTTCTTGTTCAAACCACACGACCATACGATCATTCAACTTTGATGAACCGGCAATCTCCATGAGTTCATTCAAATGGGAAATCTTCCATTGGAAATTGTTTGTGTGTGGAAAGCGTGGTGGATGGGTTTATCGGTTGGAGTGCACAAGTTAATAGCGTGTCCGGTAAGAGGCGGTCAAGGTCTAATAGTGATTTTTTTCACACTCGGTCCTAAATTTGTCTTGGTTGCCGTTGTCATACTTAAAACTCACGCCTAATAATCAACGTAAAATACACAATTGGTCCCTCGAGTTGCCAAGTTACGTATAGTATAACTTAGTTGAAGATTAAACAACACAAAACCATTATCCATTTGACTTTATTAAGTCGAACTTCTAAAACATATCAAATAATCAATAAACTCCAAAACAAATATTAAGTAATAGTTTTGCAATTTTACTTTACAAAGTCAAATATTTGAGTAATGGTTTTGAAATTGTGACTTTACATAGTCAAAATGCAAATACTACCTACAAAATAGCCATTCACCATTTTCAAGTATTGACTAACTAAAGTAAACTGGAAGTGCAATTTTACTTGCCACAATCAAATTGAAATGCTAAATGAAAGTTTGACTTTCGAATGTCAAACTTGCATCACCTACAATCTGCATGAACAACAACGTATGAACAAGCTTATTTTAAGCGAACCATATAAACAAATCTTGTACCAAAATATCAAACCTATTTTGCAACATTAATTGTCATAGGGTATTCAACCCATACATAAACTACAACCACTCAAAGAAATCTACCACGGTGTGGGGAAGCTCGTGAGTTTCAAAAGCTTCTGTGACTCGAGTTGTTCTTGATATTTTCATTCCATCATGACTCTATCGGAGGGCACGATATTCATTGTCTTTAGCGAGCGGGAACGCAAGTATATACTTTATTAAAGTTAATTCATGCTCATTCTAGGAAAAGCTCGAAACACCACAATCAGAATGGCGATGGTGAATGTGTTTACATGCACAACATTGGGAAAATTTTCCAAGGTAGAACACTAAGCGTGTTTGCGACTGAAAAATCAAATAGTGTTGAGATACACAAACATGGCAATTTAGGAATGTTTATTTGCTACATATGCATTACTCAAAACACTTACTCGGTATCCGGCATTTTCAAATTTGGACATCCACGAATCATTTCAATGATGAGCGATAACATAACAATATTCCCAAAATCGACATGGGACGACTTAAGGTTAATCAGGGATACAAGGGCAAATTCATCCTAGAATTAAGTTCCCGTATCAACTACAACAAGTTTTAAAGATTAAATGTCATTACTGATACACATTTCTTTAACATTGTAAACTCATAAGTGTAAAACTCAAATTGTTCTTATCGTGCAATCATCAAAATCCAATGTAAGGGTCTCGAGATTTTGAAGTCTTGTCGGTGAAAGATATCGGATGTTGTGATTGTCGTCACAACATTATAACGACCGAATCTCAAATCTAACTTCCTCAAATTCCTAACTTTTGCAATATCCATAGTCTCGTCTCATTTGTACTAGGACGATTCATTTTAAGAGACTCAGTGAGGAATGACCAAGAATAACGTCCCAAATGTACCGCTTAAAAATTGACATGAATCAATTCTAATCTCGAGATTTGGAAAGCCATGAAAATATTCCAAACTAGCCATACCATGAACATGAAGTACGGATGTTTCAACTCGCTACGAGAGTAAACTTGGGTTGGGAGCGTGGCGGTTCACCGTACCGGTTTGTAATAACCAACTCCTCGATTCCATGCTCGACCAAAACAAGAGCCGATCACGAATCTCATCATAATGAAAGTTGTCTATTCGAGCATTGATCTTGGCTCTCTGAAGACAAACTTTCTTATTGGACCCATAAGCCGATTTAAGAGTGCGGTAACAAGCCTCCCATCAAACTCGTATGTTAAATAATAAAAGAAATCCTCATCAACTATGACATCGGTGAGCAAAGTCCACTTAGACCTCAGGTTCGCTAAACTAGAGGTTCTCATCGCTTCTAACAAAGGCAACCGATTCAAAATGTTAGTGATCACTCCATCGGCATGTTGCTGTCGATCGATCGACATTGTTTTGTTGGAAGTTGGGTTTGTCTTTTGAGTTAAAATGATGATTTAGATTCGGTTCGATTTTGGTTTATCGTTTACGGATAATGGTGTATTATGATTGGTAAAGTTGTTTGTTGGGTGGGTGTATTGGTTCGTGTGATAAATCAAGCGTGTCGAGGAAAAAGCGGCTAGTAAGCATACTCACAATTGGTCCCCGGGTTGAATGTTGGGTCAAAAATGTTAATGGTCGATTATACGCCGAAGAAATCCAGAAAATTAAAGTTATTATCGCCGTCACAGTCGAGGGACGAGTTTGGCGTTTAAAGGCCAATGTTTGGACCTCCCATGATGATAACGCAGTTTTGTTAAATCGAGCGTATAGTAAGTTATGGACCAACGATGTATTTTAGTCTTAAAATTATAAAAAAAATGTCACTCAAAAATTTTTAGTATTTTTCCTACATTTAAAAAGTGTAGGTAGACGTTTATTAGATAAAAGTCTATTTATAGCTATACAAAAAAGTGTGAAGGTATATTTTTTGCCTTTTAAGACACATGTTATACATAAAAAGTGTTATTAAATCTCAAAATTTTAAGTTTTTAACCACACTTTTAGATAGTGTCATTAAAATGTTTGATTTAGTGACACTTTTTATGTCACTAAAACCTCTTTCACAATAGGTTTTTTTCTTGTAGTGTACAAGTAGTCGATATTGTTATAAGCGTTTTTTAGTTTCGTAAAATAATTTATAAAGTTTCTATCTTGAATATGCTACGACAGTTTTGAATTTAGCTTTTTTTTTTTTTTTTTTTTTTATTTTACAGGCTTTAGTCATTTAACATCCACCATTATGAAGATGGAACCCATTTGCCTGTCATTTTCAATGTTGGCCAGTTGTGAAATAAAATAAATCACAGACACACCTAGAACGATTTAGAAGAAAATAGAAAATTGCAAATAATCTACAATAATTTTGTACTTCCAAATTCCAATATGAACTTGTCAATGAAATACTATTCCTATGTGTGAAAATAGTGTTTAATGATACTCAGGCTGTCGTTCCAATAACAAATGGTTTTATGATTATGGTTGCGTTTGGTGCAAGGTTTACAAGAGTTTATAAAAGGCTTGAACATAAAATAAGTTTTATTTATTAATACGACTTATGTAAGAGCTTGTAATTTATAAACTTTCATACTCAAATCGTTGAAATAAGTTTATGAGAACATATAAGTAGTCAAATTCTTAAATAACGTTCAAAATATTTTTATTATAACATAAAAGATGAAAATACATCTAAACTTAATTTGATTTATTTGTATGTAATTTTCATTAATAAGTTTTAATTCAAACGTTTAAAACGTTTTATAAAAATATAAAACATTTCATTTATAATCAGCTCCAACCTTAACTCCAACTCTAGCTGCAACTCATTTCACCAAAAATACCCTAATACGTCGGTGTTCTCAACTATAGGCCTCGTCTTATATTGATACTTCATAAAAGAACAAATGTCATCGTTTAAAATATAAGAATCTCTGTAAATTAAAAACAGAAAGAGGAAAAATAATATAAAAAAGATTCCAATCTAGCACATGGAAGAAGCCAAAAGAAGTCTCGATACAAATTATTAAGGTCTTGTATATACATTGACCTACCCCTTTACGACTATCCTTTTTAACCATTTCTTTATCCACCGTTCTCATAGGCCGACATCCAATTTTGCACCTCTATTTTATTCATCAAAATAGCTAAAAATATCCGTGAAATTTACAAGTATTCAAAAATAAAAACATGGAAAAAAGTTGTTATTAACATTGCGTATTACGAAGTTATATTTTAGAAAGAACTACGTTTAAATAAGAAAATATTAAGTTCTGACTTCTAATAATGAAATATCGTTATATTAAACACAATAATTAAATAATCGAAAAGAACATAACCATCATTATTCCTTTCATTCTCTTAACGCGAGATACAACAACATATATCTATGATCACACATTGTGTAGCACTTTTTAGTTGACAACGTAGGTTGTGCTCTTCGTGAGGTTTCCGTTTTCGTCCCAAATAACAATCTTTAATCCTTTTCCCTTACGAGATATGGCCGTATAGAGTTGGCAATCTGTAAAAGATAGTCGTGAAAATACAAACTCATTTGCATCTGACAACAATAACATTTTTGTTGATTCATAATGAAGTTTTGTTGTTGTGGTTGAGACATGATGATAATGTGTGAAAGATTACGGATTACGAGACGGTGAATGATTGATTTGTGTTATGTGTTTATGTCGTTGATTTGTTTAAGTTTGATTTGTGTTTAAGTCATGTTATGATTAAGTTAAGTTGTGCTATAAAGAATTCTAGGTAAACCCTTGTTTTGGTTTAGGTTTTCTTGTTAGGTTAGGGTTTAAATTATGTTAGGTAGATAGGGTCTTAGCTTGTTTTGGTTACTTAGGGTTTAGTAACCTCGTTAAAACCACCTTAACCTCGCTTAAGAACCTTTCTCGCTACAACCTTAAAACTTCACAACTTTAAGGTTTTGACCACATTTGACCTTTCTAAACAACCTTTTCCTCGCTACTTCTCTCGAATCTTGGTAAACGAGGGTTTTGACCACGTTTGATTGACCTAAACCTCGCTATACACTATTTGAACCTCGCTAGAGTACAACTTTGAAAGAACACTCTTAAAGCTTCAAAATTTAACGTTTTGAGTTCAAGATTTTTGCATAAAAACCTTCTACATCTCTAAACTTTCATAAAAATGCAAACTTGATGATTTTAACACGTTAGCAAGTAGAGAAATAGACCTATTTTTTTCGAACCCTAAAGACGAAAAAAACGGTTTAAAAGACACAAATTTTGGATGTTTTTCGTGATTCTTTTGGTGTAAGCAAGATCTATAGCACCTCTAGAAAACCACTAACGACTGCTATGGCTCTTCAAAGTGTTAAAAACCTCGCTATAGAATGAAACCGTGTCTAAAAGAAACTTCGCTAGTGCTTTTCTTGAAACCTCGCTAAGACTTAAAACATAAAATGACTCATTTTATCTAAAAGCTAGGCTAAGGGTTTTGTAAACAACGATTATTGGAACACTTAGAGACCACAAAACATCTGCTATGTAGACATAAAGTGCAAAAAACAAGATAAAAAACCTTAAAACACGTCTACTTTCTTTGATGTTATAACCTCGCTAGTCCAAGAAAGATGTAAGACACATAAACTTTTTGATCTTTAGACACACAAAACACTATCCTAAATCATCTTTGACTCACGATACCACTTGTAAAGATCTCGAACAAAGTAGAAATCAATCGCACATAGAAGAGTTAGGCGTTTTAGAGAGATAAAGTTAGAGAGAGAGAGAGAGAGAGAGAGAGAGTGTGTGTGTGTGTGTGATAGGAAACTCGTATTGTATTCTTTATCTCGCTAGAAAGAATGCACACACACTTACAATTTTTCTACACACCCAAATGAAAGCAAATGGATGTATTTATACTTAGGCGCCTCATGGTGTGGGCTCAATGGGCTTGGCGTGGTTTGAACTTAGTTTAGTTACATAACATACATGGAGGCCTAAACTAGTAACCTATTAAGCAACCAAGTCCAATAAGCCCCGACTAAAAGTAACCATCTATTAGAATGTCTATGACAAGTTACAAGATTCCTAGCGTAGATTAGCCATCACTTTTATATATTTCGATAATGCTAACAACCCTCCGATTACGAAAACCTTTAGAACATATATAAAGTCATTACAAATAATGGAACTTAACCAATTGCCAAGCTCATTTTGAAATTATTGACTAAAGTATAAATGATTAAATAGGTATAACCTCTAGATGTGTGTATGGATTACTCGACCATGACACGCCCGACAACAAATATACTTTAAACCACAAAATAGAGCGCCACAAAATTTACTTATGTCTTACTACATGAACATCGATCCATGAAAATATCCGATAACTAAAACATCATACTTTTGGTGGCACCCAATGTTCACATTTAAGCGGTTATAGCCTTTATAGTCTCGTGGTACAGACGTCGAGTGTTTGAACTAGTGACTTCATCGTCATCGTCATCAAACGCTAGAGATTTTCATGCTATTTATATAAGCGTAATAATCTTTTGGCTCGATCATCGTTGGAATAACTCATGTTGCAAGTGTATCAAATGAGGAGAAAGTTGAGTGTTAAAGGTTGTTTATATGGTATTACATAAGAAATTGATGAAATAGGGAGAAAATGGAGTGTTATATTTTGTTTGTATGATAAAAGTGGGTATTTATTTTTAAAAAATGAGTTTTTCGGTTAGTTTCTAGTTGTTCCTCAACATCAATTGAAAAATAATAATAAGAGTAAATTACACCGTTCGTCCTTGTGGTTTGCGTTGACCGCGAGGTTTAGATCCTTTGACCAAAAAGTTGCACCGTCCAGTCCTTAAGTGTGAAGCGTTATGCGCCGTTAGTCCTTTGACCAAACGGCGTTAAGTTTGACGTTAAAACCCATCATGTGACTTGCGCGAGGGTAAGTCGTCATTTCAAGACCATAAGGACGAGCGGTGCAAGGACGAGCGGTGTAGTTTATGTGGATAAGACCACGCACAAACACTCATACAAACACAACCATTCATCATCCTCACTCTTTCTCTCTCTCCTCTCTGAAAACCCTAGCCGACCGGAAAACGCACCGCGCCGCCTCCCAAAAATTTTCACATCTCTATCATCTAGTAGTAACAAAATTTATAAACTTTTTTATAAAAGATTAAAAGGATTAAAACCAAAAAAGTTTTTGTTTTGAAATTTCAACCCAACAATAAGCGTCAACAATAATCCTCGTCTCAAAACCAACACCGAGACCCTAGTGGTCTCGGTTTAACTCGACTACAAACCAACGAACCAAAGCGGACCCTTGTTTGGTCTTGCTTACCTCGGCCGCAACCAACGAACCAAGCAGACCCTAATGGTCTTGGTTTTCTCGGCACAACAACAACAATATCAGCGGAACATCTTGGTCCGGTTACCATCAACGAAAACAATAATAAACCAATCGGACCTCTGGGGTCTCGTCTACCATCACAGCGACAACAACAACCCATGAATCATTCCAATATCCGAATCAAAATCAAATAACTATAATAATAATAACTATAACAATTCAAACCACACACGCGACACGATACCAAACTTTCTATTCACGTTTTATTAATAAAACTTAGTTTCCCACTCTTTTTTACCCTAACCCGAACCAAAATAATGTATATGTGACTCGGTGAGTCACCAACGAGTCAAAACTCGTTGCTCACCTTCTTTTCGGCCCGATCTACTCGTACCAAATCAAAAATAATAAAGAGGGTGGCGCGTAAGTGGTGGTTTTAGGTGGCGGTGATGATGGTGGTGGTGCGTGTTGTAGGTAGAATTGATGAGGAGAGCGAGGTTAGTGTTTTGGTGGTGGTGGTGATGCGTGACGCGCGGTGGTGATGGTGGTTTGGTGGTTGCCAGTCGGCGGCGCAAGAGAGGAGGAAGGAGAAAGTGTGTTTTTAGGGTTTGGTAAAAATGGTAAAGTGTTTGAGAAAGTGTGTTTTTAGGGGGGGCGCCGGTCAAAGAAAGAAAAGATAATTTACACTCGTGTGACTTCGCATGAGGGTGTTTTGATCAATTTAATGTCGGTTTGGTCAAAGGACCAGCGGTGCATAACGTTCACACTTAGGGACGAGCAGTGCAACTTTTTGGTCGAATAATAGCCTACAGTCAACGCAAACCACAATGATGTTGTGTAATTTACTTTAATAATAATAATAAAATGAATGGGTTGGCTATGCCACGTGTGAGGTGATGCAGGTTGGCAATGCTATAGGTGCCCATTTTGTCTATGGCGTCAACAGTGCACTCACCGTGCACTCTAAAGGTTCATTTAGTTTGTTAGAACATCCATAACTTTATTGTATCATAAATTAACCGACCACCACTTACAAATAACTACCTCAACCTATTTAACATACAACTAATAATGTGCACTTTTTCTTTTAACTTTAACCCTTAGGGTTAAGGATTATAAATCTTACTTATTTTATCTCATAATAAATGTTCATGTTTGCATTTTAAGATGTCTTAAAATAATGTCAATTTTGCATATCAACCAATTAAATAAAAGTTTTGTTAGTTTGTGAAATTTCTTTAAAATTGATTTATTGAGTTGAGATTAATGTAGAACTAAAATTATTTAAATAACCAATGAATCAATCGCAACCACTCATTTTCTCACAAATAAATATAAAAAAAATAATAATAACCCTCTTTTCACCTTTTTCTAAAATAAAATATATTATGACAGTAAATTGTTAAGTGAAAAAATACACTATCGCAACGAGAATCACATGTGATTTCATATATCACATGTGATTTTTTTCAGATGTAATTGGAAAAAAAATAGTTGAATGTACGTCGAAGTGCCCGTATATAGAAAGATAATTTAATTCTCATCACGATTGTTTGGTTTGTTTTGTGCAATTATTAACGGTTTACGAAATATTTAATTTTAAAAAAAATGATGAAATTTTTATTTATTTTTTTGTCAAAAAATGAATGATAATAGTTTATTAAATCTTTAGAAAATATGGGATCTACATTTGTACATGTATTTATAAAACGAATATTTATTTTAAGACAAAGTCTATTTATTTAGTTTGAAGAGTAAAGAGGATAATGATGGATTCGATGTCATAGATAAACATTTTGCACGTTATTATAAAAGACGGTTTTAAATAATGGAAGTTGAGAGGTGAATAGTTTTTAATAACTTTGTTGTGTACGATACGTGCCTCGTGCGCGTATTGCTTTCCTTTGTTTTATAATTGAGTCAAATATTAGTGAATCACATTGTGACACCACCTCACCTCCATGAACCAAGTCTTTGATGGATCAGTATATTTAATTCAGATCACTATTATTCAAAAGTCAAATAAAAAAGCGATTTGGTCTCGATCTAAATTTCAAGATGTCCAAACTTTGTATAATTTCAATGAATATATATATATACACTTTTGCATTTTTTTTGAAAAATGTGTTCCTAGGTATATGATTCGTAACAAAAATTCATAAAGCATTGTTGGCTTTCAAATGAACTTTACAAAATGGAATAGTGGAGATTCAAATAAAACGTCGATACGATTGTGACATTAGCCTAAAATGATAGAAATGCTTAGTTAAGTCAATCAAGATTCGAATGGTAGCCATTCACTATTACATATTTGTCAACAAGATAGGTCCTACGACTACATGCCCATCTTCATTACTGAGTGTGACTTGTATTTTCATATTTATAGCGAGAACCAATGTTTTAAAAGCCGTTTTTTAACTGACCGGTCGAGCCACCAGATCACAGTGAAACCGGTGGTTCAACTGGGTTTTTCATTCAAAATCGGCTTTCGATCAACTATTAGTTCACAATTCAACCGGCTGGGTCAACCTGGATTTTAAAACACTGGCGAGAACAGACTTTAATCCAAGAAGTTAATTAATAAAGACTATCGTAAACTAAATATTTATCTGCAAAATGTGTAATGATTTATCGTTCAAGGTTCATTTATAGAATCTCAAAATATAGTGACACATGTTCAAATTTTTAATTGTTTGTCGCATTTACATAAAAAGCTATATGATTTACTAACTGACTTGATATATAATTTATGGCTTATGAGTTTTCATTCAAAACTAGTGGAAGACATACGTGACCAAAACATGATATGGTCAAACATTGCCAAAGAGGCAAAGACAATAATAACTATAGCGCCTACAATCGCGAGTGTTCACATTCTAATATCCAGCTACGATATATATTGCTGACTAGATTGTCGATAATATGGGTTATTTTATCTTGTCTTTCTGAAAGCGCGATAAGAAAAGAAAAAGTAATTAAGGCCACAAAAAATAAGTTTTTATAAGATCATGTTTTTTTTTGTGGTAGAGTATTTTTATGTCTTTTCCTTCTTATCATCGAAAAAACCTTACAAAATATATATTGTGAAATTTATTAAAACATTTCGATAAGTACTTGGTGAGTACCCTTCTTTTGCGTATATTATTAGATTTTATGTCGATAAATGGACTGTAATTCGGAAATCCTTTTGAACCTTGGCTCGTCGAGTTAAATTCCAAAAGCAACTCACTTACTATATTAAACATGTAGGGGTGTTAAGTGGGTTGGGTAATATCCAGAATAAAGCGAAAGCCAAAGCCGAAGCCAACCGAAAATAACCGAACCGAACTCAGAATCGAACCGAAATTGCCAAACCGAAGCGAAGCAAAATAAAGTTCGGTTTATGTATCGGTTATGGTTTTAAGCCATCCCGGCCAAAACCAAGGCAAACCGAAATTAAATAAATATATATATATTTTATATATTTATATTAAAATATATATTAAAACTCTTTTAATATATATATAATATTTTAAGCTTGAAAATTATTTTTTTTCAAAAATACATATAAATAAATGAAAAAATTATAAAAAATTATAAAAAAAAAAAAAAAAGTTCGGTTATTCGGTTCGGTTTTGGTTATTGGGGGTTCGGTTTTCGGTTCGTTGGGGTTTGGTTTTCGGTTTTGATTATCAAAAAAAATTAACCAACAAACCGAATCGAACAAACAGAGCAACCGAACAGGTGAACACCCTATAAACATGTGTTGTTATGCATACAGTATACGACTATGGCCCACCATTTATCATCCGAACACATCCTTTGTTCTTTTTATTAATAGTGCTCGATGTTGTAAATATCGACTTGGCGGTCCCGTGATCGATCGGCACCGGCAAACGCAATATCGATGCTTTGGCGGCGATAGATCGATGATATAACGAACGCTAAATTATAAAGAAATTAATTTTTTATAGGTATTTATATATTTTATATACATATTTATAAATATTTATTAGTTTTATTGTTATATTTAATATTTTTAATTATATATTTTATATAAATATTACAAATTTTACATTGTATATGCATTTAGTTATGTATTTCCCACTTTTAACCGATATTTGACCGATATTCGATATTTGACCGATATTTGACCGATATAACCGATATTTGACCCGATATTGACCAACCGATAAATTTGTCCGATAAGTGAAATATCGTGTCGGTGGACCGTAGATAAGCGATATATCAGCGATATATCGGCCGCAAGACCGATATTTACAACACGATAGTGCTAGGCGAGCATGTGTTTAAAATAACGAGATTTTATAACAATGAAATAGTTTTAATGATAAAAAAAGTTTATGGTCATAAGCAAAAATGATAAAGGTTTAACATAAGATTTTGAAACTAGGTTCAACAAGGCGATTCAATGGGTTGAGCAATTCAGATATAAAAATGTGTCAATTAAGCAAGATTGGCCTGTCGGGTTTGAATAAACTCGGATCAAGCGGATTTTGATGTGTATTAATAGTGTGTTAATAGTTTTAAGCTTTGCATATTGTTTCGAAAATAGTGTAAGGACTTCTTAAAATAATGTAAAATTTTCACTTTCAAAATTTGTAATTTTTTCATTATATGTAGTAATAGTTAAGCATTTATTTATTTATTTTTATTTTTTTAATTTATATTCTATATTTTTGTTTGTTTTTTTTTCAGTCAAATTTTATACTTCCGTTTCATACTTTATATTTTGTAACTTATAATTAAAACAAATTTTAAAAAAATAAAAAAGTAAAAGGTATCATAATCACTTTAGGATGTAAGGATATTTTAACCCTTATGAAACATGATTTCATGAATTATATAACATCCTGTAAAATCAAACCACGATATTTTTATTTTCCGTATACTCATGACTTTGCTTTTGTGGTCATAGTGTAAAAAATTTGGTGGTCACAAAACCAATCTTATTTTCAGTGAACATCTTAGCTGCATAGATTCTAATAACTCCATTCGCGATAGGCCACAGCAGCGTTGTGTCGTTCTTGCGCGAATGTTATCTTATAAACCAAACAACTCTCCATGCCACTTGCTGATGTGGGATTGCTTGGGTGTTACAATCACCCATAAAGACTCATCGTCTGGATTAAGTTTGCCACACCATCCAGAAAGACTTGGGGTGGCTCTTATCTGCTGTAAAATCTCTCTTACTTCGGATCACATTATTGTCTTTTTGCCCGCAAACTAACGACTTTACTTTTGTGGCTTTCGTGTGAAGACATCCTAGCATATCACCCAAACCAATCTATTTTAAATACAGGCACGGTTAACTACTGACGATTCTTAAAACTCCACTTTCTGATAAACTATAAAACATCTTGTGTGTTTATGGCGAATGTTATTTATAACCCGATATCTTTTCAAGCCGCACCCAATGTGAAATTTACCTAGAGTATTACAAATTATCTTTGAGCCTCGATTTGCCATTGTCTGATAAATATACTACTCCGTATAACTTTATTGATGGAAAACATATCACTTCCTAAAGCATTATACATGCAATTTACTTAAAACTTGCTTGACACAACCTTTTCAATATGATATATTAATCGGGAAACATGACTCGTAAGTCGTAACAATGATGCAATTCTAACATGAAAAACACGTTCATATATACTAGCCAAAATCAAGTTCGATCTTAAACATTATAATATTATCATAACTGTGTTATGAAGCATGTATATATAGAGATGATTTATTTTAAAGACTATAAAAATATAGAGATTGAAAGACAAATTTTAGCCAGTTATTTAACTAAAATAAAACATTCACTTCCACCCATCTTTTTAACTAAAATCCACTTTCATAATTCTTTTAAAAAAATAATATATTTTAAAATCGTTAATCATTAGGCAAAATAAATTACACGATTACGACAATCATTTAGTTATATTTCAATTAAAAGGCGCTTTGATATACTTTCAGCAAACTTTTTATTTTTATTTTTTCAATACAAAAGTCTGTATGATATATCACATGTGATATAACACTACTCTGTAAATTCGAACACTCAACAAGTTGTTTTAAAGTTTGCATAAGTATTTGTGTATTACTTCAAAGTATTTGTGTATAACTTCAAATGATTCACCGTTTTTCGCATTTAAAAATTTTAATCCTTACCTTCTCAAACATATATCACACATAATTTTTGAACTTTGAATCATTACAATTTACTCATAGAAGTTGGTATACATATATAAATTTTTTATATATTTAAACACGCTTGATATATCACATGTGATATAACACTAATTGTAGATTCGAAGACATAAGTATTATTTTTAGTGCAAAAGCGTTGAATTTTTGAGTTGTATATAAATACTTATGCCCGTTTTCTGACAATGCGTTGAGTGTTGACTTAAAAAGTGTGTTATATCGCGTGTGATATATCAACAATCTGAATATATTCTTTTTCTTTTATTTTCATCAACTTATGAATAAACCGTATTAATTTAGAGGTTTAAGTACAATGTATGATATATGGTTTGAAAGCTTAGGATATGTATTTTCCTAATGCAAAAAATGGTGAATCTTTTGAAGATCTACATACATACTTATGTTCAATTTACGACATTATGTTTAACGTTCAAAATTATAGATTTACATCACATGTGATACATCACCCGAGTCCGACTTAAAAAATATACTTTTATTTTCTCCAAATTTTTTGAATAAATTGTATTACTTTGGATGTTTAAAAATTATGTGTGATATTAGGTTAGAAAACTAAGAATGTGTATTTTTTTAATGACAAAAACGATGAATTAATTGAAATTTTACACAAATACTTATGACCATTTTAAAACCGCATGTTAAGTGTTAAAACTTACATATTATTGTTATATCACATGTGATACGTTAAACCATAATTTAAACATTCTCCATATATATATATAAGCCAAAACATCTTTTCGTTAGAATAGAAGTATAGACTTTGATCATACTTTCAAATGGGGAGAGTTATCCACACCCTTCTATAAGGAGGGTTTGCAATAATTTGACGCATCTTGGGTTGTCTGATATCATCATGGGTTATATGTTTAGTAAGCCGTATGATGTAATGATATAAAGAGGGTTATTATATCACATCCCCTTTCAAATTAAAAAAGTAAATGGCAAGTGAATCTCTCGCTGAAAGTACCCGACACGAGCCACCGGCCAAGAAAAAGGCACATCGTAGTCAAAGATTAGGACAAAAGGCTTTGAGTCTTTGTAGTCAAATTTAGTTAAATAAATCTTATATTTATAAGTAACTTTATGAAAATAGTAAATATACGACAATTTATTTGTCTATTCTTATTTTCACTTTAAGACTGTTGCAGCTATGTTTGTTTAGCGAGAAAAAAAAATTGAAGTCTTTTATTAGGCTACCCTCTGTAAGTCGGTATAATCTTCTGTGTATTGATCTCATAATATTCGGTACATATGAGTGTATATATAAAATACATATGGGCCTAATACAAAGCGATGCTAAATTAAAAAGCCTAAACTTGTCGTCTAACTTCTCCATGATTTAAGCGGGATGAGACCGGACCTCAGGTGTCGCGAAACTCGACAAACAAGATGAGCTGCAACCCCTTGGTAAAAATATCGGCATCTTGAAGCAGGAAGGAGCATGTACAACTCGAACTTGACCCGAAGCAACCAAATCACGAATAAAATGAATATCAATCTCGATGTGCTTTCATTCGCTAATCTTTGAACAAGATTAGAGGACAAGTACCTGACTTTCACGTTATCACAATACACAATAGTGGTGAAGATAGCGGAGTAAAGCTTCATGATAAATTCGAATCAACATGTCTCGAGATGACGTTAGCAACACGCGATCTCGGCCCAAAGCCTGGGCGAGAAAGCGTCGGTTGGCGTTTAGAGGACCAGGGAGAGTAAGTTGTTACCAAGAAAAACACAATATCCAGTAGACCGAGTCGAGTAGTTGGGCCTTATTGATCGACATCGAATATGCAATCAAGAATTGATGAGATGAAACAGCGTAAACCATAGTCCAAAGTCACAGACATACCACAAAATCCGCTAAGAAGCGGAGAAGTGCGGCTCGCGCGGATCATGCATAAAAACGACTGCTTTGCACAACATATGTAATGTCAGGTCTAGTAAATGTGAGATACTGAAGAGAACCTGCAAGACTTTGGTATAACGTGGGATCATCAACCGTAGTACCACCAGCACCCAACTTGGACTCAATATCAGCAGGAGTCCGAGAAGGGTTACATCCAACCATATGTGCACGCTCTAAAACCTCCATAGCATACTTACGTTGTGACAAAACATCCCATAAGAGTCACGCGTAACCGAAATACCCAAAAGATAATTAAGAGCACCTAGATCAGTCATAGAGAACTCTCGATGTAAAGAGGATATAATCTGCTGTAACAAACGATCAGAGGAAGCAGTAAGAACAATATCATCCACATAAAGCAACAAGAATGCAGTATCAGCACCCTGTCTAAAGCCAACATTAGTAATATAAGCAGCAAACCGCTGAAACCATGCTCGAGGGGCCTGCTTAAGACCATAAAGAGATCGTTGCAATAAACAAACATAATCAGGATGCAGGATCCACATCAGGAGGGCGATACATATAAGCAGATCTCGGCTAAATCACCATGTGAAAATGTGATAAGGTTTTAAAATGTACCTTTTTGAGGGTCGTTTAAGCCTTATTTGATCACTTTTGTATCCGTTATTACTTAATATCGTTCCTTTTCACTTTTAGGTCTCTTGAAGGCAAAATCTTTGGAATGACACTTATTTGGACGAAAAGCGCGAATATCTGAAGAAAATGGCCAAAGTCGAATCGAGACACTCAAAGGCTGCTGAAAACATAAGGTGTCGGCGTCGGTGTTAAATGCAGCGCCGTCGGAGGATTTTGTGGGGACGGAAGCCAAACTCATATTTTCAAGTGGCGGCGTCAAGTTATAAAAAGAGTAGGCCGTCATGACTCGGGCGGCCTAGATCTGATCAGGGCGTCGAAAGGCGAAGAGAACGGCGTCACAAGAATAGGTAATGTCGCATTAAGTCTAACGTGGCCAAGGCGAAACCCTAATGGCGACCGGCGCGGCGTCACAAAACATAAGGTGGCCCGTGCATGTGTAATCTTATATATATAATCCGAATTTTTCGATTATTAGTGTGTAGTCTTTTGGAGTAAAAACCTAAACCGAACCAAGGGTGTCTTATACGATATTTAGGGTTCCAAACCCTATCTTACACCAATATAAGTGTTTTACTTCATTAATACAATTAAGTCTTTGATTATTTGTGTGTATGCTTGCATGTTCTCCATGTCAAGCTAATTTACTTGTGTGTTTTCTTAGGAATATGAAACTTAATTATTGAATATTGATTGGTTGTCTCTTATCTTAGTTGATTAATGATCTAGTAATGCGATAGGTCATTCGTTGTGTATAATGCTTGATTAAATCTTTGTGAACCTTAGAATATGACTCCTTGAGTAGTTGTAAGCTAAACCATCCAAAGAGTGCCTTAGAGTAAGAGTTTATTATCTAGTGGGTTTTGTAGGCGAGACCGCTTTGGTAAGTTCAAAGAGTTAGGGAGAAAGCGTACCTACAACCTTAGACACACTGATGCAACTAGGAATAAGGGCGTGACAATTCAACCACCAATAGGAGATAATTAAGGGTAGTAAAACCTAAGTAAACACATCTTTAAACTATCATACGACACACATTAATTAGACATAGACTACATACACATAGATTAGATAATTAGATAAGTAGAGTAATCGGTGGCAATACTGACCCTCCCCAAATTCAAACCCGAGATTCATACCTTTCCATTTCATAAAATATAAAAATACAAAATAATCTTCCTCAACCTGACCTTAGTGTAGTAACCTCACTAGCATTCCTATTCCCTGAGAGCGATATCAATACCCGTGAAACCCTAATACTACACTACAGCGATTAGGTTCATTGCTGGGGTGTTGAAAACTTGCTCGACGAAAGGAAGTTCCTTTGACCCCGAGCGGCGTGCCAGCGTTATCAAGTTTTGGCGCGTTGCGGAAATAGAATAGCTAGTTAGTAGTCCCTTTCGTTTAGGTTTCTTTGCTTGATTCCTATCAAGTAAATTTTTCTCATTTTAACTTCCTCTTGGTCTATCCCCTTTCTTCGTGACTTTTGTTCGTAAAACCATCACTCGCCATGATCGTATCTTCATGAAGATTCTTCACTCTACCCGTTCCCGATCCGAAATTGAGAACTTGATCCCATAAAACCCTTCACCCGTTCACCATTTTTGAAATCACCTAGGGCATAATGAGATAAATTGGCAACAACAAAGTCCTTTCTATAACTCGATTCGATGAGTAACTTGATTGTGGTGAAGCACTTGATAGCGGGAGGTCATTAATGGAGTTAGTTTTGAAATTGAGAAGACCCTCCCGATGTTTTGACCTAGGTGTAGGATTGAGAAAGATGGCCCCTTTAACATGCAATTCCCTTGCAAAATAGGACTAGAAGGGTTCGATGCTTATTTGAATTCATTTTACCTTTGAACTTAATCTCGAAGGACCTATACAATAAAATCAAGATCAATGAGTTAACTTATCAAGGAACAATGTTGTTGAGCGATCACTCATTTGCATGTGATTGTTGGAAGTTTTGCTTATTTGGTAGAGTTCGGGGTCTTAGAAGACTTAGGGAATTTATTGATAAGGACCTCGCTCAAGTAATTTTGGAAAACCTTTAAAAATTGACTAGGTTGAATGAGCGGATGATTGATGGTCTAATTACATTCTACGATGAAGTTGAAGATTTTATCTACCAAATGCCGCGCCCATCCTAGGTTTAAACATAAGGACATTGAGGCTTGTAATAGAATGACCCTATTCCATTGCTTAGTGAAAGGGATAAGCAAAGTGGGCTTAGGTACCCATATGAGAAAACTAAGCGGTATTACAAAAATGCCTTGAATTAGGAGATGATTACAAAGAATGAAAGAACATTAGAATGGCTTAAGTATGAGCGCATTGGCGTGTGCGAGGCAGCGTGGGAGCACGACTACGAGTCTAGCTACAAGACTCTTAAATAAAGAAAAGCTCTTCGTGGGAGGCAACCCGTGCTTAATTGTTTGCTTGTTAGTGTCATATATCTTTTATTGATTGTTTATTCTCATGTTTAAATTTGTAAAATGCTTTATTTTGTTTTTAACCTCGTCTTAATTGCATATAAAGGTATTTTACATAAGGGATAAGTGTAGGGAGGATTACAGCGTTTTCAAAAGAAAGCGTAAATATGAGAATAACAATTAATTAAAAGATATATTTGTGTGTTTGTTCGAGTCAAATGCTTGTATCGAGTCATAATGGATGTTTTGCGAAATTTTCGATTCTAACGATGTAAGTTTTCGAATTTTTCGAAAAACGCGAGACCGGTTTTGTCGGGATAACTTTGTGGTGTCGAGATCGCAACGGCGGCGTCAGGAAGGAGTAAAACAATGATTCGTTTTTCGTTTTTGAGCTCTTAAAATTTTGGAATTTTCGGTCTTAATTTTCGAAGTTTTGTAAACATCCATTCCACAAGCATTATATCCTAGTATAAATCGAGTCTTATATATATTATTACCGCCGATTTACTGTGAAGGTTTCGTTGTTTCTTCAAGTGTGCGAGTTTAATTTATCAAGAAGAAGCTACATAAGATTGGAAGGAGCTTTTCATATATTCTTCTTGGAAAGGATTTAACCACTACTTACGCTGCACGTATCCTCAGAAGCTAATCGAGTACTAGTTTCTTCGTTTTTAATCACCTTCCATTATCATAACTTTGATACTTTAGGGAACATTGGAGACAATGTTCGGTTTAAAGTGTAGGGAGGGAAAATAAAGCGGAACTTTGAAACTATACTTATCCTTGATTATTTGCTTTGTCAATTGTATTTGTGTAATAAACCATGAGAAAATGTCGGTTAGGGTAATTTTAGCACTAAATTTAAAATTTTCATGACATATAGGAGTGGGCCATTAGTCTTAACAAAAGCGTCTCACGGATAGGAAGTTGCATGACTAGCACAAAAACCCTTTACCACTAAATTCCACCCAAAATGTGAGGATCGCCACTTAGATTAGTAGGAATTAAAGCATTCATCTTTAATGCTTAGAGTGTGAACCGGTAGTATATTAGATTCTAGAACTTGTTTTGTGATGCATCCCGAGATCGCTAGTAAGACTACACTTGTGTAGTTAGGAATAACTAAATGATAAGAGGCATTAGGATAACCCTTGTTTGATACCGTAATATAATTACTTCTTCCACATCGGTTGAGTAATTCCCCAGCACCCTGCGTTGTACTCATCTTTAATACACGATACCCTAGTTAACCCCTCGAGCCTATCCTTTCGCGGTTCTCGTGATGTTTCGGTTTTCGAATATCAATGAAGAGCATTGTTTACCCCTTTGAATATACACCCAAATCGCCTTAGCCTACCACAATGCACTCACTTTTAGTGCATCATTGTTATCACCCTAAACCCTTAGTTCAATTATCGGTTGCTTGCATGAGTTGCTAAGTCGAGTCATATCCTTTGTATCTGATTTTGGGACGATTGGGATTCATGGGAAAAGTTAAAGTTTATGAAATGACGGAAGGGCGTTAAATTCAAATTCCCTTTGTTTGCATAATAAAGTACCCCAAGTGTTTTGATCTTTTCAATTCGGGTCAAATTAGTGTTAGAGTAATAAAAACTCAAGTGTAGGGATGTGCCTATAAATCCCTATCATTTTGATTTTACCGTAGAGGATGGTAATGTAAAGTGTATGAAAAAAAAAAAAAAAAAAAAAAAAAAAAAAAAAACATACGGGCTACCATCCTACATCTATCCTTTAAATATATATTTGTTTATTTGATTAGCTAGAGTTTAGAGTGTCGAGTCTTGGCTTAGCAACGCCATTCTTACGTATGCATTTAACATAGAGATTTTGACTTGCCACCACTATATAGCCTATCCGCATACCCTTTGTTTCCTAGTAAGCCTAACATTACAACCCTTTAAAGACCTCTTTGATAGTCTTTCCTAGGTGCTTACGCCAAAGCGATGGAGGTTTGATCTATTCTCAAGCCTATGGTAATCTCATGTACTAGGACCCGGTTAATGAGTGTTTATCTTCCATTTCAATTTGTTATTTTCATATACACGAGAGAGATGTGAGTATCTAAACACCCCATGTGAGGTGCTAGTATGTGATTCCGTGCTTGTTATGACTTTCTGAGGCTTATATGTGTTGTGGACCGTTTTGAACCAATGCTTCATGACCACAACTTATAAATTAATTTGCTAAAAGCACATTTGCTTGAGGAAAAGCAAATACCAAGTGTAAGGATATTTGATAAGGTTTTAAAAGGTACCTTTTGAGGGTCGTTTAAGCCCTTATTTGATCACTTTTGTATCCATTATTGTTAATATCGTTCTTTTCACTTTTAGGTCTCTTGAAGGCAAAATCTTTGGAATGGCACTTATTTGGACGAAAAGGCGAATATCTGAATAAAATGGCCAAAGTCAAAATCGAGACACTCAAAGCTGCTGAAAACATAAGTGTGGCGTCGGTGTTAAGTGCGGCCGTCGAAGGATTTTTAATGGCGGGACGAAGCCAAAACTCCTATTTTCAAGTGACGTCAAGTTATAAAAGAGTAGGCCGTCATGACTCGGACGGCCTAGATGCAATCGAACGGCGTCGGAAGGCGAAGGGCGGCGTCACAAGCATAACGTGGCGCCGTCGCCAAGTCTAACGTGGCCAAGGCGAAACCACAATAATGGGCGACCCGGCGTCACAAAACATAAGGTGGCCGTCGCATGTAATCTTATATATAGAATCGAATTTTCGGTATTAGTGTGTAGTCTTTTGGAGTAAAACCTAAACCGAACCAAAATTTGTCTTGTCTACGATATTTTAGGGTTCAAACCTATCTTACACCAAGATAAGTGTTTTACTTCATTAATACAATTATGTCTTTGATTATTTGTGTGTATGCTTGCATGTTCTCCATGTCCGGCTAATTTACTTGTGTGTTTGCTTAGGAATATGAAACTTAATTATTGAATATTGATTGGTTGTCTCTTATCTTAGTTGATTAATGATCTAGTGTCACGATAGGTCATTAGTTGTGTATAATGCTTGATTAAATCTTTGTGAACCTTAGAATATGACTCCTTAAGTAGTTGTAAGCTAAACCATCCAAAGAGTGCCTTAGAGTAAGGTTTATTATCCTAGTGGGTTTGTAGGCGAGGCGCTTTGGTAAGTTCAAAGAATTGGGAGAAAGCATACCTACAACCTTAGACACACAAGGTAACTAGGAATAAGGGCGTGACAATTCAAACACCAATAGGAGATAATTAAGGAGTAGTAAAACCTAAGTAAACACATCTTTAAATTATCATACGAGCACGCATTAATTAGACATAGACTACATACACCTTAGATTAGATAATTAGATAAGTAGAGTAATCGGTAGCAATACCAACCCCAATTCAAACCCGAGATTCGTACCTTTCAATTCATAAAATATAAAAATACAAAAATAATCTTCCTCGACTGACCTTAGCGTAGTAACTTCACTAGCATTCCTATTCCCAGATAGCGATATCAATACCGTGGCTTACCTAATACTACACTACAGCGATTAGGTTCCTTGCTGGGGTGTTGAAAAACTTGCTCGACGAAGGAAGTTCCTTTGACCCCGAGCAGCCGCGTGTGGCGTTATCGAATGCATTCTTGACATCAAGTCGATGAATAGGCCAATGACGAAATGGCTAAACTAAGCAAATTGCGAATAGTGCCGGTTTAACAACTGGGACTAAAGGTCTCATCAACATCAACACCCTCGACACGTGTGCTACCATTGGCAACAAGGCGTACCTTATACCGACTAAAGTTGCCATCGACAAATACTTATGATGAAACAACCGCATACAACGAACAACATTGGCACCCTCAGGCCAAGGTACATTAGTCCAAGTTTTATTTTTAATAAGTGCATTATACTCATCATACATAGCATTGCTCCAATTGGGATCATTAAGAGCATCCTTATACGACCGAGGTAAAGGAGAAATAGTAGACACATTACCAGCATACTTAGGATTAGGACGAGTAGCCTCGACACGAGAACGTGTGACCATGGGATGAGTAGATACGGTAGGTTGCTTAGTGATTGGAGGTGTAGGTACAACAATAGGTGGTAGAGAATGTGGTGTAGGTGGATAGGCGGGGTAAGTGGTATAGGTGGTGATGGCGGTGTAACTGGTGTTGGTGATGTAGGTGGTTCAGTTGGTGTAGTGGGTATCGGGTCCGAATTTGGACCAATGGGTGTGGTACGGATAATGGTGGAAATTAGATCGGAAGAATCTTCCAAAAAATCATAGGAGGTAGGAGGCAAGGATTTATGTGTTTGAAACGCAAAAACGGTTTCATCAAAGGTAAAATGACGGGAAATGATAATCTGATTGGTGTTAAGGTCAAGACAACGGTAGCCAAAATGGTTGGCAGCTTTGGCAGCGTGCCCCAGAAAGATTGAAGGGGTGGCACGCGGACCTAATTTATGATTAGTATCAATATGTGGGTAACAAAGGCATCCAAAAACACGAAAGACACTATAATCGGGTTTGTCACCAAAAAGACGGGTAAAAGGTGTCTCATTATTAATGGCACGAGAAGGTAATATATTCAATAAATAAATAGCCATATTAAGAGCCTCAGTCCAATAATTTAATGGTAAATGTGCTTGAAATAATAAGGTACAAATAAGGTTATTAATTGTACGTATCATATGTTCAGATTTACCATTTTGTTGAGAGTGCGAGGAGAAAATCTAAAGCTGAATCGATTAGTTGAAAATAAGGTATGAAGAAAAGAACACTTTGTGGATGTTGAACCCACAGCATGGCGCGCCTAAGCGAACCCACAGAAGCGACCCCCTATTTGGTGGGAACCCCCGCCATAAAGCGAACTAGTGGCGCGGAGGTCAGTGCGGATGAACCCCTGTCATGAGCCCGGCCGAGGGAGCGACCCCTAGTTATTCTTCTTGAACCCACATGGAAAGAACCTAATCATGCTAAATGATGACCCCAAAAGAGAACTAGGCAAAAATCTTTGTTGAACCCCAGTGAGCCTAAGGGTTGTGATGATTGGGTTGATCCAAAGGCGACACAAGGGCTAGATATAGTGTGAGCAGGGAGGCTGTAGAGGTGAAACAATTAGTAGCATTTAAACCAAACTTGGCCAACAATGTTTGAGACATATCTAAATCCGAGCGTGCCACACTCGAGACACTGAAAGCCGAGCCAGAGGTACGAGGAAGCAAAGTAGACTTGCCATGAACACCATTATGAAGATACTTACAAGCATCGCCAAACCTACACGAACCTTTAGCAAAAATCCAACACGGGTTGTTTACCTTTTCCAAAGAAGTACCACGCCGAGGCGTAGCGTTGGTTTTCGACACTAAAACCATTGGAGAAGTGGAGGTAGCATTGACAAGAGGGTCTGGAACCTTAGAATTAAGGCGCATCTCATGAGTAGTTAACAAGGATCTAACCGTTTGGAGATCGGGAAAGGGTTCGCGACTAACTATAACGGTTGAGATGGTCTCATATGTGGAAGGTAAGCCCTCAAGCACAAAAGTAACAACATCATCATTGCTAAGAGGGGAACCAAGACCATTAAGAACCGAAACAATGGATTCAATCTTTTGAAAATACCCATCAATAGATAAAGCCCCAAGCTTCAAGTTGCAGTTCAACTTTCAAAGCTATAACTCTGTGGTAGCTTGTTGTCTTGAAAAATAAGCCGCAAGATGTGTCCATGCGGCCTTTGCGGTTTTAGGGTTAAGATCAACGAGGCGTGTCATAGTGATGGAGCAAGTGTGGAGAATATCAAGGCCCGGATGATGAAGTGATCTTGGTCCATTCCGCATCCTTGGGTGTTAGATCCGTGGAGGCGTGGTGGAGGAAAAACAGCAGGATCAACAAGATGATCCAAATCCCATAGCCATGACATAGATGGGAAAAGTAATACATCCACGAGGAATAATTCATCGCATCGACATCCGGTTTTAGGGAACAAAGCGTGGTTTAATGATTCATAGCCATTAGTTTGTTCGATATGGTGAAAATCTGGGTGTGGGAGGTGGGTTGTCGTTAGTCATTATGGGAATATCGAACAATAAGGGTTAGAAACCAAACAAATCGATCAAAACAAGCGAGCGAGAATATTGCCCAAATACCAATCGAAACTAAAATTCAAAAACGACTAATCTCAAAGGGACCAAATAACATACAAAATTCCTAATACCACCAGGCGATTCACCAATCGATGTACCCAAAACAAATCACTAATGTCCAAAAATACTTATTATTCCAAATCGACAAAAATCAATCGTATCTCAAAAACCAAGCGAAACCAATTAAGCGGTGAAACTTTCGATCAAACAAAGCGGAAACCAAACCAATCAAGCGGTCGAAACTTGGTCGATCAGCAACGAAACCAAGCAGGGCTAAACTTAGCCCAAAACACTGCGACTAAACTTAGTCGTGAAAATGGAAACCGAAATAGTGATCGATCAAGGTGGAAGCTGAAACAAGTTGGCATAGGCTCTGTTGCAAACTCGTGATACCATGTAAGTCAGTATAATATTCTGTGTATTGATCACATAACATTTGGTACATATGAGTGTATATATAAGATACATACGGGCCTAATACATACATGCCTAAATACAAAAAGCCTAAGACTTATCGTCGAACACCCTCCATGGGGTGAAAGTGAAGGATTGACAAGCATGCTCACGATGTGAGAATGGTTAGGGTGAAAAGTAAGATGGTGGTGAAGAAGAAAGAAAATGGATGTGGCACTTATTTGACAGGTAAATTGGTGTGAGAGTTGGGGGCATTCTTAGAAATGAAAAATGATCGAAGCTAAACTTTTTATTTATTTTTACTTTCATTAGCATTTAGAAAATTAGCATTTAGACAAAATTAGAAAGATTAACACGCATTGCGAATAAGTATTAGATACTAAATTCTAAAACACTTTTAAAGCGCCCATGAGCTTCTCGCTAGTCATTTATCTTAAAGAACATTGATGCGGGTTTCTTGACGGGTTTAATATTTATATTGTCTCGTTATACTTATGGTCTATCCTAATGCACTAGCAGGCGATGTATGCCGGTCGTATCTAGTGTAGTAATCGGTAAAGCCGAGGTCGTCCCAAGAGCTATGTGTTCGGTTTAAACTAAGTCTAGGTGTCATGATTTTAATATGATTATGATATATTTAACTACAAGCGAGATATAGGCGAAGGATGTGATCAATAGAGGAGAGTGGTGCTAACCTAGTTAATCATCATAATTAGTAGTGTTTACGTCTAATTACTTCCAATTACTTGAATTGGGTCAAGTCGCTAGGACAACATTTGATCGATTAGTCACGACTGTCGATAAAGGGTCCCTTGGAGAAGTCGGTGTCCTAATAAGTCCAAGCTGTTCTGGTCCCTAAGCCAGTCATTAAGTACCGCTACATGCTAGATTCATAATAGTGAGTGCCGGGCACTAGCATCTTAAACACTCACCCCCCTTCTTAAGTTCATCCAAATGGTGGGTGATCGGTTGGTCAGTCGCTTGAAGTAGAAAGGGTCGTCAATTGGTCATATCTTACCCTTCCGTCTTAGTCTACTCACTTAGGGTTGGTTGGTCATATCTCTAAGCAACTAGCCTCTACACGCCATTCAAAACTACGAAACAAAGGTAGCTATCAACAAACTATGCATGCGTACACTTAGAAATAATTATCACGGAAGCAATGTAGCGAACAAAGCAATTAAGGAATCATAACTAGGCGAGCACCAAGAGGTGTAGCCACTCATATTAACTATAACAATCAATTCAATGTTTAATGTTACGAAATACATGAATTGAAAGTAAAGAAAAGAGAAAAAGCTAATGCTTATCGTGGGAGTGATTTCTCCGCGGAGATAGCTCAAGTATGCTACTCTAGATTTGCCTTGACTTCTTCTCACGTTCTCTGAAAGTTGTGTGTGAAATGAGATACTTTCAAATCTTTGGAAATCGTGGGGTATTTATAAGCCGGATACGGTTCAGGCGTAGCTAATTATAAAGTTCGCGTAGATACAATTCTTAGTATTTTGCACTAAAATGCTCTCTCGGAAGGAGTTCGCCGTATCTTGATAAATCTTAGTTCTGTAGTAGTTGTGGCGGGAGTTCTGGTAATTAGTAGCGGCGGAACCTCATTTGACCTAATATGGTTACGTCGTAATCTTGGATAGAGTTACGCCGCAATCTTACATTGAGTTGGTTTTACGAGCCAGCGCTTTAGTTCTGACTTAATGTGAGAGAGGAGTTCTGTTGTAACTTCTTTAAAGTGAGCATACTATGATAAATCTTCAATAAACTCTCCAAATCCGCGTCTCTTTAGCTCCAATGCTCGTAATTTACCTGAAAGTGAAATATAATGAAAAACAAGCGTAAATCCATATAAATGATATAAATTACGAGCATTATCGGGGTAAATTGACACTTAATATTCAGGATAATTTGATGTTATCAAATATCCCCCCACTTGAATTCTACTTGCCCTCAAGTAGACCTTATTAGATAGATTCCTAAAAAGATATCTCCCATTACCTGGAAAATATAAGTTTACAAATCCCTTATGCTAGAATAAAACAAAGCCGAATACCTCACGAAATAGGAACAAAACACTCAAATCTCTCAACTATTCTAAGTGTCAATTTCGGGGTGATCACTCATTGCACTGTCATAGCATATATTCTATCATAAGCTTAGAGGTTACACAATCTCCACCACTAGAGTTAAGGACTAAACAATTCTTGAAGGCAATATGGGTAGACACGACAAAGGTTAAAGGTGATTTGTCATTACTAACATGTCACGGCGAAGTGGACAAAATCAATGATACATGACCAAATCCATGGCCAAGACACCAAAGATTGCTCGCTGCATCACCTAGACACGCTTCATGACTAAGGGTAGGATAAGACATGGGATAAAAATTGGTGTAAAACAAAATCAAGCAAATAGTCTAAATCTATAACTAAGTTATCACCACTTAACGTTTGCCAAAAGTTCAAGTTTCGAAGTCAAGAAACCGGATCATGATATACTAGGTAGATGTGTCATTAGAGGACGTCATGATGGGCACACTACCTTTTCTCCAACTGTTGGCGCAATTACCAACTCCAATCTTCAAATGTGACCGAGGTGGCCTCCTCAATACAAAACCTATATTAAGCTCATAATATAATGCTTATAACATCGCACTTAACAATCAACTAAATAACAAATACATAACCTTTTTTTTTCGAATCACTTTTTTTCTTTTTTTTTTTCCTTTTTTTTTGAATCATAAACATAACAATAAACATAACATCCCCAGCAGAGATGAACAATGGGAATTGGGGTCTACAATGATCTTTAAGAATATGTCGTAAATTGAAAGCGTGATTCGAACCTTTCCATGAACCTTGAACTTAGGCAAATGATAATTTCCCGATCACAAATAAAGACTATAGGGTGAGGCTAAGGTGTATGGGTGTAACAAAACAATATATTGGGTTAACAAAATGAAAGGAATGGCTCGGATGGGTGTATCTAGGGGTATCTTGCACTAAAGGTGAGTGCAACAAAAGGGTTTCACGTAAAGTCGAGAAGTGAAAGGTGACTAATCGATAGACACACAATGGTAGAGCTATTTGGGTGATAATCCTATAATCTTGCCTTCTTAAGCGAAAATTCCAAATACATCGAGCTAACTCAACATACCTCGTCTATGGTCTCGAAATGATGCAAAGGCCAAGTTCAAAAGTTTACAAGCTACCTGGCACTCATAATTAGATGGATTTGGGGTAAAATTTGAAGCTGATAAAGTAATCTCACCATATAATATCAAGGGTTATAATGTATAAAGCTAGGATCTAATCTAGTTAGGTTAAGAAAAACATGTCAAAATTTTAAAAATGGCATAATTTTTCAAAATAAACTTGAAAAGCGAGGGAAAATAAAGTTCGAGACAATTCTACTCCGTCCCCCACTTGAATTGTACAAAGTCCCTTTTGTATTAAGCGTTAAATAAAGGTGAAGAAAAGTAGAATTAGGCGAGAACTTCCAGTAAATTTTCTCAAAAAGAAAGAAGGCCCACAAAAGAAAGTCGTGCCTTCACATAAGCATCCACAAGCGAACTTGATCCACGAAATCACACTACCGACAAACATAATTCTAAAAAAAAAAAAAAGAAAAATGAAAAATAAACCTAACTCGCTTCGAAGGAATCACGGTTGCATTTAGCGCATGCAACAAGCCTTTTAAACCACTTGGTGTCCCAATGGACGAGTGTAGTCTTGTAAGGATTACAGGGAACATACCCATAAAGTTCATTTAAAAGACTAATACAAAGGTTGTTGTGTTTAAAATAAAAGAAATGTAGGACGAGGAGGGCGATTCGTCGTAACTCGAGAAGGAGTTATGTCGTAACTAGGCAAATCTGGCGGAATCTTTGCAAAAGTGTAGCTCTGGCGTAACCTCGAGAAGGATTCGCCGTAATTGGTAAAACTTACGAAGTTACTGCGCAGCAGAGGCTGTTATGGGCGTAACCATGATAATGAGTTCTCTGTAACTCAATCGAATCAACATCGCAGCTTGACAACTTTTCTTCGTTTCTGCAAAATGGTTTGAAACACATAACTTGGCGAAATGGAAATAAAACAAAAGAAAGGATAATTTGGGTTGTCTCCGAAAGAGCACTTTTCTTTATTCTGATATTTAAGTTAGACTCAAAGCTACGGGGCTTTTTGGTGGCCTTTGGAGTTGGTCAACTTCCTCCATGTCCTTCATTAAGTTACGTCTGACCCAAGCAAAATTGGTAGCAGTTCGGAGGTACTCTTTAGTCTCGATCTTCCAAATTTTTCAAAGTTTTTTGTCCGGCCCTAAATGGTATCGAGTGAACTCATATTTTTCGGCTAAAATTGGCGGCGGCCTCTTATACGGAATGCCAAGAAGTTTGCACCTTCTTTTTTCATGTGCTTCATCATCGGGGTCAATGAACCCATCTTCACCTTGTAGTTCAAGGTAATCTAAATCATCATCGTCGGAATCGGTATCTTTAAGCCATTTATCGTGGAGTAAATTTTCCACTAGCACTTGTTTGCATTCCTCTTTTTCCTTCCTCGATGATTCCTTGGTATCATTATCCGACTTTTCATTTGGAACTTTTTCGCTTGGTTTGTCTTTTCTCATACAACCATTCCAGATTTTCTCCTTAGTTAGCGCATCTATCTTTCCGTATTTGATTTTGACCCGATCGTTGAATCCTAGATCGTTCGACCAAAGCGATTACATTCTTTCCGAGTCATTAGTTGAGGTCCATAGGAGCTCATCTTCCCCAACTCTCTCTATACTGCTTCCAAAATATTAGTTGAGGTCCATAGTCATTAGTTGAGGTCCATTACATTCATAATGAAAAGGGTTGCAAGATGCCCAAAAATTTCCATCAAGGGTTTTAATTTTCTCACACCAATGACTTCGAGTTCCCTCGTCATCGTTGTTGCTAGAAGGAATATCGTTGAGAGGTTTAATGGTCTTCCTTTGAAGAATATGTTTTTCATATTTGAGCTCTAAATTTCTCAACAAAACTGAATTAATTATTGCGTCCCCGAACCTTACTGAATACCAATCACTGAATGATAGGTCTCCAAAATCAACGTCATGTCTTCCCGATTCATGTGGGCATATCGAACTTCATTCTTCACATTGCCTCCTCCGTTGCAATACTCGCGAAAGGGTTGCAAGTCGGCCATGCTTATGTGAACTCATCTTCCGTGATTAGTAAGGCCCTACTGACAATGCTTGATGGGTGGTCCTTCCACTTTGTTGTCGAAATTTGGCTAATCTTTCTTCATCGTTAAGTCACGGTCCCATGTATCATCATCATTAATACTTTCCTTATCGACCCCTCCATCGCGAGGCCTTGTTCAGGGTCGCATGAGGCCCGTAAGTTATAACACTCTCCATCATCAATTGCAATAGCCTTACACAATGATTCTTCCTTTTAGAGTAGTCAATTTGGTAGACTTGTCATTGCTCTTTAGTCTCGATCTTCCGAATTTTGCAAAATTTTTAAATCCGACGATCATGGGTTTCATGACCACGTCTTAATATTTATAGTGCCTCGCTATACCTATGGTCTAACCTAATGCACTAGCAGGCGGTGTGCAGTCGTGTGTAGTGTAGTAAATGGTAAAGCCGAGGTCGTCGAAGAGCTATGTGTCCCGAATATTAAAGGTTTGATAGGGTTTTAATTAATTAAACTACTAATGCGAGAATATAAAGTAAAGCAAATAAATGTGTGAAGGAAATCAATAGAGGAATAGTGGTGCTAACCTATTTAATCCTCTAACTAGTTATGTCTCGTCTACTACTTCGATTACTTGGTGGGGTCAAATTCGAGAGGACAACATTTGGTCGATTCACCTAACCTGTCGACAAAGATGCCACCACAGGAGAAATCGGTAGCACCATCATAAGTCTGTTGTTCACGGTCCCCTAGCCGAATCATTAAGTACACGCTACATGCTAGATTCTAAATAGTGAGTGCCGACCGTTAGGAACTTAGACACTACACCCCCGATTCTTAAGTTCATCCAAGCGATAGGTGATCGGTTGGTCAATCGCGCAAGTAGAAAGAATTCGTCGATTGGTCATATCTTACCCTTCCCGTCTCGATCCGCTCACCTAGGGTTGGGTTGGTCATATCTCCTAGGCAATTGGCCTCTATCGCCATTCAAAACTACAGAACCGGGGTGATTACCAAAGAACTATGCATTCATACGCTTAGAAATAATTGTATGGAAGTAAAGGTAAACGCAAACAAAACAATTAAGGAATCATAACTAGGCTAGCACCAAAGGGTGCTTAGCGCTCATATTAATCATGCATCAATTCAATATTCAAAGGTACAAAATACATGAATTGAAAGTAAAAGAAATAATAAAGCTAAAGCTTATCGTAATGGTGTGACTTCTCTCTTGGAAGCTTTCCGTTATGCTTCCTAGACCTCCATGAGCTTTTTCCCACGTTCTCAGTGTTGTGTGTGGAATGGGATGCTTTGAAATCTTTGGAATTCATGGGGTATTTATAGGCCGTGTGCGGGTTCTGGCGTAACCAATAGATGAGTTCTGTGTAACCTCTATTTCTCCGTAAATGCACTAGATGCGCTAGTTACGGCGTAACCTAAAAAGTGGTTACGCCATAGTCTTCAATAAACTCGGTTCGTCGTAAGTGTAGCTGTAGTTCTGGCGTAAGTATTAGCGGCGTGGAACCTCTTTGACCCTAATGGAGTTACGTCGTAACCTTTGGGAGGAGTTCGCCGTAACCTCTTGATAAGTTGGACTTACGGGTCGCGCAATAGTTACGGCGTAATGTGAGAGATGAGTTCTGTAACTTCTTCAAAATAAGCATACTATGATAAATCTTTAGTAATGTTTCCATTTCGCGTCTTCTTTAGCTCAAATGCTCGTAATTTACGAAAGTGGAAAACAATGGAAAACAAGCGTAAATCCATATAAATGATATAAATAACGAGCATTAGCGGAAATTGACACTTAATATTCGGGACTATTTGATGTTATCAAATATCCCCCATGAACTCTACTTGCCCTCAAGTAGACCGTATTAGAATAGATTCCTAAAAGATATCTCCCAAAACACGGAAAATATGAGTTTACAAATCCTTATGCTAGAATAAAACAAAGCCGAACACACCTCATGAAGGGACAAACACTCGAATCTCTCGACTATTCTAAGTGTCAATTTCGGGTGATCACTCAATCGCATGATCATAGCATGTATTCTATCATAAGCTTGGCGGTTACACAAATCTCCACCACTAGAGTTAAGGGCTAAACAATTCTCGAAGGCAATATGGGTAGACACGACAAAGGTTAAGGGTGACTCGTCATTACTAACATGTCGCGTGAAGTGGACAAAATTAATGATACATGACCATATCCATGGCCAAGACACCAAAGATTGCTCATTGCATCACCTAGACACGCTTCATGACTAAAGGGTAGGATAAGACATGGGATATATAATTGGTGTAAAATGAAAAACAAGCGGTGCGTCTATATCTATAACTAAGTCATCACAGACTTCACTGTCCGCCTCAAGTTCAAGCTTAGAAGTCTAGAGACGGATCATGAAATGCAAGGTAGATGTGTCATTAGAGGACGTTGTGATGGGCACACTACCTTTTCTTCTTCAGTTGGTATAATTCCAAATCGAATCTTCCAATGTGAACGAGGTGGCCTCCTCGATGCTAAACAATAAAGCTCATACTATAGTGTTTATAACATCGCACTTTAGAAAATCATAACTCAATCAACTATTTTTTTTGAACATAACATGATAACATAACAAACCCCCACTTGAGATGAACAATGGGAATTCGGGGGGTCTTCAATGATCTTCATAATTGTTGTCGATGAAAGCGTGATTTCCAAACCTTTCCACTCGAACCTTGAACTTAGGCAAATGATGACTTTCCAATTACAAATAAAGACTACAGGGTAGGCTAAGGTGTAAGGGTGTAATGAAACAATATATTGGGGTGACAAAATGAAAGGAATGGCTCAGAAGGGTGTATCTAGGGGTATCTTGCACTAAAGGGAGTGCAACAAAGGGTTTCACATGGGGGTCGAAAAGTCGAGGTGACTAATCGATAGACTCACAATGCTAGAAATACATTTTGGGTGATAATCCTATAATACCGCCTTCTAAACCGAAAAGTCCAAATACATCGAGCTAAATCAACATACCTCGCCTATGGTCTAGAAATGATGCAAAGGCCAAGTTCTAAAGTTTACAAGCTAAAGCGCACTCATAATTTGGTGGATTTGGGGTAAAATATTGGAAACGGATAAGGCTAATCTCACCAAGTAATATCAAGGGTTGTATGTGCTCGGCTAAGGTCTAATCTAGTTAGGTTTGGAAAAACATGTCAAAATTTTAAAAATGGCATAATTTTTCAAAATAAACTAGAAAAATGAGGGTGAAATAAAGTTCAAGAGATAATTCTACTCCCGTCCCCCCACTTGAATTGTACAAAGTCCCTTTTGTACTAGGCATTAAAATAAAGGTGAAGAGAAAGGTAGAATTAGAGCGAGAACTTCCCCGAAATTTGCTCCAAAAAAGAAGGCGATGAGAAAGGATCGTGCCTTCGCTTAAGCCATGAACAAGCTTCAATCCTCGAAATCACAATACCGACAAGCATAATTCTAAAAAGAAAAATAAAATGAAAAACAAACCTAACTCACTTGTAGGAATCACGATTGCATTTAGTTTAACGCAACAAGTTTTTAAACCACTTGGTGTCCCAAGTGGACGAGTGAAGTCTCGTAAGGGTTACACAGGAACACACCCACAAAGTTCATTTACAAACTAATACAAGGTTACCGTGTTTTAAAATGAAAGAATTAAAAGTAGAGAGAGTTACTGCCGAACTCCTACGAGAGAGTTACGTCAGAATCGGCAAAACCTCAGTGTGAGTGTGAGAATAGTTACTACAGAACCACCGAGATGGTATTACCGTAGTTGGTAATGCGCCAAGAATTTCATTGCTGTTAAAATTTTGGTTACTAAGATAATCACCAAGATGAGTTACGCCATAACTCTGCTCGTATCAAAGAATCGCAGCAGAATTATTTCATTGTCTCCTCGCAAAATGGTTAGAAAACACAAAACCCAATGTAAACGAAATAAAAACAAAAGAAAGGGATAATTCGGCTGTCTCCTAAAGAGCACTTTTCTTTATTTACGAGTCTTGTTAGACTCTTAGCCGCTGGCTACCAGTGTTTGTCCGTCTATCTCGGTCAAGTAATCTATGTTGAAGCCAACCGATCAAATTCTCATCCTGCTTGTATCCATCTCCAAGTTCTAAACACCCTAAGTAAAAATTTTGATCTTTTGGTGGGGTGATCAAAACCTTTGGCCTTATCTTCTTCACTAATACCAAGCAATGGGTCTAGCATAACTCAACTGCCTTTAGTCCAATTTTAAAGTTTTGACAGTCCCTGGCATTTTGAAAACAAGTTTATCATCGCCAATCTTTAACCAAACCAAATCCTTCCTTCTCGCTTTTATCAAGCCCCGATATTTCTTTAAAGGGTTTTTCGAAATCACCCTGGGGCCAATTTATCCCCACTAATTCGCTAACATAATCCAAAACCACAAAGTCGATTTAGAAACAAGTGTGTTCCTACAAAAACTCGTATGTTTGTTGCTATCTCGAGGAAGTTGTTTTGTAATCAAGCCCTTTTCCATAACCTCGTTGTAGCATTCCTTAGAGATAATGTCGATCGGGAATCTTGTGTCGATAAATGGGTGAAAATCAATGAACCCAATTTTGCATGAGATCTTCGGGATAATGGGGTTCCTATGATGGATTCGTGCCCCATCTCATAAAACCGCGGTTCGTCCGATTGCAAGAATGTTTTTCGAGTTGTCTAGCCAACGGGTCATCTCGACATCACTAGAGGTCTTCAAGACTTAATCCTAAGTTATCCTCTTCCTCTAAATTCACGAAACATCAAAATCCTTCCCGAGTCAACTTCTCCAGATCCGGGGGTCACTAAGAAACTTTTCAAGGGCTTTACCAAAATTCCCACCTGGGTCAATTGCACACACCTTCTCCTGGTAGACAAATGTTCATTAGGTCCGAATGGCGATCTCTCCATTAGCTTCAGAGTCAATTTTCCAAAGACATCCACTTTAGTGTGGAGAGCAAGTACATGGGTCTTCCTAAAATGACAGTATCCCGCTGTCTTCCGGATATCAAGAATTACAAAATCTCATCGAAAAGGAATCTCTTTATCTTCACTAATACATTTTCAACAATTCTAATGGCGATTGCATGGATCGATCGGCCATTTCAATTTTCATCTTGGCGTTTGAAGTTGCCAATTCCCATTTGCAAAACATCGAACGAGGCATTATACTAATACTAGCTCCAAGATCCGCTGTATGCTATACATGTTTAGGCTCCCGATAAAGTGCGGAGAGTAAAGCATCCTGGATCTTTTTCCTTTGTGGTAGCTCGTTCCTCAAAACCGCCGAGCATCTTCGTTGAGGCGTAATAGTCTCATCATAACTTATTTCCGCGTAGTATCATGACTATTAGTATCATGGGGAGGGTTTACCAAAGAAATTTTGGTCCAAAAGTGATTGTTTCTCCATATCGATCCGTCGCTTGACCTTTCCTCGAAAGGTCAAAGGTTCTTCGAGGATAGTTTGCAGCAGTGTGGACAACTCTTCCTCCGAGTCGCTAGGTAATCGAGATGGCTTCAACATGAACTAATACTTTCTCTAATCTTTTATCCTATCATTGTGAATTTTAATAAGAGACCGATTATCCACTTAATGCTTTCATCATCTTTTTCTATCCTATCGTCAGGCCTCTTGATTCTTGATGTGGTCGAGAATCTTTTCTCAATATTGTTCCCTAGATTGGTCTCAAATACACTTTTAACTTTCTCAACCCTACATGCTTGCCACCTCTCTTCCAATCTCTGTTTTGAAAATTTCCCGTAATTGTATTCATGCTTGCTATTGTCTTCATTACCTTATGATCGGGTTATCTCTCATCCGCATCCAAGATCCATGTGCCACTTGTAGCAATGTTCGAACTGCTGAATACATTCCAAGGCCCCGATTAGAGTCATGCTAAGAATAGGTCTTGGTGAATCAGGAGTTCTCGTGTTTCATACATTAATCCCCGATGAAGACGATACGATCCGATGTTTGTTTAAATCATGAGTAGGGCATAGATAGAGAAGTTCATTAAATCTTTCCCATGCTTGGTACATCGTGTCTTCTCCAATCTGCATGTAATTTATAGATTTTCCCAAGAAGCCTAGCCATTTTTTAAGGAGGGCAAAATTGCTGAGCGAACTCCTTTCTTAGTTTTTCCCATGCTTCTTTACTTTCACTAGAAGTTTGGTATACCATCTTTTGTCGCTCCAAAGGAGAGTCATAGGAAAAATCCTTGGAGCGATGAATAACTTGGAGTACCTCGACGTTGAAAGAGAGGATAAGTGGAGAACTTCATCTACGTGATCCTCGAACGCCCTCATCTTCCTCTCCGTAAAACTTAAGCTCATGTAACTCTCTAATAATATGATCCGGGATGGAGTATTTTGGTAGGAGAGTCCTTAGTGAAGCTTCGCTGGCGCTATCGCTTTGGTCGATCCAAACATCGCTTCCATGGTAAGGTCATTGATATTTTCATTGATGACCTCCGGTTCTATGTCCGATCCGTCCCAATCGAAACGAGAAGATGTTGTGAACAGAACCGGAGAATAGATCCTCTTTTTCTCGAAATTGCTTCTCCGGTCAACAAATGGGTAGCTTAAAAGGCCTAGAGTCATGTAGTCTTGTATCCGATATTATAAGAAAGAAAATTAAAAAATGACTTAATATGAAATCCTAAAATAGTTCACCAATGTGGCGCCCAAAACTTGATGCGTGTTTTACCGACTGTGTCTAATATTTATAGTGTCTCGCTATACCTATGGTTCACCCTAATGCACTAACGGCAAAGTGTACCCGGTCGGTGTAGTGTAGTAAATGGTAGCCGAGGTCGAGCCCAAGAGCTATGTGTGTCGGATAATTACTAAGTCCGATTGTCACGTAATATTAAAGGTTTGATAGGGTTTTAATTAATTAAACTACTAATGCGTAATATAAAGTAAAACAAATAAATGTGTGAAGGGAAATCAATAGAGGAATAGTGGTGCTAACCTAGTTAATCCTCCTAACTAGTTATGTCACGCTACCTACTTCCAATTACTCGTGGGGTCAAATTCGAGAAAGCATTTGGTCAATTCCCGCCTAACCTATCAAAGAAGATGCCACCACATGAGAAATCGGTGCTGCAATCATAAGTCCTGTTGTTCCTGGTCCCCTAAGCCGAGTCATTACACCCATTACATGCTAGATTCTAAATAGTGAGTGCCCTAGTTAGGAACTTAGACACTACACCCCCAATTCTAAGTTCATCCAAACGATAGTGATCACCATCAATCACAAGCAGAAAGTGGTCGTCACTTGGTCATATCTACTCCTTCCGCCTCGCCCGCTCACCTAGGGTCACGGTCATATCTCATAGGCAATTGGCCTCTATCGCCATTCAAAACTACCGAACCGTGGGGTGACTACCAAAGAACTATGCATGCATACACTTAGAAATAATTGTACGGAAGTAATGTAAACTAAAACAAAACAATTAAGGAATCATAACTAGGCTAGCACCAAAGGGTGCTAGCCGCCATATTAATCATGCACATCAATTCAATATTCAAAGGTACGAAATACATGAATTGAAAGTAAAAGAAATAATAAACGCTAAAGCTTATTGATGATGTACCTCCGAGTAGCTCAAGGACACCTCCGAGATGCGTCAAGCCCTTCCATACGGGCCCAAGTTAGATTCCAAAATATCCATTAAAGGCCAAACCATTCTGGCAACTAAGGTTACCTTAGGGAATTCGCCATTCATAGCTCGAGGTTCTTCTAGGTATGGTTGACGACTGAACAATGGATAAGGAACCTCCCGACTGTCAAACCCACGATCTCCCTCTCTCGCTTCTCGCCAAGTCCGGAACGGGTCATTAACCCCTTTGCTACCCACAATCATGGACGCCCCCATGATCTCCGACATTCATGCAAGAGTGCCTCTAACCGTATTTCTTCCACTATAAATAGGTTAGACGGACAATGGATTATAGTATGCTCATTTCACACTCATCTTTTACTTACACACACCCTATACAACCATAACTCATACTTACTCTCACGGAGGTGGTTCGTAGGTCCTACCCCACGTAATCACTTAACGTAGTGTCTTAGTATTTTATTCTCGTGTTACAAAGTAGTCTTGGCTAGAACATACACCCTCATTACTTTGATCCTCATCGAAGTCCGTAGTGCACCTTGCACAATCGGCGCCATCCGTGGACCACAACTATTAGTCCCGTGAATCACCCAACTCCCAATACCCTAACCAACTACACTACTTTTCCCGCATGGAACCATGAAGAGAAGATTCACCCACTGTGTTTCTACTCGTCCCACTCACCACAACTAACACCGGTAATCTCGCCTCCTCCATAATGCCTCAAGATTTACCACATGATCTCGCTTGAAACTACTCCTGCATCACGCCGTAACATCCGCTAACCCTATTCCAAACATTAGCTCCCTCCTTCACTGAGGCAACTGAGGCCTTAGATTCTTCGCTAAGTGGCTCACAAGAGATGTGTTCGCAATAATCGAAATGCAGGGAGTTGGAATACTCCAAGGAGGAGTATGACGAGAAGATCAAGCATGTGGGCATACCAATCTGGCGGTAAAGCGACGGCCCCTGAATGGTTCTCCTTCCATTAGAAGGTCAAATGGAAGGACGTGGGTTTTAAGGACCCGAGGAACCGGCAGAAGGAAAGAATGCATGGTGAAAGGAGACAGAACTCCAACGGAGGAAACAAATCCCAGAAAACGGAGGGTAAACCCGCCTCTTCTGTCGCTTCACTGGGAAGAGAAGGATGTGGGCTCCAAGACCTCTTATGTTTCGAGTGTCGGAGATCCACCTCCATACTCCAACATGAATCGCCAGCTCTCCGGGAATGAATCCCTACCCACTCGCTCAAACCTACAACACTTACCTCCAAATGGTTCACTCCCCAACCGAATTACAAAGAATGCCCTATGGATAGGTTCCTACGCAATCAATGGGGTATACCTTCAGATCAACCCTCAACTGCTTACCCTACCTACTCACAACCATTTCCTAACCCAGATAACCCTACACCTGCTTATCCACCTCCATACAACCCTTACAGCATCAAGCTCGGAGCTGCACACTTTTCGTGAAGTGGATCGAGGACTACCCCTTACTCGACGGCAGTAAAGATGCCACTCACATAGGCACCTACGATGGGAAAGGAGATCCGATAACTTTCTCCACTTATTCAAGGCGCTATCAAAATGTGTGCGGGTCATGCTTGTAGCATGCCACATGTTCACTTACATGCTCGAGACCCGCACGAATATGGTCTAACGCCTGTAAGTCGGGGAGCATTATGAGTCTAAATGATCTTAAGGCTAAGTTCAAGTTACACTTAGCCAGCAGGTTAAGTACACCAAAACTCACCTAACTGCACACCATCAAACAAAGTGGACAAAAAGTACGAGGGCCTTCGCTACTGTGCACACCAATGAAACCTTGCAAATTTAGGTTACACGAAGATCGAGGATCTCTCGCTCGCATATGGCCTTCGAACTCCTGAGTTATGGAATTCTCGCCCACCGACCTTCCCAACACCTACAAGGCCTTGATTGAGAAGGCTTACACCGATTGGAGTCTAAGGAGGTAGTGAAGAAATGGGGCCCGATAGAGCAAAAAAGGAAGTGCCCCGACAAATTCTCTAGAGGGTCCTCCGAAGGATCCAAAACAAGAAGAAGAATGTAGATCGCCTCACCCCTACAAAAGGTTCGAACCATGGACTCTTGCAAACTTGGTTAAATCTCTCGAGATCCTAGCCACCGAGAAAGCCGCAAATTCTTTCGATCCCCACCCTGGATGATAGCACGGCAAGTATAGCAGACATTTCCATGAAGATCATGGACATGACACGAATAACTCGCATGGAACTAAAGAAGCAAATCAAGAGGTGGTACGATCCGGCCGGCTAGCACATCCGTCAAAGGCATCAAGAAGCGGAAAGGACAAGTTCTCCCACACTCAACCAGGATAATGGAGGAACAAGAAGGAAACCACGCCACAGGCTCCAATGCTAATGGTACAAATCTCAAACAGGAGGTAAACCGAGCATATATGGATTATGGAAGCTCCTCGCGAGATCATCTACGAGCATTGTTTCCTAAAGCTCAAGGCATCCATACGCCACCTGAGGGTAGACTCAAAGGCACCACTAGTAGGGTTCTCCTATGAACACTCATGGCCCCCGGAGAAGTAATTGGAAATCACCACAGTAAAGCGCCCTTTATCCCGCACGGAAACACTCATTTTCGCCATCGCCAAGGTCGATTCTCCTTATAATTTGGTAATAGGGAGAACAACATGCAAAATATGGGAATTGTTGTTTCACCATACATGCCGCTATTAAGTTCCAAACTCTTCTGTAGGAACCGCTCATTCTAGTTATGGAGCGGATAAGGGTGTATACGGTGTCAAAAGATCGAGAGGAATCAGAGGAGTCTCCATGGCAATTTTAGTCAGACAATGCAGTAGGAACGAGTTAGTAAACTCTAGCTACCCTAAACAAATGGTGGTAGGAAAACAACTCGAAAATTTCGCGCGAAGCTCATCGAGTCAGTTGCAGCATCAACCTCGATGTTTTTTTGCTTGAAATACTCGACATCAACAGCATGCCTCGAAGGATTGCTACCCCTCACCGTAAATTGATCGAAGGTGGAACTTGGTAGGTTTCCGCTAAAATGCTTCTTAGATGCCTATAAATGGTATCACGATCCAGATGGCAAAGGAGGACTAAGAAAAGATGTACCCTTCTATACAAGAAAAGGTGTCTACTGTTACATGTAAAATGCCCTTCGGTTCAAGAATGCAGGCGACTTACTTATCAACGCCTCGTAGATAAAGCCTTCAACAAATGTAGATAGACAGAATCTCGAGGCTCACGTTGATGACATGGTTATCAAGAGCAAGCACGGAGGAGGACCTACTCCTCGATGTCTGTGAAACATTTGACCCGCTTTCAAGCGATTAATATGAGTCGAACCCTAAGAAATGCTCCTTCGTGTCAGAAGGACACCCTAGGCATTTGATCACCATGGGATAAAAGCTAATCCTCCAAGGTCAAGGCGATTTCGATCTCCAAGCCCCTAAGTGTCTAAAAAGATGTGCAGAGCCCGAACGGGAAGTTCGGCAAATTTTGTCTTTTTTTATCAAAAGGAGCGGACATGTCTCACCATTCTTCAAACACACAAAGGATGCGGACAAGAAAACTTTTCATGGAGCCAGATGCGGAAGTCGCAGTCAAGATGAAGGAGTTCATCAAAATCCTTCCAACACTCACACCGCAATCAAAGGAGAAGTATTGTTCATGTACTTAGCATCCTCAATGGAGAAAGAAGTTAGCCCTTATGGCATATGAATGGGACAAGCGACAATCCCCATTTATTTTGTTAGAGTGGTCCTACAAGGAGCAGATCAACTATCCAACGTTGGAGTAGTTAATACTTGCCTTAATCTACGCAGCAAGGAGGCTCCGACGCTATTTTCAGCCCATCCAACATAGCCTTAACCGACAAGCCACTAATACTGCATCTTGTCGAAACCCGAAAAAGTCGGGAGAGTGGCTAAATGGGCTATTGAGCTTGAGAACATGAATACAAGCTCAAAGGACTTAAACTCTATTAAAGGGCATTCTCGCAGACTTCTTGGCATAAACACCTCTCCGAACCCGATAAAGGAAAGGAAGAGCCCAAAACTAACCTCTCTCAAGTGCAGTTGAATGGAAGCTATACGTATGGAGCATCTAGCTCCGACGGCCTCGGGAGCAGTCTAATGTTGGTTAGTCCCGGGGAAGGAGCATGCATATGCCTTCGCTTTTGAGTTCGGCCACAAAAACGAGTATGAATATGAAGCGCCGCTAGGTGACTCGATTAGCTAAAGATATGGAGGTCGAGCTCGCTATTGTGGACCCCAGCTGGTCGCAAACCATGATGTGATTCTATGAAGCAAGGCCACATCAAACAAAGATTTTAGAAAAACGAAGGAGATGCTGGAAAACTTCGATTCCTACACCATCCAACATGTTCGTAGAGAATCGAATAAGAAGCCGATGCACTAAGTGTTAGCTTCAATGGCCTTCACCATCTCACTAAAGAGGTGCTCAGGGAAGTCCTTCCCGAAAAATCCATTGTCCCCAAAGAGGTTGCCGATGTGATTCATGGAAGAATAAGAGACATGATGACCCTATGGAATATTTGATAAGTGGTCTTCTCCTTGAAGATCCCAAGCTAGCAAGGAAGATTCGTTAAGTCTCCACAAGACGACTGCCAGGGAAACCCTATAGGAGGTCGTTTTGTCACCCCTCGTTACGATGTGTAGGCCCCAAGCAAGCTCGAGCATCATCTCCAAGTCCATGAAGGATCCCGCGGGTCTTCATGCGCAGACCCCACCCGCTTGTCTCAAGATAATGAAGTTGGTTACCATTGTCCTTCTGCGCATTGTGATCGCCGAAATCATTCTCAAATGTGAAGCTTGTCGTGACACTCAAACATTCCAAAATGCCAAAGCAAGACATGACAGCAGACATCCGCATGGCCCTTCTCTCATAGCATCGATATTGTAGGCCTATGCCTCGTAGCGCCGGAGGAGTCAAATTCTGCCGGTAGCTATCGATTACTCACTAAGTGGGTGGAAGCTAAACCACTAGCCTCTGTAATAGGAGACAGATCGAGAAGTTTGTGTGGGAGCACATTGTGTGCAGATTCTGAGTGCCCCACATAATCATATCCGGATAACCGGAAGCAGCTTGTCAAGGATTCTTCTACGACTTCGCCAAGGGCTCAACATAAAGCAACCGACATCCGCCTACTACCCGCAAGGTAACGGAAGTGGAGGTTACAAACAGACATCATCAAAGTGGATCGAAAGGCTAGGTGAACTCATCACTTGACGGTGGACGAGCCCTCAAATCTTATGGCTCACAGACGATCCTAAGTCAAGCAATGGTGAAACCCCTTCACCCTAACATACAAAACAAATGCGGTCATCCATTCGGAACTAATTGTACACACGAGCATGCGGCAACGATGATGCCTCCCAAATGACGAAAGAATCAGAAAACCTTGATCTACTAAGTTAAAGGCAAGAAATAGCTCCATCCGAGAAGCAATGCACAAACATAAGATTGAGGCTACTATAACAAAAGAGTCGACCTTCCACTTTCAAACCTCGAGAATATGTGCTACGCCAACAGCGAGCAAAGGTAGTATCGTGGAAAGCCGGGACCAACTGGGAAGGACCCCTACATGGTAGCCGAGGTTTCACTGCAACGGTGCTACTAATCGCCACTTTTCGGAGAACCCATCGACAGACATGGAATGGTACGAACCTTCGAAAGTTCTATGTTTAAGTATTTTTATCTTTTTCTGTAATTAGAAGCTTCTCAAGCGGAAAGCACACATTATTGGTAGTTGTCTTAGTTTTCATTTCAAGAATGATGTAATCCTCCCTACCAATTCAATGATAACAGACATTTCCACAAATCTCTTTGCTTCGCTTTCTTAAACACAAAGATTTGTTCAAACCAAGTCGTTAATGAGTTTCAATGTCGAATGGCTCGAGGTGTAATACACGCCTTATCATTTAAGCCAATATAAACATTCACATTAACTCTCCTAGTAGTTTTGGCGCTTGTAATTTTTTTTTACAAAGTCATACTATGTAAAGGATTTGAGATAGAGTGGGTCATAATTGCCAATGATCAAGTTGGTCATTATATTTTTGGTGTTGTAATTTACACACAATGAGGTTGTTTAACCTTAGGTTGTAAAACTTAAGGCCGGAAAATGGCGACGAGAAGTTAACAAATATAAACTAAGTGTGTAGAGGTACATCCCCAACAATGTCACATTCAAAATAAGGACTATTGCCCTTACACTACACATGAGGAGCCTAAGCTCCAAGAATTGTTCCTTGCCCATGGCCATACATCAAAAGTATTTAAATTGTTCGAAGACAAGACACACATTTTCACATAAAATAAATTGTCTTAAGTGGTACATGCCAATTGGGACCCAAATTATCGCTAATGAGCAGCCTTCATTCTTGCTTTTTGGAGATGGAGGGGATGGTCAGACTGAGACCGGCTCAGACATAGTCTTCTTGGTTGGAGTGTTAGGGCTTCAGCCCGAGGTTTCTTGAAAGGAGGTCTCGAGGTGCCATAGGATCTTTGGTAGCCCTCAATGAAGGAGTACTTACAGTTGCAAATGCATTTCCGCCTCATCATACTCATTTCAAGCTGGGACTGTAGCATTCAATCTCGAGAGGTCCACAAGCCACCTCAAGCTTTGGCCTCCTCCAAGCCAAGCACCAGTCACTTAAATATGGTCGATTTGATGACCTTCCACATCCGAGCTCCTAATTCATCGCTATGATAAAACCCATGGCTATGTAAGGCACCACCTTCAAACAACCTCCGCACCATCATTTTGGCAAGATCTTATACCTCATCCTCAGTAATGATCGATCTCCTCCTTCAACTTCACCTCTACCTCTCCTAGCCTAGCCTTCTCACTCTCCACCCCAACAAGATTTTGCCTCAAGAGCTGATTCGACCGCGAGAGTGACGACCTTGGCTTCTTCCAACTTAAGATTACCGCTCAACGTTAGCTAGTCGGGTTACCTTTCTCAAGGTCCCGGACGATGGGGTTTTTCTCAACATTTCCTCAATCTCGCCACACTTAGCTTCCAGCCTGGCCACAGCTCGAGCAACTCTCTTGTCTTGGCATTCAAGTGATTATCCACATCGCCCGCCTCGCAACCCCATTATCATGCATGTCACAGAACTTTTCAATACGTCATGTTGTCTAGCATACTCTTCCATTATGAGGGGTCACATGGTCAACAATCCGTGATAGGCCAAAGCATTGGGAAGTTCCTTTGTCTCCGGAAGACCCGGAGCAACACAATGTATAACGCTTAACATAGTTGCGCAATTTATAATTTATACGTTTCATAAGGAAAACTACTTACCATGAACCTCAACTGATTCATCTGCACAAGGCATTTCTACAAACTTTCGCTTTCACAACTCGCCCCTGCAGTGTGCATGGATTTTTTCCTTTTGTTGGTAGACTTCACAGCCTTGGCCACCGCCCTTTCCTACTCTTCAACCTATCGCCTATTCCTCGTTGAACCAACGACGGGACATCCTCATCCGCAGATCGTCCAGTCGCAATATTCTCCACCCGTGGGATGGACCTCCAAAGCAAGTCATGGGGTGCCGGCGAAAGAGGCTCGCTTCGGAATGTTCACCCCGTTGTTGTTTACGATGTTGAAGGAGAGCCAACACCATAAGACTCCTCACCCTTTCTCCGCAGTATGAAACTTAAATCTTCATCCAAGTCTTGGAACATAAAGTTTCGAACCACATCTCTCGCAAAATAGAAACAAGAAGAAATAAATATCATACATTGGTCCTACTTAAATAGAAGTAGATAAACATACTTTGTCCTTGGTATATGATCATAGATTCTTGGGAGACCCCTCCCAACTCGAAAGCAATCCCAAACATGTATAAAATGGCTTCAGGAATACTTGCACATCCACAGTGATAACGCCACACCGCTGCTCGGGGTCAAAGGAACTTCCTTTTCATCGAGCAAGTTTTTCAACACCCTAGGGAAGGAACCTAATCGTTGTAGTGTAGTATTAGGGTAAGCCACGGAATTGATATCGCTCTCAGGGAATAGGAATGCTAGTGAGAAGTTACTACGCTTAAGGTGGGGTTGAGGAAGATTATTTTTATCTTTTATATTTTTAGAAAAGGAAAAGCACGAATCTCGGGTTTGATTTGGGGGTTAGTATTTCACCGATTACTCTACTATTATCAAATTATCTAAACTAAGGTGGTGGTAGTCTATGTCTAATTATCAGGTGCTCGTGATGATAGTTTAAAGATGTGTTTAATTAGGTTTTACTACTCCTTAATTATCTCCTATTGGTGGTTGAATTGTCATGTCCTTATTTCTAGTCGTTATGCTAGTGTCTCAAGTTGTAGGTATGCTATCCCTACTCTTTAGTTACCAAAGGGTCTCGCCTACGTAACCCACTAGGATGATAAACTCAACTCAAGGCCTCTTTGATAGTTTAGCTTACAACAACTCAAAGTCCTATCACCCAAGGTTCACAAAGATTAATCAAGCATTATACACAACGAATGACCTATCGATTATTAGATCATTAATCAACTAAGATAAGAAACAACCAATCAATATTCAATAATTAAGTTTCATATTCCCTAAGCAAACACACAAGTAAATTAGCTTGATATGGAGAACATGCAAGCATACACACAAATAATTGAAGACATAATTAAATTAATGAAGTAAACAACTTATCTTGGTGTAAGATAGGTTTAAAACCATAAAATACGCACCTTGGTTCTGCTTTAGGTTTTACTCCAAAAGTTTACCCAAAAGACTACTCTCTAAACCTGAAAAAATTCGGATTCTATATATAAGATAGATGCGTACTCGCCACCTTATGATTTGTGACGCTGCTTCGCCATCATTAGGGTTTCGGCTCGCCTGTTATTCATGACACTGCTACCTTATTCTTGTGACGCCGCCCTCTTTAGCTTCGACGAGCCCTGATTGAATCTAGGCCGTCCGAGATGCGACGGCCTACTCTTTAAAGCCCGACGTCATTCTCCAAAAACTAGCAGTACCTCTTCGTGTCGTCATAATTCCTCCGACGGCATCATAGACAAATGCTGATCGCCCCTTGTAATTTAGTAGCTCGAGTGTCTCGATTCTCGACTTTGGCCATTTTTTCATATATCCGCGCCTTTTCTTCCAAATAAGTGCCATTGCACAGCTTGCCTTCAAGAGACCTAAAAAGTGAAAAGGAACGATATTAAGCAATAACTGACACAAAAGTGATCAAATAAGTGGCTTAAATTACCCTCAAAATGTACATTTTAAAACCTTATCAATAGGATATTTGACCAAATCCGATAATGGGATCACTTAAACCTCGTAGAAAAGGGGGTCATTATACCGCTTAGCATTATACATATTTTTCTTGTTCAGCATCAATATGTGTAGGGAACAATAGTTTCAAGCACGAAAAAGCTACCCTTCCAACTCGTTATGTTTAAGTACACCTTCCCAAACAGTTGGGTACATCTCGCTCGTGTCTTTTGCTAGTGTCAACCAATCGCCTCAAGGTACAAGTTCAAAAATCCTCTTTAAACTGCTAATGTTGGTTCATAGTCGAGGCTTGCGCATCACTATGAATGTGGTTAATTTGCAAAACCAAAGGGATTAAACTCACACAATTCTCAAATTCGGCCATTTATTAAATTAAAAATGCATCATATTAGTTCATTCATGGTATTTATTTCACTTAATCGCGTGAAAATTTTTATATTAAATAAACTATCGCGAGTTATTATTTTGAATATTTAACTGCTATACTTTCAAAAATGACCCTATATATTTTTAAACTTACATTTAGTTTATAAAACTATATTTTTTAGTTTTCCTAGTGTTTCAAATTTATTTGGTACATAAATCGTTAAAGTTAAATTATTATTGCTTTTTCTTAAAAATTGTACGATAATTATTTTATCACCCAAATTTCACAAGGAATGTATTTTACAATTTTTATCATCTCATTACATTCTATTTCGACCTATTAAAAACTTACTTGTACTAAAAATTTTCATTTACCTATACTTGTACATTTTCACATATATTCTTACACCTTTATCAATTATTACACAAAGTATACACAAAGTTTATATATTTAAAAAAAAAAAAAAAAATTTGAGGACAATAATCCCCTAAAAACCGTTATGGAAGGGGAAGGTGCTCTCATTTATTAGTTGGTACATTTTTCTTGAATATATACATCTATACTCAACTTATTTTTCACATAATTCATCTACTACAATAATGCAAGATCCATCAAACTTTCTCCTCTCCTTTTTCCATCTCCAAGAACCGCTATAGAGGGTTTCACCAAGGGATCATCCAAATTTTTCTAGCTCAAGTTAATTATAATCTAGTTTATACTTTTTATGGTTTTGAAATAAAAACCAAGAGTATTTAGGCTAATCCTTGTTACTAGCACCTTCATCATTTTCACTTGTAAGCATGTTTTTACTATTTTTATGTTTCCTTTATCATTTCATATTCATCTTTTCATTTTTGGAGCTAGTATGCATAATATGTGATTTATACCATTTATTTCATGATTTTAGAG
>CM040244.1:258895585-258915084 GCA_022545495.1 Chrysanthemum lavandulifolium | reverse complement strand
TCCATGACATGATCGGGAAACAATGGAGATGTTTATGGATGACTTCTCGGTCATTGGGGACTCATTTCAGACATGTCTCTCCCATTTAGATAAAATGCTAAAACGGTGTGAAGACACCAATCTTTGTCTAAATTGGGAGAAGAGCCACTTTATGGTCACAGAAGGCATAGTCCTTGGCCATAAGATTTCTAAAAACAGGATTGAGGTAGATAGAGCAAAATTCGATGTTATTGCTAAATTGCCTCATCCTACTACCGTCAAAGGTATTAGGAGTTTTCTAGGTCATGCCGGGTTTTATCGCAGATTCATACAAGATTTTTCTAAAATCGCTCGGCCTATGACCCATCTTCTTGAAAAGATGCTCCTTTTATCTTCTCTCCCGAGTGCATCGAGCTTTTGAAACATTAAAGAAAAACTTACGGAAGCACCCATTCTAGTTGCCCCGATCGGATTTACCCTTTGAGCTCATGTGCGATGCAAGTGATTTTGCTATCGGTGCGGTCTTGGGGCAGCGAAAAACCAAACATTTTCACTATCCACTACGCAAGTAAGACTATGATCGAGGCTCAAACCCATTACACCACTACGTAAAAAGAATTATTAGCATGGTGTATGCGTTTGAAAAGTTTAACCATACCTTATATTGACCAAATGCGTGGTGTATACGGATCACTCGGCTCTCAAATATCTCTTTGCAAAACAAGATGCAAAGCCGAGATTGCTCCGTTGGGTTCTCCTCCTACAAGAATTTGACATCATTATCGTGATAAAAAGGAGCCGAGAACACAGTCACGATCATCTGTCCGTCTAGAAAACCCTCACGGGATGTGTTCGAGAAAAAGAAATAAACGAAACATTTCCTCTCGAAACACTCAATGTGGTTTCTTTTAGTGGAGACTCTTCTACCCCATGGTTTCTGACTTTGCAAATTACCATGCGGGTAACTTTGTGGTGAAAGGGATGTCGTCCCAACGGAAAAACAAATTCTTTAAAGATGTAAAGCATTATACGGGACGACCCTACTTATTCAAAATTTAGCGGATCAAGTCATCAGCGATGTGTGTATGGTCGAAGCCAATGACATTCTCAAGGCTTGCCATTACGGACCTCTTGGGGACATCATAGCCCCAACTACACCGCCAAGAAGGTGTTTGATTCCGGATTCTATTGGCCCACGATTTATAAGGATGCCGTGAATTTGTCAAAACACATGGCGCTTGTCGGCGTCATGGAAATATCTCAAAAGAAATGAAATGCCGCAAAACGCCATTCAAGTGTGTGAGATTTTTGACATCCGAGGCATTGACTTTATGGGGCCATTTCCTTCTTCTCATGGTAATAAATACATACTGTGGCGTTGACTATTTGTCAAAATGGGTTGAAGCGAAAGCTTTGCCTACCAACGATGCCCGAGTTGTTGTGAAATTCTTAAAATCTCTTTTGCTAGGTTTGGAACTCCACGAGCTATAATCGGTGATCGTAGTGCGCATTTTGCAATGACCAATTTGATAGAGTCTTGCAAAAGTATGGTGTAACTCACCGTCTCTCTCTGCGTACCACCCCCGAACAAGTGGACAAGTGGAAGTTTCCAACCGAGGATTAAAAGAATTCGGAGAGGACGATGGCGAAAACCGTGCCTCTTGGTCGGATAAGCTAGATGACGCACTCTGGGCCTTCCGTGCAGACTTATAAAACACCCATAGGGTGCACTCCATACAAGATTGTATACGGGAGGCATGTCATCTGCCGGTTGAGCTTGAGCACAAGGCATCTTGGGCCTTGAAACATGCCAACCGATATTCAGACATCCGGTGATCACCGGAAGTTCAAATGAATGAATTAAATGAACTCGTGATCAAGCATCGAGAACTCTTTGATCTATAAAGAAAAGACAAAGAAGATTCATGACTCAAAATCAAAACCGCGTTTTCAACGTCGGTGATCGAGTCCTTCTTTTGAACTCAATATTGAAGATTTTCTCGGAAAACTAAAATCCCACTGGTGCGGACCATTTACCATCACTAAAGTATTTCCTTATGGAACCATTGAGTTATCTCAACCCGATGGTCCAAACTTTAAAGTGAATGGTCATCGGTTGAAGCATTATTTTGGAGGACATTCCTCTGTGGTTGTCCGGATCTACAAACTTTCCCCATGAACCAATGAATGCGGGGATCGAGTCAAGCTAGCGACTCGGGAATCAAAAATAGCATGCTACATGGGTTTTCACCCGTGTGTCCCACCCTAGTGTGGGAGTTGCCCCATTGTTGTATATAAGTTTTGAGCAAAAAAAAAAAAAAAAAAAAAAAAAAATCTTTCAAAATAATGGCGTAGTATTTCCCTCTTCGTTCTTTGTTTCGGCATAACCGCGGTACTTTGAATATTGAGGGCAATATTCATTTCTAGTGTGGGGAATTCTCACGAAGTTTATCATGTAATTACACTTTAATTCCCCATTTTGGCCAAAATTTTTTTTTGGAGCAAGTGTTTTGCACTTACTCGACTTATGGTTATCGATCCGCCATGTCTAATAAACAAAAGGATTGGCTAATCCGAGAGCAAGCGGATCTTGGTAAAGATATCTCAAATCCGTTGACGACTTGCAATTTGCCCAAAATTGTATGGTATTCAACACCATATCCTTAAAAGTGAAGAGTTGGCTAGCCCGCAAGTTTATGGCTTGTGGTAAAGGCGATGGAAAACCATAATTGGTAATCGGCTCACCAAAGATAATATTGATAATTTATCTAAGAGTTGGCTAGTCGAGCAAACGGCTCGGTAAAGACAAATCAAATCCGTTGGAAGGCGGTGGTTTGCTCAAAATCACATGGTTATCGATGTACCATAGTTCTTACTTGAACTAAAACATTTTGCTACTCGAAGTAATGGCTTTTGGTAAAGAGATTCAAATCCATTAAGTTTTTCTCAAAAGATTGCTAGGGACTAGCAATAGTTTAGTGTGGGGATTGATGAGTGTGTAAATACTCATCATTTTAGGTCAATCTGAATCGCAAAGCGTTTAAAATGCTCGAAATGCATCAAAATCTGAAAATATCTCAAAATTGCATTTATATGTTTGGATGAAAATGTTTAAAATCGGATGAAAAATGAGCTAAGTTTGCATAATTGGCGTTTTAGTCCCCAAGTTTCAAAAGTTGTCAAAATAGTCCCCGAACACTTATTTCAAAAGTAAAGTCACCAAAGGTCCTTTTAAAATCATAAGTTGTCAAAATTAGTCCTTTGGTGAAAAATGTCAAAAGTTTTGAGAAATTACAAGTTTGGTCCTTGAGTTTCAAATTTGGCAAAAATAGTCCTTGGAAGTTTGAAAATGTCCATTATGGTCCTTGTACTATTGGAACTTGTCATTTTGGTCCCTTGAAACAACTTTGGAAAATGGCGAAATTGGTCCTCAAGAATCGAAATTGCAAATTGGTCCTTGATATTATACAAGCCTTGACCACTGTACCACTTGACCCCTAGCCATTTGGACCCCCCATATACACCATTTGACCCCAGTCCAATATCACCTTTGACCCTTTGCCTATTATTAATACTCGGTCAAACTTGGTGAGCCCGCCTCACGGTTTCCTTCCTCCCATCATCACACCTTGCTCAGAACTCTACCCGCACTCCATCATCATCACATTCCTACCCTCCAAACACCCCAAGCCAAGATGCATTAAATGTTTCCTTCCTGTCCAGTTATCGGTCCCAATGGCATATCCACTTTCATGAATTTTGATCAAACGGCCAAAATCCATCCAAGTAATCCAATGGCCTCAATTATGAGTGGGAATTGATCAGAGGAGAGAGAGAAGACATTTGGTGTATAAATAAAGGAAAGAGAAGCAAGAGGAAGGGTAGTAGTTAGTTTTTAAATTCCATGTATGTCGTTTTTAATATTTAAGTCTTAATTAAGTTTTAAAATTGTAATTTTAAGCTTCTTTGTATCAAACTCAAGCCATTACATCAGTTGTAACAAATTTGCAGTGTTAATTAAAAGTTTGGTTGAATTACTGTTTTTCCATTTTCTATAATAAAACTGTTTTAACATTATCAAGCTTCAAGCTTCAAATAGCTTCATTAGAACTTATATAAGCTTGTTCAAGCTTGATAGCTTTGAATAAGCTTATCAAATGGATTCAAGCAACTTTCATGTTTGGTCAACAAAGTCAATCTTGAAGTCGATTTGGATTTGGTGATGATATGGGTTGATCACGAGCTTGGATGGGTTGGATTAGACTAGCTTAGTGTAGGATTGGTTACGGTTTGAGTTGCTAAAATTTGGATAGCTTGTGAGTACTTTACTTGTTTTCAATATTAGTGTATTTTGCATAATCTTTATCTCATCTTGATTCACTATTAGCTTTAGTTTAGATATGTTCATTTAAGCATTATTAGGATTAGAGTGATTCGGTTTTAGTGATAGTAGAAGCTAGATAATCAGTTAAGTAGAAGTATTTGCAAATCAGTGTGCATAAATGGTGTTTGGATCAGTTGCTTGTTTAAGGCTTAAGCTTTGGTTTTTGCTTAAAACCTGTCTATGTAATCTCAATTAGTTGCACTTGAATCATTCTAGTCATTACTTGGTAACTGCATACATCAAAAGTCAAAATCACATTGAATCTGTTCTAAGTTCTTGTCTGTTAAAAATTTGTGATATCAAAAGCTTGATTCATGTTTAGAAATCAGTAGAGTAGCCTAATATAGTTTTATTTCACCTTAAAACAACATAATCATTCAGATAATTGGACTCAAATCTCACAAAAGTCAAAGTTTCATTCCTGTCAAAAGTCAAAAAATAGTTGAAAATCTCAGTTTGAACCCAACTTGGGTGATTTTTCATTGCCTCAATTTTGGGTCAAATCCAGTGAAACTTTGGGCTTTATAACTTCAGTTGGTCAAGTTGCTTAAAATGATTTTTGGGAAATTTTTGGAATTTTTCTTAAGCTCCAAATAAGCTTGTCAAAAAGGCCTCATATGCCCTGTGACAGGGCATAGTCACCAGTGCAGTCTTCTTAGGTTCTTGCAGAGCTTGTCAAAAGCTCATAAGAGCTTGTCCAGGTCTGGTTTTTGGTTTATAGGTAGCTAGCCAGGTCTAGTTTAGGTTCCAATATCTGGTTTCAACTTCCAGCTTATTGGGTAGCTTATTCTTAAGCTACAAAGTAGTAGTCTAAACCTGTTTTTAGCTCTTAAGTCAAATCATTCAAATCATATCAGTTTGCAATTCAGAGGTTTAGGATAGTTGTAACAAGTTACTTGTGAGTAGTTTTAACATATTATAGCTTCTGTGAAAGTTTGGTGCTCATTTGTAGCCTTTGGCTTATTTCAAGTCTTATTACTTAGCGGTTTCACTGCTGACTTCATTTTTTCACCACAGAAGCTCATTTTCATATTTTCTTAGATTCAGGTATATTATTTTAGAGTTTTCTGAATTTTCATATTTTTCTAATTACATTTGCTATTTTCTTCATTAAAAAGCAGTTTTTAGGCATTTTAATTATCTTTTAATACAATTAAATCGGAAAACTTCAAAAAATAAGTTTTCATTTTTCCTAGGTTAAGATGAATATAAAAGCAAAAAATAATTTTTTGATTTTTCATAGTTTAAATTGTAATTTTTAGCAATTTAAGTAGTTTTAAATAGTTTTTAATTCATAGAAAATAGAAAAATAATCAGAAAAATACAAAATTAGTTTTGAAAATTCTATTTAGTTATTTTAGATTTTTCTAAGTCATAATTTCATTTTTCTAGCTTTATTTCATATTTTCTTGTATTTTAGGACATTATTAAATAAGTAAAATTAGTTTTTAATTAATAATAATTAGATAAATTGTTTTAAAAATAATTTTCTTTTTCTAAAACTTTTCTCTTATCATTAGGTTTGTAAGAATGTCATTTTTATATTTTTAGGATTAATATTGTTTCAGTTCACATTTTCTTTTGTACGTCACGTAATTTTTTAAGTTAAATTTGTAATCAAAAACATCAGTTTAAATATATTGATAGCGTTTATTTAATATAATTTATCTTTTTAATTTTCTTTAATTTGCATTTAAGCCCCTGTAATTTATAAACTTTCTCTTTAGGTATAATCAATCACAATCCTTTCCCGTTCAAATTCTCTCGATCACTATTCGTTTGATTATTCTCGCACAGCTCGTTGAGACATAACGACCTGGGGAAACACTATACTCTCCTAGACTTCATTGCATTTGTTATGCGAACTGTTTTAAGTTTCTTACGGTTAGCCATTCACAAGTGGCTAGCTTGTGTGAGATAACTTGACGGTTTAGCACGAATCACTACTGATGATTCTAGAAATGAAAAGGCATTTGTGGAATTGTACGAAGGATGGATTGTTCTGAAAGAGAAGTTGATCTCAATGAAAAGGCAAGGTGTAAGAGTTGATGTACATGGAAGGAATGCTCAAATGGATGTTGAGAATGTTGTGATTCTGCATCCATCGTGTCACGGACAATGAGGTTGTTGCATTGAAGCGGGATGACGCGGCGGATCTGGAGAAGATATCATACTTAACTATGACACCGAGCCTAACTTTGACGAAGAACAAATGGTTGAGGAAGATATCTTACCCATCTACGACACGAACTGAACTTTGACAAAGAACAAATGGTTGAGTTACTATCTCATCGTTGATCATATTACATTGCAATGCGACATAACATCTTGAGCAACCTAAATTCGAGAAATGAAGGAGAGGTTGACCGATGTGTTGCACAATGTCGAGCACTATTTCATATACGAGCCCTTACTTGTTAACAATTCAATGAATCGTCAAATCAAACTCTTGAATAAAATCATTCTTCTCAAAAGACCATTGCCCGGTTTCATAAAGATTTTTCAAAACTAGAGGCACATTGCATCTCTCTGAACTTAAATTAAAAACAAATCTTTTCTTGAACACAATGGTCGGTATTCAAATGAACAAAGTAATCGTGTGGATACATTAATAAAGGAAAATGAGCATTTAAAGGCTCAAATTCAAGCAAAGGGGCTTACACATGTTGCTTTACAAAACAAACTGAGAAGATTAACAAGCAAGAGTGTGGATACTAAGTTTACAAAACCAACAATCTTGGGAAATCGTCTCTTCAACCAATCGAAATCAATCGGTAGTTAGACATCCAGCGCTTTTAAATCGAACGATCAAAATCTTCAAAACCACGGTTTCCTCCCAAGTTGTTGAGAATAATCATTTGTCAAAACCAATCACTCCACATTCGGCCTAAGAATAATGCTTGCTTTCTATTAAACATGTTTACATCAAACTGTTTACATTATACCAGTACAAGTGGTCGCTCTGGCCAATCTAGAATTAGTCCGAACACTTGTCTAAACCGAGCATTAAACTTAAAAATTCATATGATTCAAATGACGCATACAAGAACTATGATCTAGAAAAGGCTAGGAAAAGGGCACTACTCTAAAAGGATGGAATCTTAGGTTCACGACCTAGCGTGATGCCTTCTAGTGCGTTGCATAACACTGCTTGTAGTAGCAAACCAAAACCTAAGTTTACTCAACAAATTGTTAGAAATAAACCCGTTGATCTAAACGTAAAATTTCAGAAACGTAATAGGTGGATCAATATAGGACGCAGACTCTTCCCAAAAGAAGTTTTAACATCCCCTAGATCTTACCTTAGATGGATTCCAACGGGTAGAGTTTTCAACATTTGTTGGTCTTAGGTGGATTCCTACAGCAAGATACTAAGTAGTTGCATCAATACAAGTGTGAAACCCACAACATCTATCCACGAGGTAGGAAAGGAAATCATAAAAATTATGTGTTCGGTGTCAAGAAGATAATTGACACTACATCTTTATGCCTAGTTACACTTGGGGATCCATGTTTCTTCTTTCTTGTCCCTCCTATTTTATCTGTCGGTACAACAACAATGGCTCCTACTGCAAATCGACTTAGGACCCGTTTCTCACCATCTAAAATTTAATGATCCATCTGTTGCTCCACCATTGTACTTAATCGTCAAGAATTGGAAAGATTGCTTGCTCCTACGGTTAAAGATTCGGTCAAAGCCGTGCTTCGGATGTATCGAATGTTTCATTGCACAACCCGATAATACTCTAATTTCGATACACACAGATCTACAACAACAACCGTTCTTTGTATCGCACCTCAATCGAATCTTTGATAACGAAAGATCAAACTATTTCCAACAACAATGACACGGTGATGATCAACAAAATGATTAAACAAAGCGGTTTATCGTGATTAATTCTCACGAGATATTTATGGTACTTCACACTTGTTCGATTAATTGAACATACATGGTTTCATTGTCTCCTTATACATGGTTTGTTGTCTTTAATTCATCATCAACATCGTGGTGTATGATTACGAATCATTGAAAACATCGAGGGGAGAGAGTGTGTGAGTGGTCATTGCTTCCTTTTTCTTCTACATGCTTCTTTGCGAAAACCCAATGCCTTCTTGAATTTCTTCAATTAGGGGAAGAAATAAGGCGATCGTGGCTCAAACATCTCACTTTGGTGTTATCGTCTCAATTTCACGGGTGATCTTGTGTGAAGTTACCCAAATATGATGTTATGATGCCTCACACACGGTCTTTGTATCGAGTTATTGCATATTCACGGTGATTAGTATTCCAAAATACCACAACATTCGGGGAAGGTCGTATCATTTAGTCTTTTCGTGGTTTGTTTGGTGTGATGCATCTACATACGTGAGAAGATCTTGTTGATTTCGGCATGTTACCCTCGAACTAATTTTCCGCAATAAGTCGATTACATTGTGTGGTTTCTTGCTCATCTACAAATTCTGCGCATCTTGAAACCTTCAAAAGTTAGAGAAATGTAGACTTCATCAAAGTTTTAAATCTGCTAAAGACGGTTGTCGGTTTGGGGAAGCGATTGAAACTTCTTCATAATGACTTGAGCATAACGACTTGGAACCCGGTCACAACCGTTTAAACTTCCCTCAAACCCCATCATCAATCGAACCAAGCCTCCGACTTACCGTCAACAAATGGAAAGACTATTTGCTCCTACATTCGGTGGCGATATTGATGAGCGTGCTTGGTGTATCCGATGTTTCCGCGCTCAACTGATACTACTCTTATACACACACACTGCTACAACAACTCATTGAAGAAGCACCACCAGTTGAATCTACAACAATAGTTGAACAAGCTGCTTCAACGATTTGAACCATTTCTTGATGTTCTTAATGAAGTACCCCGCTGCGATTTTGATCCGTCGTTCTTGAAGCCGTTTGCTAATGCAAGCTGCACACGATGTCGCGTAATCATCCACAAACCATTTGAATCCTCAAAATCTGCACAATGTATACCAACATCAACCCTCTACACATCTTTGGACAAAATACCATCCTCTAGAGAATATTATTGGCAACCCAAATCAACCAGTCGTTACGAGACTACGTCTTCACATAGATGGTGAACATTGCATTTATGCACTCACCGTTTGCCAATCTGAGCCTAAAAACATTAAAGACGCAATGACAAAAGACAACTGGATTGAATCCATGCAAGAAGAACTCAACCAATTCAAACATCTTGAAGTATGGGGCGGTTGAAAGACCAACAGAGTCTCGTCATTGGTCTCAAATGGATTGGAAGAACAAATTGGATCTTTGAAGGGAGCGTGTCGAAACAAATCACGTCGGTGGCTAAGGGTTATCGACGGAAGAGGATATTGACTTTGAAGAATCATTTGCTCCGTTGCTCGTCTTGAGGTCGTTCGGATATTTCTTGCGCTCATGCTCATATGAATATAACGGTCTTTCGGATGGATGTCAAAGCGCTTTTACGAATGGGCAACCGAAAAGCAGTTTATGTCGACCAACCGAAGGATTCGTTGATCCCGAGTTCCCAAGCCATGTCTACAAACTTAACAAAGCTCTGTATGGTCTCAAACAAGCTCCTCGAGCGTGGTATGATAAGCTATCATCTTTCCCCATTGCCAATAATTTTACCAAAGGTTCGCTCGACCCAACTCTTTTCATACAATATCATGAGGCACATATTTTAATTGTTCAAATTTACGTGGATGACATAATTTTTGGGTCAACACATAAAAAATACTCAATCGCTTTTGCAAAACTAATGAAGAAACATTTTGAAATGTCCATGATGGGTGAACTTACGTTCTTTCTAGGACTGCAAGTTCATCAATCACCCCGTGGTATTTTCTTGAATCAGTTCAAATATGCCCTTGAAATTCTTAGCAAGTTTGGAATGCAAACCTGTGACACCTATGCCACACCAATGGCTCATACCAAGAAGCTCGACGCTGATTTACATGGGAAATTAGTGGACCCTACCAAATACCAAAGTATTATTGGGTCTCTCATGTATCTAACAATTCTAGCGACACGATATTGTTTTTGTATATCTTTGCTCCGTTATCGATCGAGACCAATGAAACCCACCTCTCGAGGCTAAAGAATCCTCAGATACATCAAGGGAACCATTAATTTGGGGATCCGGTATCCAGAAGGATTCGGTTTTGAACTAATAGCTTTTCGACGATCACGCATGATGCTTAGACTCGAAAAAGTACTTGAGCGCATTGCAATTTCTTGGTGATAAGCGGTGTCATGGCAATCGAAGAAGCGAGGATTGTACATCGTTGTCCTCAGCGAAGCGAATATGTAGCCATGTCGGCGTGTTGTACTCAAGTCATTTGGATGAGAACACAACTCAAAGACTATGGTTACGTGTTTGACAGAATCCCGATGTCTTTGCGACAATCGGAGTGCTATTGCGATCTCGTGCAACTCGTTCAACATTCAAAATCAAAGCACATCGATCTTTGATATCATTTCATCAAGGACCACGTGGAGCAGTCTTGTTGAATTATACTTTATGGGTGCGAGAATACCAATTGGCGGATCTCCTCACCAAAGCCTTAGCTCACGCTAGGTTTAATGAGTTGGTCCACCGGATTGGTATCACGGTGTTTGACTCAAGAGGAACTAGATGAACTCTTAAAACATTCTTAACAACCATCAAACACCAAAACCTCTTTTGTAAATATTTTTCAAAAACAAAATACAAAATTATAAAATTAGATAAAACAACAAAAATATTCTTCTATCTATATTTCTTTCAACATGGCGAGTACAATTCTTCTGTCAACACTCAATTCTTTCAAAATTTTATTTTTTCAGATCAAGTGTTGAGGGGGAGAAAGCAAATATTTTTCGGTTTCATAATACCTTGTACTTGCATGTTTCCATAAATCGTTTGTTTCTTCTAAAATGGTGGATCGTTTCTTGTCAAATACTCTCCTCGGACTCAAATGTCTTCAAAATTCATTATTTCAAAAGTCGAGGGGGAGTATCGTTAAGTTTCTTTCCTTACATGTGTTTTGTCTAACCTAAACAGAAGTTAAAGGATCTTGGTTGGAACCTCTTTAAGGTTGAGGGACTGAATGTGTCAACTTGGCAAATTACAAAATCATTTACTCCTAAACCACCAAGATCAAACGGCCCAAATCAAATATTCTAAATCCGTTCAAGCTGTTCATAATCTGTAAGTTCTAAATTGTTTTGATCAAGATTCTAAACAAGGATTTCAAATCCAACGGTTAAAACTCTTTAAACTGATTTTGGAAAATTGTTCACTCGAGCAATTGGGTGTTTATACATAAGCGTGTTTGGATTGAAATGAGTTATGTTAAAACCTTTCTTAGTGTCTATTAAACTTGTTTCAATCGTCCAAAACCATCACAGAACCTTAAATTTCATTAATTTAAATTCTAGGGTTCATGCGCTCATCTAGGGTTTTCAATTACGTGATATGTTATTAGGTAGTCAAGAAAGTGTTAGAATAAGTTTATATGCATGTTTTGAACCTTTAAATTAGCCCGAAACATCTAAACTGTATGAATTTAAGATTTAGTTTTTTTAGGGTTCATCTCCCATAAATCTTCCGATTATGTGGTGGAAATGTGTTAAATCTTGTTCCATTGCATTCATATGACATCTAGGACACTCGGAAACATTCTTGTTTGATTTGTGTAGCTATATCTCTTACCGTAGATTAAGGGTTTATGGTTTAAGTAATTTTACGCCTAAGTCTTTACGTGTGTATCGATATGTTCTTATGCTTGTTTGTGTTCTAAAAGATGTTTGGAATTAACGCAATCAACTTTTCATGTTTATAGTTAACGAGTTAATTATTCGTAATGTCAGAATCTTTAGGTGTTCAAACTGTTACGCTTAAGGAATACTTTATGCGTAAAGTTTACGCCTAAGAGAAATCTTAGGCGTAGCTCTTACGCATAAGGGGTCTATAGTGGATTACTTGTATCCTGGAAAGATATTCGTAAACAAGGCTTATTACGATAAGCTTTACTCTTCGAGTAAACCAGACGCGTAACATCTAGCTTATCCTACGGCGTAAGCTTAAAGCCTTTGAACTTGTCTTACGCGTAAGAAACTCTTACGAATAAGCATAGTCTTACGCTTTAGCTTACTCCTACGCATAAGCTCCTTTCTTACACATAAGGATCCTTGTTACTCATAACCCACTGTTCACTACATTTTGGCCTATTACGCATATGTTATTTGTTAAATGTTACGCATAAGTCACGAATACCTGATGTTTCGTATAAGCTTACAAAAGTTAATATGTTGTGTGTTAAGTGAAAAATTGGACTTTGAAATTTCAAAATTAACATGTTCACGTAACTTATCACATCAACTTCAATCAATTAGAATAATGTGACTTAGGAATTGTAACTAACATAAACATGTTACCATCAAACAAGGAATTAGATAATAAATCAGACTAAAACAAACACATTGTGTTTCCATATGTCTGTATTTTGTGTCTAATGTCTTCGAGATCACAAAATGGTCGCAAATCAAGCAATCATCAATGCCCCAGCAGAGCTCTTGATGGCAAACACATTCCCGGTGGATACGACAAAACAATTGGCATGAACAATCTCGTGTCATCTTCAACAACTTCATATGCTCATAATCATCTTGCATAATTGTTGTGGACATCCTACGCAACATCCATTAAAATCATGCTCACAAAGTCATCCCGATGATGAGTATGATTCAATGGAAGAGGATATAAAATTTCATAAGACATTAAAGCAGAAAAGGATGGAATACCATGCTTCAAACTTTTCGGTTAATCAACCCGGTGGGGAAGGAGGGTCAAGTAGTAGTCCTCCACTTATAGAAGATCCATTGCAAACATCTCTTACCCCATCTGATCCGGTTAATCAACCCGGTAAGGATCAGGGTGTCACTGTCACTACTACTGTTGAAGCAACCACAACAACAACTAAAACAACCGCAAGAAGAAAAGCATGGTGAAGATGTGGAAATATATGACGAAGGAGATTACTATCATGATAAGGATGAAAGAGTCACGATGATGATAATTTGGCGGTGAAGAGGAAATGATTCGAAAAGAGGCAAAAGAAGGCTGCTAGAGTCGAGGAGGAAAAGTCTAAGAAGAATCGGTCAATTACATAGTTGACAATCCAATACACAAACCTCAACGGTCTTACGAACCACCTCTTGACATTTCCACCAAACCCAAATCATCATCTCAATCACCACCTCCATCAACAAAAGAAACAACTAAGTCAACAACACAATGCGCTAAGAAGGCAACTCCATCCAATGATTCGACAAATGGTTAAGCGAGTTATCACCACTACACAAGCTACACAACCACCACCATCGATCAACCAAGGATTGAAACCACACCACCAATGGAAAACCGTTGATCACTTTACATACTGCGGTGGTGAGGATCATGACATACTTGAGCCCCAACCGAACCTCAACGAAATTTAGATCAAGTACATTCTCGCACTCCTTGTTTTCATACGCATCAAATCAAAGAGCGTGTTGAAGTTCTCCACCTCGGGGTCAAATCTTACCTAATTCTACACTTCATCGGAATCAATCAAGAACCTCAGTACAAAATTATTCATAAACAAAAGTTTGGGTTTGTCTACCAAAGTGAAAATCATCATACTTGCTTCATGGCTTTCGATGAAATTCACTAAGTTCTATGACGCCACCCTAGAGATGGTTCGATATGGATTGGCATATCGATTGAAGGACATTGAGTTGGGTATAATTCAGACGAAGAGATGGAATTCAAAGGATCGCAAGGATATTCGTTGATTTATCACAAGGATTGATGAATGTTTGATTCATCGGGATCAGATCAACGGTTGGAGAGCTATGTGGGAGGATGACCAAACTTTCCGATTCGACTTTCCAACGTCCTCGAAAGTAGCGATCATCGTAATCATTGGGTACTCTCTTGATTGTGATTTTGTTTGTTTGATTATCGACAATGCCTTGTGCACACATAACGATGTACAACCCGCTCTTGTAAATAAAGGACCACGTAGTGCGCTTGATTGCCACAATCCTTATAAAAGAAGCGAAAGCTTCTTACTTTTGAGTAAAACCTATCAAACCTTTCAATTTTCAAGGCTTTGCTCAAAAGAACAAGTACTTCCCTTATGATTTTCAAAACCTCAACCGTTTATATCACTGTTGAGGGGAGTATTTGACTTAAAACTTTGTTCACAAATTGTTCTTTGTGTAATCTTCCCACAAAACTCAAAATGGTCATATTTATTCTCAACATTTCATCAAAAATAACATTTTATATGCCATTTTTGAGGGGGAGAAAATTATGTGATAAGAAATATGTTGTGTTTTGCTATTTGAATCCTCGTGTGAAAAGACTTCAACCCATGAATTGACGGGAACTGAACATTCATACATTGAAAAGATTTGTCTTCCAAAGACTTATCCAAGTAAATTGTACCTATTCGAGAAGCTCTTGATAGACATGAACTTTGTGGGTTTGACAACCTTCGAGGTTTGTCCACACCTTTAAGGTAGTTATTAGAGCTAGTTGTCACCTAAAAGCGACAATGTAACTCTTTAACTATGCAACGTAATCGTGTCTCGCGGGGGATTGTCTATCTTGAGTCGATCAATTCAAAAATGCGCGCTCTTCTCTCACCGTGCACATTTCTGTCTTAACACTTAAGCACGTATGGAGGGGGAGTATTTCTGCTAAAATATAAAACTCTCACAGTGGTACAAAATGTTTTTCATTCATAAATACTTTGAGATATTTTCATGAAAATGGTTTTATGGCAACATAGGTTAGTCATGAAGTTATAAGGTGACTAAGGTTAGGAATAACCGTCCTATGATCTGCCATAGCCGGAGGGATCTACCCAAGGACATCACAAATAGTTAGTACTTAGAAGTCCTTAGGTATGATTATAAAAAGGAGAAAATGAGAATCGGAGAAAGAAGGAGTTGAAGAATTAAAAGAAATGCAAAGAAAGGGTGAAAAGAAATAGCCCTCTAGATTATTCAACTTAGGAATGAACACGGGTTCAATTCATATGCTACTGGTTATCACTTGGTGACACCGGTATTGAAGATTAAAAGTCGTCATGGACCCAGGGATGGTTTGCTTTGAAATTTTTTTATGATTCACCCTTCTCCATTGATTCCAAACTTGTGGTTGGTTTTTATAACAGTTTCTATGTAAATGCTCAAAACGACCACACTTATAACAAGCCTTTTTAACACATTGAAACTCACCCCCTAATCTATTTGAGATTAAGCCATTAAATGTTCTTTGATTACCCCTAGGTTTGAATCTTTTCATCTGGTCCCTAGGAATCTCATTATCCTCTACAACTCTCCTAGAGATCTGTGCTCCAAATCTAGGCAAAAGGTTGGCTTATTTAGAATCAGCAGTTTTAACATTATCTTTCTTTTCAGTTGTGTTGATTCGGACCTCTCATCCTCGAATCTAACTCCCAATCTTCAATGATTGGACCATCGATGACCTATCGAACCTACCTTAGGTGACCTATTTTCACTATTCTCACTTATAGATTTGTTGAAACTAAATTCAACGCTAAAGATAACTCTTTTGTAGGTGGTGCATAACCACTTTTCATTGGAGGGGGAACATGATTATAACCTATCCCATACCCCTTTTTCATTAAGTCCTTGTAATAGAGTTGTTTACAACATTAGAAGCATAAGTTAATTTGTCAACTTTAACTATATGTTTTTCTTTCTCTTCTATGGCTTCTTGTTTTACACATTCAGCTTCTTCAAGTTTCTGTTTAAGAACCTTGATTTCCCTATATCTAAGGCCAACCTCACCACCTAGAATGTTGATTTTATCTACATATTCAAATTCACTCTTTTTATAAAAATCAAGTTGCTCTTCGACACTCTTAAGACCAACTTTATAACCTAAGTTATCTAATTCCAGTCTATCTACTTCTTTCCTAAGACTTTCTATGATTGCTTTCTGACCTTCTAAAGTATCTTGAAAAGATTTGTAAGAACAAACAGAATTATTTGATACCTCAGTGTCAGAACCAGAAGATGATGAAGCATAAGCCATGAGTGCAAAGTTGTGCACTTTGGAAGCTTCACTAGCCAGGAAAGCAGCATTGGGTCCTTCCTCAATTTGATCACTTCAATCATAGTCTCCAAGTCCATCTTGAGCTACCAAAGCTGAGGAAGGCTTTGGCTCTTTAGGTGCCTTCTTGAAGTTCTCACTCATCCTCTTAGGAGCCCTACACTCCCTTGTAAATTTCCCCTTCTTCTTGCAGTTGAAGCACTCCATCATGCTTTTGTCAAACCCAGCCTTTCTTTGACCATCATAATTGACCTGTCTGCCAGTTCTTCTTAGAAACCTCCTAGCTTGCAATGTTAGCATTGCTATTTGCTATTGAAGATTAATTTCATCAAGATCATGAGGATTAATTTGATCCAGATCCTGGTTTAGCACTATAACATTGGTTGTCAGATCAGATAGGAAAGCACATATGGCACCATCACTAATGTTATCACTAACAGTGGTATCATTAGCAATAGCAGTGGAAACTCCATAAGCAGCAGTGGAAGCTTCCTGAGAACTCCTATGGTTTGTTGACACAAAAGCAATGTTCTGTGTAGTTGAGGATGATCCAGCAATATTGTTTTCAGACTCATAAACTTTCAAATTGTTGTAGAGATTGTCAAGGGTCATCTTTTCAAAATCATCTTTATTTCTCCACACAATCGTATGCATAGCCCATTCTGGTGATAAAATTCTAATAAACTTAAGATTAATATCTTCTTGAGAAACTTTATAGTCCACCAATTTCAATTGACTTATGAGCTTCTGCAGCCTGTTATAGGTTCCATCATGTTTTTCTCCATTGAGAGCAGTGAAGTTTTCAAGTTGATGCTTGAGCATGTTCTTCCTAGATTTTCTAGTAGCATCATTACCATCAAATCTTGTTTCAAGTGCATCCATAAGCTCCTTGGCAGTCTCATACTCTTGGAAGTCCAATGCAAACTCATTAGGTATTCTATACTGAGAATACTATGAGCCTTTATCTCTAGCTTCCTTTGAGCCTTATCAATCTGACTCACAATTCCAACAACCTGTCCATCAGCACCCTTCTTAGGTAAAGTATCACCTTCTCAACAACCTCCCAGATGGTGTAGTCAATCATGTGAATGTATTGCCTTATTCGCATCTTCCAAACTTGAAACTCACCATGCTTTAGCATGGGTACCTTGGAAGCATAAACCATATGAGTTTCACCAGACATCTTTGAACTTCTTGAATTTGAACAGATCTGAGTTAACTAGACTTCTTCTTGATCACAACTTCTAGATCACAAGCTCTGATACCACTTGTTGATCCCAGTCGAGCAAACGATCCTTTATAGAAGCTGACTTAAACTAAAACAAACTGTTAAACACTAAGCGAAATTAATGTTTAACCTTAAGAAGAATAACAGTAATTTACACTAAACACCTCAATATTTTATTAATACGAATACTCTGAATAGTATTAGGGTTTTACAACCTTGAAGTGTATCGACTTTAGATATAACTAATACGTATATCTAACTCTAACCTAGGACCTCCTTTTATAGGGTAAGGAGTCCTATACAATCTACATTACGTATTCTACAAGATAAGTACACTTTCCATACAATATGTCCTACTCAATATCTTATAGAATATTACAATACAAACCGACCTAAACAATACTAGCAGTGGTTTAATATATTAGCAGTGGTTCCAATCTCCTACTAGCAGTGTTTCATCTTGAGCAGTGGTTCCAGTCTTCTAGCCGTGGTTTCTTTTGTGCTAGCAGTGGTTCCATACTTAGAATAATTCCTTTCATTGGAACTTAAAACACAACAAAAAGCTTCAAGGTTGTAAACCCTAGTACTAGGAGAGTACTCATATTATTCATTAATAATATTGAAGCTGTTGGTGTTACATTTGTGTTTACATTAATCTTTTAAGTGCATTCAAGTAGATTCCGCATACTTGTGTGTATCTACAACAAAGTTTCTCATTGTTGTTTTGGAACTTCACAAGGACTTCACAGGGACCGGGTGTAATTTTACAAGTTAAGTGTTCTAGATCCAAGGTTTGGGACTTCACAGGGACCGGTGTAATTTTATTAGGAAGTTGGGCTTGGGCCAGGGTGGTAAAATAGGTATTTATTTTGGACTTGAATTGAATCCGGTTTTAACATAAGGACCATTTATGTTAATTTGGAAATTTTAAGGACCAAAGATGTATATTTGATAGTGTGGGGATAGCTTTGGTAACTTGGGTAAGGTGAAGGGTAAGTTGGGTAAAATTGGAAAGTTTAGGGTGAAAATGGTAACATGGTTAAATGGAGGGTAATTTGTGTAAAATTGGTAAAGTTAAGGTGGAAATTGTAAATATGGGAAAGTGGAGGGTTTAAAGTGTAATTTGGCCAAGCATGATCCAAAACTCTGTAAAATTAAACTTTGAGTATTCAAAATCCATAAACCCATAAAATTGATTTCACGGCTCTATGTTTGCACTCTTTTCATTCTAGTGCCTGTTTTCTTGTTTTGTCTTTCTTTTGTTTACTTTGAGATATCCGTACTGTACATGCATAAACTCAAGAAACACACAAATGTTAAGCATTAACGGCTGATTTCTGGTTTATTTGGGTCAATTTTGATAAAGAAAAGTTATATGTTTTCACATATACCAACCACAAAAACACAGGAAAACCATTCCACAAGAATCACAACATGATTTATACTAAGCAATCTGAATTTCTACTAACAATGATTCGAGTACTTAGTATAACAAGCGTGATTGAAACACTTGGCGATATATTTACTTTTTGATTGAAATAACAGACAAATCCTTACAAAACATTTGAAGAACAAACATTTAGAGATTTAACATTCCAATCTTGCAACTAAATAATGAAACACACTTACAACAAAAGCTTTGATGTGTAGGTCTCATAACATTATGATCGGTATGGATTTTAACCATTTGAATTAATTTCTTTTCATTACAATCTCTAATAAAGTGATGTCTAATCTCGATTTGTTTTGTTTTGGAATGTAAAATAGGATTTTAATTATCTGATTAT
>CM040244.1:258495485-258895485 GCA_022545495.1 Chrysanthemum lavandulifolium | reverse complement strand
ATAATGTACACTTTTTCTTTTTTATAATGAACTTGGAATCCATTTTTAAAGGAAAACAACAAGCTATCGAGAAGAGAAGGATTACCTTTGTTTTGAGTGATGGCGATGGCGTTTCATCGCGTATGAAAATAGTCGAGAGAGTAAAATGGGTTGGGGTTTCATCTCGCCTCTTTTATACTCCTTGGCATCTATTAAACATCGCACACGTGTCCCAAAAGATAAGTATTACCCGCTTAAAATTTTTAAATTTTGAATAGGGATGACTTTAGTTTCGGGTAAAGTGGGATAGTGTGATTCTGTAGCGGGCATGGTAATAATTATTTCGAATTTAATGCGCTTAGTTAGGTAAGTAATTATCCTCTAACTAACGCAATTTGCGATGAGATGTAATTTTTAGAAGCAAGAAGTCGAATGCAATGCCTCTTCGCTTATATGCATCACTTTCGTTGGGGGCTCGATGATGTACCCTCCGAGTAGCTCAAGGACACTCCTCCGAGACGTGTCGAAGCCCTTCCATACGAAGGCCTGTGTTGGATTCCAAAATATCCACAAAGGCCAAACCATTCGTGGCACGAAGATTACCTTAGGGAATTCGCCATTCGCAACTCTAAGCCCTTGGGTATGGTTGTGAAGGAACGGTGGATAAGGAACCTCGACTTGGTCAAACCCACGATCTCCCTCTCTCTTGGCTTCCCGTCAAGTCCGAGCGTGGGTCATTAACCCTAGCGGTTACCCACAATCATGGGGCGCCCCATGATCTCCGACATTCATGCAAGAGTGCCTCTAACCGTATTTCTTCCACTACAAATAGGTTAGGCGGACAATGGATTATTGTATGCTCATTTCACACTCATCTTTTACTTACACACACTTATACAACCATAACTCATACTTACTCTCACCGGAGGTGGTTCGCAGGTCCCACCCTGCGTAATCACTTAACGTGGTGTCTTAGTATTTCTTATTCTCGGGTTACAAAGTAGTCTTACCGGAACATACACCCTCATTACTTTGATCCTCATCAAGTCCGTAGTGCAATCTTGTTGGGAATTAAGGTAACCCATCGATTTCGCCAAGATTCTCACCAAGTGATTCTCGCCAAGAAGAAGGATTCTCACGGGTTATACTTGACAGAAGTGTTAAAGGCACATTGTGTTCTTTGCCGAAAGTGGGAACCACGTAGAGAGATAAAGCTCAAGATAGAGTAAAATTCGGTAGCAGTATTAAAGATAGGTTGGCGCCGTTTATGTAGAGCTCACCTTTAATAAACACGATGATTAACAAAACAATATGATTAGTTGCATGCTTGTCTAGATGCATGCTTAGTCTATGTTAGTTTTAGGAGCGTAAATTGTCAACGCTCATTGTGGTTTCTTGCCTATATAAGAAACCATGATAGATTGTAATAGATAAGTTTTCTCAAGTATTTTCGGTCTTGTATAATATCCAAACATAGAGTTTCTATAATAAAAGATCCATAGAGGATCAAAGAGTTCTTAGTTAATATAACTTGTATTTACTTTCCGCTCAAAATACGAGTTGTAGAGATCTTCCATTAGTTTGCTTGTGATTACATTGGCAACACTAACGATCTCCGAGTGCTTAAGATCTATCAAGGTCTTGATTTAACAAGTGGTATCGAGCCTCGGGAAAGTCTCTACGATACTAAGAACCATTCTCACCCCCATACAATCAAACATTCATTCACCATGCCGGATCCGATAATGAAAATGAAGTCACCAACACAAACAACACCAACACCACTTCCATGCAACATTTCGGTCTCACAAACAAAGAATGGTAAATTTCCTTATTTAAAGAGGAAGAGTATGAACTTTGGACTATGAAGATGGAAAACTGGATTTCCAATATTGATTGGAATCGTGGGAGGTAGTAAAGAAAGGCAACAAATCTAAAGAAAATGATTCCCTGACGGGGATGGGAAGTTTATCATGGCTCCACCAAAACCGCTAAAGAAGTGCCGCCATGCAGAGAGAGCATAAAGTAAAACTATTCTCGCTTCAAGCCATACCAAGATCATCTATGTGATTTTCACCATATGGATGATGCTAAAGACATATGGATGGCTCTCAAAGCAAGGTTCGTGGAAATGAAGAATCAAAGAGAATGAGGAAGTCCATGCTAAGACAACAGTTCAGGACTTCAATATATCGAAGAAGAAGGTATCCACAATGGATCTGACGTGTTCCATAGATCTTGAGTCACCGAATCGGTGAATGCTAAACCAGATAATGAAGATTGCAACTCAAAGTTCTTGCGGTCCTTGCCGCCATCATGGTTGCATGTTAGTATAGCACTCAAGGCTAAAGGAGGGTTGGACATGCTCACTTTTGATGAGTGTATAAGACTCGAACTCTTGAACGGATATGGGACTCCTACCGTACATCTTCTTCTAACCATGCAGCCTTTTGTTGGGACATCTCATTCCAACATGATGGTACAAGCTCTAGTTCCAACTATTTTCCATCATCTCCGAGCTCCAACTACTTTCCAAAGATCCCGCCTCCCACTCCACCACATAACACTCGTCCCACTCCACAATCTTCACAACCTAAGACTAGTAGTGTGATGGAAGATGTTCTTCATTCGTTTGTTCACGACTATGATACTCAAAGAAGATCTTGCATATGAAGACTTTGATCGGTTGGACCTCTTGAAATGGAGGAAATGAAGTCGAAAATCACGGTGGCATTGTGTCATGGACATCAAAAGGTTTGAAGAGAATTTGGAAGGAAGTTTGTTTTCAAGGAAAGGAACCGACTCGCTTTGATAGGAGGAAAGTCAAGTGCTTCACTTGTCATCGGATGGGGCATTTCTCAAGAGAATGCAAGGACGAGAAGAGTGGAGATGGAGCCAAATATCTTTCATATCGTGAACAAGAAGAAGCTGGAGCTTCAAACAGCTCTCCTCACCATGGATGAACAGTCAACTGGATCGCACATGAACTCGTTAATGAGGAAGCTCATGATCTTGACAAGCTTGATCGCTTGCAAGGTGCACGCCGGATGAAAGGCATGATCGGTTTGCCTTGATGGGACTATCTCGGTACACAATTGTATATTTGGTCGTAGTCTAAGATACAATGAACTTAAAGAAGAATTTGATGATATGAAACCTAAGTTTGATGCATGCTATATTGATAATGAAGCTCATAAACTTGCATTAAAAGCGTAGAAAGACAAAAGTATGGTTTCAAAAGAATCAAATAGCTTATGAAGAAAGATAAAGGTTTTACAGTTTGATCTAGAAGTTGCAAATAATTACTTGAAACCGTCTGCGAGAAAGCTAAGGATGAGCGTAATCTCGAGAACCTAGAGCTTAAGGCAAAACTAGGCGAGGAAATAGCTAGGCATAAGGAATGGTTAATATCGGTGATAATCGGCAGTGAGATCTATAACGATCAAACAAGAACCTCGGCTTAGGACTAGGCTTTCAAAAGTATGTAGGAGTAGAAGCTAAATATGATGGTCGTAAATCCACACCAAAGGGTTAGCTAACTTTGTAAAAGAAGGTGAATTGCATGTCGTCCTCGGACCTATTAGAGGTGAATTTATGCCCATAGACCTATCCATCACTATTGACTTTGATGGATCACATCATCTATATGGCAAAAGTCAAAGACTTGCTGCACTCGATACCTCATCTAATGACTTTGTCTCTTGCTCGGCAAAGGACAATTCATCGGATCAAGGTCCACTTCCTATGAAAGTCGTGATTCAAATGAGAAGTCGACCTTCCCAAGCCTCGAGCCTACACCCAAGCCTCGCACCCCTACCTACTTACAAGCCTTCTAAGGAAGTCTGGCGAGAATCATCTTCCAAGGCAGTTTCTTACAAGACTTGTCTTTAAATCTTTGAATAATCTGTCATTAAAACAACTCCTTGAATGTATCTGTTTTAAGTACTTCGCATGTAATCAAACATCTCCCTATTTGAATAAATCTTCCAAGAAGAAGACTTGTTTTGTATGTGGAAGTAAATTTCATTTGATTAAGGATTGTGATTTTTATGAACAAAGATTGGGTGCATGTGCTACTCACCGTAAATACAAATCTAATCGGACCAATGTTGCTAATATTCCACCTTATGTCCCACAAGTCGCTTATACTAACTCTCATTGAGAGGTTACATTATGCACCTAATGTGCAACCAACTAGCTCATACTTTAAACATGGTTATTGGCCTACATATGTTGACTCTATGTATCTTTGGGATGGGATATAGGAGCTTCTTTGTGAAACCCTCAATGAGTTGTTCTTGGACTAACAAGGGACCCAATTACCAATGGAGGACCAAGAACAATGGTGGATCCTCTAAATCTTCATGCCCTAAACTCGTGATCCACAAGGCGTGTTCAAGTCGTAATGACTTGAACCTCCATTGTATACTAACCGTATGTATATATTTTGTTGTTGTTTGTAGGATCATCCCTTTAAGCATAAGAATATTGGTATTGTTGATAGTGGTTGTTCTAGAAGCATGTGCGGAAAGCAGAGATATGATGCACAACTTTGTTCCCATACAAGGAGGAGGCAATGTAACTTTTGGAGGAAGTGATGGGAGTATCACGGGGAAAGGCACCATAAAGACACCTCATCTAGATTTTGAAAATGTGTACTATGTTAAGGAACTTCAAGATTTCAACTTGTTCTCTGTCTCACAAATCTGTGACACTAAGAACAAAGTTCTCTTCATCGAGAATGAATGTCTCAGGTTGTCTAAAGACTTCAAACTCCCGTAAGAAACTTCAATTCTGTGAAGGTTCCTCGTACTCACAATTTATACACATTCAACCTTAATGAAGTGCAACGGTGGTGACCTCACTTGTTTGGTGGCTAAAGCATCTCTTGATGAGTCCACTAAATGGCATAGGAGGATGGCTCATGTGAATTTCAAGACCATTAACAAACTTTCTAAAATGGGTCTTGTTGAAGGTCTTCCCACCAAAGTATTCACAAATGATCATAATTGTGTCGCTTGCAACAAAGGAAAACAACACGTAGCTTCTTACAAAGCTATCAATGCTATGAGCATCATTCTCGAACCTCTTCGCTTGCTTCACATGGATCCGTTTGGTCCAACTCAAGTCAAGCATTGATCATAAGTTCTTACGTTTGGTTATCACCGATGGCTATAGCGATTTTGTTGGGTGTTCTTTCTCGTAACCAAAGATGAAACCTCTCAGTCGATTGAATTCATCACTCTCGTTGAAAATCAGTTGAACAAAAGGTCAAGGGTATTCGATTGTGATAATGGGACGAGTTCAAAATGCAATTCTAATAGAACTCGTGGGTCAAAAGGTATAAAAGGGACTATAGTAATCCAAGAACCCCACAACAAAATGGGGTGGTGAAAGAAAGAATAGGACCTTAATAGCGGTACGTAAGATCAATGCTTGAGACTCTAAGCTACCCACTATATTTCGATCAAATTTGTTGGCAAGTGTGCTATGTGCTAAACAGGTCTCCATAACAAGACCTCAACTCAAAACACCTTATGAACTTCTCTTTGGGAAGGTTCCGTCATTCACTACCTAAAACCTTTTGGTTGTCAAGTGACCATTACGAACACAAGTGATCCGTTGGGAAAGTTTGATGAGAAGGGCGATGATGGCTATATTGTGGGTTATTCACTCATAGTAAGGCCTACATGTGGTGTACAATTTGCAAGCCAAGATAGAGGAGACGTTGAACCGAGATTTTGGAAGATAAGCATAATGTTCAAGGATTGTGGTCATACATGGTCTTTTGACCTTGACTACTTAAGCGATTCCTTGGGTTATACTAGACACTTGGCTAACCAAAATGCGTGTTCTCAAGCTTCTCCCGCTAACGATGCGGGTCCTTAGATGATGACTCGACAAAGAGTTTGAAGGCGATGAGCAACCTATACTTGTGCCTTCTTTCTCCCTAACAATATTGCGGTACCACCTCCAAGGATATTTCGACACGAGTGATGATGATGACTCTCATTATGTTGAGGACCTTGCTAGGCTTCGACTCAAGAGTTCTTCGCCAAGCTTGAAGCAGAAACCGATGGGGAGGTGGCCAATGAAGGAATCGGAGAAACCACTCATCTGTGAAGTTGACTCGCCACACCTACCCTCCCCAGTCTGGCTCAAGGCTATACTATTCTGCTCAAGTGTCTTCACCTTTGAGAACCTCATACACGCTTTCCAAAACCCTCAGATCTTGGAAATCATCAACCCAAAGTGGAATTTTCACCTCACCCTCATATGATCTTTGAATTTGAACCAACAATCACCAATGTTGATTCTTCCATTGAAGTCACCCCATCGCTACTCGTGAGGATCAACATTGCTCATCCTCAATCCAACATCATAGGTGATCTTTTGGCACCGTTAGAACTCGAAGGGCTATCACAAGTCCTCAATTTGGGCGGATTGCTTTTCTCTCTTATGTCTCCAACCAAAGAAGAGACAATCACGCGGACTTCAAACATTGTCTGCTTACTTGTTTTCTCTCGAGTGGAACCAACCGATTGTATCTCAAGCTCTTAATGATTCAAGTGGCTAGAAGCAATGCAAGAAGAGATGCAACAATTTCACAATCAAAGAAGTTTGGATTTTGGTTCCACTCACGATGACAAATATGCCATTGGGACAAAGTGGATTACGAAGAATAGAGAGATGCTCGTGGTGTTGTGATCAAAAACAAAGCAAGATTAGTAGCACAAGGCTTGAGACAAGAGGAAGTGGATTGATTATGATGAAGTGTTTGCCTCGTTGCGGAGTAGAAGCTATTCGCATTTTCTTGGCTTATGCTTCTTACATGGGTTTCATGGTGTATCAAATGGATGTCAAAGGTGCTTTTCGTATGGTGAGATTGAAGAGGAAGTTTATGTCACTCAACCAAAGGGATTTGAAGACCCCGATCACCCAAATCATGTTTACAAGGTTGTTAAAGCTCTTTATGGCTTACATCGTGCACCAAGAGCTTGGTATGCTTGGCTTTCATCATTCTCACCAAGCATGGCTATAGGAGAGGTGCTATTGACAAAACTACATTTCCTAAAGAAGAATTACTCGGACATCATTCTTGTGCAAGTTTATGTGGACGATATTATTTTGGCTCCACAAATGAAGCGTGGTGTAGGGAATTTGAGGAACCGATGAAGGGTGAATTTCAAATGAGTGCTATGGGTGAACTTACATTCTTTTGGGTCTACAAGTTCGCAGAAACAAGATGGCATTTTATCCGTCAAGATAAATATGTGAGGACATTCGAAGAAGTTTGGTATGGAAGGTGTTAGGATTGCCACCACACCTTATGAAGCTCAAAGACTAAAGCAAATAATGAACGGATCTACTCGCGAATGTTCATCATGACAGTCCATGATTGGTTCATTGATGTATCCGACGACTTCAAGGCCCGATATTACTTTTTTCGTGAGTGTTTGTTCTCGACATCAAGTCACCCACTTACTTCCCATCTAAATGTTGTCAAGAAGATCTTTAAGTACCTCAAAGGCCAACCTTTTTGGGCCTTTGGTACCCAAAAGAGTCTCCTTTCGTCGGAAGCATATAGTGGCGTTGATTATCTTGGTGCAACTGGATAGAAGATCCTAATTGGAGGTCGCCAATTTCTTGGCAAGAGGTTGATTTCTTGGCAATGCAAGAAACAAACCATTGTGGTCGCCTCAACTCATCAAGCGTAGTGCGTTGTCACCGCAAATTGTCGTGGTCGGTCCTCTCGGATTCAAAACCAATTCTTTGGACTATGGGTACAACTTCATGAACACTACTATTCATATAGATAATCAAAGTACCATCTGCATAGTCAAAATCCAGCTTTTCACAACCGAACAAAACACATTGAAATCGTGCACCACTTTATAAGAGATGCATATGAAAACATTTGATAAAAGTGGCTAAAATCCATCTTGATGATAATGTGGCGGACTTATTAACAAAAGCGTTTGATGGACCAAGGTTTCAACACCTCGTGGTCAATATTGGAATCTTGAACCCTTGATTTGCATAGTTTGAGGGAGGCATAGGCCTCGTGGGAGGCATATGCCTCGTGGGAGGATTTTGTACAAACTCGCATATTTTGTTTGTGTCATATTTTTTCAATAAAACAGCTTTTTCTATATTTGATTCGATCGGTTTGTAAAAACATCATTTTGCCAATAGTGATAGCGTTTATTTAATAGATTTTATCTTTTGATTTTCTCTATTTGCATTTTACCTCTCGTTGTTTATGATTCTTTGATAACACTAAGCTGTCTAATTATTTGTTATCTTGTTTTGTGTTGTTCTTGTGGAGTGTTGTGTCTGCATTTTGCAGATGTCTAGATTCTGATTTGTCCATTTCATGATCAAGTTCAAATTCATCAAGAATGACTCAATGGTACATGGTTAAGATAGCTATAAGAGTGTTGCTGTTTCTCCCGAAAGCAAAAGTCTTGAAGCATACAATTTGATTCCACCAAGTTATAATCATGAAGAAAAGAGATTGAAGTCAAATTGTTCTTTCATTCATTCAAGAAACAACATGACTTCTGACTTCATACTTACATAAAGTCAACCTACTACTATGCATCTTCAAGATACGACGGTACACTTAAGCTAAGCCTAATCCGGTGTATATCTTTCATTCGAAATCTAATGGAATCTTTGGATATGCATTTGATCTCGGCTTTGCTTTCAGAGGTCTTGCTTAACCACCCATTCGATCTAAGCGGTGGTTGGATATGCATGACCGTGACGACGAAGATGCTAAGGACCAAAATGGGAGGATGGATTGATGCAAGCGATTGATGATGATGATGACCGCGTGGGATGACGTGAGAACTATCGTGTCTGTGTGCTTCATCTATTCATTCCAACCAAAATGCAATCGATCCACCCTCCTTAAGCCCTTCTACTATACGATGTGTGTTCATGCACCAAAAGATGGCGCGGTGAGACCAAGAACCACCTCTCTATCTTTGGGAAGTGGCGGATTTCGCACGAGGTCTTTGTTGAGACCGAGGTGCTTTGGAGGTTCGAGTAAGGCGTTCCTCCTTATAGGAGTCATCGAGAATCATCGTGATTCACTTGGATTCACTACATCGTCATCTTCGAAGAAGGAGAAAGGGTGATTTATTTGGTCGTGGATAGGGTTGAGGAAAGTAATGGAACCATGGGTTTGATTCACCACTGATGATGATGAAGAGGATGAGGAAGATGAGGAAGTGAGATCTATGATCTCGTGTTTGGTATTCATGGTGCAATTGGGTTAAGCGAGGTTATTTTGCATCTAGGGTTTATGGTAAATATTTGGGGATCTTGATGAAAAGATGAGTTACATTGGGATCATTTTATAGAGCGGGTTCGAGGTTCAATGAGTTTAATGCAGTGGGTGCACAAGAATTCTAGAAACTTCATGAAGATATTCTTATCTTTGATGCATTCTTTGAAGTTATAACTTCAAGATTGATCATCTTGTCAGCCAAGTATTGCTTTGGGTTGGGTCAAAGATGTTTTACACGTCAACAATGGTCAACCAAACGGTCAATTTTTCTTTGACTTTAATTTGGGCAAAACTCGATCCGCTTCACTACCTTCGTAACAAACAAATTCCTCTCATTCCACTTTCACTTAACACTCACCATTTCAAGAATCATAACCCTAAACACTCATATCCTCATGGCTCTTGAATTTAAACAGATCACAACAAAGTTTCATTTCGGGAAATGGCAAAGGATATGAATTGTACGAACCAATGGTGGAATTCCTAAAGGTCCAAAATTTATTATGCTCTAACTCATTCTCCAAATGAGATATATGAGTCTCGATCACTCAATTTTGGGAGCTCACGAGAAAAGAAGCGAGATGTAAATTAGTAACGTGATCGATTAACAGAGCACATTGTGACAGAGGACCTAATTCAAGGAAGCTTCACTTGAAGATCTTGATGGAGCATTTCACTCTAGTCAGGAAAATGTTCTTACTAGGCTAAGGGCAATTGGATATCGTGGTACAAGGACAGATATGTGGCTGAAGAAGGAATAAACCCTAAACCCTAAACCCTAAACCCTAAACCACACCAGCAGGGTTAGCTAACTTTGTAAAGGAAGGTGAATTGCATGCTGTCCCTGGACCTATTAGAGGTGAATTTATGCCCATTGACCTATCCATCACTGTTGACTTTGATGGATCACATCATCTATATGGCAGAAAGTCAAAAGAGGATAGATCTTAAGCACTCGGAGATCGTTAGTGTTGCCAATGTAATCACAAGCAAACTAATGGAAGATCTCTACAACTCGTATTTTGAAGCGGAAAGTAAATACAAGTTATATTAACTAAGAACTCTTTGATCCTCTATGGATCTTTTATTATAGAAACTCTATGTTTGGGATATTATACAAGCTGGAAAATACTTGAGAAAACTTATCTATTACAATCTATCATGGTTTCTTATATAGGCAAGAAACCCTAATGAGCGATTGACAATTTACGCTCCTAAAACTAACATAAAGATTCGCCAAGTGATTACTCAGAAGAAAGGATTCGCGAAGTTATACTTGATGAAGTGTTAAAGCATACATTGTGTTTCTTTGAAAGTGGGAACCACGTAGAGAGATAAAGCTCGGTATAGAGTAAAAGTCGTGCCGTATTAAAGATAGGTTGGCGCCGTTTATGTAGAGCTCACTCGGAATAAACACGATGATTAACAAAACAATATGATTAGTTGCATGCTTGTCTAGATGCATGCTTAGTCTATGTTAGTTTTAGGAGCGTAAATTGTCAACGCTCATTAGGGTTTCTTATGTACGAACCAATGGTGGAATTCCTAAAAGGTCCAAAATTTATTATGCTCTAACTCATTCTCCAAATGAGATATATGAGTCTCGATCACTCAATTTTGGGAAAGCTAGAGAAGAAGCGAGGTAAATTGGGGTGTGATCGATCGGCGGACAGTAGCACATTGTGACAGAGGACCTAATTCAAGGAAGCTTCACTGGAAGATCTTGATGGAGCATTTCACTCTAGTCGGAAAATGTTCTTCTTGGGCTAAGGGCAATTGGATATCGTGGTACAAGGCGGATATGTGGTCAAGAAGGAACTTTGCCCGGTGGAGGTTCATGGTTCACACTTTGCTTCAATGCATGAGTAACAAGACCGGAGGATGGGATCGATTTCTACACAATTGGGCTATGGTATTGTGTGTCTTTCCAAGGGTAACTTTCAATTTTTCTAAGTATATTTTTGAAAACTTGGTTGAAAATATTCAAAAGAAAAAGGAAAATTTTAATGTACCCAAGGTTTCTACAAATGATTTTAGACACCACTACCCAAACCCAAGCTTTTATCCTATAAGTACTTTAAGCGCTAAATTGTTTGCCACAATGAGAACCCACTTTGGGGAACATCATCCCTGCTAGCGCCATGTTGCCCCAAGGTAATGAGGTCACTGATGAGGAGAATGTGACTCATAATCCTCCTTCCTCACCTATTGCTCACCGATGGTAATCCATTGGTTAACATTGATGAGGGCCCATCTTCAACTGCTGAAGCAACTCGGGTTGCTCGGACCGATCACCATGTCCCGATCCTCCACCCACACTTACTACTCATGATGAGTCGGATCTACATAGACCACCCACACCAAGTCCTGTTAGGATCCTCTCAATGAAGATCTTCCTCACATTGAGCATGACCATGTTTCTTCCGAAGGTCAGGTGAAGCTCCCTTTCCACGCAGCAATCTGGCGATGGAGTTGAGGACCCTATTACACTCTCATCTGCCTATGCTCTTGTCAATGTATCTGCTGAGGTCACTAGTCCGAAAAGGAGCTTGCGAGACCAAGTCTTCTCTTGGAAGTAAGATTGAAGATCTGCAGAATCAAGTCAAGGAATTAGAGGACAAACTCAAACATGGCCCCAAAGGAAGCTTGTGGTTTCTCGATGAAGAACAAGAAGGTCCTCATTTTGAGTCTCCGGACATGTTGGGCGATGTTTCTCTCAATGACCCTTCATCAAGAGTCGCTACTTCAACAAGGAAGAAGGAACACGTCCTGCATAAACGAAGGAAGAGATCTTATTCTCATAAGGCTTCTTCGAAGCTTCAAAGGAACACAGGGTTGATAAGGATGCATCTGCCGATGTGATAATGGAGGATGTGTCTTGGATCCTAATCAATGCATCGGTTCAAGAACCAGCGAGACCTTTCTCCATCGCCAGATCATCGCTGACATTGCTACTATGACCACTCCAGTTGATAATCTGCATCAACATGTTGACCTAGGTATTGCAAGCGTAGATTCCTATAGTTGATCTAAGCGAAGAAAAGTGTGTTAAGCGGCTGATGATAAAGGGAAAATGTCATCGAAGATGAGCTTGGTCCTAATCTGGTGAGTGAGGAGGAAAAGGCTGGGTCAAGCAAGTAGATTGGTGAGTTTGAGAAGTCAAGGAAAGTGTAGCATTGGCTAAACAACTTGAAACAGAGGAATATTCATCTTTAACTCACGAGAGAAGAAAAGAACTAGATGCACCGAGGGTTCGGATACTGTGAACCTTGGGACATTCTAACTCGACAAGTCATTTCAAGACCTTCTAGCTCAAAGTATACTAGGTGGAGATTTCCTCGGTGACAATTATGTGGAGCGAATGATGGCTCGGGAAGACAAAGGAAGCAAGAAGCAATCGCACAAAAGAGGGCCATCAAAGCTCGTATAGGCCAAAGACAAACCTCCTTCTAAAGATGAAATAAGAGGTGGTGAAAAACCAAAGCTCAATGTACAACTCGGTTTAACAATGAAACAAGTCAAGGATTTTCCCGATCATGTCTGTATCGCAAATATAACCGAATCATGCGGGAAAGATCATCATCTTCAACACATTCTACCAACTTAAAAAGGATTTGAGAGAATGAGGTCATTCGAAGCCAAAGACTCAAGTCCGATGATGCTCGACCAAGGAACCATCTCCGATAATTCTGCACCAAGCAACTTCAAGTTGCTTCCTCCATCGCCAAGAGTCCATCTGTTGAACCACATTCCATTTCTCACAAGCACCGAATATATCACCCCAAGTCATCCGTGACAACCATTGACCTCAAGAAGTTTCGAGTTAAGGAAGGCGATATCACGTAAACCAAAAGCAGAAAGGGCGATAAAGATGATCCACAGATGAATGCGCCGTGTTCCAACCAAGTCTCCATCTACCACTTCAAGTCCTTCCACCAATGCACAAGATGAAAATGCTCCTACAGGGAAATCTATCACCGGGAGGAGGACAAAGAGAATGGCCAAAATATCTCCTTTGGATCTTGAAGATGATGACTCAACTTTCATAATAGAAGGGTCTGCTGCTGATTTTCCTGATGGCAATTCAGATGAGGTGGTAGAATGGAAATTAAAGGATGATGAGATGAATGTCATTCATCGAAGGAACTCCACTCAATGGAATTCACCTTCCTAAAAGAAATTCTACACTTGGTAGGCAGGCACTTACTTCTCTATTCACTCGGGTTACCACCTATTATCGCAACAAGGAACCACAAGGTTACGGGATGTTTTACCAGAGATCTCCAAGTTCTGTTAAACTCCCACATTCCCAACAAGAAAGCATCTTCAATTGGGAAAACTCGCATCGGTGGAAGCTTACATCCGGAGATTCTATCCTCTCCCTCGTGTGCATGTACTTGAAACTAAGGGTGGAATCACTGTGTCGCATGTTTTACGAAAGGAAGTATCCTTTGCCCAAAAGATTAATGGAAAGATCTTGAGTCGAATTGAAATTCCTCCGGACCTGTGGAAATGAAAGCGATCGACTTTAACATCGGTAGGATTGATCAAGACTCAACTTCAACAATTGCAATAGGCTTCATCCTCATCCATATCGGGACACATGGTACCATTTGCATTACTTTGTTTTGTTACTTCTTATTTGTATTATGTATATACATCTTTTCTTGTGTTAGTTTAAAAAAAAAAAAAAAAAAAACTAACTTTTATGCGGGTTTGATTCTTGTCAATTCGATGGTTTTAACTCACCGATATACCTTGTGTATGTCAAAGAGTTGACTAGTCCAAAGGGTACAACTTTGGTAAAGACACATCAAATCTGTTGATAATTGTAATGGTTTGCTCAAAATCATAGGGTTTGCAACCACCCATGCTTAATCTCGAGGGTTGTATGGTAATCAATTCACCATGGTCTATTCCTTTTGGAATCCAAGATTGGCTAGCCACATGTATATGGCATGTGGTAAAGGCAACTGAATCCATATTTGGTTCTCGTTCACCAATTCTAAAATTGACTAGTCCCTGAGCAAGCGGCTAGAGGTAAAGACAAGACAAATCCGTTTATATGGTTCTTTGGTTTGCCAATAAATCGAGATGGTTATCAATGTACCATAGTTTTAGAACTCAAACATGTGGCTACTCCAGTAGTAATGGCTATTGGTAAGAGACATCAAATCCATTAATTTCGATTATTCACCTCTCACAGAGTTAACACACCGGAAGTGATGAGAATAGTATTGAACTTATATGTTTTAATGTACAAGATGTCATATGTTGCCGCAAAGATACGGTGTTTCACAGATTCGGTCATCATCTGAGATGTTCTTCTTACGAATCTTGGTTCACGATCCTCTAGATATTGGTCACTCATTGCTCGAACCACATTATGTTACAATCCTCAAGCGGCATTATCGATCTATCAAGGAAACTGGAACTTAACCTAGTCAAATTCCAATTTAGGGAGGATTGTTGGGAATTAAGGTAATCATCGATTACAGACAAGATTCTAGAAGAAGAAAGGATTACTGCCGGGTTATACTTGACAGAAGTGTTAAAGGAACATTATGTTTTCTTTGAAAGTGGGAACCACGTGGGAGAGATAAAAAGTCGTAGCCGTATTAAAGATAGGTTGGCGCCGTTTATGTAGAGCTCACTGGAATAAACACGATGATTAACAAAACAATATGATTAGTTGCATGCTTGTCTAGATGCATGCTTAGTCTATGTTAGTTTTAGGAGCGTAAATTGTCAACGCTCATTGTGGTTTCTTGCCTATATAAGAAACCATGATAGATTGTAATAGATAAGTTTTCAAGTATTTTCCAGTCTTGTATAATATCCAAACATAGAGTTTCTATAATAAAAGATCCATAGAGGATCAAAGAGTTCTTAGTTAATATAACTTGTATTTACTTTCCGCTTCAAAATACGAGTTGTAGAGATCTTCCATTAGTTTGCTTGTGATTACATTGGCAACACTAACGATCTCCAGTGCTTAAGATCTATCAAGGTCTTGGATTTAACAAATCTTTACACAATCACTTATCATAATGGTGTGACTTCTCCCTTGGAAACGACTCAGTATGCTTCCCTAGACCTCCTTGAGCTTTTTCCCACGTTCGAGTGTTGTGTGTGGAATGGGCTGCTTTGAAATCTTGGTATTCGTGGGGTATTTATAGGCTGGTCTAGGTTACGCGTAACATTTAGATGAGTTACGCGTAACCTTCTATTTATCCGTAAATGCATTAGATGCGCTAGTTACGGCGTAACCTAAGAAGTGGTTACGCCGTAGTCTTCAATAAACTCGGTTATGTCGTAAGTGTAGCGAAGAGTTCTGGCGTAAGTATCAACGGCGTGGAACCTCTTTTGACCTAATGAAGTTACGTCGTAACCTTTGGGAGGAGTTCTGCCAGTAACCTCTTGATAAGTTGGACTTACGGGTCACGTAATAGTTACGGCGTAATGTGAGAGATGAGTTACGCCGTAACTTCTTCAAAATAAGCATACTGTGATAAATCTTTAGTAATGTTTCCATTTCCGCGTCTTCTTTAGCTCCAATACTCGTAATTTACCTGAAAGTGGAAAACAATGGAAAATAAGAGTAAATCCATATAAATGATATAAATAACGAGCATTAACGGGGGAAATTGACACTTAATATTCAGGACTATTTGATGTTATCAGGCCCCAAATGGTATCAAGTGAACTCATATTTTTTTGCTATAATTGGCGGCGACCTCTTATACGGAATGCCAAGAAGTTTGCACCTTCTTTTCTCATGTGCTTCATCATCGGGGTCTATGAACCCATCTTCACCTTGTAGTTCAAGGAAATCTAAATCATCATCGTCAGAATCGGTATCTTTAAGCTATTTATCGTCGAGTAAATTTTCTACTAGCACTTGTTTGTATTCCTCTTTTTCCTTCCTCGATGATTCCTTGGTATCATTATCCGACTCTTTATTTGGAACTTTTTCGTTTGGTTCGTCTTTTCTCATACATCCATTCCAGATTTTCTCCTCAGTTAGCGCATCTATCTTTCCGTAATTGATTTTGACCCAATCGTCGAATCCTAGATCGTTAAGCCAAGGCAATTCTGTTCACTCCGAGTCATTAGTTGAGATCCATAGGAGCTCATCTTCCCACTCTCTATCCGCTTCAAAAATTAGTTGAGGTCCATAGTCATTAGTTGAGGTCCATTACATTCATAATCAAAGGGTTGCAAGATGCCCAAAATTTCCATCGGGGTTTTAATTTTCACACCAATTACTTGAGTTCCTCGCCATCGTTGTTGCTAGAAGGAATATCGTTGAGAGGTTTAATGGTCTTCCTTTGAAGAATATGTTTTCATATTTGAGCTCTAAATTTCTCAACAAAGCCGAATTAATTATTCGCCCCTAACCTTACTGAATACCAATCACTGAATGATAGGTCCCCAAAATCAACGTCATGTCTTCCCGATTCATGTGGGCATATCCAAACTTCATTCTTCACATTGCCTCCTCCGTTGCAATACTCAGAAAGGGGTTGCAAGTCGGCCATGCTTATGTGAACTCCTCTTCCGTGATTAGTAAGGCCCTGCATCAATGCTTGATGGGTGGTCCATCCACTTCATTAATCGAGAATTTGGCTAATCTTTCTTCATCGTTAAGTGCAGTCCACATGTATCTGTCATCATTAATCCTTTCCTTATCGGCCCCTCCATCGCAGGCCTTTTTCCGAGGGTCGTATGAGGCCCATAGGTTATAAGACTCTCCATCATCGATTGCAATAGCCTTACACCAATGATTCTTCCTTTTAGAGTCGTCAATTTTGGTAGACTTGTCATTGCTCTTTAGTCTCGATCTTCCGAATTTTGCAAAAATTTTCGTCCGGCCCCAAATGGTATCGAGTGAACTTATATTTTTCGGCTATAATTGGCGGCGGCCTCTTATACGGAATGCCAAGAAGTTTCACCTTCTTTTCTCATGTGCTTCATCATCGGGGTCAATGAACCCATCTTCTCCTTGTAGTTCAAGGAAATCTAAATCATCATCGCCGGAATCGGTATCTTTAAGCCATTTATCGTCGAGTATATTTTCCACTAGCACTTGTTTGCATTCCTATTTTTCCTTCCTCGATGATTCCTTGGTATCATTATCCGACTCTTTATTTGGAACTTTTTCGTTTGGTTCGTCTTTTCTCATACATCCATTCCAGATTTTCTCCTTAGTTAGCGCATCTATCTTTCCGTAATTGATTTTGACCCAATCGTCGAATCCTAGATCGTTAAGCCAAGGCAATTCTGTTCACTCCGAGTCATTAGTTGAGATCCATAGGAGCTCATCTTCCCCACTCTCTATACTGCTTCCAAAAAATTAGTTGAGGTCCATAGTCATTAGTTGAGGTCCATTACATTCATAATCAAAAGGGTTGCAAGATGCCCAAAAATTTCCATCAAGGGTTTTAATTTTCTCACACCAATTACTTCGAGTTCCATCGCCATCGTTGTTGCTAGAAGGAATATCGTTGAGAGGTTTAATGGTCTTCCTTTGAAGAATATGTTTTTCATATTTGAGCTCTAAATTTCTCAACAAAACTGAATTAATTATTGCGTCCCCGAACCTTACTGAATACCAATCACTGAATGATAGGTCCCCAAAATCAACGTCATGTCTTCCCGATTCATGTGGGCATATCCGAACTTCATTCTTCACATTGTCTCCTCCGTTGCAATACTCACTAAAGGGGTTGCAAGCCGGCCATGCTTATGTGAACTCATCTTCCGTGATTAGTAAGGCCCTGCAGCAATCCTTGATGGGTGGTCCTTCCACTTCGTTAATCGAGAATTTGGCTAATCTTTCTTCATTGTTAAGTGCAGTCCACATGTATCTGTCATCATTAATCCTTTCCTTATCGACCCTCCATCGCAAGCCTTGTTCCGAGGGCCGCATGAGGCCTCTAGGTTATAACACTCTCCATCATCAATTGCAATAGCCTTACAACAATGATTCTTCCTTTTAGAGTCGTCAATTTTGGTAGACTTGTCATTGCTCTTTAGTCTCGATCTTCCGAATTTTGCAAAATTTTCGTCCGGCATCAAATAGTATCGAGTGAACTCATATTTTTCGGCTATAATTGGCGGCGGCCTCTTATATGGAATGCCAAGAAGTTTGCACCTTCTTTTCTCATGTGCTTCATCATCGGGGTCAATGAACCCATCTTCACCTTGTAGTTCAAGGAAATCTAAATCATCATCGTCAGAATCGGTATCTTTAAGCCATTTATCGTCGAGTAAATTTTCCACTAGCACTTGTTTGCATTCCTCTTTTTCCTTCCTCGATGATTCCTTGGTATCATTATCCGACTCTTCATTTGGAACTTTTTCGTTTGGTTCGTCTTTTCTCATACATCCATTCCAGATTTTCTCCTTAGTTAGCGCATCTATCTTTCCGTATTTGATTTTGACCCAATCGTCGAATCCTAGATCGTTCAGCCAAGGCAATTCTTTTCTTTCCGAGTCATTAGTTGAGATCCATAGGAGCTCATCTTACCCAACTCTCTCTATACTGCTTCCAAAAAATTAGTTGAGGTCCATAGTCATTAGTTGAGGTCCATTACATTCATAATGAAAAGGGTTGCAAGATGCCCAAAAATTTCCATCGGGGTTTTAATTTCTCACACCAATGACTTGAGTTCCTCGTCATCGTTGTTGCTAGAAGGAATATCGTTGAGAGGTTTAATGGTCTTCCTTTGAAGAATATGTTTTCATATTTGAGCTCTAAATTTCTCAACAAAGCGAATTAATTATTGCGTCCCGAACCTTACTGAATACCAATCACTGAATGATAGGTCCCAAAATCAACGTCATGTCTTCCCGATTCATGTGGGCATATCCAAACTTCATTCTTCACATTGCCTCCTCCGTTGCAATACTCACGAAAGGGGTTGCAAGTCGGCCATGCTTATGTGAACTCATCTTCCGTGATTAGTAAGGCCCTGCAGAAATCCTTGATGGGTGGTCCTTCCACTTCGTTAATCGAGAATTTGGCTAATCTTTCTTCATCGTTAAGTGCAGTCCACATGTATCTGTCCTCATTAATCCTTTCCTTATCGACCCCTCCATCGCAGGCCTTGTTCCGAGGGTCGCATGAGGCCTCTAGGTTATAACACTCTCCATCATCAATTGCAATAGCCTTACACCAATGATTCTTCCTTTTAGAGTCGTCAATTTTGGTAGACTTGTCATTGCTCGTATATTGGTTAAGTCGTAACTCCGATGTTTGGTTACGGCTTAACTCTCTTCTGCCATCACCATCATTGTTTTCATTAGACTCATCGTTGGATATGTCATTTTCAGAAAACACGACTTTACATACTGTTGATTTGTTCTTTTGTGCCTCATTTCTTTTTTGTACCTCGTCATGAGCTTCCTAATCATAGTTTCCAAGTTTTTAGTGATACGTCATGGCTAGAAAGGCTTTTGTTTGTGTTATCGTGGAAGTTTTTCAGCCATTCTTCTTGCTCTTTCTGTCTCTTAGTCGAATCTACTAGGTACTTGTTAATCATTTCTTCCAAGTTAGCTCTTCTTTCACCACGATCATAATATGGGGGAGGTCGTCCACGATAGCCATTACGATTATCCTCGTAAAACGGTCGATTTTCTCCATATTTAGCTTCTTCGATCGTGTTCTCTTCTTTAACGTTAGGACAATTCTTAGTGAGATGTCCCCCCCCCCACAGCTTTCGCAACCTACTTGGATGGCATGAACAGTTTCTTTGATTTTTAGCATATCCCGACCCAGATTCTCTAGCTCGTTAGTGATGGCTTCAAATCCGTCAAAACTTCCGCCTTGGTTTCTTTTGCTTCCTCCATCGTGCCATTTTTGGGAATAATCGGCCATTTTTTGGATGGTTTCAATTGCTAGAGTAGGAGTCATGCTCGGAATTAGTCCTTGATAGTCCAACATCGGTCTTGTAGTTACGTTGATTCCTTTGTAGAAGATGTTGACCTTTTGCTGGTTGTTCAGATCATGTGTAGGACACTTCTAGAGGAGATCGTTGTATCTATCCCAGGCTTGATACAAAATTTCATCGTCTTCTTGCTTGAAATTATGGATCTCCAAGAGCTGGTTAGATATCTTCGACGGAGGACAATACCTATGGATGAAGTGCTTCTTTGGTAGAGCCCAAGTATCAACTGCCCCGGCGGGCAATCTTTCTATCCATCTTCTTGAAGCCCCAGTAAGAGTCATGGGGAACCCCTTTAGCATAACAGCGTCATGAGACATACCCGGAATGTTGAAAAAACTTGCGATGTATAAGACATTTTCAACATGCTCATACACATCTTTGTGCCTGTTTCCTGAAAAAGGGTTAGCACGAAGCTCCCTCATAAATTGGTCTTTAATCAAAAAACGGACATCAGCCTCAATTGCCGGTCTTACGAGCCCCGATCCTTGTTCTTCTCTTGTCAATGCCAAATATTCCTCAAGAGTGAGGTCATCAATGTTAACAACTTCCATGGTAACTGAAACTTGAAAAGAGATCGTGAGAATTTGAGAAAAAATTTAAAACAAAATTAAAATGAAAGACTTAACAAAAATCCAAATATAACTCCCGGGCAGCAGCGCCAAAAACTTGATGCAGGTTTTACTGACTAGGTTTTAATATTTATATTGTCTCGTTATACCTATGGTCTACCCTAATGCACTAACGGGCAGTGTACCCGGTAGTGTGTAGTGTATTAATCGGTAAAACCAAGGTCGTCCTAAGAGTTATGTGTGCGGATTTAAACTAAGTCTAGGTGTCACATATTTTAATATGATTTTGATATAATTAACTACTAAATCAGAAAAAGGTGAGGGATGTGATCAATAGAGGAGAGTGGTGCTAACCTAGTTAATCATCATAATTAGTAGTGTTTCGTCTAATTACTTCCAATTACTTCATTGGGGTCAAAGTCGCTGGGGCTGACATTTGGTCGGTTAGTCTAACTATCGACAAAGGGTCCCACTGGAGAAGTCGGTGTCCCTCATAAGTCCAGTTGTTCACGGTCCCCAAGCCAAGTCATTAAGTCTTGCTACATGCTAGATTCATAATAGTGAGTGCCGGGTGCTAGCATCTTAAACACTCACCCCTACTTCTTAAGTTCATCCAAGCGGTGGGTGATCGGTTGGTCAATCGCACAAGTAGAAAGGGTCGTGGGTTGGTCATATCTTACCATTCCGTCTCGATCTACTCACTTAGGGTCGATTGGTCATATCTCCAAAGCAACTAGCCTCACCGCCATTCAAAACTACTGAAACAAAGGTAACTACCAACAAACTATGCATGCATACACTTAGAAATAATTATACGGAAGCAATGTAAACATAAACAAAACAATTAAGGAATCATAAATAGGCGGCACCAAGAGATGCTTAGCGCTCATATTAACTATAACAATCAATTCAATGTTTAATGTTACGAAATACATGAATTGAAAGTAAAGAAAAGATAAAAGCTAATGCTTATCGTAGGGAGTGATTTCTCCCTGGAGATAGCTCCATATGCTTCTCTAGATCCGCCTTGACTTCTTCTCACGTTCTCGAATGTTGTGTGTGAAATGGGATACTTTCAAATCTTTGGAAATCGTAGGGTATTTATAGGCGGATCCGGTTATGGCGTAACTAGTTATAAGAGTTACCAGTAACATCTAATTCTTCGTATTTTGCACTAAAATCTTTGGTTCAGGCGTAACCTCGGAAGGAGTTACGTCGTATCTTGATAAATCTTAGTTTGCCGTGGTTGTAGCATGAGTTACGGGCGTAATTAGAAGCGGCGCGAACCTCATTTGACCTAATATGGTTCGTCGTAATCTTTGATAGAGTTACACCGTAATCTTACATTGAGTTGGTTTTACGAGCCACGTTTTAGTTACGGTAGTAATGAGAGATGAGTTATGCCGTAACTTCTTCAAAGTGAGCATAATATGATAAATCTTCAATAAACTCTCCAAATCCGGCGTCTCTTTAGCTCCAATGCTCGTAATTTACCTGAAAGTGAAATATAATAGAAAACAAGCGTAAATCCATATAAATAATATAAATTACAAGCATTATCGGAAAAAATTGACACTTAATATTCAAGATAATTTGATGTTATCAAACATATAGATCAACCCTAAATGTTTCGTTTGATGACAAACCACTTCAACATTTTGAGCAAATAAACAACACATATAAAGATTTTAAAATTTTTGCTAACTCGTGTAAATTATTAGCTTGAGATATATAGTTATGCACGACATATAGATGGTGGGTTTGATAGAGTTGGTCGATTTAGACACAGAATCTGAAAACAGATTAACGAATTAGGGAAGGTCTAGTGATAAAAGTTTTGTAACTATTATCATAAAATGTGAGAAGTGTTAATTAATGTCGTGTGCAAAACAACTTTAAAGTAGTGATTTCAAACTCCTTAAAATGATAGGCTTTACTCGATTTGAATGTGTATGACGATAAGTTCGATAAAATCTAGCATTTAATAGACGAAAAAGTCGAAATTCATAATTATCAAAACATAAAAAAGTATACCGGCTATGGCAACCACGAAACCTCTATTAAATGAATTGGTCAATCTCGACGTTGTTGCTGCTACCATTTTATTTTTACGAGAGTACTACAATATGAATTAGTATTGTAAACACTAACGGATACAGGTAAAAAGTGATTAATTGTTGTTGGGGCATTTACTATGATGGCATGAGGCTACCCACAGTGGGTCGATCGACTTAGTAGGTGTTGATCGGTCGAGGCTCGGTTGCTCTATTGTGGGTGTTGGGTGATGGTCGGTCGAGCATGGCATTTCACACAAAACTTTTTTTTTAAACTTTACCACTTTTACAACATTATAAATACTAACTTCAAACATATTTCTAAACACACAATTTCAAACACAATTCAAACAACTTCTCATCAATATTAATCATGTCACAAAAAAAGACTCCCACATAAAAAAACCGACGATCCTGACTTTCCCAAAATTCTCCGAATTTGAAATTCTCACCGGATCCATCATTGAGTTAACCGGTGTAACACCACCTCAAAATCGGGGTATTCTTTTTCGTGCACCCGATTTTGAATATCAAACACGACTACCACAACCCAACCAAAATCAAAACCCATTTTACGTCAATCGTCCATATTTCTCACTGGGTCGTCCTAATATCAATTGTAACCAATCACCAAGCTGGTCGTCATATCATCCTAACATGGATTTCTCCCAATCTTCCCAACCAAATCAATCATTTTCACCGCATCATGGTGTTAATCTTGATATGGATTTTGAAGATTTTATAGAATGCCCTCAAAACTATTTGTCTTAACAATACCCTCCTCAAAACTATCCGTCTCAACAATACCAAAGTCAAGATGCTTCGATGAGGTAAGGTTCGGGGCACGGTTCATACCACGGTTCTATTCGTCTTGAAGACGATGTCGAAGAGACGTCACCCGTCAAATCAAATAAGGGTTCAAAACGGGCTACAAAGGAAAAGGGCAAGAATGTTGCAAACAAAAAGGCCGAACCATGGACAACGGAGGAAGAGGTCTTGTAAAGCTTGGATACATGTGTCGGAAAATTGGCTAGAGAACGCTATCAACGGAATGGGTTTTGGGAGGAGGTGATAGCGTACTTTGAACAAGAAAGCGGTTCACAAAGAACCCACGACTCCATCACGACCAAATGGAAGGGTAGGATTCGTTCTAGGGTTGGTTTCTTTTGTGCAATTATGGATAATATTAAGAAGAATCACGAAGTGGTGAGAATGACAAAGATGACTATGAAAAAGCTTGTAAAGAATACCGTGTGATTCACAAGCATGAGTTTACATTGAAGGAGTGTTGGAAAGTTTTGAGGAAGCATTCTGCTTGGGAAACTGTTGAGATGCCTTCTTTCACCCCGAATAGTCGGAAGAAATCCAAGACTTCGGAAACCACCTCGGGGTCAACAAGAGGTCCTTTTAATCCCAAAGACGTGGATGATTCTGAAGAGGACGAGACTCGAGAATCACGACCAAAAGGTCATGAAGCATACAAGAAGAAAGCACCCACCTCCTCTGGTGAGCCACCTAAATCATTTGTTAGTACGATGGCCAATAACTTTTTCAAGTTCACGCCGTCAAGTAAGGAAAAAAAAGAATATGGAAGAGGAATACTTAAAGTTTAAGAAAAAATAGTTGGAGCTGTAAGAGGCAACGGCAAGGCGAGCCGAGGAGTTCAAAAAGGAGAAACTTAAGATCCAACGTCAACAACTTGCATTGGCAGAAAAATGAAACCGTACACAAGAAGTAATTTTCTACAATACACCCATTGATTACTACGCATGCAAGACGACAACTACAAGAACTTCAACAACTTAAGGCAACAATCAAAGCACGTCACAACTTAGATTATTAGTTTCAGTTTTTAATTCGTTTTAGTTTTTAATAAGTATTGTAAGTTTACGTTTTATTAATTTAAGTTTTTAATTGTTGTTGTAATTTTTAAATATTTTTATTAATGAAGTTTAATTTTGTTGTTAAAAATATTTGAATAAAAAAAAAAAAAAAAAGACACACACTAGGTCACCACTGTGACAATTAGGTCGTCGGAAAAAGAAAACTGATGTGGCACAGGTGACCCAGGTCACCACTGTGTACAGCCTGATAGTTTTATAAACTTGTCATTTATATCACATTAGCTTAGGGCTGAGCATCAAAGGTCCAAAACCGAACCGGACCGACAAAATCGACCGAACCGACAAAAACCGAGCCGAACCGACAGCCCGTCGGTTCGGTTTTGGTTTCATGTGTTTTCGGTTTCGGTTTCGGTTCGGTTCGGTCCGGTTCGGTCTAAAACCGACAAAAACACACCTAAACCGAACCGAATCGACGGCCCGACACAAAACCGAACCGACCCGACGGCCCGTCGGTTCGGTTTAGGTTTTTCATGAATTTCGGTTTTGTCGGTTCAGGTCAGTTAGGGTCGATTTTGGACCGACGCTCAACCCTACGTTAGCTAATTATAAAACTTTTAGGACCGTTTGATTCGCAGAATGCTTTGAAAATAATTGTGTAATATAATTTGAATAAATTGTAATGTGAATGAAATGTAATAAATCAAAAGATTGTAATTATAATATATATTAATTATAATGTGAATGTATTGTAATTTGCAGTGATTATAATTTAAAATAATAATAATAATAACAACAACAACAACGATAATAATTTTTTTTTGGGAATTAGAGAAAGATGCAATTACCTTATTAAACCGGATTTAAATTTTTTTCGTGGCTCAAGACATTGAGACACGAGCTGATGTTCACATTTTTATTAGGATTAACTTTGTTATAAATAAAGCAGTGGGTGCCTATATAATATCTCGGCTTCCTACTAATTTTTTGTCAATATCTTCAATTTCAAACATAAATCTAATAATAATAATAATAATAATAATAATAATAATAATAATAATAATAATAATTAGGATTAGCTTGGCAATTTGTATCTTTAGTAGGATTAATCATGTTATACTTAAAGGACTAGGAGCCCATATAATATCTCGGCTTCTCACTATTTTTTTTGAAATCCTATTTATTTATAATAAATTGATAATAATAATAACAATAACACTAATAATAATAATAATAATAAAATTTTATAATACTTAGAGCATGGAGTGTGGTAACGAAGATGGCTCGCCGCTCCAACGTGGATGGCTCGCCACTCTTAGCCGGCCCTCGCCACCACACCATGTGGCCTCGCCACTTGCATGTTCGCCACCCCAACGACGAGCAAAAAGACAAAACGAAAAGTTAAAAAAACTCCGTTTTAAAAACAAGGTTTGAGTTAGTTGTGATTGAGGGGTATTTTTAAGTGAGTGTGTTGGAGTGATGTGGAAGTGATGTGACATAAGTGAGGTCCAAATGAAGAGGTTTGGCTAGCCATGACATTCCATGCTCTTATGCTTTAAACTCTAAAATTTTGGATTACAACGTAATTTATAACTTTTCATCCAACATGTTATTTAACCTGAATTCACTTTTAATATAATTGGAGTCATTGAATAACAATGACATTAAAAACCAAATCACAAACATAATTAATATGAATTACAGTTACATTTATTCTTCAAACCAAACAGCTTACATAATGTAATCTTGTTACATTTGCATTCAATTACATCAAATTACAGCGAACCAAACATATTATTTACTTTTTTTTTACAATATGAATGTCTAATGTCTTAAAGAAAAATAAAACTATAAATGGTTAATATATCGCATTATTTAATCTATAAAAATGTTTCTACATTTAGTAATGTTTATTTACATAAAACATACTAGTCTTTTTACAACTAGTGACTCATGACATGTACTTACTAATAATAACATATACGTCACATATAATACCTAAGGTCATTGACGACTAATCATAATCTAAATCATGAAAGTAAGTCAAATTTCGACATTGCTACTAAACAAACTACGACTAAAACATAATGAAACAACGGTTAGTTTTGAATAAGAAAATCTATGTTCATTGAACCATTTAATTAGTGCTAGCTGTTTTATTTTCTTTCTACGTGTTCCACACATACATGCATGAACCGGTTTAGTAAACGTCTATGAACAAGTTGGATACTTGATATGACAAGTAGTAGAATATGACAAGTGAAAATAAAATTAAACGCTTTAAAAGCATGGAATTCAAATTCAACATTGAATTGCATGTTGCAGAAAAGATACCATGACTTTTGTTTCTCTCGCAGCCTAAATGGAATTTTTGGGTCTTAAACTTTTGGCTTATTATAGTTCAACTAAAAACTATTTCAAGGGGTGTTTAGAGTAAGGAACTTACATGTTTTTATAGACCTACGTAACAAACATATAAAATATTAAGCATATTTTAAAGGATAATTAGTTGAAAATGTATAATCTTGTCGTTTTTATTCTTTGTGTCTTGGCGGATTTTTTTTTTTTACACAAATTTTTGAATTAAAATTCTTTGTGTATTTTGTGCGTATAAAATAACTTTTACTCTTGATGTCGATAGAGTGGTTATAAAATATAAAAGTAAAATGGTTAATTCTGTAAAATCTGAGAAGAGTGTGAATTCAAAAAGTTTGTGTTATAATAAAGAAAATAAAATAAAAAATGACGCTATACACACTAACAAAAAGTGATAAGTTATATACATTTTTAGGTAATTATCTCTATTTTAAAGTGACCAAAATAGATAACGTTACGAACTCATTCTATCACAATACAAAACCCAAAATTACAAACCAAATGGTATTGAAGTATTGATTAATATCACTCCATTGATCATGGAATGTGACGATCATACGGCTCTTGCATCTTCTACAATATGAATCCTTGCTCTGTCTAGGCCTAACAAAAAGAGTAGTAAAGGAGTACTAATGTGTACATAGAATCACTTTTAACAAAAAAGATTTAAAAAACGCTCGTATCTACAAGTTAACGGAAGATGAGTTGGATTTAAGTGTAAAAAAAGTGAATTCAAACACACGTGCAGGTAGAACAAAGCCAAAGAAGTAGAAAAAAGACTAAAAAAAGAGACCAAGTCGGACCTTTTCTCATTATTCCAATCTTGTGATGTTTGTCGAATTGTCGGCCCTTTCAATAATAAATCAAAAATCAATTTCTGAATAAAATTCAAAACAATTTCTATAAAAACCTACTTTCTTGACCTTAACTATACACCTTTTTAGAATTATCGAAACCTATACATTAACTAGTGAGACATGTGATAGGTATGATTATTTTATATGTAAATGAACTAATTTGAATAGTATCGGGTATGTTTGGCAAAAATAAATTATCTTTGGTCTTTGATCTTATTCTACGATGTTATTCTTGAAAAAAATTATAAAAATAGATTATTTTATAAAATTACGTGAAGTAATTTATTATTTTCGAGATTATAAGATTATTTTTTATAATCTTTATAACTTATGTATGCCAAACAAAGGGTATGTTTAGCAAAACTAATATAGAACTGTAAGATGTAAAGCTATGAAAATTGTTAACGTGAAATTCTGTTTGTATTCTTTTCAAGAAAATGTTTGGTAAATTAATTTATTAATATAATTATAAGATGTAAAATAACATAAAAGGACAAATCAATAATTGTAAATAAATGTTTGGAGGTATATCGATAATTTAAAGTTTTAACAATTCAAAGACGTTTGAAAGTTCTACGTGAATCACCTTTTCGTTTTAATTATTGTTTGAAATAAAACTCAGAAGTTAATCGATCCAAACAAGTTTACTTAGTTTATAGGAGATTATTTTATAAAAATAATAATTTCCTCCAAAGTTCTCGCCAAAAAGCTCAAAGATTATTTTAAGTATTTTATTCTTTGAAAAAATAGCATAACCTCTTCATAATCGCTGTGTTACCACCGCCATTATTATCGCTTATCATCGCTACTTTTAACAAACATACCCTATATCTCTTTTGCTGATTTAATGAAAGGGATTTTTTATTTTATTAATTTTTTTAGAACGACATCACATTTGAAATTCGACCCCCGAATTAAATCATCCAAACGGGCAGACCTCAGGACCCGAACCACTAGAAAAAACCCGAAAAAGGAAACCCTTAAAACTTACGGGTTTGCATTAGGAGGAAAACATGTATTTTTGGTCACTTGCGAGACTTGAATCCTAAGTAAAATCTCCTCAACTTTCGGAAGGAGCTTAGGTAGCCAACAAGTAAGTTGGTTTTAATGAAAGGAATTAAAAGTAGAGAAAATGAGAATGGATCAAATTTTTGGTGCTCATCGATTCACTTCTCTTTTATCTTTCGAGTACTCATAACACATTTTTAACGTGCATTTTTGACGGTTTAACATTTCTGAAACAACTATTAACAAAGTGTTATGCATGAATTAGTGAGTGATAAACTATTAGAAAAGCATAACACACGTGTTTGTTTCTTAACCCAATCTCATAGGTTTTGCAAGTGTAGTGTGACAAGTGATGGAATTGGGGTGTCCTGCGGCGTTACAAAACCCAATTAAAATTATATTTTTGTATTGTTAATTTTCGAGAAAGTTTTTTTAGTTGTACCAACCAAGTCCAGAAAAATATGTGCCTTTATATTACAACAAAAATATTTATGCGCCGGTCATTTTAAAACCTGATTCCGCCACTAGCAGTGTATTGTGCTGCATTGAACTTTTGGTTAGATTGAAATAATTTTATGTTTAATCGGTTAGATTCAATTTTAATTGATTAGATTGGCTTAAAAAAAAATTTCTCGTAATCATATAACTTTTGTTTGTCTAGCTCTTTGCTAGTTTTAATAATATCATCCGTTAAAAAAAATTAATTATCTGTTTAGCATACAAATTGGAAATTGTACTTAACTACTACTAGTAGTACATAAGATGACCACATAAACAAATAAATAAAGTCTACTATTGTTTGTCTTTACACGGGATTTAATATATACGAGAGAGATTTGGCGTTGGTCATGGCCGAATTTTTTAATTAGTTTTTTTTTTTTTTTTTTTTTTTTTGTTAAAATACATTTTATGATTTTTCGTTATGTTTTTTTGTTGTGTATTTGTAATATTTTGTGTTATTTTTTTCTTAAAATCTACTTAAAATATATATTGGGTTTTTTAAAAAACCGTTTTTCGATTTAAAAAATTATGCTTTTTATATAAATTTCTTATAAATTTTTTATAAATTTTTTATAAACTTTTTTATAAACTTTTTATAAACTTTTATAAACCTTTTTATAAATTTTTATAAACTTTTTATAAATTTTTATAAACCTTTTCATAAATTTTTATAAATATCTTATAAATTTTTATAAACTTTTTTTATCAATTTTTAACCCTTTTATAAAAAATTATAAATTTCTTATAAACTTTTTATAAAGATTTTATAAACCTTTTTTTTTTTTTTTTTTTTTTTTTTTGCGCACCAGAAGACTTCACCGTAGCAGGCCCTACCTAAACCCAACACTGTAGCGTGTCGTAGTAATATCAGAATTGCATCAGTATTCTGAGACATAAAACGCGTTTGATCGAGTTTTAATATATACTTATAATTTGAGTAATAATTAAGCAGCACGCTATAGATTAAGAAACACGTAGTTTATGATAATGACCTTATAATATTTTCTAAAATTACAGTATCGGACAATAGAAGTTAACCTCAAGGTCATTATCATTTTGATCAATTTTAATTAGATAAATATGAATTTGTCTACAAGCTTTTGATCTATAGGTTTTCAAGATTTACCAAAATTGTTATTTGTCAATCAAATAGATATTGCTCAAGTTTCTAATGAGGCTAGGTGTTTCTTTTAGAAAATAAGACATGTTAGACATAATAACGATCCATCAATGTACGATATTTGACATATCTATAACCACTGATTTTTCAATATTTGATCACTGAGATGATACATGCATCCTGATTGTTATGTTTGATTGAATAGTCATTGTAACTTTATTTTTTGTGTTCATGTATTTAAAGGTTTACGCAATTTACATTCAACGTATTTGTTGTGAGATCACTAGATGAAAGCCGTGAAAAGGTCAATTTACTTTACTATACTTTTCATTAAAAGCAAATCATATACACGTCTGTAGTATATAGTATATACATTATCACACAAATATAATAGTTTAACTTTCGTCTTTAACGAAACTTGAACTCAAATCCTATTGTTGCGGAACCTCTTGCTTCGGAACATAATCATTTCACGAATACAACCATTGGTCCGATAATTTAAATCTTAGACTACTAGTAACAAGACCACAACAAGACCATAAACAACCTCGCTATATCAGCGCCAGTTTAGCTTTTTCTCTCCTAAATAAAACACTCATAGTAAGAACCGCATACACAACCAAAAGCAGCCCACTGAATTTGGAGGGGATGTACGTATGGTATAATTTATTACTGTATATATTGAAGGTTGGTTATTGAATTTGAATTGGCATATGGAAAATGCAAATAAAGGAAGTCATCAATCAAAAAAAAAAAAAGTCATGGCTCAAGAATGGAACCCACAGTCCACTGAATTTGAAAAAGAAACCCAAGTTTGGAACTAAAAATAGAAAGATATATTTTGGTACGGCACCTTCCACCACAACTTTGACACGGCACTTTCACATCTAGCCTCTTTTATTTGTCTTATTATTATCATGCTAACTATTTACTCTTTGCCCTAGCTCATTTACGTTTCCTTTTTATATTCTCATATATTTCAATTAACCTATATGCGATTTTGCCTATACTTTGGTTTTAGAGTTTCTTCATGCATTTTCACTATTAAAAAGCGCCGCAGCGCCCGTATAGCGCCGTCAGAACGTGAGGGCGCTGATTCGTGTGACGCCACGCCACGTCGCTGCCTTATTACAAGACGTGTTTTAGAACTTCGATATATATAATTATGATATCGTATATAAATATTTTCATCTTTGTCCGCTTTTACGTCACGCCTATAAACGCAAAACTTCGACTTAACATCTGAAGCGTGAGGGAGGTGTCGTGCCACGCCACGCCACGCCTCACTTGTTTATAACCTCATGCATTTCAATTGATATACACAAGGACTTGGTTTACTTATAACATAGTTAATCCAACCACATACATAACTAGGGTCGAACATACTTGCCACAGCCCACAGGGTATGCAATTATGAAGTTGTATATATTTGTATATGAGAATGTATGAGGTGTGCAATGGTGTTATGGTCTCAAAGTTTTAAAGGTCTCAAAATATATACGGTTTTTATATTTGAGGCTTCAAACTAATTTCAACATCAAATGAACTTGTATATATTTGTATATGAGAATGTATGTGGTGTGCCGTGATGTTATGGTCTCAAAGTTTTAAAGGTCTCAAAATATATACGGTTTTATATATTTTGGGCTTCAAGCTGAATTTCAACATCAAAATGCTAACAATATATGCAATTATTTCAAGTAGGCGAGAGTGACAAAAACTTATAAAAAATTCGAGCTAGATCGTTTATATGTATCTTTTGTCGTAATGTTTAATTCTCATATAAGATTTTGTACATGGGTTTCGCTACCCTGCTGCGACGTGTTTTTTGAAACGGCTATTTGTATTAAACCTCAAATAAGGCTACTTTTAAACAAGGAGCTACAAGGCAAGCAATATATAAAATACTTAGTTCACGAACTAGAAACATTACATGCGTCCATAGGACAAGAAAGCCATAAAGCTCAATCAAGAGAACATTTTTACACATATTGTTCAACGAACAAAAACAAAGATGTTGTAGTTTGGTGAAGATATCCATGACCAAGCACCTTTAGCTGAAAGATCTTCTCATTTTTTGCATTCCAAATCAACTAAGATGATGAGAATATACCCCGTCTTGAATTCAAAACCCCACCACGAAAAATTATTTTCCAAAAGTAAAACACCCAATCACATTTGGCCAAATATAATCAAGTGTCTCAGAATCATTGTCACAAATGGGACACAAGATTGAAGGTATGTCAATACCTTTGAGGTTCGACTCCACTATAGTTGGGATACGGTTTCTCTTGGCACACCAAACAAAAATTCAGACTTTCGATGGAATAAGAGAAGACCATATAGTTGGATGTCTAGGCGAGATAAGCCCACATTCATTAATAGCAACTCGCACCGATTTAACAAAAAATCCAACTGTTTTCCTTGTGCCATGACGAAAGTTACAAAGTAGATCCATTAGATCGTTGAATTTTGCCAACTCTCGCCACTCGATGGGCCGACGCCAAGCCCATCTCCATTAAAGGTTATCATCATCACTTTCACATCGATCACTAAGACAACATTCATGTTACGTTGTAAGTGCAAACATCATAGGAATTTTTTGAGAGAATGTGATTACCCGACCTAGTTTTATTCCATAAATAAATTGAATTTCAGCGAACCTTACAACGGAAGCTTCAAAGAAATGAAGATCCATATTATGTACTTCCATCCCAGCTTTGACGATAGATTTCAGCAACCATTATAAGTTGACGCATAATCATGAGGATTAGTACCACCTAAGTAACCATGAATATTTTTTAGAACGGCAAGTAACCATAAATATTAATAATCACCGAGTTCCAAAGTGCACTCTTATCTGATCGTATTTTCTACCACCAACGAGAAAGAAGAGCAAAGTTAGCTGCTTTAAGGCTGCCAATACCCAACCCACCATTTAATTTAGGAGCTATCATATTTGACCATTTAATCCACGACATATTTGACCATTCAAGTGTCACGCGAATCATTGTCACAAATGGGACACAAGATTGAAGGTATGTCAATACCTTTGAGGTTCGACTCCACTATAGTTGGGATACGGTTTCTCTTGGCACACCAAACAAAAATTCGGACTTTCGATGGAATAAGAAGACCATATAGTTGGATGTCTAGGCGAGATAAGCCCACATTCATTAATAGCAACTCGCACCGATTTAACAAAAAATCCAACTGTTTTCCCTTGTGCCATGACGAAAGTTACAAAGTAGATCCATTAGATCGTTGAATTTTGCCAACTCTCTGCCACTTCTGATGGGCCGACGCCAAGCCCATCTCCATTAAAGGTTATCATCATCACTTTCACATCGATCACTAAGACAACATTCATGTTACGTTGTAAGTGCAAACATCATAGGAATTTTTTTTGAGAGAATGTGATTACCCAACCTAGTTTTATTCCATAAATAAATTGAATTCCCCTGACGAACCTTACAACCGGAAGCTTCAAAGAAATGAAGATCCATATTATGTACTTCCATCCCAGCTTTGACGATAGATTTCAGCAACCATTATAAGTTGACGCATAATCATGAGGATTAGTACCACCTAAGTAACCATGAATATTTTTTAGAACGGCAAGTAACCATAAATATTAATAATCACCGAGTTCCAAAGTGCACTCTTATCTGATCGTATTTTCTACCACCAACGAGAAAGAAGAGCAAAGTTAGGCGCTTTAAAATTGCCAATACCCAACCCACCATTTAATTTAGAGCTATCATATTTGACCATTTAATCCACGACATATTTGACCATTCAAGTGTCACGTAATCATTGTCACAAATGGGACACAAGATTGAAGGTATGTCAATACCTTTGAGGTTCGACTCACTATAGTTGGGATACGGTTTCTCTTCGCACACAAAAAAAATTCGGACTTTCAATGGAATAAGAAGACCATATAGTTGGATGTCTAGGCGAGATAAGCCCGCATTCATTAATAGCAACTGCACCGATTTAACAAAAAATCCAATTGTTTTCCGCGTGCCATGACGAAAGTTACAAAGTAGATCCATTAGATCGTTGAATTTTGCCAACTCTCTGCCACTTCCGATGGGCCGATGTCAAGCCGATCTCCATTAAAGGTTATCATCATCACTTTCACCTCGATCACTAAGACAACATTCCTGTTACGTTTCAAGTGCAAACATCCTAGGAATTTTTTTTTTGAGAGAATGTGATTACCCAACCTAGTTTTATTCCATAAATAAATTGAATTCCCCTAACGAACCTTATAACCTAAGCTTCAAAGAAATGAAGATCCATATTATGTACTTCCATCCCGCTTTGACGATAGATTTCAAGAACCATTATAAGTTGACGACAATCATGAGGATTAGTACCACCTAAGCAACCATGAATATTTTTAGAACGGCAAGTAACCATAAATATTAATAATCACCGAGTTCAAAGTGCACTCTTATCGATCGTATTTTCAACCAGAAAGAAGAGCAAAGTTAATGCTTTAAGGCTACCAATACCCAAACCCACCATTTAATTTAGAGCTATCATATTTGACCATTTAATCACGACATCTTTTCTCATCACCGCTACCCTAAAAATTGACTACTAATGCTCTCTAAAGATATTCAAAACGGCGTCAATGCTTGCTAAGTGTATACTCTTTAGCACCATCCCTAGCTTAGAAACAACCTTTACTATCGATAATTTTTGTATAACATTAAATATAATGCGTACCTTTTTCCATTTCTAAAAAACCCTCTAATCATATCTATAAATCGCCCTTCTACATAACTCGATAAAATGTGCTACATCCACAAAATATGTATAAGAACCATTTCGTGAGTTTCTACATGTGTTCGCCAAACCGGACCAATCAAGCAAATAAGGCAAAAGTAAAACATAAGCGCTTAGGTCCCTCAAATGACATTGGCGTCTTCGTGTAACATACAACTTATGAACCGATTGTGTAAATGGTGCAAGCTAGTTACAATGGCTAGTATAGTTAAACAATTATAAGATGACCTTGGTTGTGCGCTTAATGAGATTTACTTATGGTTTTGGCTCAAGAGTGCCAACATAATCCAATTTATCATACGACATACTTATATCGTTATACATTCTCTTAAACATAAATATTAATGACCAATATATGCGTACATTGTAGATACGATGTACTTAAACTACCATATGTGTTGAGTTTATGATATATAAAATACAATAAAACATAAATACATCAAAAGTACACAGCGGAAGACTAAAGATCATAACAAATAAATTAATTAACTGAAAGTATGCATAACGTACCTCTTGCGAATATCAAATCTCTTGAGCAAGACCAAGAAGTGGATTAAAGAGTTGTCCCTTACCTTTCTACAACTCAAATCAATATGGTGTAAGAATAGTGTCTTACTACCACGTTCTTGTACACACGAATTAACCAACTAATCAGCGATTGCTAGATCTAACACAAGTCCTCGCTTAAGAAAAACGAAACCACACCCCTTACTTGGGGTGTTCGGCCGATTGGGACAAGAGAGAGAAGAGAGATCTAGGGTTAATTCGATGCGCATGTGTGAAACCCTAGAACCTAACCTCTTTATATAGTAGATGGAATACTTTGGGAACAAGTTAGGATTAGGGCTTTGAAAGCCTCTATGGCGGCCACTATGCAAAGCCCAAAAGAAAACCCATAACTTTTCCAAGTTTTCCATTTCTAGTCCTTTCTTTTCATTTAACGGTCGTTAGTCATTTTTTCCGTTAAATACTTAACGATCGTTAACCGGACTTAATGTGCAATAATTAATCGTAAACATAAACATTAATTATTAACTTTAATTCTCATTCGCTAATGTGTGCAATTCGTGGTCACGAGTTCGAATCCGGACATTCACATGTTTGTAAATATATACATTTCCAACGCCCCCACTGGATATGTTTACAAAGCGTGAAATGACATTGGTTAGCGTCTAGCAACACGCCAATGCCCTCGGTACAACTCGTGTATGGTTTTCTCGGAGAAAAACCAAGTTTGATGATTCATCATCATATTCATCCTTTGTTTCTAATACCATGTTAATAAGAATATGGATCTTACTCATTTCTTAATTAACTATTCTACTTTCGCTTTATATGATTTATTAAGATTACCAATTCTTACGAATGTAAGACCTTGGGTATAGCCATACAAACATCTTAACAATCCTACGAGGGCCCAAGAGTATTATACTTCAAAATAAATTTGAAGGAAACAAATCCCATTTTGACTACAAGAGGATTCATAAATTTCGCAACACTTCGAAAACAACCCTTATAACTACCGATTCGTGTAGCGTTAGATTGCTTCACAAAATGCACTACATCCATGACATATCTCTTGTATCTCAAGTCGAGGATAAATATCCATGATATACTTAATGACAAAGATCCATAAAGTATCATCATGCGGGTGAGATAAGTCCTATATTCAATTCATTGAATATCATCCGAATTAGTCATGCTACGCATCAATATACTTTCAAGTATATTCTAACTAATACTCGATTTGTCTTAATTCAATATCATTCCCATGTTATTGATTGACAACGGACTATTTAGAATAACTTAAGTTATTCAAGGATTTAAACATGCAAATACAGACACAATATTATAAATGAAATTAAACGATACCGTGCTTTAATTCATTATAAATAATAATTGTTTAACATCCTTTATCCAAATACTAAATAGATCAATGCATGATAATTCTCGGTTAATGAATTTTGCCACAAGTCATGCAACTCATACTTGTTGACAAGGCATAATTTCAACTAACTTTAATCTACAAAATTTTGAGAATACTTATTTCAAAAATTCAATAATTGAATTTCTTGTATGTGTTTACATATCTTGATATTGTCATATCATTCCATAAGGTGCGTGATAACCCGAACCACCTTTATATGACAATCATCTTTCAAAACTTTTATAGTTTTAAAGTATTCTTCATTCTTTAATGTATAATGCAACTATGCTCTTAGTTGAGCATAACTAGTCAACATGGTCATCATCAAGGATACCATGACTAGAATTGAGTGTCATCACGATTATACCAGCATCATTGTGTACAACAATATGCTCTTTAAACATCCGTAAACTTCGAACAGTTATAGTGTAATGTTGGTGCCTACCAAACTCAAGTTTGTTGGCAATGACAATTATAAAATAATTGCCATATTTTCGTCCATAGAATCTAGGAGCATATCCAGATTGTGGAATGAGATTCTAAATCCAAACATATTCCTTTTAAAATATTTATTACACTAACAACTTTCAATGTTGTCAAATCATCTTGTAACCAAGCATGACACAACAATCTTATACACAACATGATGTACATGATGAATCTTCAAGTTAAACTTTAAGATCTCATTCATATTATATCTTGTCAAAGATATGTATTTATCATGTTTTATCAGACTCATTTATTTTACCGCATATGTTTATAAACATATATTCCAAGGTTGTATGTCTTATTTCCAAATCTTACAAACAAAGTTTCATTCCCAATTAAAACTTAATTTAGGTGAAATGTAGTTGCCATACAACATATAAGATTTAAGAAAATAATACTCCCACTAGCTTTCAGAATACTTATGAGCTATCTTATTTTAATTTATTAAATCAAACATTGATTTAATATTAAACATAATAATCATCTCATAGATGCATGCATATATCCATTCATGGATTCTTGCGGTTGTACATATTCAAAGATTATTTGAATTCACAAAACTACTTTGTATTACTTATCGTCTCGCAAAAGTAATTCCACAACAAAGAGTTTTGATATTCATTGTCAAAATTTCATATCAATGAAACTAAGTATGACAATTATAATCTTTATACTTTTATTTAATGTATCTAGAAAAGAATATTCAATCATAGTTAATTGCTTAAATATGATTAATATTATTATCACTAGACATGCATTAAATATGTGTACAATATTGTCCATATAATTTCTACATTAAGATTTAAACCGCTAGGGTTTCCATTCTTTGAAGAAAATCATCTTCATTTAGATAAACCAAGTATCTAAAATTGATTATATTTATGGACAAGATCTCAACATTCATAGTATGATTGATTTACCACAATTCAACATTTGGTAAATTCATCATTATGATTAATGTGCTTACTATGATCCCAGAACTCATAATCCTCGGCATATTAAATATACGAGATATCCTTACGGATCTATGAATGACAATTCCATCATTTTGAGGTCTATCATTTACATGTTTAGCCTCATCATGATATTGCTAGTGCATTTTAGAAGATTATGTATTTTGTAATTCAATCTTTCAAGATCTAAACAAAACTCACACTTGCCTTTAACAATTTAAAGATTACCTTTAAATAGTTTATCAAGTAGAGCAACAATACATTGTTCTCATTTGGGATATTACAAAAAAACATTGACAGTTCCTAACATTAGTTTGTTACAACTCACTCTATAAGTAGTTTAACAAATTCAGAACTTCATTTATAAGACTTAATGTGATTCATCACATTCCATAAACAAATGGTGTCTTATCAATCTTCTAGGTTGGAGTCTTATTGAGTATATTCAATCTATACTCAATTACTCATTCTTCTAACCTTGATAACATGTGGAAGAAACTATAGTTATCTTGAATCAAACATGCCAATAGATTTTGATTCTTTTAACTGAACATACCATAAAACTATGGTATTTCATTAGAATTAATATTGTAAGATAATCTAATAATATTTAAGATAACCATCTACTCTTTGGCTTACCTATTTACCAACAAAGTAAAACTTAATGGTACAATAGAATTACCAAGTCAATTGCATACATTATAACTCAAGTATTTTTGACCAAATCAAAAGACATATCGCTTATAATCCCACTATCGTTATAAGTCATTGATCAACTCATTGACTTCATGCATATGTCTTAAAACATAGCAAGTTAACGCCTTACTTTATATTGTAAGTCTTGTATTAAAAGACTTCATGTTTGTGACTTTACAAAATCATAAACATTTGTAATTAAAGTAATTATGAACACCACCTCGTGTTTCAATTAATATTTCAAGTTAATATTTACTACATATATTTAAGTCATTCAACGAATACTTAAATTCAAAGTAGTATTAGATTACTTCATTTAATTATGTCATTCCATGAAAAATTCAACGAAGAAAGCGCAAAATCATCCATGCTCGCTCTCACGACACGTGGATATTTTACCTTGGGCTATAATCTAGTTCACGTTCTCACGTAATATAAATTGTAACTACAAGTGTTTCTTAAATATTGAATGACATAAATTTTGAAAATAAAGTAGTCTTTGTTATCATCTTGACACATGTTCTTAATAAGGCAATCATACATATTTAAATGTATAATTCCTATTGGAACGTTACTCTCTTACCTTGCGGTCAAGAGAATCATATTTATATGTGTTGTACCTTGCACACAATAAATATTTCTCCCACTTGTGCATGGAACAACATCATGTAGCGATAAACAACACGATACACGTTTGTTTATTTGATTAATATGATTTGTGTCATAGATATAACAAGTAGATGTAGGACTATATTGATTAGTAAGAAAAGCATGACAATCCTTGAAAACCATAAGTGCCTACAATTGGAAAGTAATTATCTTTGAAGATAATCCGGGTTACTACACGTGAAATAAGGCTTGTAGCTCCTAATGAATTAGAAATCATTAAAACAACTTCTTATTCAAGAATGCAACACAAATGCTCCCACCGAATCGACAACATTGTAAGTGTTGCATAAACCGTGAAAACAACTTGCTTGCTATTTACTTTCCTACACCTTTAAAGAACCATACATAATCATTACTAAGGTACTAAAGGTGTGTTCTACTCTATGAATGATGGGTTATCCATCAATGTTATTAACTCGAAAAATTGGGTATGCCATTTCTTCCTCAACAGGCCTACCATCCCATATCGGTATGTAGTACCTTTAAAGGCTAAAGCAAAACAACTAGATAAAATATGCTAGTTTGCCTTTTACCAATTTTCGTGGTAATTAGTCTAGCTTCTAATTTAGTAACTCACATACATATTTTCCAGTTAACCAACATTCATGTTGTTACAAAAGGATTCATTCACCAAATGAAGGTAATGAAATCTTTATGGAAAATAAGATGTGCAATTCATTCTAAGAGTTACATTAGAATTTAGACAATTCAAATGTTCCTATTATACCTTTCTCATTCATGAAAAGGAATAGGATTGAGTCTCATGCTTCTCCCATGGAAAAGAGACTTCGTTTGTCTTATCAGTAAATTATTCTCGATCAAATATTTGTTTGAAAGCAGAGTGGGTCAATTTACTAATCCAAGACAAACCACGTTTACGGTTAAATGTTGCATTTATACATTCAAAAGAATTACAAAATTCAATTTTAGTATTTTCGATAATTAACCTTTTCAAGAAAATTAAATACCCATGGTTCATAAATATATAACCATTTAATTTTCATTGAAAACTAGGATCCAATTGTCATAATTTCATTACGCCGCTTGATCCGCTAGTAATGAACCTTATACAAAATGGTAGAGCTTTTGCTCAATTGCCAATTTCAATTGCAATTCCTAGATTTATGGGATTTACATATAGCCAATTTCAATTGCCATGTAAACATGTTTTATCCCATCTTATGCCTCGAGTTGCCGCTCACCGCTTAACTCAATTAAGTTGTCCAACTTAAGAAAGCGCAAAATCGTCCATGCCGTTCTCACGACACGTGGACATTTTACCCTTTGATTACGATCTAAGTCACGGTCTCACGCAAATAAAAAATAATCTTAGGTGTTTCCGTTTCGTTGGATGACATATAACTTAAATTAAAGGGTAATAATTTTGATGTTAAATCAAATATGTACAAAGATGTCATGCATTCATCTTGGTAGCATAGTTTTATTAAAACATTTATATCTTGTTTTAATGTATAAGCTTTTCATCATCAAACTTTAATTGAGGTATTGGATTCACCAATCAAGGAATTTAGTGTTAATAATCATCCATTATACCGCACTTTTGCATAAGTGTAAACACTTAGTGTTTGAGATAATTACCACCAAGTGGCGCATGAAATTAAAACTAATTCGCCTTAAGATGAGCTCGCACATTTAATGGCTTACTAAGTAGCTCCATTCGAACTTACAGAGGCGAGAGGACTGTACGCGCTAAAGCACAACCTTAGACATCCTTTCGGCGTCACATGCGCACTTCTTTAAACCCCTTTATTAGTTCATTCTCATGGGTGAGCCTTTCGGACACATTTGTACCAAAGTCATCAATCAATTAAACGATTATGATTACTATTCTTAAAATACATGTTTCACCATTGTTTAGGTCGGTTTATTTTTCTTGTAAAATACCCTTGTTACACATATCAAACAAGCAAGTATTTGAAAAAATAAACAAATAAACAATAAATGCATAACAAATAAAAGTCATGCATATTAAATAGCCACATGCAAACGTTTTTTGATAAATCCTATTAAATTAATAATGATTTGAGGTCTTCCCAATTTTAGATCTATCATAATTTAGTGTATATCACAAAACAAGAAAGACATACAATAAAAGCGGATCCATGATAAAACATGCGATAATTATCATGGACATAAAATTACACTTAACAATTAATGCAATTAAAAAAGAGTTACGATATACACATAAAGTTGCATGCATCTTGGGTTTCTAATCAAATTAAAACAATAGTTTACAAAACCCTAATTAGGGCAAAAACGCCCCCTAAAAATTAGGGTTTAGGTTTTGCAAACCCTAGATCTACGTACAAATAATAACACAACATGTTTATTTTATTTATGTGTTTCAAGATTAATTACTTGTTATACAAGGCTCGATACCATCATTGAGTTTATGATATATAAAATACAATAAAACATAAAGACATCAAAAGTACATGCAAGACTAAAGATCATAACAAATAAATTAATTACCGAAAGTATGCATAACGCACTTTCATGAATATCAAATCTCTCGAGCAAGACCAAGAAGTGGATTTAGAGTTGTCCTTACCTTTCTACAACTCAAATCAATATGGTGTAAGAATAGTGTCTTACTACCACGCTCAGTACACACGATTAACCAACGAATCAAGCGATTGCTAGATCTAACACAAGTCCTCGTTTAAGAAAAACGAAACCAAACTCCCTTACTTGGGGTGTTCGGCCGATTGGGACAAGAGAGAGAGAAGAGAGATCTGGGTTAATTCAATGCATGTGTGTATGAAACCCTGTAACCTAACCTCTTTATATAGTAGATGGAATACTTTGGGAACAAGTTAGGGATTAGGGCTTTGAAAGCCTCTATCGCCGCCACTATGCAAAGCCCAAAAGAAAACCCATAACTTTTCCAAGTTTTCCATTTCTAGTCCTTTTCTTTTCATTTAACTGTCGTTAGTCATTTTTAGTTAAATACTTAACGATCGTTAACCGGACTTAATGTGCAATAATTAATCGTAAACATAAACATTAATTATTAACTTTAATTCTCATTCGCTAACGTGTGCAATCCCGTGGTCACGAGTTCGAATCCGGACATTCACATGTTTGTAAATATATACATTTCCAACAATATGGATATGTTGTTTAGATATTTATCGGAGCCTCCAACCATTATTCTTACGTCACCACTGCACTCCTTTAAAACGATTTGGTTGTGTATATATTATAGATGCATACAAGACTACAAGTATCAATGTTTGTACATGTGCTGTGCCAAACAAGACCAATCGAGTCAATAAGGCAATAGTCTGGCTTGTGAACGCTTAGGTGAGTTAGGTCCTCAAATGACTGGTTGTGGGTCGTAGATGTATACAAGTATCTACGTTTGCATGCATGCAATGAGGCTGTAAACAAAGATTGTCCCTTGTTAGGCAGCTATGGAGTAATACTATATCGACTGTACTCACCAAAGTCCATTGATAGTTAAAACTTAAAAGATAGAACGTACTCACCAAAGACATTTGCTACCAATTAAGTCCCTCTAGGTTACAATGTCTTCTAGAAGTTCAAGAGGATCGTGGCAACACGTGACTAACAAATGTAGCAACCCAACGGGTCATGGGTCATCCACTAGTTTTTGTTTTTTTAACTAAGGTCATCCACTAGTCTGAGTAATACTAATCACAAACAACTCATGCACGACCATTGACCAAATATAATACCAATCAAGAAAAGAAAGTCTTAATCCATGATGTCGCGAATGATGTCATGTTACAAATTAAAATCATACCCACATTTAATCAACTTGTAGTCCCATGAACAACCCATAGATTTTAATTTTCATATCCACTTACATAACTTCAATTTCTTGACTTTTTGCCTTTTATTCTTTCATCTTTTTTGTACTTTTGCTTCTCTTGGTCGTGGTTCGATCGTAACATGCACATTTGAATTATTTAAACAATTGAATGTTCACGTAAAAAACAAGTCTTCATTATAAGGTGGTTGATTATTATGAAGACCTATTTTATAGTCGTTGTTTCTGACAGTGGGACTAACTAATTCACGGGGTTTGAACCCATCATCAACGAGATTCAAACCGGGTAAAACCTCTTCTTTTCACTATGTGGATTTTAAACACTAACTAAATAGAGTATAGGATTATCCAAAACTAAAACTTTAAAGCTTCGTAGTCTCAACACGTTAGGGAAATTAACTCACAATATGATGACATACACAACGTTTTATCCTTTGAAACATACCATGAATATCACTCTCAGTGCAAACGATATACTCTCCCCGTTTTAAAATAATTGTCCTAATTTGATTTTTTAAAGTCTTACTTTCTCAACTTTGATCTTTAATATTTTTATTTGTGTTATATAATATTTGATAAATTATTAATAAAAAACATTTAAAAACCAATCAATTCATATATTTCGTATCAATTATTATATAACACAAATAAAATATTTAAGATCAAAGTTAAAAAAAAAAAAAAAAAAATCAAAAAGGAAAATTATTTTGAGACGGAGCGAGTATTAATTTAAACCGTCATTCCTAACCTTAGCTTAACATGTAGGTTAATCCAACACTTTCTTATAGGGCAAATCGTATAAAAATGTACTCAACTTATACTCAATTTCGCCCAAGGTACTCTACTTTTTTTTCTCAATTTAGTATACCCAACCTTTTTTTTTTTTTGCAATTGAAGACGATTAACAGTTCTTGGGTAACGAGATGTCACCTTCTTCTCCAACATGATTTTCCGGCAAACTGGTTTTCCGGCGATCCACCACCACCACCTTCATCGATCATCACCACCACCACCTATGTTTTTAGATATTTGACTGGAGAAGTACAAATAGATTGAGTTCCCACAAGTTTTACAGATTCTCCTCATCTTTTAATATATCAATATGTTTTTATAGCCTCATCTGATCCCACCAAAGGACATTTCAACGAAAGCCTATATTATTAGCTTCAAGATAAATGTTTATATTTATCTTCAAGATAAATGTTTATATTATTAGCTTCAAGATAAATGTTTATATTTGGTAAAAGAAAAAGTGAACCTGGAATATATATACTTGATACATAAATGAAATGCATGTATTAATTGTTTGCCTATGGCCAACTATGGAAAACATTTAGTTAGAATATTAGGATTCTATATTTTGTAGGCAAAAATTTATTGAGTGTATTTCTCTATTACGACTAATGAACGTTAGTCACCAATTTCGACACCATGATAGGTCTATGTAATTATTGATGAAAAAGTTATGAGTTTGTATGACTTTAAGGATTAGAGGGTGTTTGAGATTGCTTATTTAAGTGTTTGTTTGTTGATTTCTGTAAGGAGATAAGCATTTAAAAGTGCTTGGATAAAATGCTCATTTATGATGTAAATGATGCGGAATCAATTACACCCAAGTATTTCTAGTATCATGTAGTAGTGTAGATGGGTTATGGTGGTGGTGGTGATCGATGACGGTGGTGATGGTGGATCGTCGGAAAACCAGTTTGCCATAAAATTATGATGGAGAAGAAGGTGACCTGCTCGTTATCTAGTAACATGTTAATCGTCTTCAATTGCAACAAAAAAAAAGTTGAGTATGCTAAATTGAGAAAAAAAAGAGTATAGTACCTTAAATTGAAATTGAGTATAAATTGAGTACACTTTAATGCGATTTGCCATTTCTTATATTATGGAATCATTTTCATTCACATCTAAATGTTTATTTATTTTTCTTCCCGTAATATTACTCTTTTCGAGTCTTAGACGTCTACTTTTATACATAATATGGCATGAAAACTTTTCTTCTAAGAATAATGCTTAGACTATGTCTTATTAGCAAATTATCCTTAACACCAAACAACATCACCAAGTTCGATCAAAAGTCTTACAAAGATGTCCTCCTAAGATATTCCCATACAAGCAAAAGCATTCATAGTACTTAAAGAAACTTGAGGATTGAGGAATCTCTCATTCTAACTCTTGACGAAAGTCTACCCGAATCCAAAACATAATCTTTAGAAGATGATGATGTCATAAAGGAACATGTCATTTAAAATCATGTTAGAACTCTCTAACCCAATGACAACTTGGAAGAAGTTATTTCTATAATAATAGTTTGTCAATCAATGAACAAATTCCGTTCTTGTTTGTTAAAGTTGGTGTGATTGGTTCAACAATTATACCTTAGGATGTCGGTCGAGTTGTGACCATTAAGCGTTTTTTAATAATAAATTAATAATAATTCATTATTTGTCACTTATCTCATTTCATTGTTCTCTTTTGTTTGATTTTTTAGGTTTAGGATATAAAAAATGATTGCATGTGGCCAGATTCTAACATATCATGAAATAGTCATTCTCTAAAGCATTCATTCTCCTTAAGAGATTAACTTGATATATGAACCTTAACGACTCTCCAATATACTTTTATATTATAGTTCTTCTCATCGCTTATGCTCCTGGAAAGTTTAAGACTAACATAGCTTAATTCCCGAATGTTGTGTATCTCCTCCATATATTTGTGCTCCCATTCAGGTTAAACCTTTGTAAGAATTGGATCAATGGATTCGATATCAACGAAGGGCAATAAACAAGTGAAAGCAATAATCATAGGGGAGTAATGAGCTATGGGAGTAGAAGTTTAAACGGATAGTGTAGTCGCAAACTCGCCTTTTTGGGGAGAATAAAGTTTAAACGAGCAGTGTAGTAGGAAGCTCAGTGCCCACCTTTTTGTTTCGACAAAAGGGGAAGAAGGAAGTGTAAATGAGTAACATTTACATTTTACTATGTGTTACGGTTTACTTATTTTGCCATCATATAAAAGAAAGACATTGTTAGTGAAAATATGTAGATATTTAAACTAAACGGTCTCTTATGTTCTAAAAATGACAAACATGTAACTTATAATATATAACGTAAAAATGTAAAAGTTACTCGTAACCATAAATCGTTAAAGCATCCATCAACACCTGACGTATCGAGTCTTTCAATGCTTCAACACATGTTCGAATATGTTTGTTATGTTGCATTATAATCAAACCATTGAGAATGTTTAAAATATATTTTAAAGTCATTGAGTATTTACAATTTCAATAATTCTTTTTTGAATTTCATTTACATTTCATACAAGATATGAATACAATTTTACAAACTAGCCTAATGATCAAAGTTGTATTTATCGCATCAAATTACTTTCTTCATATTAAAAAATCTCTTGCATTATTTTATAAATTGCATACTAACACTTGCATTTTTTAATAACTTAATTAATGATTTATAAAGGTGAATTTTCAATTTGCAATAATCTTCTACTTGAGGAAGTGATTCAAATTTGAGTTAACTAGTCTACATAAACCTCCTATAGGAATCATATTTTTTTGGTATGAGACAAAATCACTTTGTTCTTTGATTAAGCAAACTTGCATAAACACTTGAATCATTTTATAAAACATTACATTATATATTTTCATTTAAACACAAAGTTTTATTAAAATCACTTTTGAACATCTAACTAGAATCTTCACCATTAGGAAGTAATTCAAATCAAATCTTTCATTGAAAGATGGATTGGCCATTTATGCAATAATCAAAGACATAAAAAATAATAATAATAATAACAAAACTCAAACATTCCTTAATATTCAAGGTTTCCAACTATCTAACTTGTACTTTTAATTGTCGACCCAACTTATAAAGTATATTCATCCTATAGAAACCACACATGTCTAAAGTTAGAAGCGTAAATGGTAAATTTGTATCCTAATTGTTGCTGCCACGCGTAATTTTACTACATGAAATTTGATATTACTTTTTGGTTGACGTGAAGTAAACGAGTCATAAAGAAAAAAGCTACTAATGACTTTGGAAAAAAAACTGAAAAGGTAGCAACTCAAATGAAAACAACGTGTTGGAAAATAAAATAAAAAAAAAGTGGCACCGGCATTGGTCTTTCCATCACTAAGCCGAAATATCAACAGTGGTACGTGTTGTTTTTTAGTGCATCTTTCAATCCCATTGGACCAAATAACTTAACACTAACATCACTCGGTATATAGGATATCAATATCGTGTTATTCGTCCCGATCATGAACGATCAACATGTTATTATCGCCATGACCCGGTGATTTTAAGAATTTAGGAGGCAAAAAATATTTTTTGATAAAATTTGTGATGAACTTTAATAAAACATCATAAAAAAATTTTTACACTAAAAACTGATATTTTTTTAGATTAAGATTGAAATATAAGGTTTTTACACTGTTTGATCTTAATGTGGCGGGCAATTTAATTTTGTAATTGGGTGCACTTTAATAAAATGGTCATAAAAAAATTTATTTTACACTAAAAATTAATACTTTTTGGCCAACCATGGAAGGCACCGCCCCCTAACCTCCATGTAGTTCCGCCCCTGGTTATTACTATATTGTGTTATGTGTCATTAGGCTTTTAGCCAATGCAATGGCTCATGCCATTTGTTATCTTTTTATTTTTTAACTTTTTTTGAATGAGTGAATATATTTGATGGCGTGTATTTTATAAGTGCGAATAACATGTTATTAATGTCTTATGAATGAGGGGTGTTTTATTTATTGATGTGTTATCATGAGAGGATCTTTGTGATCTTGAAGTCAGATACCGATAACATGTTATGATACCTTACACTCTAACATACATCTTTTTTTTTTTTTTTTTTTTTTTCTAAATGGCATATTATAAAAACATAAAACAATACACTTAACTACAATTTTCTTTTTTTTAAATGGCATATTATTAAAACACAAAACAATACACTAACCTACAATTATGGTAAAAATTTTTGTTTAGTATATAAACATGAAAAAGTTCAATACATGCATCATTATAAACTTTCACAAAAGTTTTATATACTTTCATTTAAACACAAAGTTTTAAAAAAATTTGTTTAGTATATAAGCTAAAACCAAAGATACATACTCTATATTTTATCAACAATGTTTCCAAATCCGGAAATATCGTACAGATTTTTTGTATATTTTGATTCTAATTTTTAATGTGTGCAGTAGAATAGTTTATTTCAGTTGAACATGTTTATTTGCATTCCAAAGTTCAAATATAAGCAAACATTATTTATTTCAGTTGAACATGTTTATTACGGAGTAGTTTAGAGTTCTATTTAATAGTATATAACTAATAATAAAGGACACCTGTTGAAGAGTACTAGTAAATGCTTTAATAACATGTGCATCTTTAAATTGTAATTTAACATGCGTATTGTCATACGATACTCATTTAACAATAAAATTTATCAGAGTGCGAGTTATCTTGGTTGAAGCAAGAGTCGAGGAAGGTTCTCCATTGTGGGCATGTGGGTTGTCATCGGTTGAGGAGAGAAGAACATGCAACCCGGTTGAGAGACAACCAGTCTCACAAGCCAAATCTTTCCTACTTTTTCAAAACTTTACCACTTTTACAACATTATAAATACCAACCTCAAACATATTTTTAAACACACAATTTCAAACAACTTCTCATAAACACTTTCAAACACATTTTGATAATTATGTCTTACGAGTTATTTTTAATTGACGATGAAGAGTTTTGTGATTTTCATTTTTAATAAGATTATAACGCCTACGCTTTATTAGTTTAAGTTTTAATTATTGTTGTAATGTTAAGATTTTTATTAATGAAGTTTAATTTTGTTTAAAAAAAAAAAAAAAAAAAATCATGCCACCACCTGCCAAGAAGTATGTCGTCGTCTGTCGTCGGAGAGAGAAATGATGTGGCGACGAACCAGGCCGCCTCTGTGGATATTTAGAATCTTGTTTTTATATCTTTTCGCGTAAGCTACTAAGCTCCACGTATTATTCACGTGTCAAATTTTATTTCTTAAAATTTAACAAAACATCGTCATTTATAATTTTCTAAATTAGTCTAACTTAAAATATTGTTATGGAAATATTTGGCTAGAAAAATTTTTAAAAAGAAAACTTTAATAAGTTGTTGTGCAGCTGTCTTTCTGTGCATATATAACTATTTTTTTTTTTTTTTTTTTTTGAACTATCATATATAACTAATTTGATTTACGAAAGACCAAGATTTTATTGCCATAACTTTTTGCCTTCTACTCTTTCAAATATGTGTCCAAAACCCTTCTATGAAAGTCGAATGAATTGATAATCGCGCATAGCATTACTACTTTCTTTGAAATAGTATATACTATCAATTAAGTAGAAAGTTTTGCCGTGATTATCAAATAATGAGTTTGATAATAAATTTTTATTCAAAAATATTAAAATTCAGATACATTTGAGTAGAAATATTATACGAGTATTATCTCAATATTTCTATTCAAACATATCTCATGTTTTGGCGCGATCTTCCAATCTATATTTTTATTCAAAATGACCAAAATCAGTAATTTGAAAAACTATCGATACCAAAATGGATTGAAAGTGTGTAATCGATAAGAGCAAAATGTGTAACATTATATAGCATTAGGCCATTAGCCCCTACTAAGATTTTTAAAATGAACAGTTAAAATATCGGGCCAAAGTTAATAGTTTGAGCCCAAGCCCGGTTAGCTGGGCCTGGATAATACTGAGTCTAGTAGCTAGCAACTAGCAAATGAATCGGTTATTTCAGAAGAAATATATATAATCCCACTTTTCTCATTCAATAAGTTCCAAATTTGTTACAGTTACTTAGTTTGATTGTGTGTTTTTATACTGTGTATAATTTCACAGACGTCGGAACTAGTTACACTTCGAGAATAGCTTTGATCTCAACCGTTCATTTTCATCGACTTGTCGTCATAAGGTAATTAGTCCATGCAGCCATGCATGCATCTTTCATATTAATATGAAATAGAACATTTGATTTACTATTATTTGTGTTCGTGTAAGATCATTGATAGATATCATAATGTAAATGGATAGTGTTCTATTATGTAACTGTATATGTATATTATGATTTCGTTCGTTTAATATGTTCTTATAAATTATGATCGATCATGTTGAGTTCTAACGCCCGTAAATTATGATCGATCATGTTCGTGGTACTCTTGAGTCTCGATCATGTGTAATGCACGTAAATTTTATTTTATTTTTAAGAAAAAAAAAACTGACCCTATACACCGTATAAGGTAGAGCCTTATACGCCATATAGCCTCATACGCCGTATAAGGTTCTACCCTATACGCCGTATAAACCTACGGATGAACCAAAGTTCATTTTCCGGAAAAGTGTACTTTATATATACCGACTATCACGTTCATACAAAAGATTCATAAATACGCGAAAGCACTAAATAGAAGAAGTGCAAGTGTGTTAACCCAAACACCCTATTTGACCCAAAGCAACATAACTTCATTCATAAACGTACAAACTTGACCCATAAACTCAACTAAAACTGTTTAAGATTGGAAAGAAACTGCGACTACAACATTTCAGGCCATTTACAAGCTGTTATCAAAGGGATGTGAATGAGAATGCTCGCCACCTATGCTTACGAGCATTTGCAGTTCCCTCAAAATCACCCTTCTTAATCTACGAGCCTCAAGCCATCTAATTACCTACAAAAAGGTAAACATTGAAACGGTAAGTCTCATTGACTTGGTGGTAAACAGTATTTTATCATAAATCATAAACATTTCACAAGCACTATATGGTCCATCTTTGATAAATCCTATTACATAGTGTAACCGGTCATATCCGGTCAGTGGCGGATCTAGCCGGAAATTCAAGGTGGTTCTTTTATTTGGTCAAGTTAAAAATAGTAATTGGTCAGCCAACCAACTGGTCAAATTTTCGAGTCGGATCAGGTCTAATTTAACAAGATGAGATAATAAAACATTAAACTAGATGCTTCTTTTCTGGTTAAGAACTACAACATTGTAACTAAACCAAATACCGAAATTCAAACTTTTAATCAATAATCACATGATGCAAAACATCTTAACCTAAAAACCAAAGTCCTAAACAACAAACCCTAAATTCTAAATAATCTACTAACAATTATACTAATACAGTGGTACATTATATAACATTCTGTACCCTTTAATTATTCATAAAAATTAGAGTGAATAAATTAACTAAAAGATAAATAGCTTACATATGGACTGTTGGATGAAGTGATTCGACTATCCAAGTTCGTTTCCTTAATTCTCTCCAGGACTAGAACTGCCGATTAATGGATTTTTTATGTTCTCTTTTAAAGTTAATTATTAATTATTAAATTAACTAATTTTTTTTGGGGCTATTTGAGATTTGGGCTAAGAATAGTTTATACTAAAAGTGAAGTATTTTTCAAAAAAAAATTATAAGGTAGTTCTCAAATAATTTCTAAGGTGGTTGAAAAAATTTCTATATCGCTTTTAAAAGTTTTCGTCGTCCAAGGTGGTTCCCGGGAACCGCTTAATTAACATGGATCCGCCTCTGAATCCGGTGCTCATTACACATTCATACCCCGGTTATTACCCAGTCCTAACGTCATGTGCATACCCGCAAATCACATGTTCCTCGTATTTTATGCATACTTGGACATTTTCCGGTACTCTTGCATGGCTTTTACCCTCTTGCACAGATGTAATCTTGGTTTCCAACTCTATTACATGACAACAAAACTAATTCATGCCTATTATTCTACTTGCCCATACAAGACTATATGAGTGCATAAAGAACAATTTCCACACATGACTGATGGTGCATAAAGCACGCTTTCATGGTGTATAAAGCACGGGTTCCACACAGGACTGATAGCACATAAAGGACAATTACTAAACTATGTGATCATACATGCCATTGTCCTGTTCACAAAACATATTCGTACATGGCCATCATTGTGTTTGTAAACATGTTCATTTGATAGCGGAATTTTGTAAAACCATAAAAGTTTTACAATCATCTATGCAGTGTACCTAATCGTTGTAGTATAGTATAGGTAGGACACGGGGATTGATCGTTCTCTAGAGGAATAGTGTTGTGAAGGCCGAAGTGTATGTCGAGATAGGTCTAAAGGTGAGAGATAAATCTTTTTGTATTTTTATAATTTTTTAGAAAGCAAATTAAAATCTTGGGGTTTGAATAGTGGGCGTTTTAACTACTAACTAGTTGAAACAAAACTAAATAAACTAAAATTAAACTACACGCAAGAAAAGTAAATTTGTGGTAACTCTTATGATAGTAAAATGTGTTTACTTAGATTTCTTTACTCCATAGTTATCTCTTATTAATTAGTCGAATTATCATATCCTTGTTTTAATTGGAGCATTTTATTCCTTAATATTAGTCGTAGGGAGGTGTCAAATGCCCTAACTCTATGAACGTATAAGTCTCCCCTAAGAAGCTTAAAGTCTATTGGCTTGTTTGTTAAATTCTTTTATCAAGTCATTTTAATTAAAAGATGATTTAGTGCAGACAACCTCAGTTTTATTATTTAATATTTTTAGTCATCTTTCTCTGTTAAGTCATAAACAAACAGTTTTCATATGAGTTAATTAATTCAGTTTTTTTTCATATTAAGTCAATTAAGTCGAAATCAAACACCCTCTAAGTCTCCTAAGATTTACAAGCCGCAATTCACGCAATAAATTCAACGAGAAAAACCACTAGTGCACTCTAGGGTTGTGTTTAATAAGATGGACAAGCTAGTTACATATAAAAATTAAGCCAGTTTTCTTAGCCTAACGCGAGACAACCAATTAAACAAGAGACAACAATCAATAATTAATAACTAGGTTTCATTAGATCTAAGCAAACACCAATAAATCTAGCATAGCATGTTAAAGTAAAGAAACGATCAACATATAATCAAACAACACATAAACATATTGAATGATAACGAGGGATTACTTAACTTCAATGAAACATGATCCAAAGTGGCTGAAAAAGCCTCACAAAAGCTGTAAAATTCGTCTAGGGTTTGCCTCTCCAAAGTGTTACACGAATAATGGAAAACATGCGAAAATATATATAGTATTACAATTGTGATGACGTCACTTTTTGATTGTGACGTCGTCAGCTCGCCGCCATTAGGGTTTCGTCTTTTGCAAGTCGTTGTTGTGACGTCGTCGCTTTGAGTCTCTGACGCAGTCATGATGTGTCTTGAGTCTTGACGCGTCACTTATTAAAATATTTGAATCACGTATAAGTTTTACTCTAAATTATGGTCCAGAATACAAGTGACGCCGTCGGTGTTAAGATCTTCAAAAGTTCGAGTCATCGCTTGTAAAATTTTCATCAAATCATTACGTCCAATGCAAGTGACGGCGTGTAAAATGTGACGCCTCGAGCCCTGCTCGAACAGTTTGCGACTTTGTTGTTTTCTTCACTTTCTTGTCCATTTTAGCCCAAAACATGCCGATTTTCATCTTTATGCTCCAAGTACCTAAAATGTGAAAATGAACTATTTAGGGTAATAATTGATCACAAATGTACGAGTTTAGAGCTTAAATGACCCCCTAAAAACACACATTTTAAATCCTTATCAAATATCTTTACACTTGGGATTTGCATGTCCTCAAGCAAATGTTTTTTTATCCAATCAATTTACAAGTTAGGGGGCATTTAGCATTCGTTTAAAAGCAATTACAACATACATTCGTTCCATAAAAGTCATAACAAGCACGAAAATCATATACTAGAACCTCAAAATAAAGTGTTTGGATTCTCACAGCTCTCAGGTGTATAAGTTGTATAACATGTATGTAAATGGGAAAATAAAACACTCTATACCTGTCATAGCACATAGATCACCATATGCTTGATAATAGATCAAAGCTTCACCGCTTTGGCGTAAGCACCTAGGATAGACTATCAATGATGGCTTTTAAAGGGTTTTAACGTTAGGTGTAAGGGTATGGAAAACACGATTTGTTAGATACATGAAATTTTACTGGTGGCAAGTCAATCATCTAAGTTAATCACATGTAAAACGTGATGTTGCTAAGCCAAAAATCGACTCACTAACACAAACTCTTTTAAATACTATCTTGACTTAAACAAAAACAAAAGATAAAGGATAAAGGCGAGATGGTAGTCCGTATGTTTTCTTTCTTTTTTATTTTATTTTCTTTTTTCATTTTTCTATTTTTTTTTCCCAAACACGTTTTCCCCACCATCCGCAAAATAATACATCATAACTAAGGGATTTATAGTTGCATCCCTACACTTGAACTTTTAAATATATAAAAACTAACTAATGACCCGAGTTATAAGGATCAAAACACGTGGAGTGCTTAAACATTTTCGTAGATATGAGGATTATAATTGACTTCTTCCTTATTACTCCATAATAAATATTACTACACCCATAAGTCCCAATCATCTCAAAATTGTATACACAAGATATGACTCGATTTAGCAACCATGTAATCAACTAGACAAATAACTAAGGGTTTAACAAATAACAATAATGCACTAAAATGAGTACATACAAGGAAGGCTAAGGCGATTTGGGTGTACATTCGAGGTGGATTGTAAACAATGGTCTTCATTAATATTCCAAAATCCATCAAAATATTACGAGAACCGCGAAAGGTTAGGCTCGGAGGAGGGTTAACTAGGGTATCTTGTACTAAAAATGAGTACATAGCAGGGTTCTGGGTAATTACTTGACCAATGTAGCCAATGTAATTATAATAAACAGTGTTTAAAACAAGGGTTATCCTAATGCCTCTTATCATTTAGTTAATCCTAACTACGAGAATGTAGTCCCACTAACGATCTCGGAATGCATCACAAAACAAGTTCTAGAATCTATATACTACTGGTACACTCATAAGTATTAAAAGTGAATGCTTTTATCCTATATATCTAAAGGCAAACCTCACATTTTTGGGTGGAATTTAAGTGGAAGGGTTTTTGTGTTAGCTATATAATTCATATCCATGAGACGCTTTATTAAGCCTAATGTTTTACTTGTAAATGTCATAAAAAAATTAAAATTTTGTGCTAAAATTACCCTAACAAGTATTTCTTTCGGCTTATTACACAATTACTAAAAAACACGAAAAATATCAAGTGATTAGTTTCTAAGGTGTCCCTTTTTCCCTCATTACACTTAAATTGAACATTGTCCCCAATGTTCTTAAAAAGTACCAAAGATATGATAACGGGAAAATATAAAAGAGAAAGGAGAAACTAATACTCCCCTGATTTGCTCGGCATGGACGACGAAATACGCTTAAATCCTCCTCCAAGAAGATTAAATCAATGATACGCTTTCTTCCAATATGCATTGGAATCTTCTTGTCCAATATAACTCAGATATTTCTAAGAAAACGAACACTAACCCTTGCATAAAATCGGTAAACACTATATATAATGAAAATTATCCTAAAAGCTTAATAAGATAAGTTTTGTTTTTGAAAAATTTCGGAAAAATCTATATTTTAAAACACAGTAATTTTCTCGCAAAATATTTATTGTGACTCGATACAAGCATTTGAGTCAAAAAAACATACAAACATGATAAAATATATGTTCATCATCTATTGTAAATTTTCATGTTTGATTTTCGTTCTATTAAACAAATGTGAACTTCCCTACACTTATCTTTTTGTAAATACCTTTATATGTGACTAAGACGAAGTTACAAACAAAATAAAGCATTTTCACAAATTTATTCGAAACATGAAAATTAAACAATAAGAATGAAACATATATATGACACAAACAAATATAAATTAAAAACAAATTAGCAAACAATTAAAACAATAGTTGCCTCCCAAGAAGCGCTTTATTTATTTAGTCTTGTAACTAGACTCAAAGTCATGGCCTATCTTGTGTTATCATTTTCAAAATAGTTTCTTCTTCATTAGCCAAGTCATTATTACCTACTTGATAATGTTTTAATCATTGTCCATTTATCGTGAATTCTCTATTTTCGTTGTCAAGCAAAATTACGGCTCCATTACTTAATGACCTTTTTACAGTAAAAGGCCCATACCATCTAGATTTAAGTTTCTCTGGGAATAATCTCAATCTTGAATTATATAAGAGTACTTTATCCCATTCTATAAATTCTTTAGGACTTTTAATCCGTTTATCAAGCCATTTCTTAGCTCTTTCCTTATACGGTATAGATGATTCATAAGCCTCCAATATTAATTCATCAAGCTCTTGAAGCTGTAAAAACCTATAACTTCCTGCTTCCTAGTAGTACATATTGCAAGCCTTTAATGCCCAATATGCTTTATGTTCAAGTTCTTCAGGGAGATGGCATGCCTTACCATAAACCAAACGAAAAGGAGTTGTCCCTATGGGCATCTTATAAGCCATCTTAAATGCCCATAAAGCCTTATCTAACTTAAATGACCAATCCTTCCTATTTGGGTTAACCGTTCTAATATCCGTTTTAATGCCCTATTGGTATTTTCAACATGTCCATTTGTCTGAGGATGATATGCAGTTGAGAACTTATGGGGTAGTCCATATTTTTTGATTACCTTTTCCATTTAGGCATTACAAAAATGAGTTCCCCTATCACTAATGAGGGCTTTGGGAATCCCAAATTGTGCTAACGATTTCTTAATAAAATGAATGACTACTCTAGCATCGGTTTTCCTAAGCGCTTGTGCCTCCACCCATTTGGAAACATAATCAATGGCTACGAGTATGTATTCTTTTCCTTCAGATGATGGAAAAAGACCAATGAAATCAATCCCCCATACATCAAAGATTTCACATACTTGGATATAATTCGGGGTGATTCATCCTTCTGAGATATTCCTAGCCCTTTGACATGCATCACAAGTTTGATTTAATCTCTTAACATCATGAAGTATGGTAGGCTAATAGAATCCGTATCAAAAACTTTTCGTGCGGTGACATTTTGATGATATCAAATAACAATAGTTTATTAGCATCATTTATCCCACGATATTGCTTGTTTTGTATTATTTTATATGAGAAATGATACTTAATCACTTAATTTTGTAAATCTCGGTTGTAAACAAGCATTTGGTGAAAGTTAGCTATTTTGGACGAATTGAAGCAAAATGGATCAAGTTGGTAAAGTCCGTTGAACTCAGAGAGATATGCCGTATCATTCTAGGCGGAATCGCGTACATCAAGACTTAGACGAAGGTGAAGAGCATTACTGATCAGGAAGAATACGCCGCATGGGATTCTTCCATGCGCCGTATATGAAACCTTGGTCAACACAAAGATCGACTTATCTGCTCAAGATACGCCGCATAAATACTTTGACATCTACCGTATCAACTCGAAGACTTCACCAAAAATTCCAAGATTACAAGACACATACGCCGCATCAAGATCAAGATCCGCCAGATACTTAAATAGTTTATCATGGACCCCACACGAAGTTACCTAGATACGACATATCAAGTACTCTAGATACGTCAGATCGTTTCGTTCGAATGTATAAATACAGGATCGATCGCCATTCGACACACATATAATACCACAGAGAGGCAACGACCAGACCATACAAGAAACAACCAAAAGAAGAATTCAGAGACATAAGTAGGTCCTTTTAGTGCTTTAATTCATAAGTAGATTTTGGTTTATTTGTATTAGTACTCTTTAATCCATCAGGATTGCATGCCTTGTCTCCAACGTTTGACTCGCATTTAATTTGCTTTCCCATTGATTATAAGTTTATTTGATGTTTATTTGGATGTTCATGCGTTTGTTTTGATTACTTAAATAGTTTATCGTGCCATGTCGATCTTAGGCTCGCACAATTACTTTATTAATATCATTGCATAATTAATGTAAGCCCTAATGAGATAAATAATACATAAACTTAGTAATCATTAAGGTGGTCTTAATGCAGGTTTAATTTAATCGTGACATGATTAGTTTGTTGAAAGACTTAAAGAAAGAATCCAGAGATCTAGATGCGTCTAGGCTTAGGAATGATATACGTAGACACGTGAGCAACCAACGAGAAAGACCATAATTAGTACTCATCATATATAACTAAGCAACTAAGCGAATAAAATCTACTTTACTATCGGCCAGGCCTCTTATCTGCTATATGTATTCTTATATGTGTACATGTGTGTCAATCGCCTTATTTACAGTTTTACTTCCAGTCCCACTGGCTGAAGACCCCTTTGCTTAAGATTAGGACTAACTTAGGATTAAAATACTGATAGGTATCTAAGTGTTAACGTTTCACTCTTTGTGATCGACACTTTACTTACCAACTAGGCTAAACTGATCGGGTATATTGCTCGTAAGTGTTTGTTATAGATTAAGTCGGCTAAATATAAATTTAAAATTTAAATTCACAAATAGACGTATACTAAACGACACATCACATTTATTCCATGATGCCCTCACGAGGGTCCAGTGAAATTCCTCATGATTCTATTCGCTTCTTCATGGGCGTCAAAACATCTAATAATTTGGTCGGGACATCTCGGAATAGGAAAGGCTTATCCCAAAATAATACTTTAGTTTAGTGAAGAATCTCTTTTTCCTTGTCGGTCATGTAGCTCGGGAGAACCCTACTGATAGATAAATAGTGTAGTCGTATCATGGCTCAACATTCTTTATTGAAATCATTGCTCTTCAGAAATGAATCCGAATCTCGTTGTTGTTGAATTCACCAAGATTTGGGTTTTCTAAGCTGGGAGATGATCTTCCACTAGATTTTCACCCTTTCTTGTATTGTATTTCGATGTCAAATTTTGCGTGACAATATCCATCAAATGAGTAGAGGTTTGGCATCTTTCTTGAAAATAGATACCTCAAAGCTAAACTATCGGTGAATCGATGGTTTTGATGGAACTAGATGTTGTCGAAACTTATCAAAGGCAAAACTACTCCTAAGAGTTCTTTCTCGAGTGGTATAGTTTTCCTACGATCGTTCATGGTTTTCTAGCATAATAAATGGGCTAGAAATGTTTGTTCCTCCGTTGAAGGAGGACAGGCCCTACTGCATAGTCACTAGCGTCACACATGATTTCAAATGGCATAGACCACCAGAGTCACCATGATTGGGGCTTGTGTCAAATCGTGTTTCAACTGATCGAAGGCTTCCTTACATTCCTGTGAAAAAACAAACGGTGCGTCCTTCACAAGTAGTTGGGTCATTGGTTGGGCAATCTTCGAAAAGTCCTTGATGAATCTTCTATGAAAACACGCATGCCAATGAAACTACAAATAACCTTAATGTTTGAGGGATAAGGTAACTTAGATATTGCCTCGATTTTTGCTCTATCTACTTCAATCCCATTTCCAGAGACCATATGTCCTAGAATAATCCCTTCTTTTACCATGAAATGACACTTCCCACAATTTAGAACTAAATTAGTCTCCTCGCATGACTTTAGCATTTTGTAAGATTGACGAGAAAATAATCGAAGGAGCTTCCAAACATCGAAATCATCCACAAAACTTCCATGCTATCCTCAATTAGCTAGTGGAATATTGCCATCATGCATCGTTGAAAAAAGGGCATTGTATAACCCCAAATGGCATTCTTTTGTAAGAAAAAGTTCCATAAGGGCATGTGAAAGTCATTTTTTCTGATCTTCTTGGGCTATAGGAATATGGAAGTACCCCTAGAATCCATCAAGGAAACAATAGTATTTGTGCCCAGCCAACCTTTCTAGCATTTGATCAATGAAGAGCAACGGAAAGTGATCTTTTTGGGTCGCGTTGTTTAGCTTCCTATAATCGATACAGACTCGCCAACCAGTAATCCTTCTTTGGAGAATCATCTCATTTTTATCGTTTTTTACAATAGTCATTCCCCCATTTTTCAGAACAACTTGGACAGGACTAACCCAAGGGCTGTCAAAAATTAGGTAAATTAGGCCAGCATCGAGAAGCTTGACGACTTCCTTTTTCACTACTTCCTTAATATTAGGATTCACACGTCTTTGAGGTTGGACAATTGGTTTATAATCTTCCTCCATGAGGATTTTTGAGTACAAAGTGTTGAATCGATCCCTTGATATCCGCATACGCCCATGCACTAGCTCCTTTATATTCTCTTAAAACCTCTAAGAGCTTCCTTTTGTTCGTGTTTTAGAGGAATTTATGATTATCGAAGTGATCCTTCCCTGAAGGAAGGCATAGTCCAGTGACTCGGGAGTTCTTTTAATTCTAACATGTGAGGTTCTATGATTGAAGGTTTAAGCTTATTTTAGGTTTTCGTAGTTCAAGGGATTCGATAGGTTTGGTGCCTAGGTAAAAAGAAACGGCTCCAACTACTTTTGTTTCATTCCCCTCCTCCTCGTCCAAGATAGTGTTGTCTTCATTCAATAACCCATTTGCGATATGTTCATCGACTCGTCAACAAACTCATCAATGTCGCCGACAAAATACAATGGTCTGTCTTGTAAAAGAGGAAAATTCATCGTTTCTTTAATGTCAAAGGTTAAGCTTTCGGATCCTATTCGCAGAGTTAGTTTGCCATCATGAACATCAATAATGGCACGAGCAGTGGCCAAAAATGGCCTTCCCAATATTATTGTAACGACATATTCCTTTTCCATTTCCAGAATCATGAAGTCAACAGGAAATTTAAACTTTCTTATCCTAACCAACATGTTTTCGCATACTTCAATGGGATACTTAACAGATCTGTCAATAAGCTGGATGCTCATTCTCATGGGGTTCAACCTGGAATATCCAAGTTTTAAGAATAGTGAGTGGGGCATTAGATTTATTTTTGCTCCTAAATCTGCCAAGGCATTTTTTACTGTTAGCGTTCCTATGGAGCAAGGCAGGGTGAAGCTTCCTGGGTCATCTTTCTTCTTGGGTAAACTCTTCTGGATAATCACAGAGCACTCTTCCCCAAGAGTTACCAGAATTTCAAGCTTCTTTCTGTTAGAAAGAATTTTCTTAAAGTATGTGCTATGCTTGGGCATATGATAGATAACGTCGAGTAATGGAATAGTGACTATGTCATCCTTAAAATACGAAAACAATCTTTTGTAATCGTCCTTAGCCTTCCGGTTCTTCAAGTGGGAGGGTAAGGAATCTTTGTAGCGAGAAAATTGAATAGGTAGTCTTGATGGTGGAGAAACCGTGTGAGTGATCGATGTAGGTTCGTGTCTCTCTTCTTTATCGACTTCCTTCTCAAAAGAAGCCTTACATTCATCTATAGTAGGAGACCTGACTGGGTATGATGGGTCTTTAGTAATAGTTACGATCGAGTTGTAATGGCGAAGGTTTGGCCTTGATGGTTTGGTCTTGATGGTTTGGCCTTGATGGTTTGGCTGAGGCTTACTGTTTCTGAGGAAAACTAGAAAGGAGGGTTGAATAGTTTTACCGATTAAAACTCTGTTTTAAACTATTTAGATCGACTTATGTCAATCTATTTGTTGTGTGTGTTGGATATTGATAGATAAGCATATAAGTAGGTAATGCAAAAGATAAAGAGTAAGGAACACAAAACCACGACACAAGTATTTATAGTGGTTCGGCACAAGGACACCTTCTTGCCCTACTCCACTCCTCGTGTACCCCACTCGAGAGTTCGTAAGCACTACACAACATAAGCTCCTTAATGTGGTGGAGAAGCCTTCACAACGCCACCTACTCTTTATCAGGTACAAGGCTTGACACCGAGTTCTTCCACAGGTGGAACCAAACCTATAACAACGTTGCCTACACTTTATCGGTACAAGGCTATATACCGAGTTCCATTACAAAGGAGGAACTACTACCCAACAATACACCACAACACAACTACCCAGAAGGAGACACACTCCTTGTTACAACACTAGAAAGATATCAACATCCTTTAACCCAAACTATCTAACTTGTACATCGATGCACCATATCGAATGTACACCTTTGGCACCATTCACTAATGCCTTCAACACGACCCTTTGGCACCTTTCACTAATGCCTTCAACATAACACTTCTATGGAGGGAGGAAAGAACTATCAACAAGATGCACTTCAGTGGTCTTGATGATGACGAAGCTTAGCAACTCATGACTTGAGCTTGCACTTCTTCAAGAGGTGGTGATCTCGCCTTTAAGAGAAACCTAGAGAATCACACAAACATAAAACTACATAGAATGATCCTTTGGGTCTGTGGTTAGTAAGGTTAGAATACTGAGAGAAAGTATAACTAAGAGTGGTAGTGAGCAAGAGAGAAATGGCTCACTATTTATAGACAAAACCTTTCTACTGTCCCACGGTTCCCACGGATCCCTCACCAAAGGGATCCGGCTAGTGCAAAACCTGGGATCTGGCTACTGGGTCAGTTTAGTCCGGATTTTGGGTTGCAAACCGGGTTATGGGTTATGGGTTATGGACCATGGGTTATGTAGAAACTAAGAACGTGATAAAGATAGTTTCTTTGATCGTTTATGAGCATCTAGGGTTTAACAATAACAATGATAATAAACTTGGTACGCAGCGGAATAAAACAAATCAAAGTTATTGATACAAGGTTTCTTCACATCATCTCCAATTATATTAATAACGTGTTATCTAAACTATAACAAGGATCAAAGACCGATCTTGGAGATTAACTAAAATACTCTAGTCTAGGCGTTTATACTCTCGCCCTAGACACAATCAGAAACCCTAAAACCTAAAAGCGTGAAAAGACTATTTTGCCCTTTAAATTAAAACTTTTAAAACACGTAGAATATGTCAATGCTCATTAAATAAAACTCCAATCTAACTTGTAAATGATTAACCAACGTAATATACGAGATCAATTTACGTTTGTCTAAAGATTTAAACCACACGTTTATATGTATTGTAATGGGCGAAAATCTCATAAATTACAAGACATAATACTACAACTTAATAAAGGCCCAACCAAGTTTGAGTTTTAGCCCAATTCCCCTTGTCTCGTCCAAAAGGAAAGAAAGAAAAAAAAGAGAGGACGGTGTATTTTTTACGCTCCATATGTTTTTGCACACACAACAAACCCTAGTTTTCCTCTCACCCAAAAGTGACACAAGCTATGGTGTTACGATTGTGGTAGCGCAGATGGGTGGTAAACGTGGGAGTTAACATCTAGTTCTTGTTCGTTTCTTCCTATTCTTGTGCGTGAATTAGACCAAGGTATCAATCATCTTTGTGTTTTCCTTTTGTCACCCATGATACTTTTGTTTGGTCACGACTATCCTTGTTGCGACCCTTTTAAACGACCATGGTACTTTAATATAAGCCCTAGTATCAAAATTAAGACACATCAATTTGGGTCGCCTATAATGAGAAACCCTAAGTCATTATTTTATGGATGTTTATAATTTTATGTGAGGTATTGGTTGTTTGGTTCATTAAATATTATAACGGTGTGTAGAAAATTGAAAGGCGGAAAATATGAAAGGTTAGGATGCTATTAAAACAGGTCATATGGCTTTCATGGGTCATGGGTGCGTTTGGTAGGTTAAACATGTGCTTATATTGGTTTTAATAAACCCTAAAATCGGACAGCATCATATGTCGAACTTGTGTGTGTCATAGATCGAATTTTACAAGTGCAATAATCTGGGTTTTGTTGGAAAAGTTTATTTTATGTCTTAGTTAAGTTTTCCAAGTGTTTTGGTCGAATTTGGAGTTGTCTAAGTCGTATTTTTGAATTTTACAAGATCAAGTGTCAAAGTTGAGAAAACGAGTCGAAATTAGGTTGGATTCATCTAGGTGTTATCTATGATACTTGCATTTTTGGGTGATTCTTGAGCCTAAATTGTAGTACTTTGAAATAGCTTTCGGAAAAATAAGTCTTGTAACATTTTCAAACGTGGAAGTATGATTTTATATTTTGGAGTTAGGGTGTCCGAATCAATTCACGAGTTGAAATTTATGATGTAGTAAATGATTTTTAGTATTTAATCTATGAGGTTCAAACTTTTCCTTTGGTGGATATGATATTTATATATGGTGTGACACCTGTAGCTTTTGGTTTGATGCCTTGAGTAGGGTGAGTGTGTTTGTTGGGGCCATACTTTTGGTGTGTGTAAATCGGGTGAGTTTTGGACGGTGCGGACTTATGATTTTCCGTAGGCCATTTAGCATGGAAATAGAACCCGCCAATTTTTGGAGAGTCTTTTAAATCATATGGGAACCCCTGGATTTTGATTGATTTCATTTGAGCTAAGTAAGTATTTTATAAAAATCGCTAAAGTCTGGTCCGAATATGAGTTTAAGAAAATGAAAGATAAAACATGATATCAATAAGTAACACACTTACAAAGGCATAAGAAGCTTATAAAAGGAGCTAATAAGTATTATACAATTGTAATCCGTGTATATTCATTGAAGAAGACGTGGCATCATATCTTCGTGTTCGTTCATTCATTTGCTTTTCCTCATTTGCGTTAAGGTACGATATATTCGACCTTTTCAAGAAGGTTCCTCATGTTTTCCTTTCTTTGTCATTTCTCTTATGCTTATTAGGATTTTCTATGCCATTGCTATGAACCCTTCGCTTGTTTGATCATTGTTTATCCGAACCTTCGCTTTATTGAACCATGCAATATCTGATTTGAACTGTATGTTATGAAAAACTCTGATATGCACATTTGTTGAACCTTGCTACGTTTGATTATGAACTTTTGATTATGAACTTCTGATTATGAACTTCTGATTATGAACATCAGATTATGAACTTCTGATTATGAATGTATGATATGTGATTATGATATGAACCTCTGATTTCTGAATATTTGGATATGAACCTTATGATATGAAAACTCTGATTTGTAAATCTGTTTGACCTTTATGATGAATTATGATCTGTGTCATTTATGACAATCTGTTTGACCTAAGTTAGTTTGACACCCGAGCCAATATTTCACTAGTCATGGGGTTCCATGTCCGTGTCGATGATGCACCACGACATGACTCTAGGGCGATGAGTGATGTTACGCCACGTCCCTTTCATTATCTGTTTATTTATAGTATGGCCACTATCATGTCATTTGGGCGTATGGATGCATCCTAGATCCGATATGTTATCCGATATGATTTGTATGGTGAATGATGTCGTGTGCAATACGCGTCTTCACAAATTCGGGAGCTAGCTACTCCATTTGTTATTGAGGTCTCCCTCATATTATATAAGGTGTTCCGAGGTCACCCTCCGAATAAGAAAGTTACTTCGATATGATATGTTCGGGCTCGTGGTAGATAACTAAATCAGATCTGTTATTTACGTGTTAGATATTACATTTATGATTCCGATTTGTCAATGTTTCCATTTACATACCGAATTATTATATGTTTATTGAATGTGTTTATGCTTTGACATGTTTATGTGACTACGGTTGCCATGCTAGGATATGATTAATATGCTTAAATGTGATTTGCATGTTGTCATCTTATTATATGTTAGTTTACCATTATGTGACCTTATTGATCCGTATGATGATTATGCTAGTGTATAATTGATTGTTACGTAAGTTCATTATGTATAATTGTTCGTATAATTCGTGAACTTTGATTATCCGTTGGTGTTCGTATTCGCTTATGTTTGGTCCGCCATGTTTAAATTCATCTATACTAAAGTTTGATCCGGGAAATGTTTTAACTTATGATATCGACTTGATAACTTGTTAATTGCTATGCTATGTCTTTTGCTTATTTAGTTATAGTTTTCCTATTGTGTTTTCTATTTGTATGTGTGATCGCCACGTTTGATTGCTATTGTTCATTGCTATGATATTGGATAAGTGTGTTAAATGTAGATTAATTGACTTGTGTAAAGGACACGTTTACTTCTAGTAGTTGTTTCGCTAGCTTTTGGTATTTCGTTTGACTTATATGTACTTAAATTGCTCGATTCATTAATTGCTGTTGATTATGATGTGCTTGATTTGTGTCATCAATATGCTATGTGTTTGTTCTTATTTGTTGTTTGTTCTTCCGGTTTATGTGTATCGTGTTTCCAGAATCCTCATGATTCATTATTCTCATTCCACGTGACTTCGTTATTCGCTTCATTTATTTCATTTTGTATTTATGTTTTTGTTTAGTTTTCGTTTTGTTATATCATGCTCTTTGGGCTTTGTAAGCTCGGCCGCATTTCTTTTCTCGGCGGTATTAGGCATTCAAGATGAGCTTATGGGATGGCCGATCCGGGTTGAGAGTAGAGTCGAGAGCAAGATTTGAAAATAGGGATCTTAGATTTATTTTGATTATTAAGTTATTTATATCTTCTTTTGTAAGTTTTGTAAAGGCTTCCGCTATTGTATAGTATTTAAGGTTCTGATTTGAAACCGTATTTGTGATATCTTTACCCTTGTCGGGTTGGGGTGTTACACACACACACCCCTTTAATTGTCTACATTATGGAAGACTTGTACATTAAACCTACACCCTATGTCCTCTTTATATACTAGAGGATTATGGTTTACAAGATACTACAAAGGACTAAACAATAAATCTTCTTTTGCAATCAAGTGCTTCCATCTTTTTGTAGATTTCATCTTTGTCACTTTGAGTCGTTCTTGTTTCATTCTTCTTGTTTTGTATCATCAAATCAATAAACCCAACAATCTTCCCCTATTTCATGATGACAAAATAAATACATTCTTGTACGAATTTCTCTAGTCGTAGTAGAGAAATTAAGATCAGGGATCTCGCCATAAATGAAACAAGTACGTCTTCATTTGTCTTCCCTTAATCCATGTCATGCCACTCCTCATCTCTTCCCTTTTTGTTATCAACAAATAGAGAAAATATGCAAATATGATCTTTACCACCACGAACCAAAACCGGACATCCAATTCATCATTCCAATGTTTCAAATTACCTCCATGAAGTTTTCCGCACTAAAAATGAACTTGAAACAAGAGAAATCTAAACCATCGTAATAATACTAATCAACAGAGTAAGAATCAAAAACTTTATCTTGAGTGCATGAATGTCAAATGATTAAACACATCATAAGAATAAGCTTCCCGAAATCAATGTGTTTACCATCTTGATTCTTCAAACTGTAAGCTCCTTGTAATGATCACTTGTGAAAACCAAATATAACAAACTTGATGTAGAAGTAGAATAACCCAAACTTGTATCTTATATCTTGTACTAACCACGTAACTCGAACGTATACAACAATGTATGGGAGACCGTAATCCCTTGACAATACATCGAGCACAATAACGTAACTCCTTCAAGTGTTTCTCAATTCTTCGTCACAATAAGAATGCACAAAAATAAGAACACGAATCTAAGAAATCCCACTTCACCTTCAACTAAGTGATAAATAATCTCTTTCGTAATCAATTCTTCAATAAAACCAAAAACGAGCCTTTTAAAACTTTTAAGAACAAATTTCATTCTCCTTGTGTGTGTGAACCAAAATCGCATGTGTGTGTCAACCGACATCTTCCAATCGCATCCAAAAACCAAAACCATTTGTTAACCGATATCGAATAATACTAACAGTACTAAATATATTTATCAGACAAAGAAATCAGTACTAAATCATTACCTTGGTAGTACTAACTGCTAGAATAGCATAAACTATCATGTGTACTCTATCAATCCAAAATAATATACAAACCCCATGATTTGATATTGAATGAATATTTTATGCATGATCACTGACCAGATTCTTTAATTGAATCAATAATATCATAAACTTTTAACCACGCAGCAGCCTATCAACTTGTTTCCACATTCAGTTTGCATGTCACCGACCCACGAATATATTAAATGTCACAATCCCTCATTGAGTTGATAATATATTCCACCAATCAGAAAGAGAGTAGGCCATGAAACTCCAATGGTGATTAAGAGATCGACCCATATTGACATAAATCATGCACTGATCATATTAACCATATCCTTGGAACAACAACCATTTAATTCACAAACCGACTAGATGACAATAAAGAATTAAGATGCTCGATGTTAAGAATTCATCCACCAATCAAAGTGAGAGTACACCTTTGAATAATCAAATAAGTTGGGCTTGTACCAATTGACCAATCATAGTGTAGCAGTACCAATCGACTTTGAAACATAAGCTGAGCAGTACAAACAATTAAACCCAGCAGTACAAACTGCTTTTGAAGGACGAGCAGTAGAAACGTAATATTGAAGATCATGTAACAACGAATCTGTAGTCACGTCTTAATCCCTCTCCCATATCATGAATAAAACCAATCTCAACAAGCAGTGAAATAGAAACACTCGTCCGAGTAGTAAAGCGTCACCAGCGGGGACTAACTTGATGTGAGAGTAGTATCAACCGATATGGACGATAGAAACTTAAAACTTGCGACTTTAAACAAAACCATCTTGATCTTGTTCTTCATGAATGCTTGTAAAGCGCTCAAACCGGATAACCAAACGACCGCTTTTATGAATTTAGGGTTTCGCAAAACCCTAGTATTACTAAAAATTTCAAAAACAGACCCAAGTCAGTTTTTATGACTTCAAATCAGTAACACCATCAGAGACGTCTTGTCTTGGATTAAAAACTTGATTGTCTTCATAATATCCTTGTAGCATCGATTTTCAAAAACAATTCTAAAAACCCTAATCGGTTTTGTTAGCTTGAACCTGCTGATCATGTTTCGTTTAAACCCAAGTCAATTTTGCTATATCACTTCTAATACATGTCGACTTATAAACCTTCCATGGATTTATCGTGTCTGGTACCATGTGAACGGCGATGAAAAGATTCTGATTACCATGTTATGTCTCCATAAAACAAAAGTCGATATCCATTAATCCGATTACCATTGTTGATCCAAACCTTTCTTAGCACATAGGGTTAGGGCATGAATTTAAAGCGATTCCATGTTGAATAAACCATAAGAATGAGGAAATCAGAAAAACAATACCTTTAAAACCCTAAAATTTCAACTTTTAAATTGAGAGCTCAGATGGAAGATCCCTCCGGTGAGAAGTTAGATTGATATACTAAGATGCTACAGAAATACTAGATTGATATACTAAGATGCTGCAGAAATAATTGTAGTCTAGGCGTTTATACTCTATTCCCTAGACACACACACACACACACCTTTAATTGTCTACATTATGGAAGACTTGTACATTAAAACCTACACCCCATGTCCCCATTATATACTAGAGGATTAGGGTTTACAAGATACTACGAAGGACTAAACAATAAATCTTCTTTTGCAAGCAAGTCCTTCCATCTTTTTGTAGATTTCATCTTTGTCACTTTGAGTCTTTATTGTTTCATTCTTCTTGTTTTGTATCATCAAATCATTAAACCCAACAGGTTATGGGTAATGGATTATGGATACCCAACAAGATGCAATGTACCTAGTCATTGGGTTATGGATCTTGGGTCATGGTTCATGGACTTTGGGTTATGGATAATGGATAATATCAACATGACTTCATGCATGATGTCATGCAATGGGTCATGGGCTATGGATCATGCTCCATGGGTATGGGTTATGGACTTTGGTTTTACCCAACAACATTCATTTTACCTAGTCAATGGATCATAGGACATGGGTTATGGACTTTGGTTTTCCCATTACTTACCTATTACAATATATACAAAGTACATATACATTTCTATAAAATGTAAACACTAGTTGTTATACATATGCATTTCTATAAGATATAAGCAATATTACTTGTTAGTGTTTTATAAAAATGTCTTTGGTTTACTAAACATGTTTTGATATAGTTTTAATATGTTTAGTAAAAGTGTATTAGTAAACTATTGGCTCAAAATTTTTATGTATTTTATTTGTTACGTTAAAATGATTTTACGTTTGTTATCGATAAAATATTTGAAGATCGTAAAATATAAATAAACGTTTTTATGGCTTATTTCTATTAACAATCTCACCCTTTTGTTGATGACAAAACATAAGATTATTTTAAGAAGAAAATAAAATTAAGTAAAATTTGAATTGAGTTTTACTCTTTTCTCCCTTTTGTCGAAACAAAAGAGCGTCGAAAAGAAACTAACACATTGTTTTGAGAAAAACTTTTGAAAAGTAACAAAATGAGAAATAAAAGTAAGATGGAAGAAATATTCTCGATTAGCTCACCCTGACGGATGCTTCCCTTTGTTGAAGGCGTCAAGTAATTGGAAAGCTAAACAAGTGTATTGCAAGTACTTTTGCAATGGTTTCGTCTTTGACAAAATGCTCCCCTTGATGAGTGGTCCCTTTTGAGGAGGGCGTTGAGTAATTTGGAAAACCTAATTGAATGTATTGCAAGCGTTTTTGCAAAGCTTTTCTTAGTCGAAGAAGCTCCCCCTTGTTGAGGGTCTCAAAGTCTTCATGTGTATTTTAACAATCTACAAAAGCAAAGGTTAGAAAACAAGTATATGGTGCATTGTTTCTTGAAAATGAGATTCACATTAGTTAAAAAAGCGTGCTTCTGTTGGACGGTTCCGGCGGATCCTTCCTTTGAGGGATCCGTCTAGGCTAAGTTGTGTTCCCCTTGTGGAGTAACATACTGAAATTCTTTGAGTATGTAATCTTCACAGTTTTTGTAGACAGAATCAAGGAATATCTTTTGTTTTAAAACTTGTGGTGGTTTTTCAGCAAAACTCTCTGTTTCAACAAAGATCTCTTTTTCTTTTTCAACAAAGTCATCTTTAACAAAATCTACATTTCATTCACTTTACGAAATCTTGTTTGTTTCCATCAGACTTTCCTTCTTAACCCATTTGGTTTTAACCATTGTAGAGTCCTTGATCTAGATACTTTCTTTGAGTTGTAACGCCTTCTAGATTGATAGTAATTAGATCTCCTAGGTTCCTGTGACTTGCTTTTGAAAGACATTTCTCTTGATAAGAATCGATTTTGAGACTTTAAACTCCATTGTTTAAACATGCATGAATATCTTTTGAAAACATAACATTAGCCAAGGTCTTGAACCAATTGTATAAAACATTGTTCTTTTTATTATTCAATAGTAGACCTTGCTCGCTTACGTACAATTGTTTGAAAAATACTCTTTTGATTTGATTGAAATCATTCTCCCCCTCAATCAATGACATAAGTTGTTGATTGAAAGATAGAGATTTTGAAAAATAAAAAGCCCGGATGTTTTTCAAAAATAGAGTTCGAGGTATCGTCAACCCAATTTTGTTTTCATTAGATGACAAACATTTTTCCGAAGAATCATTAGAAGGAAAAACATTTGGAAAGAAACATTTGTCTTTTTGGCGACAAACATTTGTTTTTAGAATCATAGCATGATGTTTGAAAATAAAAGATAAAGCATGGCTCTGTTCTTTCTTTTAAAAACGGGTTATTGCCTGAAATGACAATAAACCATCATTTTTCTCCATCTCATTTTTTTTTCTTTTTTTTAAACTAAAATAAAAATAAAAATAAAAATTAAAAAAATAAAATTTATTTCGATCGAACTTCATCTAAAGACCCGTGTCATTGTTTGGTGAGAAATCAAGATCCGTAGATGTTATCGAACTCAAAGAAACATGATAAAATAACAATATTTTGAAATTTTTCAAGATTTTATAATTTTTATGGATTTTGAAAATTTTATATTTTCTATTTTCTTTTGTTGGTTTTATATTTTGTATTTTGGTTTTTGAAAAGATATGTACAAAGAATAGATAGAGACGAACACCTTACTCCTCGTCTTCCTCCTCGAAGACGTTTGAGAGTTCGGTTGAAGGCTTTTCAAGCCTAGTCGCGGAAGAATAAACTCAAAATGTTCTCGAGAAAGAGCTTTGGTGAAGATGTCCGCTAACCGATATTCGGTCCTCACGAAGTAAAGTTCAACCACACCGCTTTCAACTTGTTCTCGATGAAGTGATGTCGAATGTCGATGTGCTTAGCTCTAGAGTGTTGACCATTGTTGCAAAGAGAGCAATGGCGCTTTTGTTATCACGAAAGAGAGGAACTTTGTTGAATACAAAGCCATAGTCGGATAATTGAGATCTCATCCATAAGATTTGAGCACAAAAGATGACATGGCTATGTATTCACCTCTGTAGAGGATATGGAAGTGCTCATTTGTTTCTTTGAAGACCGACTCACAAGCTTATCGCCTAAAAATTGAGCACCTCATGACGATTGACGTGTATCTTGACATCCTGCATGGTCAAGATCGCATAGGCCGTTAGTGACATACTAGTGTCCTTCGGTACCAAAGTCCCATGTTAATGGTTCCTTGAAGATACCGAAGACCCATTTAACCGCTTCAAGGTGCCTTTTGGTAGGCTTAGCCTCGTATCTAGCACATATGCATACAACGAACAAAATGTCTGGTCTACTGGCTGTGAGATACATCAGGGATCCAATCATACTATAATATTTCGTTTGATCCACCATGATCCCTGAGTGGTCCTCATCCAGTTTTGTACGCTCCACCATAGGAGTGTCAACAGGGTCACTGGTGTTAAATCCAAATTTCGTTAAAATTTCATTTGCGTATTTAGATTGATTTATAAAAATGCCTCTGGGACTTTGTGAAATTTGTAATCCCAAGAAAAATGACATTTGTCCCATCATTGACATTTGAAATTTGGATCCCATCTCCTTTGAAAATCGGTCACATTCATTAGGGTCGGTCGAGGCAAAGATAATGTCATCAATATAGATTTGTACATGGATTAAGTGTTTGCATGACTTTACGGTGAGCGATGTCGGATCAAGCGCTCCTTTCTTTGAATCCATTGGATAGAAGAAACTTTGATAGCGTATCATACCATGCTCTAGGAGCTTGCTTCAAACCGTAAAGGGCCTTTTTCAAGCGATAGACATGAGTAGGATGCTCTGGATTCACAAAACCTTCAGGTTGGCTGACGTAAACTACCTCTTTTAGATCTCCATTAAGAAAAGCGGTTTTCACATCCATCTGATAAACAACCATGTTCTTACTAGCAGCATTAGCTAAGAAGATTCTAATTGCTTCAATACGTGCAACGGGAGAAAAAGATTCCTCAAAGTCAATACCCTCTTCTTGACGATATCCTTTAGCCACTAGCCTTGCCTTATTTTTCAGAACGTCACCATGCTCATCAAGCTTTACTTTGAAGATCCACTTGAGAGCAATGATCATTGCACAATCAGGAGCGGGTACTAATTCCCATACATCTAGTCGATCGAACTCATGAATTTCCTCTTGCATTGCATTGAACCAGCTGTCCTCGGACATTGCCGTTTTAACATCTTTTGGTTCGATCTTGGAGAGTACAGAATTGAAGAAGCACCATAAGGCATCTGTTGCAAATTGTTTTCGAGTGGATACTGGACGAGAAGGATTCCCAATGATGTTGTCCAATGGATGGTCATGTGTCCATTTTCTAAGGTGTTCATGTGGTTGTTGTTGAGGGACTGAAGTAGCAGAGTTTGGATCCCCTGATGAAGATGGTTCTGGTGTTGGTTCAGGGGCAAATATGCTCTCAAATGGACCATCTTCGGGAGTAGCAAGAAGGTTATCTCCATCAAAATTACCAATTCCATGATGTACAACCGATGATAGAGGGTTTGAGGATGAAGATGAGTGATCGGCAGCTGGTGCTTCTGGAGATAGAGACATTGAGACAGATGTATTCTCTGTGATGATAGGTTCAGAAGCCACCACTGTTGATGTTGAAGAGGTGTAGTTCTCATGAGGTTCATAGTATTCATCAAACATCGGATCAAACAGTTTCTTCAAATCTTCCTCAGATGGAGGTACATATGGAACTGCTGGGAAGTGATTCTGTACAAGAGAGGAACTGATGGAATTACTTGATAGATATTGAGGTGTGGGTCCAAAACTTGATTGTCCAGGAGCCATATGCTCAAACATCTCATCGAACGTGACGTGAATAGTTTCCATGATATCTTGGGATCTTTTGTTGTAGATTCGGTAACCTTCCCTATTTGATGCGTAGCCCACAAAAACTCCAATGTCCGCCTTAGCTCTTAATTTACCTAAATCATCATTCGTTGGATAGCATAAAGCGCCGAACACACAAAGAAAAGAGAGATCAGGTTTTCGATTGTGGACAAGTTCGTATGGAGTTTTTCCATGAGAGGTGTGAATTAGGGAACGGTTTTGGGTGTAGCAAGCAGTGGCAATGGCTTCTGCCTAGAGAAACATTGGAATCTTTGAGAATATAAGCATAGTTCTTGCAGCTTCTACAAGAGTTCGATTTCGTCTTTCAACTACACCGTTCTGTTGAGGAGTGTGAGGAACACTTCTTTGAATGATGATCCCAATGCCTTCAAAGAACTGACTAAGTTCTTTGTTGACAAACTCAATTCCATTATCGTGCGGATGATTACATTCGTTTTATTGTCGAACCTGCAACTGTTTAACAAGTTTGATGATGATGTCGGGAGCTTCATCATTTGTCCTAAAAAACTTAACCCAAGTGAACCGTGAGTAGTCATCAACAATGACTAACACATATTTCTTCCCGTTTATCATTTGAAATCTCATTGGTCAGCACAAATCCATATGTAGGGTGTGAAGAACTTCCATAACAGAGTTTGTAGGTTTGGGTTTGTGGGCATATTTATTTCTCTTTCCTAGTTGGCATGCTGAACAAAGATGAACTTTTACATACTTCAATCTGGGCAAGCCTCTGACGAGGTCCTTTCTAGAAAGATCATTTATGTTTCTGAAGTTCAAGTGATTGAGACGTCGATGCCATAACCATGGCTTTGTTTTAGTGGCCTTTGAAAGCAAGCATATTGGAGAAGACTTCATCATATCTTCGATAGAGATGGTGTATAAGTTTGTTCCACGTGTTCCTCTTAAACGTTTCACACCATCAAGCTCTCTAACGAAGCAAGTATGTTTTCTAAAGGCCACTTCTAGATCAGAATCACATAATTGACCGACAGAAAACAAATTATGACCAAGACCTTCTACGTAATATACCCTAGAAATTACACTGTCTCCAACCACATAATCTCCATAACCCATAATCGCTCCAAAATGGTCGTTTCCGAATCTAACAGTCCTGATAAATTTACTCACGAAGTTCATGAGCCGCGAGCGATCTCCAATCATATGCTTTGAGCAGCCTGAGTCCAAATACCAAAGGACGATTTATACGACCGCTTTTGAACACGAACAAGAATGGATGATCGGATAATTTGGATCCCATGAGCGAATGGGTTACGTTTGGTTAGTACAAAGTATTGGAGCACCTCATCGAAATAGAAGATATGACTTCATTAGTATTGGATGCAAAACTAGTAGTGGCAGTGGACCTATTTGTAGTGTGAGCACTTCTTAAAGGTATGATTCTACCAGTAGGCTTCCATTTCTTAGAAGGCATAGATCTAGACATCTTAGGACAAAATTCATTCAATTTGAATTTTTGGCCAGTAGGTTTCCATTGATAACCCACATTACTAAATTTTCTTCCTGTAGGCTTCCAATAATTGCTAACCCCTTTTCTTTTAGGCTTCCAGATCTCCTTTACCTGTTTAGCATTTTTTATAATTTTGACTGGTGTGTTACCAACATTTATCACCTTATTCACAACACATTCATGATTAAGACCAGAAATCAAACATTCCTTACATGTTTTGCAAAAGCGACATAATTCAATTAATTACATTACGCTTATAGCTAATACTAGAATCAACACGATTCGTTTTATTCAGTTCAAACTTATTCTTCCTAGGGTGTTCTTCTACTTTATTCTCTTCAACACTTTTGGCTGGCAAGATCCTATTTCGCATTGTATTGCCTGAAGGCTTTGACCCGCTAACCTTAGTGTTGCTGATTACTCCTATAGAAGGAACAATAGGAATATTAGTTGGTGATACTACTCTTTGCATTAGTGGTCTAGAAGTGCTGGGATCTGAAGTTTTGTGAGGCACATTAAAAGTCACATTCTTAACCTTAGGCATTGAACTGGGTGCAACTATTCTATCTCGCCTATTACTAGATTTCGGACTTGTGACAATCACGTACTCTAAGAGTTCCTGAGATCTTTTGGCATCCATGCAGGCATAGGCTATGGTGCTATCAAAAGGTTTTTCTATTCTTTCATCTTCAACTATCTCACGGAGACCCTTCAAACTATCCTTAAGGTATGAGAGATATGTTTTATGTGCAAGTTCATTATTCCTAATGGGCGGGGGAATATATAACATATCGATGGCATACAAATCACAAGCAGAAACCTTAGGAACAGAATATTTACAATTAGGGATTGGCAATTTTTCTTTCACCTCACGCTTCAGATTCTCAATATCGTTAAGTAAAGAAGTTATCTTTTCAATGTGTTTATCATGATTAACTTTGAATGAATCATATAACTCTTTGTTTTGATCATTAAACTTTGAAATTTCAGCTTTAAAACAATCATTTTCCTTTTGCAAGTTATCAATAATGTTTTGAAGTTGGAAATTCTGAGAATCTAAAGGTGGAGGCATTCGGGAACCAGTAACATCATACTTTTCTCCCTTTAGTTGTGAGATCTGGGATCTCAATCTTTTGATCGTGTTGCAATGAGCTCGAATTTGTTCATCACGTTTGCTAATTTCAAAAACTGCATCAAACTCAGGAGCATAAGAGGATGTCTTGATATTTGAGGTTTTAACATTTTCTTTGAGATGTTGATATTTTAATTGCAAATCAAGATGTTCAACTTCTAATTTAGAAAATGTTTGACCAGTTATCATGATCATCCTGTTCTATTTTCTCATCTGATTTTGAATTTGTTGTTTCAAGCTCAATGACACGATCACAGAAACTTTCAAAGCAATAGATAATTCATGAAATTGAGATGCGAATAGAAGAATTTTTAGCGATGTAGAACACATTTGGGCAACACATCGAGAAATCAAGTTCTCATTTAAGATATGTTGATTCTTCCTTTCAATTTCATTATATTTGAGTTCTCGCTCGTAATTATTGACCTCAACTATCATTCAATCAAATTCCTTTTCCATTTCTTTAATCTCGTGTCATCCCTTTTTAAGACTCTCAAATTGACCTTTAGTTGTTTAAAGAAAGGCATGACCTCGTTAAATAGCATTCTTTAGTTTGCTCAAACCCCTTTCCGTTCGCTTATCCCAAAGAGGTGTGATTCTCTTTACACGTTTTCTCAAAATCAACAAATAGTTGGTAAACTACATAAACGCGATTAAGGTATTGCTCTTAGTGGGAAGTGTTCTAGGCACTAAATGCATTGGTGTATTTGGAGGATACACAGTTGCATGGGACAATTTCCTCTGAGGGTTCTTTTCAACAAGGTTATCTCGCTTTTTGTTTATCCATATCCTTTTCCGAACACTTGTTCGAGCGTTAATAGGGTTTGAGGCTTAAACTTGTTCAAAGAGATCCAATTTTCCTTAGTATAATCATGAGATTTAAAAGTGATGTTATATTTAATGCACCAGGGATCTTTAAGCTTATCATTTAATTTTTCCTTAGTAACATCTTCTAATTTTCTATCTTCCTCAGTGCACTCAATGCATGAAGGTTTTTGTCTAGGCTTGAGGATCTCATCACCATCACAGACAACCTTTTGAGCAGCTTTTGCTATTTTACCATACTCAGGATTGGGTTCCTCTACAATGGGGATACTATGCTTATCGCTTAAGACTCTATGCTTAGTGACCATGTGAGCAGTCTCATGGGTGTTTCCTTGTACGTACAACTTGTTTTCAAGTTTGTTTTTCAAAGTTTTTAGGTTGGAAAATTCAGTTAAGAGTTTTGATTCCTTAGCATTGAATTCCTTCTTAAGCACTTTCACATTTTCTTGAAGTTCTGCTTTTGCTTAGCGCTTTATTAAGCTTTTCTTGTAAAGAATTTAACTCTTGTTTTAATACTTCTTCCCTAAAATTGCTTTTTCCGATAAGTGTACGCATTTGGATATCCATCTCCGCTCACAGTGGTCGGGTTCAAACTTAGCACGATGTTCATATATGGCAACTTGATCCTTATAGGTATTGAGTTCAGTGGTCAAGGAATCATTAGGCACAGATGCAATGAATTCATCAGGCATGCATTCATAGTTAATTGCAGAAGATTCATCACTTGGTATAATAAGACCATCATCTTGCTTCACATCTTTGTTCATATGGGACAACATTGCTATTTCCCATATTCTCGATATCGATTCAATGACTTGATGGATTGTACTTCATGTTGAATCTTTGCTTATCAACCACATCATATAGTTTAAGTACCTACGATATGATGGATTCCTTGTTGGACCGGCCCGTTGAGGTGAAGAGACCATTGGAGAGATGTTAGCCATGAAGATAGTCATGCATATGGTTCATCATCAACGTCCGAGTCAAATGCATCACGATGCGCAACTTGAAGGCGTTGGGATTGTTACGATCGAAGACCATGCACAGTTGTTCATCCACATCGGCATCGTATGTCTTAGTATTCCCATCGATCAAGAACAACGGCTCCTCTTCATTCAACATTGCTCCATTATCTTGTGCTTGAACCAGCAACATCTTGTCCCTGAAGTATTCTGCATTTTGAGGACGTTTTGGTTGAGTGCAGTTCCTAGAAATTTGCCCTTCTTCACCATAGTTGTAGCACTTGATTGGTTTTACTTGACTCTGAGCCATGTTCCTTCCATGATCCTGATTTCCCACATATCCACCACCAACACCAGCATTCCCATAACCAGCACCTGCATTCCCTTATTCATTGTGTGGAATGTAAGCATTATGTCTTCCCTGCACATTTTGCACCACTACCTTTCCGTCTTTCACAGTAGCATGATTGTGAAGATTTGACGCAGTTCTGAGATGATTGTTGGTGTGTGGGGTGATTTTCAAGTTTTGCTTGACCATAAGAGCCACTTGATTGATAAAGTGTTCCATTTCCAGTGGGTATGACTTGTGATGCTTTGGTAGTAATCCCTACATTAGTGTAGAATGCAGTTGAATCATTTGAAGAGCTTGCTTCTCCAGCATTGGTCTTGAACTTTTCCATGATCATTCGCTCAAATGCAGCATGTTTCTCATTTTGTAGAAAATAAGCATACAGTTGCTCATAATTGGTGTTCTTCAATCCTTTGTTGAGTTTGACTGTTGTGACAAATTTGTGCCATTCAGGATTCATGTTGTTCACAAACTTTGAATTTAGCTGGATATTTGGCATTGTCATCTTGATATTCCTCATATCATTCACAAGCTTGTGGAATCTGACATGATATTCAGTCACACTTTCCCCTGGTATCATTTTGAAGTTCTCAAAATCATTATACAAATGAGATTCCCTATCTTCTTGAGTCAGTTCAGAACCAGATAGAAGCATCTTAACATTGTCCCAAACGGCCTTAGCTTCAGTGTTGTGATTGATCAGCTTGTAGATGTCTTTAGGTAGACCTTGGAGAACAATGTTTGAAGCTCTGATGTCTGCAGCGTATATCTTCTTCTCCTTATCAGTAAGCTCATTATATGTCTTTGGTCTATCCATTCCTAATATCACGTAACCATCGCCAGCAGTTTCGAATGTCTACGGTAGTCTCGACTTGATATGGCCCTTCATCAATTGACTTAAGGATGTTAACCCCATTTTCCTTTCCTAAGCGATGCAGTCGATTCTTTGTGACCAAGATTCATAGTCGGTTCTATCAAACATGGGAGGCCAGTATCGGAAACTGCGACTTGCACATCATCAAGAACGGAAGACATGTTTAAATTCTACGGATTTTACAAATCTTTGATTTAACAGGAAATAGATTCTTTCACGGATTTTACAAAATCAAGAGAGAAACCGTAAAACTTATACACTTAGGCGTGAGCGGCAAGTTTACGCGTGACAAAGACTTAGGCGTAGACACTAGCTTATGCGTAGACAGAGCTTAAGCGTAGAAAGTAGCTTACGCGTAGACTAAAGCTTACGCATAGACTTTTAGGATAAAAAGCTTAAGTTTAGGCGTAAACTAAGGCTTAGTAGTAAGAACCTTATGCGTAAGTTTTCCCTAGGCATAAGACAAGCTTATGCGTAGGAAAAGGCTTAGACGTAAAGATTTTACTCGTAAGCTTTTATGCTTATGCGTAAAATTAGGGTTTTAACCAAAAAATCCTTTACACTTATACCAGTGTAAAAGATGTCCAAAGTCGAAGTATTTTCAGGCTTATCCAAGCAAGAAAACACTGAGTAAACCAACGGATTTGAAGATCACGTGAAGAACACCTTAAGTGTAAGATTAGGGTTTTCTTATGCGTACGAAAATACCGAAAGTACCAAACGCTAATTTTATGACCAAAAATGTTTAGTAAACCAGATTATAATGATCAAACAACCTTAAAAACACCAAAACAACAACAAAGTGTAAGACTTGATGATCCACACCACTTTTCACTCTTACGCGTAGGATAGCACACCCGTATCAAAACACGTATAAAAACCAATACAAACACGTAAAGTTTGAACCTTTTTGCAAGAAAGTGAAATTTTAACACTCAATAAACCTTAACCCATAAGAATCTTGAGTTTTTAAGTGTAAAATTTAGTGCTTTAAGCTTATCAAAAACTTGTATGCAAAACCCACGCGTATACACAAAGATATGCGTAAAAACCAAACCTTAACCCAACAATAACTATCAAACCAAGAACATGAGAGATGGATGATCAAACCATGGCTCTGATACCATTTGTAGCATCTTGGTTTATCACAAACACATCATAAGCACAAAGGGTTATGCGTAGGTTATGGTTTAGAGAGAGAAAGTGGGAGAGAATGGGAAGCTTAGTGAAATAAAGAAAAATAAATTATGAAAGCTTCAACCCTTTGCCTTGGAGGGAAAAGGGTATTTATAAATCAAACATAGGACGCCTCCTCTAGGCTGTGGATCAGGCATACAGTGGGTAAAGACCCATCCGTACTCCACGGTGTTACTAAGTAAACTACTTATCATCACTAAATGACCACGACTACGAGCTTTCTAACGAGTATATATACTTGAGGTGACCGAAACTTTAACTAATGGATTTACTAAATCCTAACACTTATCAACAAGAGAACCTCAGTTGTCTTGATGATGACGAAACATGGCAACTCATGGACTTGAGCTAGCTCGACTTTAAGAAGTGGTGATCTCACCTTTAAGAGGAACCTAGAGAATCACTTAAAAACAAAAGACAAACTACATAGAAAGATCCCTTAGGATCGGTGGTTAGAGAGGTATAATACTTGGAGAAAGTATGTGTGAAAGTGGTGAGCCAAAAGGAAGAAATGGCTCACTATTTATAGAGGAGAAATTTCATTGTCCCGGATCCCACGGATCCCTTCCACAAGGATCCGCTGGCGTAAAAGCTAGGGATCTGTGGACGCTCCTCTTACCCATGGGTATTTTGGTTATGGGTCATGGGTCATGGGTTATGGGTTGATCCATGGGTTTCTTCTTAGATACAATGTATCTCAAGAGTTCAATGTACCTAGTCAAATGGTTTGGATAAAACCATGGGTTATGGGTCAATACCATTTGTTAGTTTTTACCCATTTTAGTATATACTAGTTAAGTATATATTTACCTAAATATGTAAACACTAGTTGTTGTACATATTTATCATAAAATCACTTATACTTGTTTTTGTGTTTTATATGAAAGCGTAAGTGTGTTAGAAAACTATTGGCTCAAACTATTTACTTATTTTATTTGTTTCGTTAAAATGATTTTACTTTTGTTATCGACAAAACATTAGACGATCGTAAAATATAAATAAACGTTTTTACGGCTTATTTGTATTAAAAGCCCTATCGGGCAATCTTTCAATCCATCTTCGCGCCCAAGAAGAGTCGCGGAATACCAGTAGTATAATGACATCATGAGACACGCCTGGAATGTTGAAAAGGCTTGCGATGTATAGGACATTTTCAACATGCTCATATGCATCCTCGTCCCTGTTTCCAAAAAAAGGGTTAGCACGAAGCTCCCTCATAAATTGGTCTTTAATTTCGAAATGGACATCCGCTCCAATTGTCGGTCTTACGAGACCCGACCCTTGTTCAGCTCTTGTCAACGCTAAATATTCCTCAATAGTGAGGTCATCACTGTTAACAACTTCCATGGTACCTTAAAACTTGAATAATGATCGTGAGAAATTTAAAAAAGTTTAAAACAAAACGAAAATGAAAGACTTTATAGCAATCCTAATATAACTCCCCGAAAACGGCTCTAAAAACTTGATGTAGGTTTTACTGACCAGGTTTTAATATTTTTATAGTCTCGTTATACCTATGGTCTACCCTAATGCACTAACGGGCAGTTTACCCGGTCGTGTGTCGTGTAGTATTCGGTAAAACCGAGGTTGTCCCAAGAGCTATGTGTGTTGGATTATTACTAAGTCTAGGTGTCACAGTTTTTAATATGATTATGATGAGGAAATAATTAATTAACTACTAAAGCAGATAAAAGCAGATAAAAGGCAAAGGATAAATCAATAGAGGAGAGTGGTGCTAACCTAGTTATTCCTCCTAGATAGTAATGTCTACGTCTACTTACTTCTAATTACTTCAGGTGGGGTCAAAGTCGAGAGGACAACATTTGGTCAATTCACCCTAACCTATCAGCAAAGATGCCACCACAGGAGAAGTCAGGTGTCCCCTCATAAGTCTTGTTGTTCCTAGTCCCCAAGCCAAGTCATTAAGTACCACTACATGCTAGATTTATAATAGTGAGTGCCGGCGTTAGCAACTTAAACACTCACCCCTAATTCTTAAGTTCATCCAAACGGTGGGTGATCGGTTGGTCAAATTACACAAGTAGAAAGGGTCGCCATTGGTCATATCTTACCCTTCCCATCTCATCCGCTAACCTAGGGTCGGTTGGTCATATCTCCTAGAAATTGGCCTCTATCGCCATTCAAAACTACCAAAACAAGGGTAGCTACCAATAAACTATGCATGCATACACTTAGAAATAATTATCTGAGTAATATAAATGCAAACAAAACAATTAAGGAATCATAACTAGGCGGCACCAAGAGGTGCTTAGCGCTCATATTAACCATACAAATCAATTCAATATTCAAAGTTACGAAACACATGAATCGAAAGTAAAGAAAAGATAAAACGCTAATGCTTATTGTGGGGGAGTGATTTCTCCCTTGGAGACAGCTCCGTATGCTCCTCTAGACCTGCCTTTGGCTTCTTCCTACGTTCTTTGGTTGTGGTGTATGAAATGGGATGCTTTGAAATGCTGGAAATCGTGGGGTATTTATAGTCCAGATCAGGGTTACGGCATAACTAAAATAAAAGTTACGCCATAATCTAAAATTCTTTCATTATTTGCACTAGATCTACTGGTTACGGCTTAACCTTATGAGTGGTTACGCCATATCTTCAATATAACTTGGTTACGCCATATTTGATGAAATAGTTACGGCGTAGTTATCAGCGGCGTGGAACCTAGTTTGACCTAATATGGTTACGTCGTAGCTTTTGGGGAGAGTTACGCCGTAACCTTTTGATGAGTTGGTTTTCTGAGTCACGCTTTAGTTACGGCGTAATATGAGAGATGAGTGATAACGTTTAAAATGAACATGTTTATAGTAGCGTTATTGTTGGTTTTGTGCATGATAATCGACTATATTTACTCATAACTGTTTCAAAAGTGCAAAGATACGTATTGTGTATGTATATGTAGCCAGGTATCACAAATGATGAAGAAATGAAGTTTTTATGCACATTTGGAGAATTCCCAAGGAAGGAAGTCGAGCAAGGAAGCTTTTGGACTCAATGATTAGGAAGCGCAAAGATTTCTAAGTATCTACAACAAGGAAAGATCAAGTTTCGTCTTGGAAATCATCAGCAAGAACAAAGAAAGAGGCACAAATCAAGAAAGTCAACAAAAGTCAAAGCTGAGGCGCCCAACCATTCGGAGGAAGCCTTGACAAATTTTGCTTGTTACTAATCTTTTAAAACAATTTCAAACACAAAATCCCTTGGGACGATCTCGACTTACCCACCTTTGCTATCGCGAACGAGTATACTTGCTCGTATGTGTTTATAGTATTAGACGGAAAAATCGTGTTTATAAATGTTTAAAACTTGCACACGGTAAGCACATCAAGTTTTTGGCGCCGCTGCAGGGTATTTTGGATTTCTAAGCAATTTGATTTTGTTAAGATTCTGTAAAATTGGTAAATTTAAAATTGAATTTCGTCAGAAAAAAGAGAAAAAAAAAATACTTTGGTTTAGAGGCTAACCGATCCGGTTGCGTGAGCAACCGATCCGGTTAGTGCTCTCGGTAAAAATTTTGTCTTTTGATTTTCAAAGTTTTAGTTTATCTAGTGTTTTGTGTTATAGTTTATAGATTAATTCTTGTCATTTCTGATTTTTATAGATTATCTCATGGGTTGCTTATGCTTTTCTTAGATTTTTAGATTTTCTTTTATTTTAATTATTCTTAGTTTTATTTACTTTTTGGTTAATTGTCTTAATTACAGTAATTAGAAATAGTTAATTTTCAGTTTTTATGGTTTTAGTAGTCTTAATGAGTAGTTTATTAGATTAGTTAATATAGTTTTTATTAAATAACTTAATTAATTTTATAATTAATAAGGATAATGAGGAGTCTCAATTAATTAAGAGTTTAAGTACACTTAATAATTTTTAATTTAATTTAATTCACAGGTTTAATTAAAAAAAAAAAAAAAAAAAAGGAAGTCAATCCAACCGTTCGGTTGCAACCCGCAACCGGATCGGTTGGACGTTTTGGTTAAAAAGTTTACCACCAACCGAATCGGTTGGTGAGCCAACCGATCTGGTTGGAGCTCTCGGTAAAAAAAAATTTTCTTTTTAAATTTTGAGTTGTAGCTTGTGTTTTCAGTTTTGTTAAGTGTCTTTACTTGCTTAGTATATGTTTCTATAGTTTTCTTTTGTTTTTACTAACTCTAACGCTAATGATTTGGATCTTTGTTTTGTCTTGTTAGATAGTTATTATGGATAGTTTAAGCGGAATTTCTGAGTACCTTCGTAACTTGGATGAGATGTTCAAAGACACCAGGAGTTCGCTGGAAGATTGGAAATATCTTAGAAGGAAGTAAGAAGGATTTGGGGATTGATACGGTTAGTATGGAAGAAACGGGTGAAAACAAAGTTCAACTTCATAAGAAGGGAAGAGTTGTGGTATTCACACAAGCAACACTAACGGAGTATGATTCGCCACTTATGAGGTTCAGTACACCTTGTAGTGTAGAAGGGGTGAGTGCTTGGGACGCGTAACTAAACATGGCCTATGGTGAAAATTACATTGTGGAAAAAGTTCTTGATCAAATTGGTCATGTGCGTTTGGATTATGAAGCTTACGGAAGAAGAATGGTTAAGAATCTTAAGGTTAACATTCATGGTCACATTTTTTAAAAGGATTTTGTTGTCTTGGAAGAGGGGAATGCCGATGAGCCCAATGCATGTTTTTAGGCAGGATTTTCTTGTAACAACCAAATGCCAAATGGATTTTCCCTTGGGGGAAATGAGGATCAATATCACAGATTTGGAAGAAGAAAAGGGGGTGAATGAGATGCTTGTGGAGTTATGTGCTAATATGGAAAAGGAAGATGTGGAAGTCGTAAAGATGGGGAAGGCAAATAGGAAGAAAACCTCATCCAACAAATTAACTCCTACCACATCCACCAACAAAACAAATGATTACACACCTTCACCACCTACTACACCAAAAACTTTCAAACCATTAACCCAAGAACAAAAAGAAGCTATTTTGGAAAACCTTGAACAAAATTTTCTCGAGCTAAATGAGAAAAAGCCGGTGATTGAGGTACTACAAGATTACGTTCTCTACCGCAAGAAACTAGATGCGGTGATGCTAGCAAGGGCAAGATTGGAGGATAAAGATCTATCGGAGGAGGATAGAGATAGGATTTTGTTTAGAGGTATGCCACAAAAGGAGAAAGATCCAGGGAATTTTGTTTTGCCAATTAAAGTGAACGGGACCACACCAGTGTATGCCTTGGCCGATACGGGTTCAAGCGTTAATGTTATGCCCTATCCATTGTTTAAGACGTTGGGTCTTAGTAAGCCACAACCAAATCACTCAAAACTTACCATGGTGGATAATTCCCAAGCAAAAGCGATGGGGGAGGTGAAAAACGTAAGAGTTCAGATTGGTTATCAACCCTACTTGGCTGATTTTCTAGTTTTAGACATACCGGTGGATAAGAGTTGGGTAGAGGTACATGTGGTGCAATCATAGATATGGGTAGAGGTACGATGACTATCGATGATGGAATCTCGAAACAAACCTATTATCCCAAACTAAGGGGACCAGTTGTGGAATTCATGGAAGATTTAGAATTGATGGAAGCGGACGATGACTTGACATGTTTTGAAGTGGGATGTGATGCCCATGGAAACCCGATGTATGGACCACTAGCTCCACCATACTTTGATATTGAGGATGAGATGGAACGTGCACTAGCGGTGGAAGCATTTTACAATCCATTCAAAAAAATCCTTGTTTAGAAAAAGCTAACCGATTTCTTAGGTTCTTTACCGGTTCAACTCAAGAATTTGGAATGGGGACCCGAGGGGTCGGGTATTTACAAGAGAGAGGATGGGGATGGAGAATGGCACGTCAAATTCAATATACTATGCCCGGATGGAAGAAGTTTGTGTTTGGTTTAGGCTTTGTGAGCGGGATCACGCCTACACTTTGCCGGATTTTGCTGTTGCTCTTGGCTTGTATGAACCAAATGAGGTTAAGCATCGATTGTTTGAAGCTAATTTTTCGAGGCTTAGGAGGTTTGAAAAATAATACCCTAGTGTGCCCGCTTATTGGAATCGAGTGGGAGATCCTTCTTGCACAAGGAGGAATCTCGCAACCATTAGGAGTCCGTTGATGAGAATACTACACAAGTTGTTAGTAATCGCCGTTTCATAGAATGGAAGCGATGAAAATGTCATGTCGGACTTGTGGGTTATGATGTTATTGGAGGAAACTAAGGACGGAAATGCGGCTTGGCTAATAGCCGAGTATTTGTCTAGGAGAGCCCCGGGAATGAAAGGTAATAGCAACATTTGTGGAGGCCATTTTGTGACGAGGTTGGCAAGGAATCTTAGGTATTACAATAGTAGTGAGTTGGCTAGGTGTGGAGAGCTAAAGTTTAGTGAGATTTGGAATGCAAATGGTTTTGGAAATGCTTTGAATAAGAAATTGAAAACGTTGGGAGCATGGATCGAATCACAAAAACAATAACAACAACAACCACCACAGCAACAAGGAAATGTGCCAATGGGCAATATACCGATGGGGAACATGCAAACGGGTACGTCTAGTAGTTTTGACTCAGGTTGGGGAGAGTGGAACAAACATTTGAATGAAATTGAGTGTAGGGACATTTGGAGAGACTCGATGATGTTGAGAAACAATTACATCAATGATTATTCAATGCCTATTTTTCAACACATGGCTCGAGAAGCCAATTACGAGTTGCCACCCTACAATCCACCCAATGTTCCACCATATCCTTTCCCCTACAACTCTTATCCTGGACCATATCCGTACCCATATCCTGGCTATGCACAATTTCCTGACCCAGTGCCCGCATATGGTAGATTACCCGAGGTTGGTGGATCAAGCTATGATGTTGGAGGATCTTCATCGGGAGTTGGAGGATAAAAGAAGAAGAGGAGAGTTCGTTCGAAGTTTGTGGATGAGCACTATGTGTCCGAGAGTGATGATGATGATGATGACGAGGATGATGATGATGAAGAAGGTGATGAGATGAGTGAGGATGACGAATGATCGTGGATCCTTCTTGATTTATGGTTTCAAAACAATGGTTATCATGTGTTAAATAATATTATCTCTATCTCTTAACTATCTCTCTAGGATGATTATCATACTTTATTTATTTTTCATATTTTTAGTAGCATTTGGCTTATTTTGTTTTGTTTTGTGTATTGCAGTTTTGTTTGCAGGATGGATTTGTCGGAAGCTTATTGATGGTCAAATATTTAGAGTTGGATAGCTCACATGCTTGCTTATGACCCAATATGCGTATTGCATATTCTATCCCGTGGTATCTTTTGACTATTTCTTTTTCCCATTTTCTTTACTTTGAAGTTTATTTTTATTACATTGAGGACAATGCAAAGCTTAAGTATGGGGGAGGGAAGAAAATTGGAAAAATGATACGATTTTTAATTTTTAGCTTTTAGTTTTTTTTTTAACTTTTTGATGCAAGTAATTAGCAGGAAATCGCCCTTGATTGTCTAGTTGTTTTCACACATTTTCGGGATATATTTAAAAAAACAACTTGGGTATTTCAATGGTAAAATGAGGTTTTTGAATTTTTTTTGATTTGAACCAAATTAAGGAAGTAATTCATTTTGGATTCGATAGCATTTTCTAGCGCGCATTATAGCCTTTTTCCACTTAATTGTGAGGTTTATTTTGTATAAAACACATCTTTGTTTTATATTTGCTATGAGTGTCTTGGGTGATTATGTCGATTCTAGAACTTGTACTAGTTATGCATTACGGTTAAAATCACTCTCGAGTAATAAAAATATGTTCAAGTGATAAGAGGCATCAGAGGATTTAACCCAAATGGCCTTCCATTTTACATCTAATGATATATTAGCTAACCACCTTATATGGACCCATTTGTTAGTGCTCATCTTTAGCACTAGATACCCTTAGTTACACCCTTCGAGCCAATCTTTTCATTCTTGTTTAAATCCAGAAAAATGCAAAAAGATTTTAGAACCTAAACCTTAGCCAACCCATGTCATGTCTATAGGTTTGTTGCTAGTTGTTTGGAGTGTTGGATTGTTTTTGATGATTATGAAGAAGTTACACTTTGTCTATAGTGTGTACCATTCTCCAACAAAGATGAAGGAGGCGTCTTTCTCATTTGTATTTTTTGTGGTGTATGCTTACACTAAGTGTGGGAGAACTTGTTTAAAAAAAATGGTTATAGCCAATGACCTATATGAAGAGTATTGATTATCCAATGAGCTAAATTGAGTTATTCATATATTTGGAGATCGATATGTGAAGAGGAGGAAGATATAATCATTTTCGGGATTGTGGTTTGGCTAGCAACATGGAGGTTTAGACTTGACTTTATTTTTCTTTTAACACCAATTTAATAAACCATCCCATGTCTTATCCATACCTTTTATAAAACCGAAGCCTTAACGTTATAACCCGAATAGAAGCCCTCTTTGATGAATTTATTTTCTTTGTTTTGATACTTGTACAAGCTTATGGTAAAAAGCATTGATCATGACTAGGCATTGAGTGATTTACATATACCCACCAATATATGAGTGTTGAGTGAATTCTTAAAATCATTCGTGAGGTGTTCTAGTTATGTTATCTAAAGTATTTGGTTCATTTTCAAAGTTTTTCACATATTAAAAGCAAATTAATAATTATCTCTTTTGGGATGATTGTTAAAATTTCGGAACCACGGATCATGACCATTGAATTCAATTTTTGCAAATGTTAGACCTACTCGAGGGCGAGTAGAGCTTAAGTATGGCGGAATTTGATAACGCTTAAAATGAACATGTTTTTAGTAGCGTTATTGTTGGTTTTGTGCATGATAATAGGCTATATTTACTCATAACTGTTGCAAAAGTGCAAAGATACGTATTGTGTATGTATATGTAGCCAGGTATCACAAATGATGAAGAAATGAAGTTTTTATGCACATTTGAGAATTCCCAAGGAAGGAAGTCGAGCAAGGAAGCTTTTGGACTCAATGATTAGGAAGTGCAATGATTTCTAAGTATCTACAACAAGGAAAGATCAAGTTTCGTCATGGAAATCATCAGCGAGAACAAAGAAAGTGGCACAAATCAAGAAAGTCAACAAAAGTCAAAGCTGAGGCGCCCAACCATTCGGTTGGAGCCCGCAACCGATTCGGTTGGGCGATGGTCAAAACGCAACCGATCCGGTTGCATCGTAACCAGTTCGGTTGAATGGACTGGAGTTACACAAAAACGCATTTAATGTTGCCTTAACTCCCCATAATCATTGGAGGCCGATCATTTCTTGTTATTAACTTGTTGGGAACATTTTTGGCCAGTTAGTAAAGTCTCTTTGACTATATATTGAACCTAGACTTAGTATACTAGGTGTGACACAACCCAAAGTGTAATAGTTTACACCAAAACTATTACCAACCATTTTATTCATCCCAAAATTTTAGTATTCACTGTAAAACGTCCAGGAGGTTGGAGAGAGCAATTCTCATCCATTGTTTTGGTTATTCAGAGTTATATGGTTAAGCTAGGTGATTGGAGGCGTGTGGTTGCTATAAGCCATGATTTCTAGTTCTTGTAATCGCAAAAGTTTAGGCATTCTATGAACCTTGTTATGGATTTCTATTCTCTTGAGTTATTGGAATTACTTTGTTATTTCTTGTGTTTTGTTATTATTATCATGGAGTAGTTTTTTAATATACTTATGTGTAAGGATGTAGGAAATCATACTAGTGTTCTCATATGTGATGCATGTATATATGATCTTATTTAAATGAGTTTGTTGGAAAAATACTAGTCTTGTTTGATTTGTCGGTAAAACATGTTTTAAGAAAAAGGACCGAAAGGATTTCTCTTGTGTTTTATTCCAAAACGTTAAGTGACAAACTAGTATGGGGATATGGTGATTGACAACCACCATGTTTACTTATTAAAACAAGACTAGAAACATTTTCATCACGAAAGGTCGAAAGATTCAGAGGAACACGTTTAAAAGAACATTTACAAACAAATGGATTTTATAAAGGATAATCATTAGGATAAGGACCGAAAGGATTACCTATATGTTTTTGTTCTTAGAATGATTTTTGCAAACATAAACCATGGTTGGAAATCATTTGCTTATGATTTGTGCATCACATCAAGAGTTTACACCAAGCCTTCACGAACACTTACTATGATTGCCTATAGACTACACACAAGTATATATATTTTTTATATTGAATTTCACTAAAACATCACTTTGGAGGAAGCCTTGACAAAGCTTTCTTATTACTAATCTTTTCAAACACAAAATCCTTGGGACGATCTCGACTTACCCACCTTTTCTATCGCGAAGCAGTATACTTGCTCGTATGTGTTTATAGTATTAGATGGATAAATCGTGTTTATAAAATTTTAAAACTTGCACACGGTAAGCACATCAATGAGTTACGCCGTAACTTCTTCAAATTCAGCATACTATGATAAATATTTGATATTTCTCCAATTCCGCGTCTCTTTAGCTCCAATGCTCGTAATTTACCTGAAAGTGGAAAATAATGGAAAACAAGCGTAAATCCATATAAATGATATAAATTACAAGCATTATCGGGGGAAATTGACACTTAATATTCAGGACTATTTGATGTTATCAGGTCCCCAAAAGGAATTAATTTCCATTATCTTGTGTGCAGGGACATTCCAACAATAATGATGATCTTGGCTATTTCGACAGTGGGTGTTCCAGGAACATGACTGGAAATCTATCCTATCTTTCAAACTTCACTGATTTGAATGGAGGATATGTTTCTTTTGGAGGAGGTATAGGTTGAAGAATTACTGGTAAAGGCACAATCAAGACTGGTAATTTGGACTTTGAAGATGTGTACTATGTGAAAGAAATCAAATACAATCTATTCAGTGTATCACAAATGTGTGACAAGAAGAATTTTTTCTGTTCACAGACACTGATTGCTTGGTATTATCTCCAAATTTTAAGTTTCCTAGTGAATATGAGATACTACTTAAGTTCCCCAGGAAAAGCAATCTGTATAGTGTTAGTATGAAAAACATAGTGCCCAAAGAAAACCTTACATGTTTAGTAGCTACAGCTTCTTTGGATGAATCTATGTTATGGCATAGAAGGCTAGGTCGTGTAAACTTTAAGGTGATAAATCTTTTAGCTAAAAATAACCTTGTAAGATGTTTACCTTTAAAAATATTTGAAAATAAGACCTGTATTGCATGCCTCAAAGGGAATCAGCATAGAGCCTCTTGTAAGCCCAAGGTTTTTAACTCTATCACCCAACCACTTCATATGCTACACATGGACTTATTTGGCCCCACCTCTGTTAGCAGCCTAAACTTTAAGAAATATTGTTTGGTTGTGACTGATGATTTTAGCAGATTTACTTGGGTTTTCTTCATGAATACTAAGGATGAGACCAGTGATGTCCTTAAGTCTTATATAACTCTGATGAGAACCTTTGCGATAAGAGAGTTAAAATCATTAGATGTGATAATGGGACGAGTTTAAAACCAAGTGATGAATGATTTACATCAACTTAAGGGTATTAAAATAGAATCTGATGTAGCTAGGACTCATGACAAAATAGGGTTCTTTGAAGAAGAAATAGGACATTGATAGAGGTCGCTAGGACTATGTTAGCGATTTCAAGTTGCCCACAACATTCGGGCTAAGGCACTTAATCGCTTGTTATGTTCGTAGCAGTCTTGGTAGTAAAGCCTCATGGCAAGACTCCCTATGAGTTGTTTTAGGTAAAAAGCCTACCCTAGACTTTCTTAAACCTTTTGGGTGCACATTTCTCTATTCTCAATACCATTAACCATTTAGGTAAGTTTAATGGAAAATCTGATAGTGCATATCTGGTTGGCTACTCCTTGAATAGTAAAGCCTTTAGGGTTTATAATTCGAGAACCAGAAGAATAGAGGAGAATCTGCACATAGAGTTTCTTGAGGATAAACCTAGTGTAGAGGGGCAAGGACCAAAATGGCTTTTTGATATTGATATGCTAACTGAATCTATGAACTATGTGTCTCTTTATGTGGATTCTAACATTGTTGCAGGAGAAAATCAAGGTCCTGATGCAGATTCTGATGATGATAATGATGATTGTATCTTGTTGCCTATTTGGAAGGACAACTCAGTTGAAAGCACTTCTTCTGGGGAGGCAAACAAAGAAGATGATCAGCCTCCAAAGTCCAATGACTCTAATGCTGAATGAGGTGTAACCAATGAAGGTGATACAATGGTAGAAACTTAAGTGATCAGTACTAACGTGGTTAATACTAATAAGCCAAATGTTAGTACTGATGAGCCATAATTTAATACTGATGATCCCCACTCCATTCCATCAGTTAATGCAGATGTTTTTGGTCCTAATGATGAAGCAGATGAGATTGATTTCACTAATATAGCTTCATCCTATGTTGTTCCTGCTGCACCATACAAAAGAATTAATCAGGATCATCCCTTGGAGAATGTAATTGGGGATGTTCATGCTGAAAGAACAACAAGATCTCGGGTTCAGCATAGTGAGACTGGCTTCTTTAGTGCCATTTATGAAGAGAGGATCCATGGGGACACACAAAAATGTCTCTTTGCTTGTTTTATTTCACAAGCAGAACCAAAGAAAGTCTACAAAGCTCTTAAAGATGAATCATGGGTAGAAGCAATCCAAGAAGAGCTTCTCGGTTCAAACTTCGAATGTATGGGTTCGTGGATCTTTCGATGGAAAAGAGCTATTGGCACTAAATGGGTTTTCGAAACAAGAAGGATGAAAGAGGTGTGGTAATAAGGAACAAGGCTAGACTGGTGGCTCAAGGGTATACACAACAGGAAATGATTGATTATGAAGAGGTCTTTGCTCTAGTGGCAAGGATTGAAGCTATCAGACTATTCCTGACCTATGCATCATACAAAGACTTCATAGTATACCAGATGGATGTGAAAAGTGCTTTTCTCTATGGGAAGATTGAGGAGGAGGTATATTTCTGTCAACATCCTGGCTTTGAAGATCAAACCTTTCCTGAAAAAGTTTACAGGGTTCAAAAGGCACTCTATGGTCTGCATCAGGCCCCAAGAGCTTGGTATGAAACTTTAGCCAAATATCTTTTGGGCAATGGCTTCAGAAGAGGGAAAATTGATCAAACTCTATTCATCAAGAATGTGAAGAATGATTTCTTGTTGGTTCAGATATATGTAGATGGCATTATTTTGGCTCAACCAAGTAGGATCTGTGCAAAGAATTTGAAAAGCTGATGCATGATAGGTTTCAGATGAGTTGTATAGGAGAACTCACCTTCTTTCTTGGGCTACGGGTCAAGCAGAAGACATATGGCATATTTATTAGTCAGGATAAGTATGTCAAGGAGATTTTGTTAAAGTTTGGGTATGAAAATACAAAGATTGAAAGCACTCCTATGGAGCACAATAAGCCACTACTTCCAAATGCTGATGGTGAAGAAGTTGATCAGCACCTCTACAGGTCAATGATTGGATCATTGATGTATTTGACTGCCTCCAGACCAGATATTATGTTTGCAGTGTGTGCATGTGCAAGATTCCAAGTCTCTCCAAAGCTTTCTCACATGCATGCTCTTAAAAGAATCTTTAGATATCCGAAACGCCATGCTCACCTAGGCCTTTGGTATCCTAAGGACTCTCCTTTGATCCGGTAGCTTACTCGACAATCGACTATCTTTGGGGCAAGTCTTGATAGGAAGTCAACCACATGAGGATGTCGGTTTCTTGGTGATAGGTTGATTTCATGGCGATGTAAGAAGCAAAGCATTGTGACAAACACTACAACCGGCCGAGTATGAAGTCTTTGCAAGTTTCTATGGTCAAGTCCTCTCGGATTCGTAATCGATGCTTGATTATGGGTATAATTTTATGGGCATTGTCAACACATAGATAACAACAAGATTATATGCATTATCAAAATCTAGTTTCTCATTCTAAAACTAAACATATTGAGATAAGACATCACTTTATAAGGGATTGTAATGAAAAGAAACTCATTCAGGTTGATATAATTGATATTGAGTTTAATGTTGCAGATCTTTTAACAAAAGCTTTTGAATTGGGAAGGTTTCAGTACTTGGTCACAAGTGTTGGGATGCTTCATCCATAATATGTCTTATCTCTCTCTATTTTGTAAAGTTTTGTAAACTCGTAGTTAGTACTGATTATTATTTGGTTAATACTGCTAGTGTAAAGTTAATACGGATTATCAAGAAAATATCTTGAATTGTGTTTTCTTGGTTTTGAACTAACTTTTCAGGCATAGCACAAGCAGTATGGATGTGGTTTAGTGATTGACTGTTACAGCAACTATGGTTCACTCCCTAATGCTTATTCTGATGCACCACATGATGGAACTTGCTGTAACTCTGGATTTTGTGATGCCAAAGGATTATGTGGCATCTTGTGGTAAAATGAACATGAATTGATGGTTTAAGTTAGTCAGATTCATTCTGCACTAACCCACTCTTTGCCATTCTATCTGTTTACGAGATAGAGTGACTAGCCCAAGGGCATCGGCTTAGAAAGCGGTGAGCAACCATGAATCCAACACTTGTGTTGGAGGCAACACCGCCACGAGTTGAAACCCTATCGAAGGCCCTTTTAATGGGACTATCCATCACAGCGCGATTAGCATGAAACCATTGGTTTTCACCAAACCATAGGCCATGTACGGTCGCCTTGATTAAGTGTCTTTACCACACTTAATCCCTTCAAAATGGGGTTTCAGTATTCTAATTTCCAAACTATGAGATAATACTGATGGGTAAAGTTAATACTGATGGTTATAAGTTAGTACTGATAAGCTTAGTTAGTACTGATGAACTAGCCGTTAGTACTTATTCCAAAAGTCTGTTAAGCAATGATTACTTTTGCAAATTGATTTGTTACCGTCTGTTTCTTTATATAAGGGTTTCCTAATTGGTTTCTCTTTACTTATTACCATAAATATTTACAAGGCGGTTCAATCAAAATTCTCTAATTCTCAATATATTGCATAACTTTTCAATTGTTTTCACCACAATTCACTAAAGACTTTTGCGATCAAATCCCACTTTAATAACCCTAACTCTTCTTGCTAATGGCTCCTCTTGATTTTGTTGATAAGCACAGCATGGTGGCGTGCTTAGACTTACCAGAAGGCAATGAAGAGTTCACAGAGATAGTAGCCTTCCTAAATAGAAGTAGAATAAGGTTTGCTTTACTTTTAAACCCTACTATCTTATGTACCCCTGTCAAGAAGTTTTGGCAAACTGCTATTGCCTCAACAACTGAGGAAGGGGTCCAGCAGTTAATTGGCACCATGGATGGCACACAAATTGTTATTATGAAGCTTTCTAAGAGAACATCTTCATCTTAGGAATGCTGAAGCTATTAGTATTTTGCCAGCCACTGACATAATTGAACAACTTTCATTGATGGGGTATAGGCATGACAACACTTTTAAATTTCAAAAAAGTCAATTTTCCCCACAATGGAGGTTTCTAATTCATACCCTCTTACATTGTTTGAGTCACAAAAGGACTGGCTAGGATGCATTCCCTACAAACATATCCACAGCCTTGATTTTCCTTGCAACAGGCAGGGTATTTAATTTTTCAAATTATATCTTTGAGGGTATGCTTAAAAATGCTGTTAGCAAAACCAAGTTTCTGATGTATCCCAGGTTCATTCAAATATTTTTGGATCTTTGATAACGCTACATGCGTCGTTCGGGGTCAAAGGAACTTCCTTTTCGTCGAGCAAGTTTTTCAACACCCTAGGTAGTGAACCTAATTGTTGTAGTGTAGTATTAGGGTAAGCCAGGATTTGATATTGTTCTCTAGGGGAATAGGAATGCTAGTGAGGAGTTACTACGCTAAGGTTGGGGTTGAGGAAGATTATTTTTATCTTTTATGTTTTTAGGAAATGGAAAGTACGAATCTCGGGGTTTGGATTGGGGAGGGTTGGTATTTCTCACCGATTACTCTACTTATCTAATCTAACTAATTAACTAAGGTGAGGGTAGTCTATGTCTAATTAATGTCTGCTCGTACGATAGTTTAAGAATGTGTTTACTTAGGTTGTATTACTCCTTAATTATCTCCTATTGATGGTTGATTGTCACGTCCTTATTCCTAATCGCGTTGTGTGTCTAAGGTCGTAGGGTATGCATTTATCCCTAACTCTTTGAAACTACCAAAGGGTCTCGTCTACTAAATCTCTAGGATTTATAAACTCTAACTCTAAGGTACTCTTTAGATGGTTTAGCCTACAACTACTCTAGGTGTTATAGTCTAAGGTTCACAAAGATTAATCAAGCATTAACTACACAACGAATGACCTATCGCATTACTAGATCATTAACAATTAAGATAAGAGACAACCAATCAATATTCAATAGTTAAGTTTCATATTCCCTAAGCAAACACGCAAGTAAATTAGCCGGACATGGAGAACATGCAAGCATGCACACAAATAGTTGAAGACATAATTGAATTAATGAAGCAAAACACTTATCTTGATGTAAGATAGGGTTTGGAACCCTAAAATCTTGTACAAGACAGACCTTGGTTTGGTTTAGATTTTACTCCAAAGACTACACTTTGAATAATGAAAATTCGGATTCTATATATAAGATTACATTCGCGACGGCGTCACCTTATGATTTGTGGACGCCGGGTCGCCATCATTAGGGTTTCGTCTTGGCCACGTTAGTCTTGCGTCGGCGTCACCTTGTGCTTGTGACGCCGTCCTCTTCGACTTCGACGCCGTCTGGATCAAATCTAGGCCGTGCGAGTTGCGACGACCTACTCTTTTAAAGCTGACACCGTCACTTGTAAATAAGCAATTTGGCTCTTGGTAGTCACAAAAGTGATGCGACGGCGTCATAGATTAACACCGACGCCGTCCCTTGTATTTCGCTGACTTGAGTGTCTCGATTCTTGACTTTGGCCATTTTCTTCATATATTCGCCTTTTCGTCCGAATAAGTGTCATTCTAGCAATTTGCCTTCAAGAGACCTAAAAAGTGAAAAGGAACGATATTAAGTAATAACGGGTACAAAAGTGATCAAATAAGGGCTTAAACGACCCTCAAAAGGTACATTTTAAAACCTTATCAAATATCCCTACACTTGGTATTTGCTTGTCCTCAAGCAAATGTGCTTTAGCCAATTAATTTATAAGTTAGGGTCATGAAGCATTGGTTTAAAACAGTCCACAACACATATAAGCCCCAAAAGTCATAACAAGCACGGAAATTACATAGTAGCACCTCACATGGGTGTTTGGATACTCACATCTTTCTCGTGTATATGAAATATAACAAGTTGGAAATGGAATATTAAACACTCATTAACCGGTCCTAGTACATAGATTACCATAGGCTTGAGAATAGATCAAACCTCCATCGCTTTGGCGTAAGCACCTAGGAAAGACTATCAAAGAGGTCTTTAAAGGGTTGTAATGTTAGGCTTACGGTAGGGAAACAAAGGGTTTGGTGGGATAGGCTATTCTTGGTGGCAAGTCAAAAATCTTTATGTTACAAGCATACGAAGAATGGCGTTGCTAAGCCAAGACTCGACACTCTAGACTCTAAATAAATGAAACAAACAAACATAAATTTAAAGGATAGATGTAGGATGGTAGCTCATGTATGTTTTTTTTTTTTTTTTTTTTTAAAATTTTATTTTAACACTTTTACTCTACTATCCTCTACTGTAACTTCAAAATGATAGGGATTTATAGGCACATCCCTACACTTGAGTTTTTATTACTCTAACACTAATTTGACCCGAATTGAAAAGATCAAAACACTTGGGGTATGTTATTACGCAAATTAGGGAATTTAACGTTCCCTTCCAATCATTTATAAACTTTAACTTTTCCCATGAGTCCCAATCATCCCAAAACTTTGTACAAAGGATATGACTCGACTTAGCAACTCATTCAAGTAATTAGATAATTGAACTAAGGGTTTAGGGTGATAACAATAATGCACTAAAAGTGAGTGCATACAGGGTAGGCTAAGGCGATTTAGGTGTATATTTTGGGGTGGGGTGTAAACAATGCTCTTCATTGATATTCCGAAAACCGAAACATCACGAGAACCGCGAAAAGATAGGCTCGAGGAGTTAAATAGGGTATCGTGTACTAAAGATGAGTACAACGCAAAGGTGTGGGGAATTACTCAACCGAAGTGGAAGAAATAATTATATTACGGGTATCAAACAAGGGTTATCCTAATGCCTCTTATCATTTAATTATTCCTAACTACACAAGTGTAGTCTTACTAGCGATCTCGGAATGCATCACAAAACAAGTTCTAGAATCTATTATACTACCGGTTTACATTCTAAGCATTAAAGATGAATGCTTTAATTCCTACTAATCTAAGGGCGATCCTCACATTTTGGGTGGAATTTAGGTGATAAAGGGTTTTTGTGCTAGTCATATAACTTCCTATCCGTGAGACGCTTTTGTTAAGACTAATGGCCCACTCCTATATATCATGAAAAATTTCAAATTTGGTGCCAATATTACCCTAACCGACATTTTCTCATGGTTTATTACACAAATACAATTGGACAAAGCAAATAATCAAGGATAAGCATAGTTTCTAAGTTCCGCTTTATTTTCCCTCCCACACTTAAACCGAACATTGTCCCCAATGTTCCCGAAAGTATCAAAGTTATGATAATGGAAGGTAATTAAAAGCGAAAGAAACTAGTACTCCCGATTAGCTCAGAGGATCCGTGTGTGAAGTAGTGGCTAATTCCTTTCCAAGAAGAATGTGTTCGTGAAAAGCTCCTTCCAATCTTTTGTTTCTTCTTCTTGTTAAATGAAACCGCACATTTGAAGAAAACAAACGAAACCTTCGCGTAAAATCGTGGTAATAATATATATAAGACTCTACTAAACTAAGATATAATGCTTGTGGAATGGATGTTTACAATTTACGGAAAATTAAGACACGAAAATTCCAAAAATTATAAGTAATTCGTAAAACGAGGAAAAAAATAATCATTGTTTTACTCCTTCGACGCCGTCAGTTGCAATCTGACGCCGTCAGTTATCCCGACAAAAAGCGGTGCGATTTTCGAAAAAAAATTCGGAAAATTTATATCTTTAGAATCGGAAAAATTTCGCAAAACATCCATTATGACTCGATACAAGCATTTGACTCGAACAAATACACAAATATATCTTTTAATGAATTGTTATTCTCATGTTTACATTTCTTTTGAAAACGTGTGTAATCCTCCCTACACTTATCCTTTATGTAAAATACCTTTATATGCAATTAAGACGAGGTTAAAAACAAAATAAAACATTTTTACAAATTTAAACATGAGAATAAACAATTAATAAAAGATATATGACACTAACAATCAAACAATTAAGCATGGGTTGCCTCCCACGAAGCGCTTTTCTTTATTCAAGAGTCTTGTAGCTAGACTCGTAGTCGTGCTCCTACCATCTCCTTCCTTCGATTTCTCGTCGTCGAAAGGGTGTAGACGTTGTATGCTTATCGTAGATTCCTTGCCAATGTCGTCTATTATGGTGATGGTTTTATCCTTTAGATTGGTTTCCTTCACTGTGAAAGGCCCAAACCATCTTGGTTTATTTCTACCTCGTAATGCCCTTATCCGTGATTTGTATAAAAGTACTTTCTCTCCCTTTAGAAATTCTTTAGGGTTCCTTTGTGCCTTTGGTATCGAAGTGGGATTATTTCCTAGCTTCTTATCGGGTTTCCACAACGTTGCATACAATCCTTGAACCATAAAGTCCCTAAGTCCTTTTTCCCAATCATTCAATTTCTTCTTAACACTATTGCTAGGGGCTTGTGGATTTCCACCCGTAATCATTTCCATGATCTTAAGGGGATACCTTGGGATGATGGGTATCCTAGCGTACCCTTTTCCGCTTTTAAGTACCATGATGCCCTCTCCGCATTTGATGGTGTCCCAAGAATGAGTGGCACATTTTTATCTTCCTCAACATCAATGATCATTAGCCAATTCTATTAGAACATCCACCGCGATTCCTACGGGGTAGACATAGGTGTGATTAGCTAAGGAAAGTCTAAGATCGGTCTTGGTGGTTTCTCCTTAGTTAACTTATTATAGATTGATAGTGGCATTATGTTCACATCGATCCCTTGATCGACTAAGGCATTTATGTCAATATCACCTATGCTACAAGGTATCACGAAGTTCCTGTGGTGTCTCGTTTTTTTGTTAATGGTTTTTATAACCAACTCATACAGAGGTCCCATAGGTAAGGCGTCATACTCTTCTTCCTCATTTTCCTTTAAGGGCATCCCTAAGAACCTCATTGTACCTAAAGTTGTTTACTTGGTTTGCAATGGTCTTCTCGTTAATTTCGTGCTTAGGTAGTACTCAATGGTCTCGGGCTCATCATTAGGTTCCGCCTCCTCCCTCTTGCTATCCTCGGTTTTCCTCACCTCAACTGCTCTATCCTCGGGCATAATGGAAATGGCGTTAACAAACGAAGTGGGAGGAAAATCGTTGCTTCTTACTAGTACCTTTTGGGAACTTTTGTTTTGGTAAATTCTTTTACCAAGTTCATCATTCCGTCATTTTGCTTGCATTTCTTCTCTCGCCTATAAACCTCCTCTTCAAATTTGGCTAATCTCTCCATATGAGTGTCATGTATTCTCTCATTTGTTCCTTAAAGCTTGGTGAGAGTGGTATTGGGAAGTAGAGCAGGCGCCTTTTAATTGGGGTTTTGCTCACGACTTGGGGATTACGAAAAAGGTGTTGGGTGGTTGGTGGAATTGGCGGAATTAAGCGCTTCTCGAGGAATGTGTCTGGAGTCCTTTACGCCTTTCCATGAGATAATCAATTCTCTCTCAATAGCACTCATTTGCTCTTGATGATGTCGGGCGATTCAAGAGAAGTTGATATGGCATTAACCATGTTAATGAGGGTTTCAGGAGATTCATTCCAATCTTCGTAGCTTTGATCAGCCATTTCTTCTATAATTTCCCAAGATTTCTTTGCATTAAAGTCGCTGAGCCTTCCATCGACGGCTTGATCAATAGATCGTCGAGTGATGAAATCAACATGGTCATAGAAGATTTGGATTTGAAGCCAAAGATCAATGCCATGATGGGTAAGTTACGGAGTAGATCCTTGAATCAAGTCCATGCTATGTAGAGAGACTCACCTTGAAGTTGTTGAAACGTTAAGATATCTCGCCTAAGTTTAGTGGTTCTCTCCGGTGGGAAAAATTGAGTAAGGAAACGAGAGGTGAGATCATCCCAACTTGAGATGGAGCCGGCGGGAAGTCGCTCAAGCCAATTACTAGCTTGGTCCCGTAGAGAGAATTGGAAGATTCGCAGGCGCGTGGTCTCCCGAGTAGTATCATCAAGGTCAATGGAATTGACAATTTTGAGAAATCCCTCAGATGCTGATTTGGATCTTCGGAACGAAGTCCATGGAATGCACATCCGTTTTGCACCAACCGGATGGTGTCGGATCGCAGAGCCGTAGTTTGGGCTTGGTCGGGAAGCTCAATGGTGTTCCTATAGCCTAGGTGGCTTGGTCTTGAGTATTCACCAAGAGTACGGGCTCTTGGCGGGTCAATTGGTGGTGGGTTGATGAATGGTGGGTGGTTATCACCTTCCATGATGAAAAGTGATGGGATTACGAACAAAGGTCACGAAGAAGGGGGATAGACTATGAGAAAGCTAAAAATGATAAAAATTTACTTGATAGGAATCAAGCAAAGGAAACCTAAGCGAGGTAGACTACTAACTAGCTATTCTATTCCCGGCGGCGCGCCAAAACTTGATAACGCTACACACGTCGTCGGGGTCAAAGGAACTTCCTTTTCTTGACAAGTTTATAACACCTAGGCGTTGAACCTAATCGTTGTAGTGTAGTATTATGGTAAGCCACGGGTGTTGATATCGTTCTCTAGGGAATAGGAATGCTAGTGAGAAGTTACTATGCTAAGGTTGGGGTTGAGGAAGATTATTTTTTATCTTTTTTTTTTTTGTTTTTTTAGGAAATGGAAAGGTACGAATCTCGGGGTTTGGATTTGGGGGTTGGTATTGCTACCGTTTACTCTACTTATCTAATTATCTAATCTAAGGTGTATGTAGTCTATGTCTAATTATTGTGTACTCGTATGATAGTTTAAAGATGTGTTTACTTAGGTTTTACTACTCCTTAATTATCTCCTATTGGTGGTTGAATTGTCACGTACTTATTCTTAATTGCGTTGTGTGTCTAAAGTTGTAGGGTATGCGTTTATCCCTAACTCTTTGAAGTTACCAAAGGGTCTCGTCTACAAAATACCACGAGGGATCATAAACTCTTACTCTAAGGCCTCTTTGGATAGTTTAGCTTACAACCGCTCAAGGTGCTATAACCTAAGGTTCACAAAGATTAATCAAGCATTAAGTACACAACGAATGACCTATCGCATTACTAGATCATTAACAACTAAGATAAGAGACAACCAATCAATATTCAATAATTAAGTTTCATATTCCCTAAGCAAACACACAAATAAATTAGCCGGATATGGAGAACATGCAAGCATACACACAAATAATCAAAGACATAATTGAATTAATGAAGTAAAACACTTATCTTGATGTAAGATAGGGTTTGGAACCCTAAAATACTGTACAAGACAGCCTTGGTTCGGTTTAGGTTTTTACTCCAAAAGACTACACACAAATACTAAAAAAATTCGGATTCTATATATAAGATTACACATGCGACGGTGTCACCTTATGTTGTGTGACGCCATCGGGTCGCCGTCATTAGGGTTTCGTCTTGGCCACGTTAGTCTTGCGACGGTGTCATATTGTGCTTGTGACGCCGTCTCTTCTCTTGACTCGACGCCGTCTGGATTGAATCTAGGTCATCGAGTTGTGACGGTCTACTCTTTTATAACTTGACGTCGTCACTTGAAAATAAGAGTTTTGGCTTCGTCCCATCACAAAATCCTCCGACGGCGTCAGATTAAGCGATGGGCCGCCACCTTGTGTTTTCAGCATTGGAGTGTCTCGATTCTTGACTTTGGCCATTTTCTTCAGATATCCGCGCCTTTTGGTCAAATAAGTGCCATTACAGCAATTTGCCTTCAAGAGACCTAAAAGTGAAAAGGAGCGATATTAAGTAATAACGGATACAAAAGTGATCAAATAAGGGCTTAAATGATCCCTCAAAAGGTACATTTAAAACCTTATCGGTGAGGCTAAGGCGATTGGTGTACATTTAGGGGTGGGGTGTAAACATTGCTCTTCATTGATATTCGTAAAATCGAAAATCACGAGAACCGCGAAAAGGATAGGCTCGAGGGGTTAACCAGGGTATCGTGTACTAAAGATGAGTACAACGCAAAGGTGTGGGGAATTACTCAACCGATGTGGAAGGAGTAATTATATTACGGTATCAAACAAGGGTTATCCTAATGCCTCTTATCATTTAGTTATTCCTAACTACACAAGTGTAGTCTTACTAGCGATCTCTCGGATGCATAACAAAACAAGTTCTAGAATCTATTATACTACCGGTTCACACACTAAGCATTAAAGATGAATGCTTTAATTCCTACTAATCTAAGGGTGATCCTCACATTTTGGATGGAATTTAAGTGGTAAAGGGTTTTGTGCTAGTCATATAACTTCCTATCGTGAGGCGCTTTTGTTAAGACTAATGGCCCACTCCTATATGTCATGAAAATTTTAAATTTGGTGCCAAAATTACCCTAATGACATTTTCTCATGGTTTATTACACAAATACAATTGGACAAAGCAAATAGTCAAGGATAAGCATAGTTTGAAAGTTCCGTTTTATTTTCCTCCTACACTTAAAGCGAACATTGTCCCCAATGTTCCCGAAAATATCAAAGTTATGATAATGGAAGGTAATTAAAAGCGAAAGAAACTAGTACTCCCCGATTAGCTCGGTAGGATCCGTGTGTGAAGTAGTGGTTAAATCCTTTCCAAGAAGAATGTATGCGTGAAAAGCTCCTTCCAACCTTATGTATCTTCTTCTTTATAAAAAAAACCTACACACTTGAAGAAAACAAACGAAACATTCGCGTAAAATTAGCGGTAATAATATATATAAGACTCTACTAAACTAGGATATAATTATTGTGGAATGGATGTTTGAAATTTCTAGAAAATTAAGACACGAAAAATTCCAAAATTTTATAAGTAGCTCGAAAGCGAGAAAAAAGTAGTAGCGGTTTCTACTCCTCCGGCGCCGTCAGTTGCGACCACGACGCCGTCGGTTATCATAATGTAAAGCTGATGCGATTTTGGAAAAAATTACGGAAAATTTTATCTTTAAAATCGAAAAAATTTCACGCAATAACATCCATTATGACTCGATACAAGAATTTGACTCGAACAACACACATGTATATCTTTTAAATAATTGTAATTCTCATGTTCACGTTTCTTTTGAAAACATGTGTAATCCTCACTACACTTATCCCTTATGTAAAATACCTTTATATGTTATTAAGGCGAGGTTAAAGACAAAATAAAGCATTTTACAAATTCAAACATGAGAATAAACAATCAATAAAAGATATCGACACACAAATAAAATGAAAAACAAATACACATGGGTTGCCTCCCAAGAAGTGCTTGTTTTTGTTCGAGTCCTGAGCGACTCTACCCTTATTTAGCGATAAAGGGAGGTTTTCCCTACACTTAAGCTTAAGTGCGGGTGATAGTAGCGATACACACCCTTACGGTGGAAATTTCTTTGCGTGAGGAGAGGTGATGGGTGATTTATATGCTTAAAGGGTGTGCTCCATTCATTATAACCTTACCTATGTCTATTGGTGTAGCGGGTGAATCAAATCTCTCTTAAAATGGATCATCTTATCAACTTCAAAAGATTCTTAGTTAAGGATCCATCTTGACCTAATAAACCGGTTTAAACCCATAATGTTTCTTGTTATTAACCATGAATGGGTGATATAAGTGTGTAAGGTCATGGGTTACTCTATATTAGCTTCAATCTACATGGCCTAGAGTCTACCACCTTTCTCAAGCAACTACCGGATTATTTATTTTGATGGGTGGATTGGGGCCTAATTCAATTCAAGATTCACATCTAAAGGCGAAAAATTGGGTAAGGTTTTGGTTGAGGCTCCGTTTATCAAAATTAGGAACTTCCTAGGACTAAGAGAGGTCATGACAGACAAGCATCTAAACCTACATTCTCTAGTGGCGTTTGGTCAAAGGTTCTATATCAATCGGGTTCCTATAGTCTCTTCTACTTCTCCGGGTAAGTTATAAGCGATGTGTGTTCCTCAGTGATGGTAGGGCTTGTGGGCTTGGGTTTCCACTTCATTCTTTATTATATTTAGATCTCCTAAAGTTCATCATGTGTTTAGTATGATCTAACCCAAATACACTCTAAGTATCTCAAATCCTTCTTTAGCCATTTCAAATTCTTGGTCCGATTCATAAGAATCATTCTCAAAATTTGATCACTATGTTCTATTTGCCTAAAGTTCCTCACGCGTGTCATATGTTTTGGTGAAATCTATCCTACGCATGCAACTAGGCAGTTCAACTATAACCATCTCACAATCTTGTTCGGGTTTAGGTTCCATGTTCTTAAAAACTAGGTCTTTTTGATCATGATGCCTAAGGTTGAATAAATCCTCCTTATCCATTTCCTCAAGTTGTGACAACTGATGGTTTATGCTTAGGAGGCTTTTCTCAAAATTTTTCTAGAGGGTTTCACTTAAAGGAGTTGATTCTAACAATGATCGTTGAATAGAAGCAACACAAGCACAAAATTTATCAAATCCATCCAACCTTACACCCGTCTCCTTTTGGATATCTCTAAGATCACTCACAAATTCATTAGAACAATAAAAAGCAATCCAATCTGCGAAATTCAGTTGTTCCTCATTTGTTAATGACTCAAATGCAACTTCACTTGCCATAGCGACAAATGGAAAGGGTTTCTGAACACAAACACAAAGAAGGGGATAGACTACGAGGAAGCTAAAATTAGGAAAAAGCTTACTTGATAGGAATCAAGCAAGGAAACCTAAGCGAGGTGGACTCTAACTATCTATTCTATTCCCGGCGGCGCCAAAACTTGATAACGCTACACGCGTCGTTCGGGGTCAAAGGAACTTTCTTTTCGTCGAGCAAGTTTTCAACACCCAAGCGATGAACCTAATCGTTGTAGTGTAGTATTAGGGTAAGCCACGGAATTGATATAGTTCTCTAGGGAATATGAATGCTAGTGAGGAGTTACTATGCTAAGGTTGGGGTTGAGGAAGATTATTTTTTATCTTTTTATGTTTTTTAGGAAATGGAAAGGTACGAATCTCGGGGTTTGGATTTGGGGGTTGGTATTTCTACCGATTACTCTACTTATCTAATCTAACTAATTAACTAAGGTGAGGGTAGTCTATGTCTAATTAATGTCTGCTCGTATGATAGTTTAAGAATGTGTTTACTTAGGTTGTATTACTCCTTAATTATCTCCTATTGATGGTTGAATTGTCACGTCCTTATTCCTAATCGCGTTGTGTGTCTAAGGTCGTAGGGTATGCGTTTATCCCTAACTCTTTGAAACTACCAAAGGGTCTCGTCTACTAAATCTCTAGGATTTATAAACTCTAACTCTAAGGTACTCTTTAGATGGTTTAGCCTACAACTACTCTAGGTGTTATAGTCTAAGGTTCACAAAGATTAATCAAGCATTAACTACACAACGAATGACCTATCGCATTACTAGATCATTAACAATTAAGATAAGAGACAACCAATCAATATTCAATAGTTAAGTTTCATATTCCTTAAGCAAACACATAAGTAAATTAGCCGGACATGGAGAACATGCAAGCATGCACACAAATAATTGAAGACATAATTGAATTAATGAAGCAAAACACTTATCTTGATGTAAGATAGGGTTTGGAACCTAAAATCTTGTACAAAACGACCTTGGTTTGGTTTAGATTTTTACTCCAAAGACTACACTTTGAATAATGAAAATTGGATTCTATATATAAGATTACATTATGACGGCGTCACCTTATGATTTGTGGCGCGTCGGGTCATCATCATTAGGGTTTCGTCTTGGCCACGTTAGTCTTGCGTCGGCGTCACCTTGTGCTTGTGGCCGTCCTCTTCGACTTCGGCGTCGGATCAAATCTAGGCGATGCGAGTTGCGACGGCCTACTCTTTTAAAGCTGACACCGTCACTTGTAAATAAGCAATTTGGCTCTTGGTAGTCACAAAAGTGATGCGACGGCGTCATGATTAACACTGACGCCGTCCCTTGTATTTTTGACTTGAGTGTCTCGATTCTTGACTTTGGCCATTTTCTTCATATATTCGCGCCTTTTCGTCCGAATACGTGTCATTCTAGCAATTTGCCTTCAAGAGATCTAAAAAGTGAAAAGGAACGATATTAAGTAATAACGGATACAAAAGTGATCAAATAAGGGCTTAAACGACCCCTCAAAAAGGTACATTTTAAAACCTTATCAATCTTCAGAAACAAAATTTTTAGGCTCACAAAAATGTTTATCCATCAAAACTACTCACAGCCAAAGTGTTTTCCAATATGTTAAGGGCTGTGGTAGGCTATAGTGGGGTTGTAGTGCCTTTGTTTCCTAACATGCTACTTGCAGAGGGTGAAGGACCATCAAGTACAGGTAGCTCCTAACACACACCCACAGATGGTGATCATTCTTCTACTCAACAAAAATCATCAACCAGTAGGCATTCTAGATAGGAGAGTGGGACAGCTCAGCCCCATTCTCCTCCTAACACTGAACCAGATGAGCCTATCTCAGATGATGCAGGAGATAGAATGGTTAGGGCTTCCACTATTCCACCAAGCTTAGAGGCTCGTGAGGACAGTGGTAATATACCTAAGACCCAACCCATGCCAACACCTAGTGAGAAATCCTCACAGGGTGGACCCGAGAAAAGGCTTAAAGGGGTGTATCCTCGAGCTATGCACGGGGTGCATCTCAATTGCTCAATGACCCACCTCTCGGCAGGGTAACACAATTTGGAAGTGGTGAGGCGAAATGACACTTAAGGATATGATGAATTATATGGGTTTCTTTGTCGGAAGGTGAACAAGATGGAAGTTGCTTTGAAGAGAACAAGAAAGTCTGCGCAAAGTTCATACAAAGATGCTCCCGAGGATGAAAAAGTTAGAGCATCATATTAAGCTTATCTCTAAGCCTACTACAACAACATCTCCAGTCACTGCATCTCACAGAAGAAAGACCAAGTTCAGGGTATCCAGTACTTCTACAGAGGATTTTGCCAAACAGGGGAGGAGTTCTGATATTCAAGGAAGACAAGAATTTGGGCAATGGCAAGGTGGTGCAGCATTTCAGATCCCTTTTTATGAAGAAGAGGAAGCTCAGGTTAACAAAGATGCTGAAGAAGTACCTAGTACTCCTACAAGCACTATCAGTACTATCCCAGTTAGTACTGTTAGTATTGTAGTTAGTACTGTTAGTACTATGGTTAGTACTCCTGGAGTTCCACAATCAGTACTAAGTCCTATCTTTCAAGTAGCTGCTGATTTACAAAAAGTGACAACTACAAAGGTGATGTAGACTAAATAAGGAGATAACAAAATCGGACTGTTGATTCACACGAATACCGAGAAGCGATCCTACCAATAATCGTTGATTCACCCGAATGCCGATTATAGGAATTCTTAGCAAAGTCGCCAAAATAGACTTTTGGTATTTCATAAACCGATTATTCCACATTACAAAGGAAGTCTTAAATAGGACTACAAAGTAAACGGCCCTAGAAGACAAACGGGTGAAAGTTATTACATAAACAAAGTCTAAAAACCGAAAAACACTAAAATGCTCCTCGTTCCAAAGGACTACAAAGCAGCACGCCCGCGTGCTCCTCGTTCCAAGCTTCGATTTGACTGTAATTCGCCTAAAGCGGAGCCCGTAGCCCAAGTTATGCCCATTTTAGTGAGGCCCTTTTGTCACACGATCTTGGGCCTCCAGAAACATCATGGCCTGTTCATCAACACTTGGGCCCACATCAAAAGGCTACCACCATTACTACCACTCCATATGAAGACAATGATGAAGAAGAAAGAGAGAAACATGCAGTTCTGGGACTACAAAGCCTGAAGAAAACTGTCCCCATCTCTCCTATCTACAAGAAGCCTCTAGTTTTATAGCTAAGGAAGAAATCCAAGTCTGTAGTATCCAAGCCTAAAGAAAAGGGAGTTTTCATTCAAGAAGGAGGTGTTCCAGCATCACCAACCCCAAAGATAAAGGCAAGGGTATTTTGGAAGAAGAACCGAAGAAGAAGAAGCTTTCTAAGGCTGAAATAGAAAGGCTAAATGAAGAGGCTGCAAGGGCACTTGCAGCACAATGGAATGAGGAAGAGTTACAGGAAGAAGCTGCAAGGAAAGAAAAACAAAAGATGGTTATAATTATTGAAGACTGGCAGACATGGGATGATATGAGAGCCAAAGTAGAAGCTACCAAGGAGGTACAACATAAGCTGCAACAAGATCAAGGCACAAGTACTAATGAAGCAGCTAAACTATTTAGTAAAATTTTGGCTAGAAGACAAAGTCAGTTCAGGCAGCAAAGAGAGATTGAAAAGCATTCAAAGCCTCCTATCAAGAGTCAGCAAAAAATGTATCTCTGCAGGTACAACAAGAATTCAGGTGAAGATAGGAGAACACTGAAGCAACTGAATCAACTGTCCTGGGAGACTCTCCAAAGACTTGCTGACACAATTTAAAGAAGATTTATCAACTTCAGACCTATACAACCAGATGATACTGTTGAAAGGCCACAACCCCATTAGAAGCTACAAAAGTTCCTCAACTACTCCTAAAAGACTGAAAGCCTCTGATGAAGATGAAGGTGGACTCACGAAAGAGGAGCTTAACAGGATGATGCTAATTGAAGCTCCTGAAAAAGCATTGTACTCAGAGCCCATCAACACTAGATATCCAATCATCAACTGGGATATCTATACTAAAGATGGAAAAAGGCATTGGAGGATTCACAGAGCTGGTGGAAAGACAAGTGCTTATTTGTACTTAGTGGATCTGTTTGCAGTTATTGACAAGGAAGATCTGCTTAAGTTGTGGGAATTAGTCAAAGGCAAGTTCAAGAACAAAGACCCTGATAATGACAAGGACACAGGTTACTCATGAACTCCGAACATCTTTGAACACGATCCAACGAGAGTAATGGAAGTTTCAACCTCGTGATGAAGCTCTAAGTTGGACTTTGCTAGATTCTTGTGGATCGCACGGTCACTACTTGCAATGGAACATATATATATATATATATATATATATATATATATATATATATATATATATATATATATATATGTTGGTTGAAAGAAAATATCCACTTGCACTGGGACTCTTCTACGGATGCTAGATGCGAGGGCTAAGGATGGAAGAACATATCCACTTGCAATGGAGCAGATATATATATATATATATATATATATATATATATATATATATATATATATATATATATATATATATATATATATATATATATATATATATATATATATGTTGTTTGAAAGAACATATTGAAATGGCTAAGGAATTCTCTTTGAAGATTTTTGATCAAATTGGAAGACCTATTAGAACAAAGTAATGTTTGGAAGAATCCTCAAGGACTGAAGAAACATGTGATTCAGAAACCCAATCACAAGTTTAGGGGAGGATTTTTGGGAAATTCACATTTGGATTTAATACTTATAGTGTTGAATTTAGTATTGATAGTGGTATTAGAAAAGTATTAACTAGTTAGTACTGATAATGCAAAAGTTAGTACTGATAGTGTTGAGTATGTACTGTTCTATATTAAGAATGTCGTGTATGGTCTGTAACAGCATATCTTCTATACCAATAGAAGATATGATATGTTTAATACATAGATATCATTGTAAGGGATCTCCTTAGTGTATAAAAGGAGATGCTAGCTAGGTCAGAAGAGATAACAGTAATTAACACTAAACACCTCAATATTTTATTAATACGAATACTCTGAATAGTATTAGGGTTTTACAATCTTGAAGTGTATCGACTTGATATAACTAATACGTATATCTAACTCTAACCTAGGACCTCCTTTTATAGGCTAAGGAGTCCTATACAATCAACAGTACGTATTCTACAAGATAAGTACACTTTCCATACAATACGTCCTACTCAATGTAATACCTGAATTTCAAAAATTCACAAAAAGACCAAAATACCCTTACGATCAAAAGTAAGAATAATTAAATTAACAGAATACCAAATGAGCTATGTAAATTCAGAAAACTTATAAGAAATATCACATATGGTCCAAATAAATTTTTAAATGACTTTGTAAAGTTAATTTTATGGATTATAATTTTATAAAATCAATTATGTATTTTAATAATTAGCCGAATATATTTAATAGTTTTATAAAAGAATTTAATTAATAAAAGCCCAAAATAAATTTACATTACTAAGAGTCCATTTATTTTAAGTCCAATACATTATAAAGCCCACAAGAAAAATTGTAAATCCTATATAAAATCCCTTATTCGGTTCACATAATCCCTAATAACCGAATTATCCCAAACCGACCCCAAAACCCTAAGCAATTCGATCTCCAGTTTCCAGAGCTTGAGACCATTTTTCTTGGACAAGTTTGAAGGTAAAGAAGGCGGGAAAAATAGTGTTCGAGTTCCAAAGCTGCTGGTTTAAGCGTGGGTAGTTTTTAGGTTGATTAGGGTTTCGACAAGTGAGGTTTTTGTGCTTCTTTTGTTCTAACGATCCAAGCTCATCAAGGGTAAGTTCCTAATGTTGATTTCAGTCCTATAAGTCATATGGAAAACATAAAAATTAGCCATGCATGTTTAATAAGTCGTATGGAATTATTTAGAACTAAAACCCTAGAAATCGTATAAAAATAACGAATGGGCATATAATAATTTTTAAGATCATGAATTTATTTTTCCAAAAGCTATTACATGTTATAGAACCTGAATAAAATACATAATTATGAATTCGAAGCTTGTATGAATTGTTTTGAGTTTTATGGTTCGGTTAAACATGGAAAAAGGAAGGTTTTAAAAAGGGGCGATTAGGGTTTGCATGAACTAGGGTTTTCTTGTTATCATTAAAGGTAATTAATGAAGTAGTAATGATGAGCTAATGATTGGTTAAATTTAGGTTTAGGGTTTGTACCCGAATTATGTCTTTTCGGTCCTAAATAAAAGTTTTGGGTTGGTTTTGTAAATTATGAAACTTAAGGGTTATTTTGTGAATAGTAAAATAAAGGTACTAAGCGTATAAAAATAAGTGTGGGGTTAAGCGTGTAATTTTGGATATTTAGAGGCCATTGAATTGTATTTAATTTATTAGAGTGCGCTTTGTAAATTCTAAAACCTTTGGGTTAAAAGTGTAAAATCTGATAATATTAAGGTTAGGTCATATAATTAAAGATGTCAAGGGTGTAATTTGAAATTCTGAGCAATTATGGGTTCAACAAGTGTAAGTTGATTTTTGTAGAGACACGCATGAATTTAAGTTAATTTCGGGTTGTTATCATTTACGTTCTAGGTTAAATTGGGAAATCATTAAAAGAAGTAATATGTGAATTTAATGCGTATTTAGTAATATTTAAAGAGTATGGGAAACACTAGAACCTAAATAGGAAGTTGGTGAATTAATGAGAATACCCTAAAATGTTGTGATTTAATACATTACTAAAATGAGAATATCCCGACAACTCTAAAAGTATTAATGCGATAAATCCGTTATAATATTAATGATGCTAATAAATATTAAATAAATCATAATCCGTGTAGATTCGTTTGGAGGAGACGACGTTACATCTTCATATTCTTACATTCGTTACTTTTCTCTCAATTGCTTTAAGGTACGGATATTCATCTTACCTTAAGACACTTATGTTACCGTACATATATTCTCGACCTTCTTAGTAAAGGTTCCTTATGATGTTCTTTCGTTAGTATTTCCATTTTACTTATTAGGGTTTCCAATGACATTGCTATGAACCCTTTCTTGATTGTGTGATTTGTTGCTTATACGAACTTATGTTTATGGAACTATGAGATATCGACTCGACTTTACGTTAGGAAGACTTTGATATGTGAAATTCTTGAACCTTATTATATTTGAATATGAACCTTATGATATGAGTTAGTGATATGTAATCTACTGAACCTTGTGTTTGATTCAGACTTATTATGATTGAACTTTTGTTTGACCTAAGTTAGTTTGACACCGAGCCAAATAATAACTAGTCCTGGGGTTCCATGTCCGTGTCGTTGATGCACCTCGACATGACTCTAGGCGATGAGTGAAGTTCGCCACGTCCCTTATCTCGTTATCATTATGAGCTCAATTTGTATTATATTATTAAAGTATGTCGTGGGCGTATGGATGCATCCTAGATCGATCATTGTCCGATATGATTTGTTTAGATGAATGATGTCGTACAATACGCATCTTCATAAAACTCGGGAGCTCGCTACTCCGTATTATTTTGAGATTGTTTTATATACTTATGACGCGTTTTGATATGATATATTACGGGCTCGTGGTAGTTAACTAAATCTTTATTTGTTATTACTATGTTAAGTATTCGATTTTGATTCGGTATATTCAATGCTTATGATTATGTCTTTGGGTTATTATATGTATTATACATGTGTATGCTACATATGTTTATATGAATACCATCTACTATGTTTGGCTATGATTAATATGTTTTAATATGATTCGCATGTCATTATCTCGATGTTATGTTAGTTTATCGTTATGTGAATTCGTTGAACTGTGGGATGAATGTATGAGTGTGATAGTTAGTATTCTATAAGTTTAATATGTATAGTCGATCGGTTGAATTTTGGGAACTTTGCTTATCGTTAGTATTTTATTGCCTATGTGACCGCCATGTTTGAACTCACGATGCTAGGATTTGATCTTAGAACCGGTTTAGTTTATGATAGTTGTTTTGATAATTGCTGATGGTTATGCTATGCTTTGATTGGTCTATTTAATTATAGTTGTTTAATATGTTTCTATTTGTTTGTGAGACTGCCATGATTTGAACTGCTATTTTCGCTGCTGCAATATTGAAGTAAGTGTGTTAAGTGAAGATTAATTAATTTGTTGAATGCCATGTGTATTTGTTGGTAACTGTTTGGTTAGTCATTAGACTTTTTGTTTGGCTTATATGTAAATTGTTGTTCGTGATATGTTGAATGTTTGGTTGTTCTGATGTGTTTGTGTTCGTGTCATTAATGTGCTATGAGATGTTTAACTTGTTATGTGGTTGTTTGGATTTCTGTATGTTTGAGTTCCGCAGAGTCCTAAAAGATCTCTTATCATCATTTTATTTTGATTTCGTCATTTGTATATTTTGTTTTGTTTAGCTTTCGTTTCGTTATATCATTCCTTTGGGCTTTGTAAGCTCACCGGACTTTTCTTTTCTGCGGCGGTATTAAGCGTTCAAGATAAGCTTATGGGATAGGCGATGCGGGTTGAGAGTAGAGGCGAGGCGAGATTCGATTATAGAGATCTTAGATTTATTTTGAAGTTTAGTTATTTATGTTTTCTCTTGAGTATTTTTGTAAGGCTTTCGCTATTGTATAGTATTTAAAGTTCTGATATGAAACCGTATTGTGATATCTTTACCCTTGTCGGGTCGGGGTGTTACAATTTATGGTATCAGAGCTCTAGGTTTTAGGACCCTTAGAGCTTAGGCTATGACCTGTGAGGATTGGCTAGATTTAGGATTTCCCTTCTGCATACTTTCTTTGCGTTCCCTACCGCACTTAGACTTTACTAATAGTTGATTGTCCTTTTAGATGGTTATTCCCCGTCGCTCTAGCTCGTCTGATAGGAGCAATCAAGGACCTGCTAGACAACCTAAGGAGAAGACGAGGTGGGCTATTGTTGTTGCTAAAGGCTGTACGAGGTTTGGTAGAGTGAAGCGAACCAACAAGAGGGTACGAGTTCCGGCCTATATGTGGCCATGCACGATCGAGGAGAAGCTGACCTTGAAGGAAGTGGACGGAAAAGTAGTAGAGGATTATGAAACTAAGGTTGTGGACGACCAAGGTTTCACCACTACGTATCATGATAGGTGTCCCAAGTTCGTTGAGGATGAAGGAGTAGGGCCAGCCGAGAGTCGCGATCTGTATGCTTTTGTGGATCGTGTCTTGGGAGGAGGAGAGAGGATGCGGAAAGGTGGCTTTGCTAGTAACTTACTACCACAGCATGAAGGAAACAAGAATGGATGGATAAGCGAGGAGGAAGAGGAAGAAGAGGAACCCGAGGAAGAATACGAGGTGGAGTCGGAATCGGAGTCTACGGCTACTAGTAGGTTCAATCCGACACAAGGATAGGAATTGGTGCTCCTGATTAGTTGCCTTCGTTATGAGAAGTTTTGACATTGATTTTGGGTTAGGTCCTTTTGTTTCGTTCGACGATTGAATCTTAGGTTATTGAATTTTATTTTGGGAGTACATCTTTTGACAATTTTGAAAATTTTGTTTGATTAATGGAATAAATCAAATTTGATAGTATAGTTCCTGTTCGTTGTTTTCTTTCGATAGATTCGTTGAGTTTCCGTTAGTCCTCATCGGTTTAAATCGCTATTTATTTTCTATATGATGTTGTTTTATTATCGCTTGATTAGGTATGACCATTATGATGGTATACTCATGTGGTTTTGGCTGTTGTAGTAGGATTACTTGTTATCGTATATTATCTCTATATGGTGTGTTTTGCTATGATATTCGTTATGTGTTTTGTCATGACCGAGACCGAATATAGTGACAATAAGAACTTGTTATGTGATGCAAGTATTATGGCCTTTGATCAACGTAATAATACCGAGATCATAAAATCGAACTTATTGAAGGTATACGACGTCTGGAAATGCACGTGGTCGATATGTATGGATTTGCCTTGTATCCGATATTTGGTACTTTTCATATTGGGTTGAGACTCAGTATTTAATTGTGAGATTTTCGTCAGTATGTCATTGCATATAAGTTTTGTACCATTGGGATCCAAGTTGTTATCATCTCGTAAACCTATAGATTGTTATGCCACCTTAGATCAGTATGTCTCGCATACTCCTGCGATTAGTAAACCGTCGGGATTCGTTCCATCTATGCATATGATAGTTTCCATCATTAGATACCGAAATAAGTTAGATTGTGTTTTTGAATTTTCTTTATCTTTTCTTTTACTGCTAATACTTTAATAAGTATACGATTAGCATTCGTCATATATTCCATGAAGTTTCGAAATCCACATTTGTCGCCGTACTATTCCGTCTTGCTCAATTTCGAGGACGTAATTTCATTTTAGAGGGGAAGAAATTGTAATACCTGAATTTCAAAAATTCACAAAAAGACCAAAATACCCTTACGATCAAAAGTAAGAATAATTAAATTAACAGAATACCAAATGAGCTATGTAAATTCAGAAAACTTATAAGAAATATCACATATGGTCCAAATAAATTTTTAAATGACTTTGTAAAGTTAATTTTATGGATTATAATTTTATAAAATCAATTATGTATTTTAATAATTAGCCGAATATATTTAATAGTTTTATAAAAGAATTTAATTAATAAAAGCCCAAAATAAATTTACATTACTAAGAGTCCATTTATTTTAATTCCAATACATTATAAAGCCCACAAGAAAAATTGTAAATCCTATATAAAATCCATTATTCGGTTCACATAATCCCTAATAACCGAATTATCCCAAACCGACCCCAAAACCCTAAGCAATTCGATCTCCAGTTTCCAGAGCTTGAGACCATTTTTATTGGACAAGTTTGAAGGTAAAGAAGGTGGGAAAAATAGTGTTCGAGTTCCAAAGTCTTTGGTTTAAGCGTGGGTAGTTTTAGGTTGATTAGGGTTTCGGCAAGTGAGGTTTTTGTGCTTCTTTTGTTCTAACGATCCAAGCTCATCAAGGGTAAGTTCCTAATGTTGATTTCAGTCCTATAAGTCATATGGAACACATAAAAATTAGCCATGCATGTTTAATAAGTCGTATGGAATTATTTAGAACTAAAACCCTAGAAATCGTATAAAAATAACGAATGGGCATATAATAATTTTTAAGATCATGAATTTATTTTTCCAGAAGCTATTACATGTTATATAACCTGAATAAAATACATAATTATGAATTCGAAGCTTGTATGAATTGTTTTGAGTTTTATGGTTCGGTTAAACATGGAAAAAGGAAGGTTTTAAAAAGGGGCGATTAGGGTTTGCATGAACTAGGGTTTTCTTGTTATCATTAAAGGTAATTAATGAAGTATTAATGATGAGATAATGATTGGTTAAACTTAGGTTTAGGGTTTGTACCTGAATTATGTCTTTTCGGTCCTAAATAAAAGTTTTGGGTTGGTTTTGTAAATTATGAAACTTAAGGGTTATTTTTGTGAACAGTAAAATAAAGGTACTAAACGTATAAAAATAAGTGTGGGGGTTAAACGTGTAATTTTGGATATTTAGAGGGCCATTCGAATTGTATTTAATTTATTAGGGTACGTTTTGTAAATTCTAAAACCTTTGGGTTAAAAGTGTAAAATATGATAATATTAAGGTTAGGTCATATAATTAAAGATGTCAAGGGTGTAATTTGAAATTCTGAGCAATTATGGGTTCAACAAGTGTAAGTTGATTTTTGTAGAGACACGCATGAATTTAGGTTCTGTTTGTTTTTTTTTGCCTCTTCATGCGTCGAGCGGGCAAAATGTACGAATCGGTCGGACATTTTGCCGTTCGACATCGTTTTTTTCCGTTCGGGCGTCGAACGGCGTGCGAACGGAAAAAATGTCCGAATCATCCAAGACACGAGAGGGTGTCTTAACGCGTCTCGAATGCTTCTTGTGCACAAAATAACAAAAAAAAAAAAAAAAAAAAATCCCGTTCAAACATGCGTTTTTCTTCGTTCGAGATGCGTTCGATTCAGACATTTACGCATCGATTGATTCGAGGACGTGCGATTGATTGATTGAGACCCTCTTAAAAACAAACACCACCTTAAGTTAATTTGGGTTGTTATCATTTACGTTCTAGGTTAAATTGAAATCATTAAAAGAAGTAATATGTGAATTTAATGCGTATTTAGTAATATTTAAAGAGTATGGGAAACACTAGAACCTAAATAGGAAGTTGGTGAATTAATGAGGAATACCCTAAAATGTTGTGATTTCGTCATCACTAAAATGAGAATATCCCGACAACTCTAAAAGTATTAATGCGATAAATCCGTTATAATATTAATGATGCTAATAAATATTTAATAAATCATAATCCGTGTAGATTCGTTGGAGGAGACGCGTTACATCTTCATATTCTTACATTCGTTACTTTTCTCTCAATTGCTTTAAGGTACGGATATTCTGTCTTACCTTAAGACACTTATGTTACCGTACATATATTCTGACCTTCTTAGTAAAGGTTCCTTATGATGTTCTTTCGTTAGTATTTCCATTTTACTTATTAGGGTTTCCAATGACATTGCTATGAACCCTTTCTTGATTGTGTGATTTGTTGCTTATCTGAACTTATGTTTATGGAACTATGAGATATCTGACTCAACTTTACGTTAGGAAGACTTTGATATGTGAAATTGCTGAACCTTATTATATTTGAATATGAACCTTATGATATGAGTTAGTGATATGTAATCTGCTGAACCTTGTGTTTGATTCAGACTTATGTTATGATTGAACTTTTGTTTGACCTAAGTTAGTTTGACACCGAGCAAATAATAACTAGTCATGGGGTTCCATGTCCGTGTCGTTGATGCACCTCGACATGACTCTAGGAAGTAGAGTGAAGTTCGCCACGTCCCTTGCTCATTATCTGTTATGAGCTCAATTTGTATTATATTATTAAAGTATGTCTGTGGGGCGTATGGATGCATCCTAGATCTGATCTGTTGTCTGATATGATTTGTTTAGATGAATGATGTCGTGTGCAATACGCATCTTCATAAAACTCTGGGAGCTCGCTACTCCGTATTATTTTGAGATTGTTTTATATACTTATGACGTTTTGATATGATATGTTCTGGGCTCGTGGTAGTTAACTAAATCTTTATTTGTTATTACTATGTTAAGTATTCTGATTTTGATTCGGTATATTCAATGCTTATGATTATGTGCTGGGTTATTATATGTATTATACATGTGTATGCTTCTGTATGTTTATATGAATACCATCTACTATGTTTGGCTATGATTAATATGTTTTAATATGATTCGCATGCTGTTATCTGATGTTATGTTAGTTTATCGTTATGTGAATTCGTTGAACTGTGGGATGAATGTATGAGTGTGATAGTTAGTATTCTATAAGTTTAATATGTATAGTCTGATCAGTTGAATTTTGGGAACTTTGCTTATACGTTAGTATTTTATTGCCTATGTGACCTGCCATGTTTGAACTCTGCTGATGCTAGGATTTGATCTTAGAACTGGTTTAGTTTATGATAGTTGTTTTGATAATTGCTGATGGTTATGCTATGCTTTGATTGGTCTATTTAATTATAGTTGTTTAATATGTTTCTATTTGTTTGTGAGACTGCCATGATTTGAACTGCTATTTTCGCTGCTGCAATATTGAAGTAAGTGTGTTAAGTGAAGATTAATTAATTTGTTGAATGCCATGTGTATTTGTTGGTAACTGTTTGGTTAGTCATTAGACTTTTGTTTGGCTTATATGTAAATTGTTGTTCGTGATATGTTGAATGTTTGGTTGTTCTGATGTGTTTGTGTTCGTGTCATTAATGTGCTATGAGATGTTTAACTTGTTATGTGGTTGTTTGGATTTGTATGTTTGAGTTCCATGAGTCCTAAAGATCTCTTATCATCATTTTATTTTGATTTCGTCATTTGTATATTTTGTTTTGTTTAGCTTTCGTTTCGTTATATCATTCCTTGGGCTTTGTAAGCTCATTAGACTTTTCTTTTCTGCGGCGGTATTAAGCATTCAAGATAAGCTTATGGGATAGGCGATGCGGGTTGAGAGTAGAGACGAGGCGAAATTCGATTATAGACATCTTAGATTTATTTTGAAGTTTAGTTATTTATGTTTTTCTCTTGAGTATTTTTGTAAGGCTTTTGCTATTGTATAGTATTTAAAGTTCTGATATGAAACCGTATTGTGATATCTTTACCCTTGTCGGGTTGGGGTGTTACACTCAAGATCTTCTAGAATATTACAATACAAACCGACCTAAAAAATACTAGCAGTGGTTTAATACATTGTATCTAACTAAAGATCCATGGTTCAACCCATGACCCATGACCCATAACCAAAATACCCATGGGTAAAGGGGCGTCCACGGATCTCTAGCTTAACGCTAGACGGATCCCTTATGGAAGGATCCGTGGGATTCGAGGAACGATGGATTTTTCTTTATAAATAGTGAGCCATTTCTTCATTATTTGTCACCCTTTCTAACACACTTTCTCCCGAGTTAAAACTCACTAACCTCAAATCCAAGAGATCTATGTTTGTAGTTTTGTTTTGTGTGATCTTTTAGGTTCCTCTTAAAGGCAAGATCACCACCATTGAAGTCGAGCAAGCTCAAGTCCATGAGTTGCCATGCTTCCTCATCATTAAGGCTCAAGTCTTCTTGTTGATGATTCCTTTCTTTCTTCAAAGAAGTGTAGTGTTGAAGACATTAGTGAAAGATGTCTCAAGTGTCAAGACGAAGATATTAGTGAAGGGTATCTATCATCTATAACATAAGCACTTGTGGTAGGTGCTTAGAAGTCAAGACAAGAAGCATTAGTGAAAGGTGCTTAGAAGTCAAAACTAGAAGCATTAGTGAAAGGTGCTTAGAAGCGAAGACACAAGACATTAGTGAAAGGTGTCTTGTAGATCTAGTCAAAGGCATTATTGAAAGGTGCCTTGGATGTACATTCGATATGGTGTGTTTCGATGTACAAGATAGACTAGTAGTAGATCCAAGGATATTGATATCCTTGATGATGTTGTAAAGGAGTAGATCTCCTTTGGGATTAGTCGTTGGTGTAGTGTGGTAGTAGTTCCTCCATTGCAATGGAACTAGGTGCTTAGCCTAGTACCTAATAAAGGGTAGGCGATGCTGCGAAGGTGTAGTTTACCTTGGAGTGAAAGAACTAGGTACTTAGCCTAGTACCTTATAAAGGGTAGGCGGCGTTGTGTAGGTGTGGCTCACCTTGGGTGAAAGAACCCGGTGGTTAGCCTAGCACCGGAAAAAGGGTAAGCTGACGTTGTGAAGGCTTCTCGCCATAAGGAGATTGGTGTAGTGATTACGAAATCTCGAGTAGGTGAATCGGGAGTGGAGTAGGGCAAAGAATGTGTCCTTGTAGCGAACCACTATAAATACTCGTGTTGTGGTTTTGTGCTTCTTACTCTTATCTTTACATTACTTACCCTTATATGCTTGTTTATCAACATCCAACACACACATCCAAATAGATTGACATAAGTCAATCTAAAGAGATTAAAAGGAAGTTTTGTTGGAATCACTCCTAAACCTTAATCCAAGTGTTAGTAATTCATATGTAATAGTTAGCTTAATATGGCCTTTATGTTTGTTATTAAGCTTAGGCTTATGTACAAGGCTCATAAGCGTAGGCCCAAGTCCATAATAGAAAGGAAGGGACTAGGAGTGTTGCCCTAGCTCCCAACCCTATAAATACTTTGTAATAACCCTCACTTGAGGGTTGGTTGTTCATTTATCTCATTCACCTACGCATAACTCTTCTTCATATCATATTCGTGTGTTTGGCTAAGTGTTCAACCGATCACTTCTTCTCTATTTCTTCTATTGATGCTTGTGATACTAATATGGTGACCTAACAGTGGTATCATTCGCCATCTAGTTGGGTGAAACGGTTTGTTTTTTGTCTACTCGTAAGGTTTCACGTTTTTTAACCTTTCTCACGCTTAAAGCTTTCATTTTTACACTTTAAAATTCAAGATTCTTGTACTTTAAAGGTTATTTGGTGTTAAAGTTTAAGTTTTTGGCAAAAAGTTTGAAACTTTACGTGTGTAGAAGTGTTTTTGAGCTTGATTTCATTCGTGTACCTCTTTCTACTCGTAAGGTGAAAAAGAGTTTTGGATCATCAAGTTTTAAACTTTCTTGTTATTTTGGTGATATTGAAGCTATTTCATCATAAAATCAAGTTTCTAAACACTTTTGGGCATAAAATCTGTTTTGGTATTTTTCTACTGTAAGGAAACCCTAAACTTACATAAGATTTCCTTGGCTTGATCTTGGTTTCTTGGCTTACTCATTGTTTTTCTTGCTTGGATAAGCACGAAAACACTTGACTTTGGATATCTTTTACCTTTGTGATAATGTAAAGGATTTTGGGTTAAAACCCTAGTTTTACTCATAAGCATAAAAGCTTACTAGTAAACATCTTACGCGTAAGCATTTTCTACGCATAAGCAAGTCTTACGCCTAAGAAAATATTATGCATAAGGTTCTTACTAATAAGAATTTGGTTTATGCATAAGCTAAGGTTTCACCAAGTCTACGCGTAAGCTATTCTTACGCGTACGTCTCATTGCTATGCGTAAGGTGGTGTTTTTACACGTAAGCTCTTTCTACGCGTAAGGTTCTTTCTACGCGTAAGGTTCTTTCTACGCTTAAGGACTTCTTCAACAAACAAAGTTTCATTCGACTACAAAGATCCATCGTCAACACAAGTTACGCATTAAAAAATTGGCGGAAAATTTGAGTAAAATTTAATTTTAGGGAGACTAAGCGTTCAATTTTACATGATTCAAATTTTGGTTAAAGCTGAAAATTTTGGTCAAAATTCAAATTTTTGGGCCCAAATTCGAATTTTTCGGGTAAAATTTGGCGTCAAATTTGTCATAACTCAAATTTTTCTTTCAACCTTAGAATTGAATTTTATAGTGAATTTCAAATTTTGGGAGACAAATTTTTTTTCAAATTTATTTTTGGAGGGAAATTTTGAAAATCACTATATCAGCCTTTCAAGTATGCTGACTTCACAAATCTCCTCACCTTCCATCTACTGCTTAAAACCTTCATCACCAAACCTTCCTACTTGATGAGTGTGTAAATACTCATCATTTTGGTCAAATCTGAATCGCAAAACGTTTAAAATGCTCGAAATGCATCAAAATCGAAAATATCTCAAAATTGCATTTTATATGTTTCGGATGCAAAATGTTTAAAATCGATGAAAATGAGCTAAGTTTGCATAATTGGCGCTTTCAGTCCCCAAGTTTCAAAAGTTGTCAAAAATAGTCCCCGAACACTTATTTCAAAAGTAAAGTCACCAAAGGTCCTTTTAAAATCATAAGTTGTCAAAATTAGTCCTTTGGTGAAAAATGTCAAAAGTTTTGAGAAATTAAAAGTTTGGTCCTTCAAGTTTTAAATTTGGCAAAAATAGTCCTTGAAGTTTGAAAATGTCCATTATGGTCCTTGTACTATTGGAACTTGTCATTTTTGGTCCCTTGAAACAACTTTGGAAAATGGCAGAATTGGTCCCTCAAGAATCAGAAATTGCAAATTGGTCCTTGATATTATACAAGCCTTGACCCTTTGTACCACTTGACCCCCTGCCAAGCCATTTGGACCCCTGCCATATACACCATTTGACCCCCAGTCCAATATCACCTTTGACCCCTTTGCCTATTATTAATACTCAGTCAAACTTGGTCAGAGCCCGCCCTCACGGGTTTCCCTTCCCTCTCCATCATCACACCTTGCCTGCAACTCCTACCCGCACTCCATCATCATCACATTCCTACCCTCCAAACACCCCAAGCCAAGATGCATTAAATGTTTCCTTCCTGTCCAAGTTATCGGTCCCAGTGGCATATCCACTTTCCGCCAATTTTGATCAAGCGCCAAAATCCATCCAAGTAATCCAATGGCCTCAATTATGAGTGGGAATTGATCGGAGGAGAGAAGACATTTGGTGTATAAATAAAGGAAGAGAAGCAAGAGGAAGGGTAGTAGTTAGTTTTAAATTCCATGTATGTCGTTTTAATATTTAAGTCTTAATTAAGTTTTAAAATTGTAATTTTAAGCTTCTTTGTATCAAACTCAAGCCATTACATCAGTTGTAACAAATTTGCAGTGTTAATTAAAAGTTTGGTTGAATTACCTGTTTTTCCATTTTCTATAATAAAACCTGTTTTAACATTATCAAGCTTCAAATAGCTTCATTAGAACTTATATAAGCTTGTTCAAGCTTCTGATAGCTTTGAATAAGCTTATCAAATAGATTCAAGCAACTTTCATGTTTGGTCAACAAAAGTCAACTGCTGAAGCTGATTTGGATTTGGTGATGATATGGGTTGATGCAGAGCTTGGATGGGTTGGATTAGACTAGCTTAGTGTAGGATTGGTTCTGGTTTGAGTTGCTAATAAGTTGGATAGCTTGTGAGTACTTTACTTGTTTTCAATATTAGTGTATTTTTGCATAATCTTTATCCATCTTGATTCACTATTAGCTTTAGTTTAGATATGTTCATTTAAGCATTATTAGGATTAGAGTGATTCGGTTTCCAATGATAGTAGAAGCTAGATAATCGGTTAAGTAGAAGTATTTGCAAATCGGTGTGCATAAATGGTGTTTGGATCGGTTGCTTGTTTAAGGCTTAAGCTTTGGTTTTGCTTAAAACTGTCTATGTAATCTCAATTAGTTGCACTTGAATCATTCTAGTCATTACTTGGTAGCGCATACATCAAAAGTCAAAATCACATTGAATCATTCTAAGTTCTTGTCATTAAAAATTTGTGATATCAAAAGCTTGATTCATGTTTAGAAATCAAGTATAGTAGCCTAATATAGTTTTATTTCACCTTAAAACAACATAATCATTCAGATAATTGGACTCAAATCTCACAAAAGTCAAAGTTTCATTCTGTCAAAAGTCAAAAATAGTTGAAAATCTCGGTTTGAACCCAACTTGGGTGATTTTTCATTGCCTCAATTTTGGGTCAAATCCAGTGAAACTTTGGGCTTTATAACTTCAGTTGGTCAAGTTGCTTAAAATGATTTTTGGGAAATTTTTGGAATTTTTCTTAAGCTCCAAATAAGCTTGTCAAAAAGGCCTCATATGCCCTGTGACAGGGCATAGTCACCAGTGCAGTCTTCTTAGGTTCTTGCAGAGCTTGTCAAAAGCTCATAAGAGCTTGTCCAGGTCTGGTTTTTGGTTTATAGGTAGCTAGCCAGGTCTAGTTTAGGTTCCAATATATGGTTTCAACTTCCAGCTTATTGGGTAGCTTATTCTTAAGCTACAAAGTAGTAGTCTAAACCTGTTTTTAGCTCTTAAGTCAAATCATTCAAATCATAGCAGTTTGCAATTCAGAGGTTTAGGATAGTTGTAACAAGTTGCTTGTGAGTAGTTTTAACATATTATAGCTTCTGTGAAAGTTTGGTGCTCATTTGTAGCCTTTGGCTTATTTCAAGTGCTTATTACTTAAGCAGTTTCACTGCAGCTTCATTTTCTCACACACAAGCTACTGTTTTCATATTTTTCTTAGATTCAGTATATTATTTTAGAGTTTTCCTGAATTTTTCATATTTTTCTAGTTCTGTTTGCTATTTTTCTTCATTAAAAACAGTTTTTAGGCATTTTTAATTAGCTTTTAATACAAAAAAAACAAGTTTTCATTTTTCCTAGGTTAAGATAAATGTAAAAAGCAAAAAAATAATTTTTTCAGATTTTTCATAGTTTAAATTGTAATTTTTAGCAATTTAAGTAGTTTTAAATAGTTTTTAATTCATAGAAAATAGAAAAATAATCAGAAAAATACAAAATTAGTTTTGAAAATTCTCTTTAGTTATTTTTGATTTTTCTAAGTCATAATTTCATTTTTCTAGCTTTATTTCATATTTTCTTTTATTTTAGGACATTATTAAATAAGTGAAATTAGTTTTAATTAATAATAATTAGATAAATAGTTTTAAAAATAATTTTCTTTTCTAAAAATTTTCTCTTATCATTAGGTTTGTAAAATGTCATTTTATATTTTTCGGATTAATATTGTTTGATTCACATTTTCTTTTGTACGTCACGTAATTTTTAAGTTAAATTTGTAATCAAAACATCGGTTTAAATATAGTGATAGCGTTTATTTAATATAATTTATCTTTTAATTTTCTTTAATTTGCATTTAAGCCCCTGTAATTTATAAACTTTCTTTAGGTATAATCAATCACAATCCTTTCCGTTCAAATTCTCTCGATCACTATTCGTTTGATTATTCTCGCACTCGTTGGGACATAACGACCAGGAAACACTATACTCTCCTAGACTTCATTGCATTTGTGTCGAACTGTTTTAAGTTTCTTACGGTTAGCCATTCACAAGTGGCTAGCTTGTGTGAGATAACTTGACGGTTTATACGAATCAAATTTAGCGCCATTCTTGGGGTGTGCTAATTATCTTCCGTTTAGCAAATTAGTGATTTGAATATTCACTCTTTGTTCATACCATCTATCTATATCTATATATATTTTCTTATAAAAATCCAAAACCCAAAACATCCAAAACGTATAAAACACAAAAATATTTTTCTTTTGTTTCTATATATGTATCAAAGATAAAAATACAAAAGATTTGTCTATTTCTTTGTTTAATAATAACAACATAAAAGATTACCACCACAAACCAAGGCAATTGTACTACCTAGCGGGAATGCGACCATAATAACTTCCCGAACCAAAGATTAAAACTTGCCTTTGTGTCCTTGTGATTGGTGTACCTTTTCAAAAAGCCATTCATCTTGTGATTATTGGTTTAAAGTTCTTTGTTGTTTTGCCTCGATATTGTTTTAATTGGATTTGTTGTTATATCTACTTTTCAAACCGTAAAGCCCAAAAGATTCTTCTTACCCCATTTTCATAATTCCCGTCATAATTCCCATTCCTTTCCTTAACTCGAGATCTCTTAGAGTTAACTCTAGTGTATCGCACCGCTTCTTCTAGATCTGTAAGCCCATTTCGTGAGCTTGTCAAGATTCCAAGAAGGCGTGTCCGTGACTTTTCGCCCCATCATCGGATCGAGATCCGGACCGCTCACACTACTTCCGTTATCATGGTGGAAGAGCGTCCTATGTGTGAGCTTCTCCAGAACCCATCGATGGGTATGGAGATGCTATTGTTATCCCAGCCATTGTGGTGAAAATTTTGAACTCAAAACCGGGTTCTCGAATCTTGTAACCTCAAGTCAATTCTATGGTTTTGAGCGGGATGATCCTCATGCTCATATTCGATGGTTTAACAAGATTGCATCTACCATCAAATACAAGAATGTCCCTACAGATCTTTGTCAAGCTTCTTATTTCCATTTTCTCTTGAGGACAAGCCGGATTTGGCTTGAAAAACAACCCCTCGGTCAATTGAAACATGGGAAGACACGGTGAAGAAATTTGTGAATGAGTTTTATCCACCTTCCAAAACCACGAGTCTTAAAAACGAAATCATCAAATTCACACAAAAGTTTGATGAATCCTTGGTGAATCGTGGGATCGTTTTAAGGAATTGCTCCTCAAATGTCCTCACCACGGTTTCTCCGAGTTGATGCAACTCGATACTTTCTATAATGGAGTGAGTCAATCGATCAAGATTCTCTCAATTCCTCCACTGGAGGAAATTTCTTAAACAAAGCTGTCAAAGAAGCTTTAGCGATCATTGAAAACAAGTCTAAAGTCCGAAGCGCACGAAGCAAGCCGGTTGTTTCCCAAGTCGGTGTTGGTCCTTCTACTTCATCGCTCGTGAGTCAATCTAGCACCGATGCTAAGATTGACAAACTCATGAAGCAATTCAAGCTTTGGTTCTCTCCAACCAAAAGAAAGTTTCTTTCCACAAACTTCACCTCCTGCTGAAGTTAAGAAAGTGGAAGTCTCGTGTTACTGCGGTGGCCCCATGCCTACTACAGCTCAGATGGCCACCGATGGTAACCCTTTGAAGCTAACGCTGGTGGATTTCTAATCCAGAGGCAACCAATACCGTGCTCCTATAGACCCGAACCACCGTCCTAACCACTACCTGGACCTCCGGTTTCAACCAAAACCGTAATCAAAATCGAATAGACCAAACCAAGGTTTTCAAAACCAAGGTAATTTTGTCAAAATAACGATTTTCAAAATCAAAGTCAAAACTTCCAACACCAAGGAAACTTTAATAGAAACCAAGGTCGGAAATTTCAACCCGTGGTATTTTCATGGCAATAATCAAGGAAATTTCCAAAATCAAGGCCCTAATCCAAACAATAGAGGCCGAATTTTCCTGCAAAATCAAGCCATTGTTCCAATGGACCATCATCGATGAATTGTTGAAGCAATTCATGAAATCCCAAGAGGAAATGAACAGAGTTGTTGGTTAGCGATTTCGACATTAAGAAGTCTTTAAATGATCGACCCTCGGGCTCGGTACTTTACCTAGCAACACGATCGCTAATCCGAGGCGATGCAAAGGCGATCACAACCAAGTGGTGCTTCATATCATGGACCCGCTATTCCTACTACCTCTTCTTCCTCTCTCCGAAGGTAGTGGAAAGTGAACACGAGGCGACAAAGGACAAGGAACTTCCTACTAATAACGGAGGTACCAAGAATGTCCATCCTCGGGTTGTCCGAAACCCAAAACCAAACACAGGTTGTTTTGAACCTCCAGTTGGCAACCCCAAATCCAAAACTTCTATTCCTTACCTCTCACGTTTAAATGAGCAAAGCTCATGAAAAAGCCGGTCATCAAATGGAAAAAATTTCAAATTTTCCAAGAGCTACATTTTGACATAAGCTGCGGATGCCATCATCTTGATGCCCAAGTTTGCATCAACTCTCAAACACATGTTAAGCAACAAGGAAAAGTTGTTTGAAATGGCCAAAACTCCTTTGAGCGAGAACCGCTCGTGATTCTGTTAAAAAAGCTTCCAGAAGCTTGGAGATCTGGAAAATTTCTTCTTCCTTGTGTTTTTCGAGAATGATTGAATGCTTTGCCCTTGCGATCTTGGTGCAAGCATCAATTTGATGCCTTATTCAATTATGGAAGAAACTTTCTCTTCGAACTTATTCCTACCGCATCACTCTTGAGCTTGCGGATCGTTTATATCGCGTCCTCTTGGTATCGCCGAGGATGTATTCGTGAAAGTAGGAAAGTTCCATTTCCGGTGACTTTGTGGTTGTTGATTTCGATGCCGATCCTCGGGTTCCCTCATTGTTGGACGAGGATTCACGAGAACGGGCCGTGCTCTCATTGATGTATTTGAGCAAGAAATCACGTTACGTGTGGGTAATGAAGTCATCACCTTTAACCTTGATCAAACTTCAGGTACTCCTCAAATTATGATCTTGAATTAATTAATCGAGTCGATTTAATTGATATTGCTTTGAGGAGTACTCTCAAGAGTTTCTTGGTTATCTTCATAATTACGTGAGTGGGGATTCCACCACATCTTCTCAACCAATCATTGTCGACTCTTCCCCTCTCTCACTCCGTTTGAGGAGGTGACTTCTTCTGGAAGAGATCGATGAGTTTCTTGCTAGTGATGAATCAATTCCACGGAATTGATGGTGTTTATGATTCGAAGGGAGATATCCTTTATCTTGAGCAATTGTTAAATGAAGATCCATTACCTTCACTCCTCCGAAAGTGATCACGATTGAAATCAAATCAAGTACAAACATCTCTGGAGAATTTCTCGAGGTTGAACTTAAGGACCTACCTCCTCATCTCGAGTATGCATTCTTGGAGGGTGATGATAAATTACCGTCATAATTGCTAAAGACTTAAGCGAGGAGGAGAAGCTGCTCTCATAAAGGTCTTGAAGTCACACAAGCAAGCAATTGCTTGGAAACTCTCCGACATTAAGGGTATCAACCACGAGTTTTGTACTCACAAAATCTTGATGGAGGATGACTTCAAACCAAGTCCAACATCGAGAAGAGTGAATCCTAAGATTCATGAGGTTATCAAACAAGAGGTTCTCAAACTTCTTGATGCGGTTTAATTTACCCGATCTCGATAGTCCTTAGGTCGGTCCCCATTCACTGCGTTCCTAAAAGGGTGGCATAATTGTTGTCACAAATGAAGAAAGCGAGTTAATTCCAACTCGATTGGTTACGGATGGCGTGTGTGTATTGACTATCGTAAGTTAAGCGAAGCCACCAGTAAAGACCATTTTCCTCACCCTTCATGGACCGGATGCTTGAGAGATTAGCGAGGAGCGAATACTATTGTTTCCTTGATGGTTTCTCGGGTTACTTCAGATCCCATTGATCCATTTGGATCAAGAAAAGACCACATTCACCGCCCATACGGAACTTTTGCCTACTGACGTATGCCTTTTGGCCTATGCAATGCTCACAGCACGTTCCAACGATGTATGATGGCAATTTTCCATGACATGATCGGGAAACAATGGAGATGTTTATGGATGACTTCTCGGTCATTGGGGACTCATTTCAGACATGTCTCTCCCATTTAGATAAAATGCTAAAGCGGTGTGAAGACACCAATCTTTGTCTAAATTGGGAGAAGAGCCACTTTATGGTCATGAAGGCATAGTCCTTGGCCATAAGATTTCTAAAAGCAGATTGAGGTAGATAGAGCAAAATTCGATGTTATTGCTAAATTGCCTCATCCTACTACCGTCAAAGGTATTAGGAGTTTTCTAGGTCATGCCGGGTTTTATCATGATTCATACAAGATTTTTCTAAAATCGCTCGGCCTATGACCCATCTTCTTGAAAAGATGCTCCTTTTATCTTCTCTCCCGAGTGCATCGAGCTTTTGAAACATTAAAGAAAAAGCTTACGGAAGCACCCATTCTAGTTGCCCCGATGGGATTTACCCTTTGAGCTCATATGCGATGCAAGTGATTTTGCTATCGGTGCGGTCTTGGGGCAACGAAAACCAAACATTTTCACTATCCACTACGCAAGTAAGACTATGATCGAGGCTCAAACCCATTACACCACTACGGAAAAAGAATTATTAGTGTGGTGTATGCGTTTGAAAAGTTTAACCATACCTTATATTGACCAAATGCGTGGTGTATACGGATCACTCGGCTCTCAAATATCTCTTTGCAAAACAAGATGCAAAGCCGAGATTGCTCCGTTGGGTTCTCCTCCTACAAGAATTTGACATCATTATCGTGATAAAAAGGAGGCGAGAACACGGTGCGATCATCCGTCCGTCTAGAAAACCCTCACGGGATGTGTTCGAGAAAAAGGAAATAAACGAAACATTTCCTCTCGAAACACTCAATGTGGTTTCTTTTCGTGGAGACTCTTCTACCCCATGGTTTCTTGACTTTGCAAATTACCATGCGGGTAACTTTGTGGTGAAAGGGATGTCGTCCCAACGGAAAAACAAATTCTTTAAAGATGTAAAGCATTATACGGGACGACCCTACTTATTCAAAATTTAGCGGATCAAGTCATCGAGGCGATGTGTGTATGGTCGAAGCCAATGACATTCTCAAGGCTTGCCATTACGGACCTCTTGGGGACATCATAGCCCCAACTACACCGCCAAGAAGGTGTTTGATTCCGGATTCTATTGGCCCACGATTTATAAGGATGCCCGTGAATTTGTCAAAACACATGACGCTTGTCGGCGTCATGGAAATATCTAAAGAAATGAAATGCAAAACGCCATTCAAGTGTGTGAGATTTTGACATCCGAGGCATTGACTTTATGGGGCCATTTCCTTCTTCTCATGGTAATAAATACATACTCGTGGCGTTGACTATTTGTCAAAATGGGTTGAAGCGAAAGCTTTGCCTACCAACGATGCCCGAGTTGTTGTGAAATTCTTAAAATCTCTTTTGCTAGGTTTGGAACTCCACGAGCTATAATCGGTGATCGTAGTGCGCATTTTGCAATGACCAATTTGATAGAGTCTTGCAAAAGTATGGTGTAACTCACCGTCTCTCTCTGCGTACCACCCCAAACAAGTGGACAAGTGGAAGTTTCCAACCGAGGATTAAAAGAATTCGGAGAGGACGATGGCGAAAACCGTGCCTCTTGGTCGGATAAGCTAGATGACGCACTCTGGGCCTTCCGTGCGACTTATAAAACACCCATAGGGTGCACTCCATACAAGATTGTATACGGAAGGCATGTCATCTGCCGGTTGAGCTTGAGCACAAGGCATCTTGGGCCTTGAAACATGCCAACCGATATTCAGACATCCGGTGATCAGGAAAGTTCAAATGAATGAATTAAATGAACTCGTGATCAAGCATCGAGAACTCTTTGATCTATAAAGAAAAGACAAAGAAGATTCATGACTCAAAATCAAAACCGCGTTTTCAACGTCGGTGATCGAGTCCTTCTTTTGAACTCAATATTGAAGATTTTCTCGGAAAACTAAAATCCCACTGGTGCGGACCATTTACCATCACTAAAGTATTTCCTTATGGAACCATTGAGTTATCTCAACCCGATGGTCCAAACTTTAAAGTGAATGGTCATCGGTTGAAGCATTATTTTGGAGGACATTCCTCCGTGGTTGTCCGGATCTACAAACTTTCCCCATGAACCAATGAATGCGGGGATCGAGTCAAGCTAGCGACTCGGGAATCAAAAACGATAGCATGCTACATGGGTTTTCACCCGTGTGTCCCACCTAGTGTGGGAGTTGCCCCATTGTTGTATATAAGTTTTGAGCAAAAAAAAAAAAAAAAAAAAAAAAAAATCTTTCAAAATAATGGCGTAGTATTTCCCTCTTCGTTCTTTGTTTCGGCATAACCATGGGTACTTTGAATATTGAGGGCAATATTCATTTCTAGTGTGGGGAATTCTCACGAAGTTTATCATGTAATTACACCTTTAATTCCCCATTTTGGCCAAAATTTTTTTTTGGAGCAAGTGTTTTGCACTTACTCGACTTATAGTTATCGATCCGCCATGTCTAATAAACAAAAGGATTGGCTAATCCAGAGCAAAGCGGATCTTGGTAAAGATATCTCAAATCCGTTGACGACTTGCAATTTGCCCAAAATTGTATGGTATTCACTCACCATATCCTTAAAAGTGAAGAGTTGGCTAGCCTGCAAGTTTATGGCTTGTGGTAAAGGCGATGGAAAACCATAATTGGTAATCACTCACCAAAGATAATATTGATAATTTATCTAAGAGTTGGCTAGTCGAGCAAAGCGGCACGGTAAAGACAAATCAAATCCGTTGGAAGGCGGTGGTTTGCTCAAAATCACATGGTTATCGAGTGTACCATAGTTCTTACTTGAACTAAAACATTTTGCTACTCCGAAGTAATGGCTTTTGGTAAAGAGATTCAAATCCATTAAGTTTTTCTCAAAAGATTGCTAGGGACTAGCAATAGTTTAGTGTGGGGATTGATGAGTGTGTAAATACTCATCATTTTAGGTCAATCTGAGCGCAAAGCGTTTAAAATGCTCGAAATGCATCAAAATATGAAAATATCTCAAAATTGCATTTATATGTTTCAGATGAAAATGTTTAAAATCGGATGAAAAATGAGCTAAGTTTGCATAATTGGCGGTTTAGTCCCCAAGTTTCAAAAGTTGTCAAAATAGTCCCCGAACACTTATTTCAAAAGTAAAGTCACCAAAGGTCCTTTTAAAATCATAAGTTGTCAAAATTAGTCCTTTGGTGAAAAATGTCAAAAGTTTTGAGAAATTACAAGTTTGGTCCTTGAGTTTCAAATTTGGCAAAAATAGTCCTTGGAAGTTTGAAAATGTCCATTATGGTCCTTGTACTATTGGAACTTGTCATTTTGGTCCCTTGAAACAACTTTGGAAAATGGCGAAATTGGTCCTCAAGAATCGAAATTGCAAATTGGTCCTTGATATTATACAAGCCTTGACCCTTTACCCACTTGACCCCCCAGCCATTTGGACCCTGCCATATACACCATTTGACCCCAGGTCCAATATCACCTTTGACCCTTTGCCTATTATTAATACTCGGTCAAACTTGGTGAGCCTACACGGTTTCCCTTCCTCCATCATCACACCTTGCACTGCAACTCTACCCGCACTCCATCATCATCACATTCCTACCCTCCAAACACCCCAAGCCAAGATGCATTAAATGTTTCCTTCCTGTCCAGTTATCGGTCCAATGGCATATCCACTTTCCGCCAATTTTGATCAAACGGCCAAAATCCATCCAAGTAATCCAATGGCCTCAATTATGAGTGGGAATTGATCGGAGGAGAGAAGACATTTGGTGTATAAATAAAGGAAAGAGAAGCAAGAGGAAGGGTAGTAGTTAGTTTTAAATTCCATGTATGTCGTTTTAATATTTAAGTCTTAATTAAGTTTTAAAATTGTAATTTTAAGCTTCTTTGTATCAAACTCGAGCCATTACATCGGTTGTAACAAATTTGCGTGTTAATTAAAAGTTTGGTTGAATTACTGTTTTTCCATTTTCTATAATAAAACTGTTTTAACATTATCAAGCTTCAAGCTTCAAATAGCTTCATTAGAACTTATATAAGCTTGTTCAAGCTTACGATAGCTTTGAATAAGCTTATCAAATGGATTCAAGCAACTTTCATGTTTGGTCAACAAAGTCAAGCTATTGAAGCTGATTTGGATTTGGTGATGATATGGGTTGATGCGAGCTTGGATGGGTTGGATTAGACTAGCTTAGTGTAGGATTGGTTACGGTTTGAGTTGCTAATAATTTGGATAGCTTGTGAGTACTTTACTTGTTTTCAATATTAGTGTATTTTGCATAATCTTTATCATCTTGATTCACTATTAGCTTTAGTTTAGATATGTTCATTTAACTGTTATTAGGATTAGAGTGATTCAGTTTTAGTGATAGTAGAAGCTAGATAATCAGTTAAGTAGAAGTATTTGCAAATCAGTGTGCATAAATGGTGTTTGGATCAGTTGCTTGTTTAAGGCTTAAGCTTTGGTTTTTGCTTAAAACCTGTCTATGTAATCTCAATTAGTTGCACTTGAATCATTCTAGTCATTACTTGGTAGCTGCATACATCAAAAGTCAAAATCACATTGAATCTGTTTCTAAGTTCTTGTCTGTTAAAATTTGTGATATCAAAAGCTTGATTCATGTTTAGAAATCGAGAGAGTAGCCTAATATAGTTTTATTTCACCTTAAAACAACATAATCATTCAGATAATTGGACTCAAATCTCACAAAAGTCAAAGTTTCATTCCTGTCAAAAGTCAAAAAATAGTTGAAAATCTCAGTTTGAACCCAACTTGGGTGATTTTTCATTGCCTCAATTTTGGGTCAAATCCAGTGAAACTTTGGGCTTTATAACTTCAGTTGGTCAAGTTGCTTAAAATGATTTTTGGGAAATTTTTGGAATTTTTCTTAAGCTCCAAATAAGCTTGTCAAAAGGCCTCATATGCCACGTGACGGGCATAGTCACCGATCTTGATCTTCTTAGGTTCTTGCAGAGCTTGTCAAAAGCTCATAAGAGCTTGTCCGGTCGGTTTTGGTTTATAGGTAGCTAGCGGTCTAGTTTAGGTTCCAATATCTGGTTTCAACTTCCGACTTATTGGGTAGCTTATTCTTAAGCTACAAAGTAGTAGTCTAAACATTTTTAGCTCTTAAGTCAAATCATTCAAATCATATCGGTTTGCAATTCGAGGTTTAGGATAGTTGTAACAAGTTACTTGTGAGTAGTTTTAACATATTATAGCTTACGTGAAAGTTTGGTGCTCATTTGTAGCCTTTGGCTTATTTCAAGTCTTATTACTTAGCGGTTTCACTGCTGACTTCATTTTTTCACCACAGAAGCTCATTTTCATATTTTCTTAGATTCAGGTATATTATTTTAGAGTTTTCTGAATTTTCATATTTTTCTAATTACATTTGCTATTTTCTTCATTAAAAAGCAGTTTTTAGGCATTTTTAATTATCTTTTAATACAATTAAATCGGAAAAACTTCAAAAAATAAGTTTTCATTTTTCCTAGGTTAAGATGAATATAAAAGCAAAAAATAATTTTTGATTTTTCATAGTTTAAATTGTAATTTTAGCAATTTAAGTAGTTTTAAATAGTTTTTAATTCATAGAAAATAGAAAAATAATCGAGAAAAATACAAAATTAGTTTTGAAAATTCTATTTAGTTATTTTAGATTTTTCTAAGTCATAATTTCATTTTTCTAGCTTTATTTCATATTTTCTTGTATTTTAGGACATTATTAAATAAGTAAAATTAGTTTTTAATTAATAATAATTAGATAAATTGTTTTAAAATAATTTTCTTTTTCTAAAACTTTTCTCTTATCATTAGGTTTGTAAGAATGTCATTTTATATTTTTAGGATTAATATTGTTTGATTCACATTTTCTTTTGTACGTCGCGTAATTTTTAAGTTAAATTTGTAATCAAAAACATCGGTTTAAATATATTGATAGCGTTTATTTAATATAATTTATCTTTTTAATTTTCTTTAATTTGCATTTAAGCCCTGTAATTTATAAACTTTCTCTTTAGGTATAATCAATCACAATCCTTTCCGTTCAAATTCTCTCGATCACTATTCGTTTGATTATTCTCATACTCGTTGAGACATAACGACACGGGAAACACTATACTCTCCTAGACTTCATTGCATTTGTATGCGAACTGTTTTAAGTTTCTTACGGTTAGCCATTCACAAGTGGCTAGCTTGTGTGAGATAACAGCGGTTTATACGAATCACTCTTGATGATTCTAGAAATGAAAAGGCATTTGTGGAATTGTACGAAGGATGGATTGTTACGAAGAGAAGTTGATCTCAATGAAAAGGCAAGGTGTAAGAGTTGATGTACATGGAAGGAATGCTCAAATGGATGTTGAGAATGTTGTGATTCTGCATACATCGTGTCATGCGGACAATGAGGTTGTTGCATTGAAGCGAGGATGACGAAGCGGATCTGGAGAAGATATCATACTTAACTATGACACCGAGCCTAACTTTGACGAAGAACAAATGGTTGAGGAAGATATCTTACCCATCTACGATACGAGCCGAACTTTGACAAAGAACAAATGGTTGAGTTACTATCTCATCGTTGATCATATTACATTGCAATGCGACATAACATCTTGAGCAACCTAAATTCGAGAAATGAAGGAGAGGTTGACCGATGTGTTGCACAATGTCGAGCAGACTATTTCATATACGAGCCTTACTTGTTAACAATTCAATGAATCGTCAAATCAAACTCTTGAATCAAATCATTCTTCTCAAAAGACCATTGCCCGGTTTCATAAAGATTTTTCAAAACTAGAGGCACATTGCATCTCTCTGAACTTAAATTAAAAACAAATCTTTTCTTGAACACAATGGTCGGTATTCAAATGAACAAAGTAATCGTGTGGATACATTAATAAAGGAAAATGAGCATTTAAAGGCTCAAATTCAAGCAAAGGGCTTACACATGTTGCTTTACAAAACAAGCGAGAAGATTAACAAGCAAGAGTGTGGATACTAAGTTTACAAAACCAACAATCTTGGGAAATCGTCTCTTCAACCAATCGAAATCAATCGGTAGTTAGACATCCAGCGCTTTTAAATCGACGATCAAAATCTTCAAAACCACGGTTTCCTCCCAAGTTGTTGAGAATAATCATTTGTCAAAACCAATCACTCCACATTCGGCCTAAGAATAATGCTTACATTTCTATTAAACATGTTTACATCAAACTGTTTACATTATACACAGACAAGTGGTCGCTCTGGCCAATCTAGAATTAGTCCGAACACGTGTCTAAACCGAGCATTAAACTTAAAAATTCATATGATTCAAATGACGCATACAAGAACTATGATCTAGAAAAGGCTAGGAAAAGGGCACTACTCTAAAAGGATGGAATCTTAGGTTCACGACCTAGCGTGATGCCTTCTAGTGCGTTGCATAACACTGCTTGTAGTAGCAAACCAAAACCTAAGTTTACTCAACAAATTGTTAGAAATAAACCCGTTGATCTAAGCGTAAAATTTGAAACGTAATAGGTGGATCAATATAGGACATGAGACTCTTCCCAAAAGAAGTTTTAACATCCCTAGATCTTACCTTAGATGGATTCCAACGGGTAGAGTTTTCAACATTTGTTGGTCTTAGGTGGATTCCTACGAGCAAGATACTAAGTAGTTGCATCAATACAAGTGTGAAACCCACAACATCTATCCCTGAGGTAGGAAAGGAAATCATAAAAATTGCGTGTTCAGGTGTCAAGAAGATAATTGACACTACATCTTTATGCCTAGTTACACTTGGGGATCCATGTTTCTTCTTTCTTGTCCCCCTCCTATTTTATCTATGCAGGTACAACAACAATGGCTCCTACTGCAAATCAGCTTAGGACCCGTTTCTCACCATCTAAAATTTAATGATCCATCTGCTGCTCCACCATTGTACTTAATCGTCAAGAATTGGAAAGATTGCTTGCTCCTCTGGTTAAAGATTCAGTCAAAAGCCGTGCTTCAGATGTATCGAATGTTTCATTGCACAACCGATAATACTCTAATTTCGATACACAGATCTACAACAACAACCGTTCTTGTAGCGCACCTCAATCGAATCTTTGATAACGAGAAGATCAAACTATTTCCAACAACAATGACACGGTGATGATCAACAAAATGATTAAACAAAGCGGTTTATCGTGATTAATTCTCACGAGATATTTATGGTACTTCACACTTGTTCGATTAATTGAACATACATGGTTTCATTGTCTCCTTATACATGGTTTGTTGTCTTTAATTCATCATCAACATCGTGGTGTATGATTACGAATCATTGAAAACATCGAGGGGAGAGAGTGTGTAGGTGGTCATTGCTTCCTTTTTCTTCTACATGCTTCTTTGCGAAAACCCAATGCCTTCTTGAATTTCTTCAATTAGGGGGAAGAAATAAGACGATCTGTGGCTCAAACATCTCACTTTGGTGTTATCGTCTCAATTTCACGGGTGATCTTGTGTGAAGTTACCCAAATATGATGTTATGATGCCTCACACACGGTCTTTGTATCGAGTTATTGCATATTCACAGGTGATTAGTATTCCAAAATACCACAACATTCAGGGGAAGGTCGTATCATTTCGTCTTTCGTGGTTTGTTTGGTGTGATGCATCTACATACGTGAGAAGATCTTGTTGATTTCTGGCATGTTACCCTCGAACTAATTTTCCATAATAAGTCGGTTACATTGTGTGGTTTCTTGCTCATCTACAAATTCTGCGCATCTTGAAACCTTCAAAAGTTAGAGAAATGTAGACTTCATCAAAGTTTTAAATCGCTAAAGACGGTTGTCGGTTTGGGGAAGCGATTGAAACTTCTTCATAATGACTTGAGCATAACGACTTGGAACCCGGTCACAACCGTTTAAACTTCCCTCAAACCCCATCATCAATGAACCAAGCCTCCGACTTACCGTCAACAAATGGAAAGACTATTTGCTCCTACATTCGGTGGCGATATTGATGAGCGTGCTTGGTGTATCCGATGTTTCATTGCTCAACCGATACTACTCTTATACCGACACACTGCTACAACAACTCATTGAAGAAGCACCACCAGTTGAATCTACAACAATAGTTGAACAAGCTGCTTCAACGATTTGAACCATTTCTTGATGTTCTTAATGAAGTACCCCACTGCGATTTTGATCCGTCGTTCTTCAAGCCGTTTGCTAATGCAAGCTGCACACGATGTCGCGTAATCATCCACAAACCATTTGAATCCTCAAAATCTGCACAATGTATACCAACATCAACCCTACACATCTTTGGACAAAATACCATCCTCTAGAGAATATTATTGGCAACCCAAATCAACCGGTCGTTCTGAGACTACGTCTTCACATAGATGGTGAACATTGCATTTATGCACTCACCGTTTGCCAATCTGAGCCTAAAAACATTAAAGACGCAATGACAAAGACAATGGATTGAATCCATGCAAGAAGAACTCAACCAATTCAAACATCTTGAAGTATGGGGCGGTTGAAAGACCAACAGAGTCTCGTCATTGGTCTCAAATGGTTGGAAGAACAAATTGGATCTTTGAAGGGCGTGAATCGAAACAAATCACGTCGGTGGCTAAGGGTTATCGACGGAAGAGGATATTGACTTTGAAGAATCATTTGCTCCGGTTGCTTCGTCTTGAGGCGTTCGGATATTTCTTGCGCTCATGCTCATATGAATATAACGGTCTTTCGGATGGATGTCAAAGCGCTTTTACGAATGGGCAACTGAAAAGCAGTTTATGTCGACCAACGGAAGGATTCGTTGATCCCGAGTTCCCAAGCCATGTCTACAAACTTAACAAAGCTCGTATGGTCTCAAACAAGCTCCTCGGCGTGGTATGATAAGCTATCATCTTTCCCATTGCCAATAATTTTACCAAAGGTTCGCTCGACCCAACTCTTTTCATACAATATCATGAGGCACATATTTTAATTGTTCAAATTTACGTGGATGACATAATTTTGGGTCAACACATAAAAATACTCAATCGCTTTTGCAAAACTAATGAAGAAACATTTTGAAATGTCCATGATGGGTGAACTTACGTTCTTTCTAGGACCGCAAGTTCATCAATCACCCGTAGTATTTTCTTGAATCGGTTCAAATATGCCCTTGAAATTCTTAGCAAGTTTGGAATGCAAAACTGTGACACCTATGCCACACCAATGGCTCATACCAAGAAGCTCGTATTTGATTTACATGGGAAATTAGTGGACCTACCAAATACCAAAGTATTATTGGGTCTCTCATGTATCTAACAACTAGCGAGACGATATTGTTTTTGCCGTATATCTTTGCTCCGTTATCGATCGAGACCAATGAAACCCACCTCTCGAGGCTAAAAGAATCCTCAGATACATCAAGGGAACCATTAATTTGGGGATCCGGTATCCAGAAGGATTCGGTTTTGAACTAATAGCTTTTCGAGACGATCACGCATGATGCTTAGACTCGAAAAAGTACTTCAGCGCATTGCAATTTCTTGGTGATAAGCGGTGTCATGGCAATCGAAGAAGCGAGGATTGTACATCGTTGTCCTCAGCGAAGCGAATATGTAGCCATGTCGGCGTGTTGTACTCAAGTCATTTGGATGAGAACACAACTCAAAGACTATGGTTACGTGTTTGACAGAATCCCGATGTCTTTGCGACAATCGGAGTGCTATTGCGATCTCGTGCAACTCGTTCAACATTCAAAATCAAAGCACATCGATCTTTGATATCATTTCATCAAGGACCACGTGGAGCAGTCTTTGTTGAATTATACTTTATGGAGTGCAGAATACCAATTGGCGGATCTCCTCACCAAAGCCTTAGCTCATGCTAGGTTTAATGAGTTGGTCCACCGGATTGGTATGCGGTGTTTGACTCAAGAGGAACTAGATGAACTCTTAAAACATTCTTAACAACCAGTCAAACACCAAAACCTCTTTTGTAAATATTTTTCAAAAACAAAATACAAAATTATAAAATTAGATAAAACAACAAAAATATTCTTCTATCTATATTTCTTTCAACATGGCGAGTACAATTCTTCTGTCAACACTCAATTCTTTCAAAATTTTATTTTTTCAGATCAAGTGTTGAGGGGGAGAAAGCAAATATTTTTCGGTTTCATAATACCTTGTACTTGCATGTTTCCATAAATACGTTTGTTTCTTCTAAAATGGTGGATACGTTTCTTGTCAAATACTCTCCTCGGACTCAAATGTCTTCAAAATTCATTATTTCAAAAGTCGGGGGAGTATCGTTAAGTTTCTTTCCTTACATGTGTTTTGTCTAACCTAAGCGAAGTTAAAGGATCTTGGTTGGAACCTCTTTAAGGTTGAGGGACTGAATGTGTCAACTTGGCAAATTACAAAATCATTTACTCCTAAACCACCAAGATCAAACGGCCCAAATCAAATATTCTAAATCCGTTCAAATTGTTCATAATCAGAAGTTCTAAATTGTTTTGATCAAGATTCTAAACAAGGATTTCAAATCCAACGGTTAAAACTCTTTAAACTGATTTTGGAAAATTGTTCACTCGAACGAATTGGGTGTTTATACATAAACGTGTTTGGATTGAAATGAGTTATGTTAAAACCTTTCTTAGTGTCTATTAAACTTGTTTCAATCGTCCAAAACCATCCTGAACCTTAAATTTCATTAATTTAAATTCTAGGGTTCATGCGCTCATCTAGGGTTTTTCAATTCTGTGATATGTTATTAGGTAGTCAAGAAAGTGTTAGAATAAGTTTATATGCATGTTTTTGAACCTTTAAATTAGCCCAGAAACATCTAAACTGTATGAATTTAAGATTTAGTTTTTTTTTAGGGTTCATCTCCCATAAATCTTCTGATTATGTGGTGGAAATGTGTTAAATCTTGTTCCATTGCATTCATATGACATCTAGGACACTCCAGAAACATTCTTGTTTGATTTGTGTAGCTATATCTCTTACACGTAGATTAAGGGTTTATGGTTTAAGTAATTTTACGCCTAAGTCTTTACGTGTGTATCGATATGTTCTTATGCTTGTTTGTGTTCTAAAAGATGTTTGGAATTAAGCGCAATCAACTTTTCATGTTTATAGTTAACGTGTTAATTATTCGTAATGTCGAATCTTTAGGTGTTCAAGCACATTACGCTTAGGAATACTTTATGCGTAAAGTTTACGCCTAAGAGAAATCTTAGGCGTAGCTCTTACGCATAAGGGGTCTATAGTGGATTACTTGTATCCTGGAAAGATATTCGTAAACAAGGCTTATTACGATAAGCTTTACTCTTACGAGTAAACTGTACGCGTAACATCTAGCTTATCCCTACGCGTAAGCTTAAAGCCTTTGAACTTGTCTTACGCGTAAGAAACTCTTACGAATAAGCATAGTCTTACGCTTTAGCTTACTCCTACGCATAAGCTCCTTTCTTACACATAAGGATCCTTGTTACTCATAACCCACTGTTCACTACATTTTGGCCTATTACGCATATGTTATTTGTTAAATGTTACGCATAAGTCACGAATACCTGATGTTTCGTATAAGCTTACAAAAGTTAATATGTTGTGTGTTAAGTGAAAAATTGGACTTTGAAATTTCAAAATTAACATGTTCACGTAACTTATCACATCAACTTCAATCAATTAGAATAATGTGACTTAGGAATTGTAACTAACATAAACATGTTACCATCAAACAAGGAATTAGATAATAAATCGACTAAAACAAACACATTGTGTTTCCATATGTACGTATTTTGTGTCTAATGTCTTCGGATCACAAAATGGTCGCAAATCAAGCAATCATCAATGCCCCAGCAGAGCTCTTGATGGCAAACACATTCCCGGTGGATACGACAAAACAATTGGCATGAACAATCTCCGTGTCATCTTCAACAACTTCATATGCTCATAATCATCTTGCATAATTGTTGTGGACATCCTTCTGCAACATCCATTAAAAATCATGCTCACAAAGTCATCCTGATGATGAGTATGATTCAATGGAAGAGGATATAAAATTTCATAAGACATTAAAGCAGAAAAGGATGGAATACCATGCTTCAAACTTTTCGGTTAATCAACCCGGTGGGGAAGGAGGGTCAAGTAGTAGTCCTCCACTTATAGAAGATCCATTGCAAACATCTCTTACCCCATCGATCCGGTTAATCAACCCGGTAAGGATCGTGGTGTCATCATCACTACTCTTTGTTGAAGCAACCACAACAACAACTAAAACAACCGCAAGAAGAAAAGCATGGTGAAGATGTGGAAATATATGGCGAAGGAGATTACTATCATGATAAGGATGAAAGAGTCACGATGATGATAATTTGGCGGTGAAGAGGAAATGATTCGAAAAGAGGCAAAAGAAGCTGCTAGAGTCGAGGAGGAAAAGTCTAAGAAGGAATCGGTCAATTACATAGTTGACAATCCAATACACAAACCTCAACGGTCTTACGAACCACCTCTTGACATTTCCACCAAACCCAAATCATCATCTCAATCACCACCTCCATCAACAAAAGAAACAACTAAGTCAACAACACAATGCGCTAAGAAGGCAACTCCATCCAATGATTCGACAAATGGTTAAGCGAGTTATCACCACTACACAAGCTACACAACCACCACCATCGATCAACCAAGGATTGAAACCACACCACCAATGGAAAACCGTTGATCACTTTACATACTTTGGTGGTGAGGATCATGACATACTTGAGCCCTGACCGAACCTCAACGAAATTTAGATCAAGTACATTATCGCACTCCTTGTTTTCATCGCATCAAATCAAAGAGCGTGTTGAAGTTCTCCACCTCGGGTCAAATCTTACCTAATTCTACACTTCATCGGAATCAATCAAGAACCTCAGTACAAAATTATTCATAAACAAAAGTTTGGGTTTGTCTACCAAAGTGAAAATCATCATACTTGCTTCATGGCTTTCGATGAAATTCACTAAGTTCTATGACGCCACCCTAGAGATGGTTCGATATGGATTGGCATATCGATTGAAGGACATTGAGTTGGGTATAATTCGATTTAAGAGATGGAATTCAAAGGATCGCAAGGATATTCGTTGATTTATCACAAGGATTGATGAATGTTTGATTCATCGGGATCGATCAACGGTTGGAGAGCTATGTGGGAGGATGACCAAACTTTCCGATTCGACTTTCCAACGTCCTCAGTAGTAGCGATCATCCGTAATCATTGGGTACTCTCTTGATTGTGATTTTGTTTGTTTGATTATCGACAATGCCTTGTGCACACATAACGATGTACAACCCGCTCTTGTAAATAAAGGACCACGTAGTGCGCTTGATTGCCACAATCCTTATAAAGAAGCGAAAGCTTCTTACTTTTGAGTAAAACCTATCAAACCTTTCAATTTTCAAGGCTTTGCTCAAAAGAACAAGTACTTCCCCTTATGATTTTCAAAACCTCAACCGTTTATATCACCTGTTGAGGGGGAGTATTTGACTTAAAACTTTGTTCACAAATTGTTCTTTGTGTAATCTTCCCACAAAACTCAAAATGGTCATATTTATTCTCAACATTTCATCAAAAATAACATTTTATATGCCATTTTTTAGGGGGAGAAAATTATGTGATAAGAAATATGTTGTATTTTGCTATTTGAATCCTCGTATGAAAAGACTTCAACCCATGAATTGACGGAACCGAACATTCATACATTGAAAAGATTTGTCTTCAAAGACTTATCCAAGTAAATTGTACCTATTCGAGAAGCTCTTGATAGACATGAACTTTGTGGGTTTGACAACCTTCGAGGTTTGTCCACACCTTTAAGGTAGTTATTAGAGCTAGTTGTCACCTAAAAGGCGACAATGTAACTCTTTAACTATGCAACGTAATCGTGTCTCGCGGGGATTGTCTATCTTGAGTCGATCAATTCAAAATGCGCTCTTCTCTCACCGTGCACATTTACGTCTTAACACTTAAGCACGTATGGAGGGGAGTATTTCGCTAAAATATAAAACTCTCACGGTGGTACAAAATGTTTTCATTCATAAATACTTTGAGATATTTTCATGAAAATGGTTTTATGGCAACATAGGTTAGTCATGAAGTTATAAGGTGACTAAGGTTAGGAATAACCGTCCTATGATCTGCCATAGCGGAGGATCTACCAAGGACATCACAAATAGTTAGTACTTAGAAGTCCTTAGGTATGATTATAAAAAGGAGAAAATGAGAATCGGAGAAAGAAGGAGTTGAAGAATTAAAAGAAATGCAAAGAAAGGGTGAAAAGAAATAGCCCTCTAGATTATTCAACTTAGGAATGAATCAGGGTTCAATTCATATGCTCTTGGTTATCACTTGGTGACACGGTATTGAAGATTAAAAGTCGTCATGGACCCGGGGATGGTTTGCTTTGAAATTTTTATGATTCACCTTCTCCATTGATTCCAAACTTGTGGTTGGTTTTATTGATTTCTATGTAAATGCTCAAAGCGACCACACTTATAACAAGCCTTTTAACACATTGAAACTCACCCCTAATCTATTTGAGATTAAGCCATTAAATGTTCTTTGATTACCCCTAGGTTTGAATCTTTTCATCTGGTCCCTAGGAATCTCATTATCCTCTACAACTCTCCTAGAGATCTGTGCTCCAAATCTAGGCAAAAGGTTGGCTTATTTAGAATCAACAGTTTTAACATTATCTTTCTTTTCAGGCTGTGTTGATTCAGACCTCTCATCCTCAGAATCTAACTCCCAATCTTCAATGATTGGACCATCAGATGACCTATCAGAACCTACCTTAGGTGACCTATTTTCACTATTCTCACTTATAGATTTGTTGAAACTAAATTCACTGCTAAAAGATAACTCTTTTGTAGGTGGTGCATAACCACTTTTCATTGGAGGGGGAACATGATTATAACCTATCCCATACCCCTTTTTCATTAAGTCCTTGTAATAGAGTTGTTTACAACATTAGAAGCATAAGTTAATTTGTCAACTTTAACTATATGTTTTCTTTCTCTCTATGGCTTCTTGTTTTACACATTCAGACTTCTTCAAGTTTACGTTTAAGAACCTTGATTTCCCTATATCTAAGGCCAACCTCACCACCTAGAATGTTGATTTTATCTACATATTCAAATTCACTCTTTTATAAAAATCAAGTTGCTCTTGACACTCTTAAGACCAACTTTATAACCTAAGTTATCTAATTCCGGTCTATCTACTTCTTTCCTAAGACTTTCTATGATTGCTTTCGACCTTCTAAAGTATCTTGAAAAGATTTGTAAGAACAAACAATTATTTGATACCTCGATTGTCGAACCGAAGATGATGAAGCATAAGCCATGAGTGCAAAGTTGTGCACTTTGGAAGCTTCACTAGCCGAGAAAGCGACATTGGGTCCTTCCTCAATTTGATCACTTCAATCATAGTCTCCAAGTCCATCTTGAGCTACCAAAGCTGAGGAAGGCTTTGGCTCTTTAGGTGCCTTCTTGAAGTTCTCACTCATCCTCTTAGGAGCCCTACACTCCCTTGTAAATTTCCCCTTCTTCTTGCAGTTGAAGCACTCCATCATGCTTTTGTCAAACCCAGCCTTTCTTTGACCATCATAATTGACCTGTCTGCCAGTTCTTCTTAGAAACCTCCTAGCTTGCAATGTTAGCATTGCTATTTGCTATTGAAGATTAATTTCATCAAGATCATGAGGATTAATTTGATCCAGATCACGGTTTAGCACTATAACATTGGTTGTCGGATCGAGATAGGAAAGCATATGGCACCATCACTAATGTTATCACTAACGGTGGTATCATTAGCAATAGCAGTGGAAACTCCATAAGCAGCAGTGGAAGCTTCCTGAGAACTCCTATGGTTTGTTGACACAAAAGCAATGTTCTGTGTAGTTGAGGATGATCCAGCAATATTGTTTTCAGACTCATAAACTTTCAAATTGTTGTAGAGATTGTCAAGGGTCATCTTTTCAAAATCATCTTTATTTCTCCACACAACTGTATGCATAGCCCATTCTGGTGATAAAATTCTAATAAACTTAAGATTAATATCTTCTTGAGAAACTTTATAGTCCACCAATTTCAATTGACTTATGAGCTTCTGCAGCCTGTTATAGGTTCCATCATGTTTTTCTCCATTGAGAGCAGTGAAGTTTTCAAGTTGATGCTTGAGCATGTTCTTCCTAGATTTTCTAGTAGCATCATTACCATCAAATCTTGTTTCAAGTGCATCCATAAGCTCCTTGGCAGTCTCATACTCTTGGAAGTCCAATGCAAACTCATTAGGTATTCTATCACGAGAATACTATGAGCCTTTATCTCTAGCTTCCTTTGAGCCTTATCAATCGACTCACAATTCCAACAACGTCCATCGACCCTTCTTGGGTAAAGTATCACCTTCTCAACAACCTCCCGGATGGTGTAGTCAATCATGTGAATGTATTGCCTTATTCGCATCTTCAAACTTGAAACTCACCATGCTTTAGCATGGGTACCTTGGAAGCATAAACCATATGAGTTTCACGGACATCTTTGAACTTCTTGAATTTGAGCGGATCGAGTTAACTAGACTTCTTCTTGATCACAACTTCTAGATCACAAGCTCGATACCACTTGTTGATCCCGGATCGAGCAAGCGATCCTTTATAGAAGCGACTTAAACTAAAACAAGCTGTTAAACACTAAGCGAAATTAATGTTTAACCTTAAGAAGAATAACGATAATTTACACTAAACACCTCAATATTTTATTAATCTGAATACTACGAATAGTATTAGGGTTTTACAACCTTGAAGTGTATCGACTTTAGATATAACTAATACGTATATCTAACTCTAACCTAGGACCTCCTTTTATAGGGTAAGGAGTCCTATACAATCTACATTACGTATTCTACAAGATAAGTACACTTTCCATACAATATGTCCTACTCAATATCTTATAGAATATTACAATACAAACCGACCTAAACAATACTAGCGAGTGGTTTAATATATTAGCGATGGTTCCAATCTCCTACTAGCGATGTTTCATCTTGGCGATGGTTCCAGTCTTCTAGCCGTGGTTTCTTTTGTGCTAGCAGTGGTTCCATACTTAGAATAATTCCTTTCATTGGAACTTAAAACACAACAAAAAGCTTCAAGGTTGTAAACCCTAGTACTAGGAGAGTACTCATATTATTCATTAATAATATTGAAGCTGTTGGTGTTACATTTGTGTTTACATTAATCTTTTAAGTGCATTCAAGTAGATTCCGCATACTTGTGTGTATCTACAACAAAGTTTCTCATTGTTGTTTTGGAACTTCACAAGGACTTCACAGGGACCGGGTGTAATTTTACAAGTTAAGTGTTCTAGATCCAAGGTTTGGGACTTCACAGGGACCGGGTGTAATTTTATTAGGAAGTTGGGCTTGGGCCAAGGGTGGTAAAATAGGGTATTTATTTTGGACTTGGAATTGAATCCGGTTTTAACATAAGGACCATTTATGTTAATTTGGAAATTTTAAGGACCAAAGATGTATATTTGATAGTGTGGGGATAGCTTTGGTAACTTGGGTAAGGTGAAGGGTAAGTTGGGTAAAATTGGAAAGTTTAGGGTGAAAATGGTAACATGGTTAAATGGAGGGTAATTTGTGTAAAATTGGTAAAGTTAAGGTGGAAATTGTAAATATGGGAAAGTGGAGGGTTTAAAGTGTAATTTGGCCAAGCATGATCCAAAACTCTGTAAAATTAAACTTTGAGTATTCAAAATCCATAAACCCATAAAATTGATTTCACGGCTCTATGTTTGCACTCTTTTCATTCTCGTGCCCTGTTTTCTTCTGTTTTGTCTTTCTTTTGTTTACTTTGAGATATCCGTACCTGTACATGCATAAACTCAAAACACACAAATGTTAAGCATTAACGGTGATTTACGGTTTATTTGGGTCAATTTTGATAAAGAAAAGTTATATGTTTTCACATATACCAACCACAAAAACACGGAAAACCATTCCACAAGAATCACAACATGATTTATACTAAGCAACTGGAATTTCTACTAACAACAGATTCCAGAAGTACTTAGTATAACAAGCAGCAGATTGAAACACTTGGCAGCATATTTACTTTTTGATTGAAATAACAGCACAAATCCTTACAAAAACATTTGAAGAACAAACATTTAGAGATTTAACATTCCAATACTGGCAACTAAATAATGAAACCTGCCCACAACAAAAGCTTTGATGTGTAGGTCTGCAACATTATGATCAGTATGGATTTTAACCATTTGAATTAATTTCTTTTCATTACAATCTCTAATAAAGTGATGTCTAATCTCAATTTGTTTTGTTTTGGAATGTAAAATAGGATTTTTAATTATGCAGATTATACTGTTATTGTCAATGAATATTTTAGTATGCAAAAAGTTGTACCCATAGTCCAATAGTTGGTTCTGAATCCAAAGTACTTGACCACAACAACTAGCAGCAACCACATATTCTGCTTTAGTTGTGGAGTTGGCTACCACAGCCTGCTTCTTGCACTGCCATGAAATAAGTATACAGCTCAAAAACTGATATCCTCCTGTAATAGACTTCCTATCCAAGCTAGATCCTGCATAGTCACTGTTTGTGTATGCTATCAAGTCAAATGGTAAATCTTTAGGATACCAAAGGCCTAGTTTAGGTTGCCCCTTCAAGTATCTAAAGATCCTCTTCACTGCATTGAGGTGTGAAGCCCTAGGTGCGACTTCAAATCTTGCAAAAACATAGACTGCAAATATGATGTCTGGCCTTGATGAAGTGAGATACATAAGAGGCCCAAACATGGATCTGTAGAGATGAACATCCACAACTTTACTTCCATCATTTAGGAGCAATGGCTTTAGTGTTTCCATAGGTGTGCTTGTATTTTTACATCTTTAAACCCAAAATTATTCAGAATCTTAGCCATATACTTCTCTTGGCTGATAAAAATACCCTCCTTCTTCTACTTCACTTGCAGCCCCAAAAAGAAGGTAAGCTCTCCCATGGAGCTCATCTGAAACTTATCATGCATAAGCTTCTCAAATTCCACACACAACTCCTTGTTAGTAGACCCAAAGATGATGTCATAAACATAGATTTTCACCAGCAAAATATCACCTTTTGATCTTCATATGAACAAATTCTTATCAATGGTACTCCCTGTGAAACCCATTTTCCATCAAGTAAGTGGACAGAGTTGCATACCATGCCCTTGGAGCTTGGTGTAACCTATACATAGCCTTTTCTACCATGTAAACTTTGTCTGGGAAATCAGGATCTTCAAAACCAGGAGGTTGACACACATGTACCTCCTCTTCTATTTTCCCATACAAGAAGGCCCTTTTTACATCCATCTGATACGCTAGAAAATATTTGAATGAAGCATATGCTAAGAATAATCTGATGGATTCAATCATTACAACTGGAGCAAATACTTCATCATAGTCAAGACCTTCTGCTTGTGTGTATCCCTGTGCAACCAATCTTGCCTTGTTCCTAACCACTATCCCTCTTTCATCTTTCTTGTTTCTTAACACCCACTTAGTAACAATAGCAAATTTTCCATTTGATAGATATACTAGAATCCAAAGTTCTTGCAATTTGAACTGCAGCAATTCTTCCTACATAGCTTCAACCTAACTTTCTTCAGTTAAAGCTTGATGTACTTTCTTGGGCTCAAATTGGGATAGAAAACAAGACAATAAACAGTTTTGGAGATCTTTATGGCTGTTTCTTTTATGAAGGGATCTAGCAAAGAACCCTTGATCAGTTAAGTCCTTCAAACCCTTGGACTTTGTTCTAGTTTGAACAGTAGATTGCAATTCTACAATAATATTTTCTTTGGGATGATCTTTGTGAATTCTGGTAGTAATAATTGGACTGACTGGAATAACTTCTTCTAGCTTGGTCACATCAGCCTCTTTACCAAAATCATCTAGCACATCATCATCTGTGTCAACATACATATCTACTAGAGGAGGGATATTATGATCATCATCATAGAAAATGGACATGTTACTTGAAATATCAACATATGGCCTAGCAGCAGGTACAGGGTAACTACTGCTAGTGTTAGCTTCACCCATCCATCCTTCTGTAGTATTAAAATATGGCATAGCAGTAGGTTCGGGGTAACTACTACCAGTGTTAATTTCATCATAGTTAGCTTTAGAAGTATAAACACCTGGCATAGCATCAGGTTCAGGGGAACTATTGCTAGGCTTGCCATTGTTGTTGTTTATCACAGGATCATCCAAATGAGATTCATCACATCCAATATCACCACCAGGAACTTCTTCATTTACAGAACCTTTGTTTCCTGGTTCTTTAGATATCACATCTTCACTGGAAGGTTGCTTTTTATCATTCTATGAACTCTTCATTATTGAGGAGAGGGGAGTATCACCAGTCAAAATTGGTAGTAGAATGTAGTATGTAGTAGATTCTTTCTCCACTCTTGCAGTAGCATTTTCTTTGGTACCTGCACATTTGTTAGACTGGTTCCCTGTAGTAACTGGCTCATAATTCATTGATTTGGTTAGCACATCAATATTAAACCGCCAATCAGGACCTTTTCCTACAACATTTGGTTTACATTCATCAAACCAAATATGTAGGCTCTCCTCAACATGTCTGGTTCTATTGTTAAAAACCCTAAAAGCCTTACTATTAAAAGAGTACCCAACAAAGAATCCCTCATCAGCTTTCTCAACAAACTTGCCCAGGTGATCTATGGTATTAAGGATAGTTACAGGACACCAAAATGGTTTCAAAAAGTCTAGGGTAGGGGCTCTATCATGAAATAACTCATGGGGGTCTTATTATGAGGCTTTACTGTCAAAACTCTATTCTGTACATAACAAGCAGTATTTACTGCTTTAACCCAAAAGGTTGTTAGTAATTTGGAATCTGCAAGCATAGTCCTAGCAGCCTCAATAAGTGTCCTATTCCTCCTCTCTACAACACCATTTTGTTGAGGAGTTCTAGCTACACTAAACTATCTTTGAATACCCTTCACTTCACAGAACTGGTTCATATCCTGATTCTTAAACTCATTCCCATTGTCACACCTTATTAATTTAACTTTTAGATCAATTAGGTTTTCTACTTTTGTTATAAAAGCCTTAAGGATCCCACTAGTCTCATCCTTCTTTGCTTAAAAGAAAGCCCTGGTGAATCTACTATAGTCATCAGTGACAACTAGGCAATACATTTTCTTTATCAAACTCTTAACAAAGGTAGAGCCAAATAGGTCCATATGAAGAATCTGCAATGGTTTGCTAATGGAGCTCACAGTCTTGGACTTACAAGAAGCTCTATGTTGCTTTCCTTTCTGATAAGCAACACAGTTTTCATTAATATCAAAAAGCTTGAAAGGTAGTCCCCTGACAAGATTTCCCTTCACAAGTTTATTCATAGTTTTGAAGTTCAGATGCCCAAGCCTTCTGTGCCAAAGTTTAGACTCATCTGATGTGGCCTTGTCAAATAGGCAAGTCAAACCTCCCCTTCGAACCATGTGCTTTAGATCAACACTGTATATATTCTCTGTCCTTAGAACTCTAAGTAGGATTTGACTTTTATTAACCAACTTAAGTTTGGGGACAAGACAATACATTCAGTGTCAGTAAAAAATACACTATTCTTTTTGTCACACATTTGTGACACACTGAAGATTGAACTTGAGTTCTTTGACAAAGTACACATCATCAAAGTTCAGAGAACCTGTTTTAATCTTTCCCTTCCCAGTGATCTATCCACCCCTTGGGTTGCTACCAAAGGCCACAAATCCCCCATCAATAGGCACAAAATCTGAGAGATAGGATATGTTTCATGTCATGTGCCTAGAGCATCCACTATCAATCATACCATTGTCCAATAAGTCCACATGTAGATTTCCCTGCACATAAAATAGACTTGGATCTGCCTTGTGCATCTATGTAGTTAAATCTTTGGAGTACATATGATGCACTATTGTCTTTGGAGACATTGTTTAAATCAAAGGTCTTTGGTCTCCAAGTCCAACATGCTAAGGCCTTTACAGCATTTCCATTTGTACCCACAACAACATTTTTAGTCAAATTTGGCTTAGCAGTATTTACCTTTTGCCAAGCAGTACTTACAGGTTTTCTTAAAGAAGTACTTACTTTTTTATTATCCCTGTTGTTTAGAAATGCTATTCTTTTATGAATGGGTCTAATTTTAGTTTAATATGCCCTTTTTGAAAAACATGTCTTTGAATGAACAACATTAACTATTGGTCTTGTGGTAGTAGTAGAATCAGATCTAGCAGTATTAACATTTTTCAACCCTGATTTCATTAAAACTGCTTTAGGAACAAACGATTTATCATGAGGATTAAGTATATTAGCATAATTTGAATGATTCAACCACCTAGCATAGTTCCACACTGGTTTTGTCACTTTTTCTTTTAAATTATTCTCACAAGCGTAATGTAAGTGATCAAAACTTCCACAAGTAAAGCACGATTTATTATTCATAATAAAATCACTTCCTAATCTATCAGACATTAATTTGTTCCAGTTCCTCTGATTTCCTCTAGGAGTATTTTTATTACAAGACTCTACTATCTCCACATTTTCTATAACATCAGTGGTAGAGACAGTTTTATTTAGGACTCTAGGTTTAACTTTATCTTCCTCTTCATCATCAGACACCCAATCCTCAATCACCGGTGCCTCAGACTCTCTTCTAGACTGCTTAGACTCTCCTCCATCAACACTCTTATCTCTAGAGGTCTCAGACACCTTTTCTTTACAGGGATCATTACTCTTTTCTTTCCCTGTAAAAGACAGATAAGGAGGAGGACAAAAAATTCTAGAAGGATGAGGAGCAGCTTCACTATAACAACCTATTCCCTTTTTCTTTCCTATTCCTTTGTACCTATTATAGATCTGAGTGTCTATCATTTTATTGACTTCCTTAGCCTAATATTCATGTCTTTCAACATGTAATTCAATGTTATCCTTTTCTACCAGAACCTTTTCTTTTTCAGATTGAACTCGATCTAATTTAGTTTTAAGTTCATTAATGGTCTGATCTCTTAAGCATATTTCAGCCTCTAATGTTCTAATCTTTTCACATAAGACAGTTTCATTAGATTTGAAAATTTTTAATCTTGCTTCTACAGATTTTAGACCTTCTTTATAACCTAAAAGTAATAATTTAGCATCATCAAGTTCCTTTGTTACTTTATTATAATCATCTCTATAAAAACATGCATATGAGCATGATTCAAAGGATACCTCAGAATCAGAATAACTTGAGGATGTGGAGTGTGCCATGAGAGCAAAGTCAGTAGGGCCTTATGTAGCTTGATCACTCCAATAATAGCCACCAAGCCCATCACAGGACACCAAGGCAGTTTTTGAAGTCTCCTTCACTGGAATCATCCTCCTTTCCACCTCCCTTGTCCTGCTCTCTTAAGACCTGGGAAATATACATTCTCTTGCAAAATGACCTTTCTTTTCGCAGTTATAGCACTCTACTTTGGACTTGTCAAAGCCCACTTTATTGGAACCAGTCATTTGCAAGCTTTGTCCAGTCCTTTGAAGAAACCTTTTTGCCCTCATTGTGAGCATTGCCATTTGCCACCTAAGATCCATCTCTTTAACATTATCGGGATGGATCATTGAATATCCTCATTTTCGGTTAAATATGAGAACTTTGGTGGCAAAGAATGAGCACCTGCACTGACATCATTGATTCTCACTTCAATGACACTTCCTATTGTACTAGCAACACCTCCTTCCTTAGCAGTAGGGACATCAACCATTGTGCTGCTAATGCTATTTGATGAAACAAATGCCAAGTTGTTTAAACATGTGCTTGAACTTGACTTTTGCTTCATTTCAGCCTCATAGACCTTCAGGTTGTTGCGCAGATCATCCAGGCTTGATTTTTCCAATTCTGGCTTGTTCCTCTACACAATAACATGTGTGTCCAATTTAGATGGAAGACTAGCCAGCAACTTTTTGTTCTAGTCTTCTTGTTCAGTCATCACCCCTAGAAGCTCTAATTGGCTTACCAGCTTTTGTAACCTATTGCAGATTTCATCAAGAGATTCAATGCTTGATGCAGAAAAATTGGCATATTGTTGCTTCAAAAGATTCTTCTTGCTCTTCTTTGTAGCTTCATGTCCTCCAAACTTCTTGTCTAAAGCATCCATCAATAGCTTAGCATCCTTGATGAAGTTGAAGGATAATTGATACTCATCTGGAATGGCCATTATGAGAATAGTTCTTGCCTTCATCTCCAGTCTTCTTTTGGCTATGTCCTCTACAGCAGTGAGATGAATGAGTTTTCCTCCATCATAAGTTTTAAACTGGACAGTGTTTCCAGTTTCAATAACCTCCCATAGTCCAATATCAATCATTTGGATGTGTTGTTCTATCCTCATCTTCCATATCTCATACTCATCTGGTTTGAGCATGGGAACCCTGTTATGTGTCAAAGAGTGTGTAGAGTCCATCTTTCACAGTTTTTTGTATTATTCTTCTTGTTGTAACAGCTTCTTGATCATACAAGCTCTAATACCACTTGTTGATCCATGTTCACCTTGTAAATATAGATCTTTGATAGCTTCTGTATAAGAAAATGTTTGATCTTATAGGTATTACGCGGAATATAACACTTATAGAATAAGAAGAACATAATGAATTCACAATCAAAAGCTTCAATATTATTAGAATAATAATATGAGTGATCTTGATATCACTAGGGTTTACAACCTTGAAGCCGCCTTAAACTTATATGTAAAACAAATGACCTAGGATCTCCTTTTATATGTTAAGGAGTCCTACTAGGTTACAATCACTTCCTATACAATCATATATTTTATATACTTATCTAATACTATAAAATAGGAACGCGTCATTCCTTAAATACAAAATAGACTTAGACTCCAACAGTAGTTAAACAAAACTAGCAGTAGTTACATATACTCTGGAAGCACTTCAGTATTCAACAACGAAACTTTACTCTAGCGATGGTTTCTTCAAGTCCGTGTGATTACCACTTAGTGTATTGTGACAATTCGTATTTTCGGTCATTCTCAAAACATTACTCATGCTTCATTATTTATCATTTATCGTGAACTAGGTTTCTGAGCATCAAATTCAGCGTAACCGTAATGGTTTAGGCGTGAATTCATGATCATATCATCGAGGTCATTTCATATAGACTAAGTTTAGTCTACATTTTATTAACATCATTGTCATTATATTAGTTCATGCATGGTTTTGCATTTACAATAAGCGTATAATTTTATATTAAATAAGCGTTATCGCGTAATTAATTATTTTGAACAATTGATCCGTTACTTCCAAAAATTATCCCGATATATTTTTATACTCATATTAAGTTATAAAAATAATATTATGAGTTTACCAGTGTTTTAAATTTATTTTGTATATAAATTGTTATATTTATATAATTACGACGGTTTTCTTAAATTCGACACGATTATTATTATTTCACTCAAATTTTGCAAGAAATTTATTTTTATAATTTTATGACCTAAATATATTTTATCTTGACCCGTGAAAATTTATTTTATCCAACGCTACCCTAAATATTCAAAAGTAACTACAACTTATCATTTAACTACATTTAATTTCACAAATCTTACACTAATACATAAAAAAAAAATAATAATAATAAAAAAAAAAAAAAAAAATTTTGAAAGTGTATGACTATCCTTCCTTGTCGAAAGGGAGGATGAGTCACCAAAAATACTTGCAAATATCTCTAGTAATTTGTATAATACTACTAAACACAATTTCACTTCATTTCACCAATACTAAGATCAAACTATTTCTTTGTTTTCTCTCCAAAAATTCGGCAACCAAGGAGACCAAAGGAAGGATCATCTCAATTTTTCAAGACAAGGTTTTATAAACTCTAGTATCACTTGTTGTAAAGGTTTTGCAATAAAAACCTCAAGTGATTAGGAAAAACCCTTTGTCCTTAAACCTCATCATATTTCTTGTAAGCATTCATAGTCATATTTTTATTTCATATTCATTATTATGGTCATATCATTTTATTTCAGAAACATGCAAGTTATGTGATGTTTATACCACTTTTTCATGTTTTTAAGTGTTAAATATATATAATCCATCCTATAAATTACTCCTTGTTATATATAATTTTTGGTGATGTCTAGGAACCCATGACACCCTAAGAAGGTGTATGGTAGGATTAGAATAACTTGAGTTGTTTTGAATGGGTTAGAATAGGTTTGGCGTGAGAAAAACTCATTTCGACAAGTTTGCAAAGGGTGCATCCTTATTTTGAAATCTGGAAAATCGGCGATAGATAAAATTTCGGCCTAGATATTTAGAAAATATACTTTAAAAGCGAAACCGTGGCGCTTAAGCGGATTAAGCAGAGCTATAACGAAGAAGTTATGAATTTTCAAGTTGGTGACGAAAAATACAAATTACGGAAATTTCGACAAACAATGTTTAATTTATGCGAGTCAAAAATAAAGCTTGGGCGTTGTAAATTATATCGACTTGTTAAAAATATGTTAGTATACTTTGATACGAAACTAAGGATCTTTAAAGCGTGAAAGCGGTTTGTAACAATTAAATTATACCGTTTACAAAGTTGCCGTAACTATTATTATATAAGAAAAACTATAACACATTTCTAATAAACAAGTTTTGCGGCAAAAACTAGTTACCAAGTTAAAGGTTGTTTTTAACATTGATTTAGAACTTTTCATAAAGTGATGTCTTCTAGTAAAAGTGAGATCTCCAAGTATATTTGTCAAAATGTCCGACCGTTTGATTAGCGGAGTTGTAATGAATTAAATACGTTCGCTTAAACTTTGCCGAAAAACCATCCTTAAACTATATTTTGGGACATAAGTACCATACTTAACATCTATTTTTCTTTATGTTCGAAACCTCTAGGATGAAAACTCATGTACTAAAACTTTGAGATTATCATACGAGCTTCCCAAAACCGTTGAGTTTGTTTCCTAGCTCGGCGTGCACCATTCACGACTAGATTTTAGAGGCCGTTTTGTCACTTTCATGGAAATTTCAATAACATTTTTTACGACAAAAAGTTATAATTTCACAATAAATCACTAAATGATTATCGTGGATATCATTTCAACGTAAATACATGTGAAGTAATTTAAAAATGGTCAAGGCGTTAAAAGATTACATTTTAAAGCGAAAAGTATTGTTTTCAAAATTCATAAGTGGTATAAATATCATCCGAATTGCATGCATAGCATTACATCATGACTTATTACCTATCCTATCATTCATAATAGGTCAGTTTCGAGATTCACGCTACATTTCAATTTATCCACTTTTGTCATCATAATCATTGCAACAGGTGAGTTTTCATAGCCCCGATTTATTCAAGTTTTTACTTATTTCAAACCTACGGGGGAGAATACATTGTACATCATTTTATTACGATGCCAAGTATATCAAATTCATTACATTGCTTAAGTTACCTCATTGCCGGTTAAATGTCCCCATTTCATGAACATGAACCGTTAATTTCATAGAAGCGTGAGTGAGTGGATAGATCTATCGGTGACACCTCCATCCGGGTTGGCGGATTCAACGGACGGATGCATTTCACTTCATTATCATTATTGAGTTGTTTGGCAAACACTCATTGGGCGAACATCGGTCAAGCTTGGTGTCATGGACTTATAGCAATTGTATCATTTGTGGCGACATTGTCATACATAATATATGCTTGTGGTAGTCGTATTTAACATTTTCAACAACTCTATGAACTCGCTCGACCTTTGTGTTGACACTTTTAGCAATGTATTTTCGGGTAATTAAGGCATTAGCATCATGGCACGATTAAGGAACCTCTTAGAGTCGCGGCGTCGACTTGTCTCAATGTATATTATGGTTTTCTTTAAAACATCGTTTGACTTGTACCAAGCTTATTTTCCGCATATAGTAACTTTCATTTGGGACCTATCTTTGTAACTCGAATGTTTTATTAAATCAAGCGATGTATTTTTCAAGCGACACTTTAGGTCGTTCAATATAAGCTGTGATTGTGATGCTATGACGATCGATCCCGAAATTCCATTCACGCAAAAGCAGTAATTTGGGGTGTGACATGTATTCCTTTGATTCTTCCAAGCACCTCCTAGCGGTAGGTAGAATACAACAACAGTAGTTTCAGTTACACCATCAGCAGATACCACTTAGACCATTTCTTCAGGAACTCTATAAGCAGTTGATTCTTCCAAAAAGCAGTAGTATCCATAAAACCTAACACTTGCTCAGTGGTCATATCATTTCCACACTCAATGGTCGTCACAAATTAGATATAGATTTACCAACTTTTTAGTCCCTTGTAACCTTGTAAGATATGCAAGTTTTTCCTATAGCTTCCTTATTTGACTTTCTTGCGGGGTTGTGCTCCCTTGTGGAGTTGTAGAGATATTCATCACTGTCGTTGGTTCATCCCAGGTGCCATCCTAGTCTTGAATGTATTCTTCAATGTGGTTCCATCCTTCTTCTGCACTAAGGTTAGAGGTTTTTCTTCCCATTGAAAAATCAATTCCTTTTTATCGTTACGAGATACATTGTCATAGAAAATTTGAACAAGGAGCCAAAGATTGATGCCATGGTGGGGAGCTTGGCGTATGAGGTCCTTGAAATGAATCCAGGCAATAGAGATGGATTCCCCTTTTCCTATACTGAAACGAATATCTTGTCCTTAATTGATGCAGTTCTTCCAGGTGGAAAAAACTTTTCATAAAATTTTGAAAATAGTTGATCCCATTTAAAAATTGACCTTGAGGGTAACTTATCAAGCCACTCTTTGGCTTTTCCTTGAAAGGAGAATGGGAAGAATCGAAACCCAGATGTTTCTTGTGTAGCCCCGTCGGTGACGATTTTTAAAAAGTTTTTTATGTGATGGATTGGATTCTCAGTGCGCAATCCATGAAATATGCACACATTTTGGACAAGACAAATTTCAGCTGCATGCAATACTTTATTGGCTTGTTCACTAGGATAAACAATAGCATTTTCAAATCCAGAAAAACTAGGAGAAGAATATTTTTTTGAGGCTTATAGATACATTATTGTCATTATATTGTTCATTATGCTCATTTCTTGGAGTGAATGGGGTTTCCTCATTATGGGAAGTGTATTCAACACTAGCAAAAGTGCTTTGTAGTTCGGGATGTGGCACGGCCTCTTCATCAGAAAGGGCCTCATCGAAATTAATACTGATGCCTTGAGGTTCATGTGCACGAAGGGTTCTCAATCTCTTATGCATTTCTCTTTCGGGTTCGTTATAAGGCTCAGTAAGTGCTTTAAGGGAACTACGGGTTCTAGGCTGCCTATGGTTATTGAGGTCATCATTTTCCATGATGAACACAGAGGATTTCTGAATAAAAAGATGAGAAGGGCAGGACTAGAAATCTAATAAAGAAAATAAAAATCTCACGTGATAGGAATCTAGTGAGTAGACCTAAACGAAATAAAATCTGTTGGGATACGAAGGAAGAGTTAAAGTCTTGAAGATTAACAAAATCTTTGCTAAGTAAAAGTCAATCTTGCTTATTCATCAAAATCTTGCAAAGATTAAAGTCGGTTGTAATTGATTAAAGATAGAAAGTAATGTTTATCTAGAACTTTCTAAGTATAGTTTACTTGACGTACAAGGATAAGAATTGTAAACCGATTAGGGTTATCCTTGAGCCTATAAAGGACCCTAGATTGGTATTAGAGATATATGTTTTAGAATCCTAAAGTACGATCAATATTAGAGTTTTAGAGTTCGATATTTAGTGTTTTAGAGTTATTAATAAAGTTATATTCTTCTTAGCTTTGTTAAGTAAATTCCGCATACTTGATAAAGATTACTCGGTGTTTCATTGTTAATAGCTTAGGATTTATCCAAGGTTATTAAACCCTTAACAAGCTATTTAAGTTAGTTTGGTTAGAGTACATCGATCCAACAAGTGGTATCGAGCTTGTGTGGAAACTCGACTAAGAAAAGCAGTTTAAACCTAGTTAAATAACAAAACCTAAAGATGTCGATTGAAGGTTGTTCCACCCCTCCATCACCTCACTAAGGATTCCAATCATTAAGAAGAGCGAATCGATCTATGGAGCATGAAGATGAGGCGGTATATTGCAATCACGAGACCATGCATTGTGGAATGTGATTGTCAATGGCAATGAAGTAGTTGGAACCTATAGAGGTTCTGGACAACCTAAACCACCCAAACCCGGTCTTACCGGTGACAACACTAAGGAATCAGAGAAGGCTCTCAACATTTTGTTTATCGCTATTCGGATGGACACCTACTCAAATTCCATGATGCTAAAGATGCCAAGCAACTCGGGCTGCTCTCAAAACTAGATTTGGAGGTAATGATGCTTCAAGAAGATGCTGCAATCATTGAAGCGACAATTTGAAACCTTCTTGTTGGAGAAAGAAAGCCTTGATCTTGCCTATAATGATTCAAAATCTTCTTAGTATCTTGGAGCTATACAAAGCGAGAGGTCTCGATGAAGATGCTAATTTAAAGTTCTTAAGGAGTTTGCCATCGACATGGCATGTGATTGCTACTATGATCGGAGGACAACTGGATTGGACACCATGGACTTTGATGATCTCTACAATCATCGAAGGTGTATGAGCATGAGATGAATGGCCAAACAAGCTCAAAGTCGCATAGTATTGCTTTTGTGTCATACGAAAGAGGCGATGCTTCTACTAAAAGTCTTGCTTCTCCCCTCAATCTTGTTGCTCTCAATCTTGTTTCCTACACTACCCTACTTTTGCTCGACAACCCACATCATCTAATACCATCCACTTAGATGAAGTTGTGTGCTCTTTCTTTGCTGACAAGCTACTCTGCCTATTACTTATGAAGAAGATCTCTCACATTGAAGAGGATGCACTTGAAGAAATTGATATCGGTGGCAAGTTGCTATGATTCTTGCAAGGATCAAGAAGTTTATGAAGAAAGCAGGAAGAGGCATTGACTTCAAACCAAAGCAGGGAATCACTTTTGACAAATCTAAAATTGAATGCTTCAATTGTCAAAAATGGACATTTGCAAGGAATGCGGGTTTGCTAAGTATCAAGCAAGCAGGATGGTGAGAAACCAAAGCTAGAGTTGAAAGAAATTCCTATTACGAAACAAAAGCTTTGGTTGCTCAAAGAATCTATCGAGGTTGGTTGAGTCTTGAGTTTGATGATGAACCGGTAACCTCTTGTATGGTAGGTTGTGGAGGATTCGGTGGAAGAGTTTGGTAGGAGCTGACTTTTGATGAGGAACTGGGACATCTTTGCTATGGAATCTAAAGATGGTCTATGGAAGCTTTGGTGGAGCATGGAGTGAAGATGATCTGTTCTACTTGCTATGATGGCTACTTCACCAAGTTCACCCCTATCTACGAGGTATGTTCAAATTGTCATGACTTTTATCAAAAGTCTTGAATAGTTATGTGATTGAAAGAGATAAATGTATAAAGGCTAGGTGCGAGGTAGCGGGTTATCAAATAACTTTAGAGTCAATGGAAGCCAAAATAATAACACATGAAAATAATGAAATGGCTTGGGCGAAAAGTATGAACAACAGGATTATCGGTTGAAATTAAGTGAATGGAAGTTAAAGCGTAAGATCTACGAAATTGAGAAATTAACTAAGGAGAGATGAATTACTAGAAAAGTTTAATGCTTGGGGACAATCGGGTCTTTCTCATGTCACTTATGTTGAAAAGCAGAGAAGAGCTTACATAAAAACTGGCCTAGGTTTTGGTATGGATTTTAATAACATAGAAAACCCACCTAGTGATCGGGATGAATGTGACTTTGAGGATATAACCACTAGTGATGATGAACTCATTAATTATGTAGACACATCTAGTAATGAGGAATCGATTAGTGATACACCTCTGAGTTTAAGAAAGATAATGCCTATCATGGAGTCCTCATCCCTTGGTAGTCATCAACCTCTTGGGCACGATGTTTCTCGTTTTGGAGTAGATAGCTTAGAGTTTAGGAAGAAACTTAAAGGTCAATCTAGGTCTGAAATCTCAAAAGAAACTGTTGAAACACCTAAGGTAGATGATGTTCAAAGCCAAGCAGTACTTTCACACCAAAGTACTACTACACCTCAAAGTACTGCTACACCTTCAACAGTACCTTTAAGAAAACCTTTTCAACAGACTGCTAAACCTTTTTGGGATAATTTTGGTCAAAATACTTTTCATCATTTACCTAGAAGACAGGATAGGTTTAGTCATACACATAGAAGAAGAAACTTTGGAATCACAGATCAAAAACTTGTTTTGTTTGTTTTAGTCCTACTCATTTGATTAAGGTGTGACTTACATTGAGTACTTAAGTAAGTTCCCAAAAACAGAGCGTCAACCAAAACCAAAAGAGACTAGACCGACTTGGAATCATTCACATAGGGTTAACCATAGAAACTTCTCACCGGACTATAGGTACCTCACCGAGAAGACCCTTTTCAAAACCTCCGGTACCTTCAAATACTTTCCAAGGTCTTGTTAAGCCAAGACCAGTACTTTCTCAAAGTACTGCTCAGTTTTCACCAAACACCTCTTGGAATAGGAACCCTAGGAGATCTAATTACTATCAATCTAGAAGGCGTTACAACTCCAAGAAAGTAGTTAGATCTAGAGATTCTTCACCAGAAGTTAAAACTCAATGGGTTAAGAAAGAAAGTACTGATGATGAACAAACAGTACTTTCAACAAGTCTTCTTGAAAGCAGTGATTTTTGATATAGATGATTTTGTTGAAAATAAAAGGAGGTTTTGTTGAAAAAGAAAGTTTTCTTTGAAAATCCACCACAAGTTTTGAAACAAAAGATAATGCTTGATTTTGTCTACAAAAGCGTGAAGATTACATACTCAAGGAATTTGAGTATGTTACTCCTAAGGGAACACAAGTCGATAATGGCTTGGGTTCCTAAAAGACACTAACTCTTTTATCTTTGTGCAGGGCAACCCAGAAGAGGAGCTTAAAGATCATCTTATTGTGGATAGTGGTTGCTCTGGAAGCATGACAGGAGACAAGGAGATTCTGTCAGATTTTAGGCCATATTGTGGAGGAAGAGTTGCATTTGGGAATGATGCTAGTGGAGGAAGAATTAGTGGAAAAGGAACCATCAAGACAGGAAGCATAGATTTTGAGAATGTTAGATATGTGAAGGAGCTCAAGTTCAACCTTTTGTCAGTCTCTCAAATCTGTGACAAAAAGCATCCTGTGTTATTCACTGACACATAGTGTCTCATACTTTCACTAGAATTCAAGCTTGATGATGATAATTTGGTGATACTCAAAGTACCAAGAACCAATGATGTGTACAGTTTGGATATGAAGATTCTTCACTCTTCTGAAAGAGCTACATGTTTAGTAGCAAAGGCATCCCTTGAAGAAGCACATCAGTGGCATAGAAGACTGGGCCATGTGAATTATAAGAATATCAACAAATTGGTCAAAGGAAATTTAGTTAGAGGTTTACCTTCAAAGACTTACAAGAATGATCACTCTGTTTGGCATGTAAGAAGGGTAAACAACATAAAGCTTCTTGCAAGAAGCTTGAGGAAAGGCTGATTAGAGAACCATTGGGTGTTACATATGGATCTATTTGGTCTGTGTATACATTACAAGTTTGAACAAGAAGAAATCTTGCTTAGTAGTGACGAGATGATTGCGATAGATTCGAGTTGGGTATTTTTCTTGGGATTTAAGGATGATACTTTTGATGCTATTCATGATCTTATAATAGCACTTGAAAACCAAGCGAGGCCGAAAGTTAGAGGTATTAGATGTGATAATGGAACCGAATTCAAGAACAAGCTTATGGATGAATTTTGTGCTAACAAAGGAATCAAGAGGAGTTCGATATTGCGAACACCACAAGCAGAATGGTGTTGCGAGAGAGAAAGAATAGGACTTTGATAGAAGCGGCGAACAATGCTTGCAGACTCACACATACCTATTCAATTAAAATTTGAAGGCTGTAAGTCTTGCTTGCTATGTATATGAGTGTCGATCACCAAACCCGAGATGAAGACACCTTATGAGTTCTTGATGGGAAACAAACCCAATATTCGATTTATGAAGCCTTTTGGATGCCCTCTCACTATTCTTAATACAATTGATAATTTGGGTAAGTTTGATGGCAAGTCGGAAGAAGGTTATTTATTGGGACTCTTGCTGTGACAAGGGATTTAGAGTGTACAATGAGTCACTAAGAAGGTTCAAGATTGTCTTCATGTTGAGTTTTAGAAGATCAAGAAAATCGGAAGGGTAAAGGTCTTGATTGGATGTTTGATCTTGAAGTTTTGACTCCTTCAATGAATTATGTTCTGTTAGAAGAGAATCAACTTTATACACAATGGAGAAGAGGTACGATATGTTGTTCATGGAGTCCATATTAGACCGGATCTTTGTTCATGATGAAGAACTTAAAGCTGTTGAGACGAGAGAAAATCTTGATGAGCCAAAATCCTCATTGACTGCTGAGGATCAATCTATTCCAGATGAACTTAATTAGATGCTTCTTCAAGATGTTTTAGCACATTCTTATCTTGATGACCAAAGAAGAGCTTATGAAGAAGCAAGAAAAAGAACAAGGCTGCAGTACTCTACGATACTTTGGATGATGCTTTTGACCAAAATCTTCTTGCACGATTACTGACACTTTGGATGATTTGGATGATCCTACCATGCACGGATTAGAAGATACGATGATGAGTTTGAAGATGAAGGTATTTTCTCGATTCCAATGAAGATCTTGATTTCACTAATTTGGATGATACTTATGGAGTTCCACGGTCTCAAACTTAAGAATTCATAAGAATCATCCTCTTGATCAAATCATTGGTCCTTCTACTTACGGAGTGATGACAAGACACGAGCTAAGAGTTTTACTAAACCTCATAATGCTTTACTTAGCTTTGTCTATAAACAAAATAGGTGAATCATAAGGACCATCAAACATGCTGTTTACTTGCTTTATCTCTAAGAGGAACCCAAGAATATTGCTCAAGCATTGACTAAAGAGAGTTGGGTTGAAGCTATGCAAGAAGAAGCTGCTACAATTCGGACTTCAAAAGTTTGGGTATTATGTGATCTTCACGATGGTAAGAAGGTCATTGGTACAAGATGGGTGTTCGAGTCAAGAGAGATGAAAGAGGAATGTTATCAAAAACAAAGCAAGGTTAGTTGCACAAGGCTACAGAGAAGAAGAAGGAGTTGATTATGATGAAGTGTTTGCTCTGTAGCAAGGATTGAAGCAATTCAAATTTTCCTTGCTTTTGCATCTTATATGGGATTCGGGTTTATCAAATGGATGTCAAGAGTGCCTTTTTATATGGCAAGATTACGGAGGAAGTATATGTCAAACAACCTCCGGTTTTGAAGATCCTAAACATCCAAACAAAGTCTACAAAGTTGTCAAAGCTCTTTATGGCTTACATCAAGCACCTAGAGCTTGGTATGAAAGGCTCTCTACCTTTTATTGCAACATGGTTATGGGAGGAGCTATAGATAAGACTTTGTTTATCAAGAGAGATAAGAAGGATATCATGCTAGTTCAAGTGTATGTAGATGATATCATCTTTGGAGCTACCAAACAATCTATGGTCAAGGAGTTTGAGAAGGCGATGCGAGAATGAATTTCAAATGAGTTCAATGGGTGAGTTAACTTTCTTTTGGGACTTCAAGTTAAGCGGTCAAGGAAGGAATTTTCATAAGTCAAGACAAGTATGTGGTGACATACTTGAAGTTCAATTTTGATGACATGAAGCTGTTACTACACCTATTAAATCTATCAACTCATTGGGCAAGGATGAAGATGGACAACCAGTTGAAGTCAAGTTATCTGGATCAATGATTGGTGTCTTATGTATCTTCTTGCATCAAGGCACGATATCATGTTTCTTTGTTTGTTTATGTGCAAGATATCAAGTCTCACCTAAGATCTCTCACATGAATGTAGTGAAGAGAATTTTTAGTTATTTGAAACAACAACCTAAGTTGGGGTTGTGGTATCCAAAGGATTCACCTTTTCACTTGGAAGCTTTTGGATAGTGATTATGCGGTGACAACTATGATAGAAGATCAACCACGGTGGATGCCAATATCTTGGAAGAAGATTAGTTTCATGGCGGTGTAAAAGCAAACAATTGAAGCAACATCATCAATGAAGCAAGAATATGTGGTTCTTTGCAAGTTGTTGTGGACAAGTGTTGTGGATGCGAGAATCAACTCTTGGACTATGGGTTCAATTTCAAGAATACTCCTATCAATATTGATAATGAGAGTACCATTTGCATTGTGAAGAATCAGTTTATCATTCCAAGACCAAGCATATTGATTAGGCACCACTTCATCGAGAGATTGTTATGAGCATAGGCTCATTAATGTTGTCAAGGTGCATCTGAGATGATAATGTGGTGATTTACTCACCAAAAATTTGATGTTTCAAGATTTACTCACTTGGTGGTGAGTATTGGCATGATTAATTCTTGAGCTACATTTAAAGGGAGGACTATTTAGTGTAAGTATAGTCCTATGCATTGCTGAGGGAGGATATTCATGTTTATTTCTTTGTATTGCTATTGTAAGGAAGAGAATGGAAAAATCTTTTTTTTTTTTATGAAATCTTGCTTGGAAAGTCTTGCACGTGGAAAATCTTGTTTGTCTTATTAAAATCTTGTTCCAACGGTAATATTGAGGGTAACTACTACTAACGGTAACTTTGTTATTAATGGATGTGATTTTTAAATCTCACCTATAAATAACTACTCCAAATTTCCCTCTCATATTGATATCTCATAATCTTTTCCATATTTCTCTCTCTTTAACCCATATTATTCGTCATATCACTTTCTGTGTCAGCATATCATCAATGGCAAATCGCAATACTGTTTCTAAACATAACATGGTGGCGAATTTAGACAAGACTGAAGCCAATGAAATCTTTCATGATATCATTGATTTTCTTACTGGGTCACCAATTAGTTATGCGCTGTTAGTAGAACCAGATGTTATTGAGCCCTGGATTCAACAATTTTGGGAAACTGCTAGGGTTCATATGGAGAATGATGAACAATATATTCAAGCTACAGTTGCTGGGAGAACTGTGAAGGTTACAGAAGCCTCTATTCGTGAAGTCTTATTGTTTGATGATGAAGATGGGGATGTTCGTTTTGATAAGCAAGCGATTTGGGATACGTTTAGGGACATTGGTTATGAAGGGTCCTTAGCGAACAAACATTCAAGAAACCCTTATTTTGTCCCCTTTGGAAGTTTTAGTTCATGTATTGCTTCATTGTATTAGTGCTAAAAGTACATCATGGGAGCAATTTGGGTCTAACATAGCATCTGCTATAGTGGGATTGGCTACTGATCGTCTTTTCAACTTTTCAAGGCTAATTCTAGATGGAATACTTTCACACATCACTCATGGTTCAAAATGGTTAATGTATCCAAGGTTTATTCAAGTGTTCCTAAATAAACAACTTTTAGATGTACCAAAGCCTACAAGTCTTTTACTGTTGTGGTCCAACAAGCCAAGATTTTCACTTTCATGGCTAGGAAGAGTGATTTATTCCTTTGGAAGGACACTCCATTAACTACTTCTATGATGGAAGTTGTTCAAGTTGTCGAGGCGATCTTTGCAGAAGATGAAGATGATGTCGCTTTTGAAGGTACTAAATCTCCAAGTCTTTACATCAAGGTCTTGCATCTCAAGTCTTGCATCACAGTCTTGCATCTCGGGGTATTGCATCGGAAGGTCTTGCATCACAAGTCTTGCCCAAAATCTTGAAGTTCAAGATGATGTTGCAGTTTCACCTTCACCATCTCCACAAATTTCTCCTGATTCTCAACCAGAAGAACATTCACCAATTAGAGGAGATGATTCAGCTACTATACCCCGTGAAGGTTTGGTATTGGATAATTGTGTTCTGACACGGGATTTAGTCAAATTGAAGAAAACAACAGAGGCTCAAGCTAAACAGATTAAGAAGTTGAAGCTCAAGTTTAGAAGACTCAAGAATTTTGTCTGGCCATTGGTTCAACATCATCGTCTATGGGTCAAATCTAAAAAAGAACAGCAAAGCAGTTAGGTTTAAGAAGACCAAAAAGCAAAAGGTTCAAAAGCAATCTTCATTCCAATTGGGAGGAATTTAGAAGAAAAGAATTTGAAAGAAGATGTTGTTAAGGAGAATGAACCTCAAGGTACAAATATTCAAGACTCAAGATCGATGTTCAAGAGCAGGTTATTAAAAGTACCAAGGAAGAAATCAAATTCAAGGTCTTGAGGAGCAAGTTATTGATGTTCAAGTTCAAAGTCTTGATGATCAAAGTGCTGGCGATCAATCTTGTTGTTCAAGGAACTTCTGAGACAAGGATTAATTTCACCAAGGTTGATAGATTTACTCCAAGGGTCCTTCAACTATTTTAGCGAAGAGAAGCTGGTCCTTGTTGTCATACCAGAAAAGGAAGGCGATACACCCAAACCTATACATCTGCAAGTGATGATGAAACCATTCTTTGAGATTTTGCATGATTTATCAAGACCAAGGGTGTTAGCATTCAAGAAGTTGAAGAAGAACAACCAAGAGCTTCTCAACTGTTATTGATCCAAGGATAAAGGAAAAGGTATATTGGTAGAAACAAAGAAGAAAAAGAAACCTACTTTAGCACAGATAAGAATTTGCTCAAGTTGCTATGAATGAGGAAGCAGCTAGAAAGGTTCAAGCTGAACTGAATGCTGAGGTTGCTAATGAAGAAGAAGCTATGAATGAAGAAGAAGCTAGGAAATTACAAAAAGAATTGAATCTTGAAGATGAAATATACCATCACTATTCCTATTTCTCTCTACCAAGAAGACCAAATCTTGCTAAGGAAAGGAATGCAATGATGGCTTATCTAAAGAAGAAAGGATATGTTGGATTGAACAAGCTGAATTATGTTAATATGAAAGAATTATATGAAGCTGTTCGAGAAGAATATAAGAGACAAGTTGATAGTATCAAAGATTATAAAGATGATGATGCTTACAAAGAAGAAGAAATAAAAGAAAGTTTAAAAAGAAAAAGAAAAAGAATAACTGGAGTTAAAGATCAAAAGTCATCAAAGAAAGTTGAGTTAAGGTCTGATACTAATGATGAGCTAAGGAATTACTTAAGAGTAATAGATTTTGAGTATTCTAAAGATGATGTTGAATTGAAGATGAACAAATCTCCAATAGTTACTATTGAAGTTGTAAAGTCAACAGATGGAAATTATCTGATGTTTCACAAAGAAGATGAAAGTTTCAAGGTGTTCAATATGCTATGGGATTTATTGCATATAATTGATAGAGTGGATTTATTCCATTTATATCATGTGGTGAAAGAATATTTTGAACACAATCAATCAGAAGGATTTGGTTTATTCTTGCTTGGAGATCTTATAATTGTTTGGGAAACTGAAGAAACAAGTACTGCTGAGATCTGGAAAAACCAAGAAGATTGGGAGATTACTTGCTGGAGATTCTTTGAAGAATCTGGAGTACATGTTCTAGAGCTAGAAGATGGGACAATGATTCACATGTTAGCTGATAGAAGATATCCTCTTACATCAGATCTTATGAGGAGGATGTTGGAGCATGGAATGGAAGTTGAAGAAGATAATGAAATAGCACGTCGGTCATCAAATTGTTTATCGGATGGACTACAATTCTTGATGATGATGAATAAGCGGTATGAATCTTAATTGATTAAATTTTGATATATCGATACTTTATTCAAAATCTTGCGATCAACGATACTTTAATCAAAATCTTGCTTGCATTTTAAACCGATTCTTGATTTTGAAAAACTTTTGTTAAGTAATAAATGTTTTGAAACAAAGGTTAAAAGAAATAAATGGTTTTGAGATGGTAACATCAATAGGTTATCAATCCACCATGGTTACAAAAGGATTGGCTAATCCATGAGCAAGCGGCTCGGTAAAGATATTTCAAATCCGTTTTATAGTTGACAACTTGCTAATAAGTTGTATGGTAATCAACTCACCATATCGATAATGTGAAGAGTTGGCTAGCCCACAAGAAAATGGCTTGTGGTAAAGGCTGTGGAAAAACCATTATATGGTAATTAGTTCACCATGATGAAAGAACTAACTAGTCCAAAAGTGCGACTTTTGGTAAAGACAAATCAAATATGTTGATAGGCGATGATTTGCTAAAAATCATATGGTTATCGATGTACCATGATCTTACACATCAAAACATTTGGCTACTCGAGTTAATGGCTTTGGTAAAGAGACATCAAATCCATTAAATTTTCAATGATTCACCTCTCACGGGAGTTTACACACAGGAAGTGATGAGAATAGTGAAACTTAAAGCGAATTAAATGTACAAATTGTCTTATGTTCTTTGAAAAGATGGAGCTTCTTTGAATGTTCTTTGAAAAGAAATAAGATTGTTGTTTGATCTTGAAAAGAATTATCTGAGATAAAGATTACTTTGATGATGATATAAGTAGAGAATCTACAAAGATAAAATTTGAAGATAAAGTCACAATTCCTCTTTGAAGACAAAGATGTTAAAGCTAAATCTACAAAGGAACTTGAAATCAAACAAGTAGAATTCAAGTTAGGGAGGATTGTTGGGATACTGTTAAAAAAAGGTTAAAGTCTTGAAGATTAACAAAGTCTTTGAGAAAGACAAAGTCTTTGAAGAAGTCAAAATCTTGCTAAGTAAAAGTCAAAATCTTGCTTATTCATCAAATCTTGCAAAGCTTAAAGTCGGTTGTAATTGATTAAAGATAGAAAGTAATGTTTATCTAGAACTTTCTAAGTATTTTTTACTTGACGTACAAGGATAAGAATTGTAAACCGATTAGGGTTATCCTTGAGCCTATAAAAGGACCCTATATTGGTATTAGATATATGTGTTTTTAGAATCCTGAAGTACGATCAATATTAGAGTTTTAGAGAGTTCGATATTTAGTGTTTTAGAGTTATTAATAAAGTTATATTCTTCTTAGCTTTGTTAAGTAAATTCCGCATACTTGATAAAGATTACTCGGTGTTTATTTCATTGTTAATAACTTAGGATTTATCCGTAGGTTATTAAACCATAACAAGCTATTTAAGTTAGTTTGGTTAGAGTACATCGATCCAACATGAGCCAAAGTGGTGAAAAAGCCTCACAAAATTGTGAAATTCATCTAGAGTTTGCCTCTCCAAAGTGTTACACGAATAATGGAAAACATGCGAAAATATATATAGTATTACAATTGTGATAGCGTCAATTTTTGATTATGACGCCATCAGCTCACCGCCGTTAGGGTTTCACCTTTTTCAAGTTGTTGTGACGTCGTCGCATTAAGTCTCTGATGCCGTCATGATATGTCTTGACGCTGTCGCTTATTAAAAGATCATAGTCGTCACCTATAAGTTTTACTCTAAATTATGTTCTTCAAATACAGGTGACGCTATCAGGTGTTAAGATCTTCAAAATTCTAAGTCGTCGCTTGTAAAATTTCCATCAAATCATAACGTCCATATGCAAGTGACGACGTCGCATGTAAAATGTGATGCCATTTGGAGCCCTTTTCCAGATAGATTCACGACTTTGTCATTTTTTTCACTTTCTTGTCCATTTAGCCCAAAACATGCCGGTTTTCATCTTTTACGTCCCAAGTACCTAAAATCTAAAAAGGAACGATTTAGGGTAATAACTTATCACAAATGTACGAGTTTAGAGCTACAATGACCTCTAAAAAACACACGTTTTAAATCCTTATCATCATTTCAGACAAATTTCTGACTAACATCTTATTCGTTTATATTTTCATTTCTGACTATCATCCTGTTCATATACATTTTCATTCCCGACTATCATCTTGTACGTATACATGTTCATACTATATCAGGAATATTACTTAAGCATTAATCGTAAGCATTTATAACATGTAACTATACTACTAAACGTGTAGATTTGATGAGTTCACAACAAGTTTTAAATTTATAAGCAAGAAATACCGGTTAACTAGGAACACATACCGGCAAGTATACCCTTATCATATGTAGTTAGTGATTTGTAAGTCAAGGTCGTCCCAAGAGACTTGGTGCATTCAAGTGTTGTTTGGTTGTTTAAGCAAGAACAATGGTGGTCGTTATGATTGTCACGGATCAAACCACCAAGAAAAGTAATTATGGAAAACATGATGGTAAGCACACAAAGAACACACTTATATGGACAAATGATAACAAGGATATTAGAATGTTTATTTTGGAAAACATATTATCAATGGTAATTCTTTCGACCTATATAACCAGTAATAATAGTCTAAGTGTTTTATAAATCAAATGTACGTAAGTCTCAATCAATTGGTCATGTCATAAGACTCATGCCTAAACCAACAACAAACAAAGAGTTCTTTCAACCCATAGACTTTGATGTCATTAAATTATGAAGTTCTATTTACTTGAAAGATGATGAGAACACTTATTCAAAAGACTCTTTTTGACCTTTAATTTAAATTAAACTTTCACTTGTTTTTTTTATTAAGTCTCTTATACAATCATCACAAAGTACAAGACCAAAATCAATCATTGACTAATGAATTGAAACTAATCGCTATTGATAATCCTTCCGACCTATAGATTCAACAATGATCAACCAAAACAATAAACAATAACAAATTCCAATTTAACCAAATGTGATGTCTTTCATCATAAACCAAACAAACACTAATTATATCCAAACATCTTTTACCACAAGTTCTCATATGAACCAAACAAGCAATAAGAGATAATCATTTCATCAACACAACCAATGAATCAACACCACAAACATAATAAATTCATAAACATATTCAATGTTACAAAATAAGATGTACCAAAATCCTTTATGCGAGTGTTATAAGAACAAGAGCTAAAACCATTATTTCTACCTAAACCAAACACTAATCCAAACAACCCAATACTACTGAGATGCCCGAGAATCTGTCACAAACCCCCTGGAAATCAAAAAACATGTCACCAAATGGTGTGTTTAGTAACAAGGTTTATGGCAAAGGAATTAGAGATTTGGTGTGAATCGTCTAACCCTCAAGATATAGTTTGTTAGGATTCTGGAAATTCGTGTTTAAGGTATGAGAAACGTGGTGGGACACTGGTGACTCGTGGTGGTGATGGTATGAGAAAAAAGTTTTAAATTTATAAGCAGGAAATACCGGTTAACTGGGAACACATTCGGGCAAGTATACCCTTATCATATGTAGTTAGGGATTTGTAAGTCAAGGTCCTCCCAAGAGACTTGGTTGCATTCATGTGTTGTTTGGTTGTTTAAGCAAGAACCATGGTGGTGGTTATGATTGTCACGGATCAAACCACCAAGAAAAGTAATTATGGAAAACATGATGGTAAGTACACAAAGAACACACTTATATGGACAAATGATAACAAGGATATTAGAATGTTTATTTTGGAAAACATATTATCATTGGTAATTCTTTCGACCTATATAACCAGTAATAATAGTCTAAGTGTTTTATAAATCAAATATACATAAGTCTCAATCAATTGGTCATGTCATAAGATTCATGCCTAAACCAACAAAAAACGAAGAGTTCTTTTGACCCATAGACTTTGATGTCATTAAATTATTGATAACATCAAATAGTCCTGAATATTAAATGTCAATTTCCCCCGATAATGCTTGTAATTTATATCATTTATATGGATGTACGCTTGTTTTCCATTATATTCCACTTTCAGGTAAATTACAAGCATTGGAGCTAAAGAGACGCGGAATTGGAGAATTATCAAAGATTTATCACAGTATGCTCACTTTGAAGAAGTTACGGCGTAACTCACATCTCTCATTACGCCGAAACTAAAGCGTGGACCAGAAAACCAACTTACCAAGTAATTACAGCGTAACTCTTCCCAAAGACTACGACGTAACTATATTAGGTCAAATGAGGATCCGCACCGCTGATTACTACGCCGTAACTATTGCATCAAACTACTGCGTAACCATGATTATTGAAGACTACGGCGTAACCCCTTCTAAGATTACACCCTAACCAGCAGATCTAGTGAAAATTAAATGAAATAGAGGATTACGGTGTAACCATTATATTAGTTATGTCGTAACCCAGATCTGGCCTATAAATACCCCACGATTTCCCATTTCACACACCACAACCAAAGAATGTGGGAAGAAGCCAGAGGCAGGTCTAGAGGAGCATACGGAGCTATCTTCAATGGAGAAATCACTCCCCTACGATAAGCATTAGCATTTTATCTTTTCTTTACTTTCGATTCATGTATTTCGTAACTTTGAATATTGAATTGATTTGTATGGTTAATATGAGCGGCTAAGCACCTCCTGGTGCTGGCCTAGTCATGATTCCTTAATTTTTTTTGTCTGCGTTTACTTTACTTCCATTTAATTATTTCTAAGTGTATGCATGCATAGTTTATTGGTAGCTACCCTTGTTTTGGTAGTTTTGAATGGCGGTAGAGGCCAATTGCCTAGGAGATATGACCAACTGACCCTAGGTGAGCATACTGAGACGGGAAGGGTAAGATATGACCAACTGACGACCCTTTCTACTTGTACGATTTGACCAACTAATCACCTACCATTTGGATGAACTTAAGAATTAGGGGGTGAGTGTTTAAGTTGCTAACGCCCGGCACTCACTATTATAAATCTAGCATGTAGCGGTACTTAATGACTTGGCTTGGGGACCGGGAACAAGCTGGACTTATGAGGGACACACGGCTTCTCCGGTGGTGGCATCTTTCTTTGATAGGTTAGGCGAATTGACCAAATGTTGTCCTCAGACTTTGACCCCACTTGAAGTAAGCGGAAGTAATTAGGCGTAGACATTACTAGCTAGGATGATTAACTAGGTTAGGAGTACTCTCCTTTATTGATCACACCTTTGCCTTTTATTTTCTTTTAGCAGTTAATTAATTAATTCCTTATCAAAATTATATTTAATCGTGACACCTAGACTTAGTAATAATCCAACACACATAGCTCTTGGGACGACCTCGGTTTTACCGAATGCTACACTACACATGACCGGGTATCTTGCTGTTAGTGCATTAGGGTAGACCATAGGTATAACGAGACTTTATAAATATTAAAACACAGTCAAGAAACACGCATCAAGTTTTTGGCGCCGTTCTTGGGAGTTATATTCGGATTGCTATTAAGTCTTTACTTTTCGTTTTGTTTTAAAATTTTCATATTCTCACGATCACTTTCAAGTTTCAGGTACCATGGAAGTTCTTAACATTGATGACCTCACTCTTGAGGAATATTTGGCGTTGACAAGAGCTGAACATGGGTCGGGTCTCGTAAGACCGGCAATCGGAGCTGATGTCCGTTTTGAAATTAAAGATCAATTTATGAGGGAGCTTCGCGCTAACCCTTTTTCTGGAAACAGGGATGAGGATGCATATGAGCACGTTGAAAACGTCCTATAAATCGCAAGCCTTTTCAATAGTCCGGCGTGTCTCATGATCTTTGTTATGCTAAGGGTATTCCCATGACTCTTCTGGGCTGCCGAAGATGGATTGAAAGATTGCTGTAAGGCGATTAATACTGGGCTTTACTCAAGAAGCATTTCATTCAGAGGTATTGTCCTTCGTCAAAGATATCTAACCAACTCTTGGAAATTCATAACTTCAAGCAAGAAGATGACGAAACGTTGTACCAAGCCTGGGATAGATACAACGATCTTCTATACAAGTGTCCTACACATGATCTGAACAACCAGCAAAAAGTCAACATCTTTTACAAAGGAATCAACGTGACTACAAGACAGATGCTGGACTATCAAGGACCAATCCCAAACATGACTCATACTCTAGCAATTGAAGCCATTCAAAAAATGGCTGATCATTCTCAAAAATGGCACGATGGAGGAAGCAAAAGAAACCAAGGCGAAAGTTTTGACGGAATTGCAGCCATCGCTAGCAAGCTAGAAAATCTAGGACGTGATATGCTAAAAATCAGAGAAACTGTTCATGCCATCCAAGTTGGCTGCGAAAACTTTGGTAGAGGACATTCAACTAAGAATTGTCCTAATATTGATGATACGATCGAAGAGGCTAAATATGGAGAGAATCGACCATTCTACGGGGGATTATCGAAATAGCTATCGTGGAGGACCCCCACCATATTATGAGCGTAATGAAAGGAGAACTAACTTGGAGGAAATGATCAAAAAGTACCTTGAGGATTCAACCAAGAGGCAAAAGGAGCAAGAAGAATGGCTGAAAATTTTCTAAGATAATACAAACAAAAGCCTTTCTACACATGACGTGTCACTAAAAAACTTGGAAACTATGATTGGAAAGCTTGGCGACGAGGTACAAAAGAGAAATGAGGCACAAAAGAACAAATCTACGGTATGTAAAGCCATATTCTCTGAAAATAACAAGCCCTCCGATGTGTCTAATGCTGAAGATGGAAGAGAACTACGCCGTAATCAAATCTCATTATTACGGCGTAACCAGGATGCAAGCAATGACAATCCTACCAAAGTTGACGACTCTAAAAGAAAAAAACGTTGGTGTAAGGCTATTGCAATTGACGATGGAGAATGTTACAGCTTATGGGCCTTTTGTGACCCTAGGAAGACCTGCGATGGAGGAGTTAAGAAGGAAAGGGTTAATGATGACAGATACATGTGGACTACACTTAACGATGAAGAAAGATTAGCCAAATTCTCGATTAACGAAGTGGAAGGACCACCTATCAAGCATTACTGCAGACCTTTACTCATCATGAAAGATGAGTTCACACAAGCATGGCCAACTTGCAACCCATTTCATGAGTATTGCAACAGAGGGAGCAACGAGAAGAACGAATTTTGGATATGCCCACATGAATCTGGGAGGCATGACGTTGATTTTAGGGACCTTTCATTCAAAGATTGGTACTCAGTAAGGTTCGGTGATGCAATAATTAATTCAGTCTTGTTGAGAAATCTAGAGCTCAAATATGAAAGACATATTCTTCGAGGAAAGACAATTAAACCCCTCGACGATATTCCTTCTGGCGATAACAGTGACGAAGGGACTCAAAATCATTGGTGTGAACAAATTAAAACTACTGACGGAAATGTTTGGGCTTCTTGCAACTCTTTTGATTATGAATGTAACGGGGGAAGCAGCATTGAGATATCTAGGGAAGACGAGTTCCTATGGACCTCGAATAATGACTCGGAAAGAACAAAATTTCCTTGGCCAGATGATCTAGGATTCGACGATTGGGTCAGAATCAAATACGAAAAAATTGACACACTAACTAAGGAGAAACTCTGGAATGGGTGTATGAGTAAAGATCAACCTGACAACGAAGTTCCTGATGAAGAATCATATGATGACAGCGAGGACTCATCAAAGAAGGAACATGAGGAATGCAAAAAGTTGCTCGTGGAAAATTCAATCAGCGATAACCAACTTAAAGATACAGATTCTGACGATGATGATTTTGACTACCTCGAGCTACAAGGTGAAGATGGATTCATCGACCTCGATGATGAAGTACACGATAAAAGAAGATGTAAACTCCTTAGGATTCCCTATAAGAGGCCTACTCCTATTATAGCCGAAAAATATGAGTTCACTCGATACCACTTGGGGCCGGAGGAAAATTTTTGCAAAATTCGGAAGATCGAGACCAAAGAATACCTCCGCATGTTTGCCACAAATGTCGCTTGGGTCGAGCGAGAACTTGATGAAGGACATGGAGGAAGTTGGCCAAGTCCTAAGGCCACCATGAAGCCCGAGGCTCGAGTCTAACTTAAAGACTCGTAAATAAAGAAAAGTTCTCTTCGGAGACAACCCGAATTATCCCTTTCTTTTGTTTTATTTCTATTTATGTTGGGTTTTATGTTTTTAACGATTTTTGTAGGAAACGAAGAGGATTACTGGTGCAGTTGCTGATCTGACCATAGTTACGGTGTAACTTATCTTTGTGGTTATGCCATAACCTTCCCTTTACAGTAGAATTTCTGAAGCACTACTAATTACGGCGTAAGCCTATCTCTTCGGTTACGCCGTAGCTACACTTTTGCAAGCGTATGCCGACACGCCCTAAGTTCTGGCGTAACTCCATCTTTGGAGTTACGACGTAACTATCCTCTACTAATTCTTTCATTTTAAACACGGTAACCTTGTATTAGTATTTTAAATGAACTTTGTGGGTGTGTTCTGTAAACCCTCATGAGACTTCACTCGTCCACTTGGGACACTAAGTGGTTTAAAGGCTTGTTGCATATGCTAAATGCAACCGTGATTCCTCTGAGTGAGTTAGGTTTGTTTTCATTTTCATTTTTTCTTTTTAGAATTATGCTTGTCGGTAGTTTGATTTAAAGGATTGAAGTTTGCTCATGGATGCTTATACGAAGGCACGACTCTTTTCCGTGGGCCTTCTTTCTTTTTGGAGCAAATTTCATGAAAGTTCTCGCTCTAATTCTACTTTTCTCTTCACCTTTATTTTATGCTTAGTACAAAAGGGACTTTGTACAATTCAAGTGGGGGACGGGAGTAAAATTGTCTCTTGAACTTTATTTTGCCCTCGTTTTTCTAGTTTATTTTGAAAAATTATACCCTTTTTAAAACTTTTGACATGTTTTTCTTAACCTAACTAGATTAGACTTTAGCCAAGCACATACAACCCTTTATATTACATGGTGAGATTAGCCTTATCCGTTTCCAATATTTTACCCCAAATCCACCAAATTATGAGTGTGCCGGTAGCTTGTAAACTTTAGAACTTGGCCTTTGCATCATTTCGAGACCATAGACGAGGTATCTTGAGTTAGCTCGACGTATTTGGACTTTTCAGTTTAAGAAGGCAATATTATAGGATTATCACCCAAACAGCCTACCATTGTGTGTCTATCGATTAGTCACCTCGACTTCTAGGCCCCTATGTGAAACCCTTTTGTTGCACTCACCTTTGTGCAAGATACCCCTAGATACACCCATCTGAGCCACTCCTTTCATTTTTTTAACCATATATATTGTTTCGATACACCTATACACCTTAGCCTACCATGTAGTCTTTATTTGTGATTGGGAAGTCATAATTTGCCTAAGTTCAAGGTTCAAGTGGAAAGGTTCGGAAATCACACTTTCGTCGATGAAATATTCTTAAAGATCATTGAAGACCCCCCTGAATTCCCATTGTTCATCTCAAGTGGGGGGATATTATGTTTAGTTATTATTGTTATGTTGAAAAAAAATGATGATTCGGAAAAAAAAATTGTTATGTTATTTAGTTATTGTAAAGTGCGATGTTATAAGCACTATGTTATGAGCTTTATAGAGATCTAGTATCGAGGAGGCCACCTTGGTCACATTTGAAGATTGGAGTTGGTAATTATGCCAACAGTTGAAGAAAAGGTAGTGTGCCCATCATGACGTCCTCTAATAACACATCTACCTAGTATTTCATGATCCAGTTTCTTAACTTCAAAGCTTGAACTTTGGGCGGACGGTAAGTGGTGATGACTTGGTTATAGATTTAGACTACCTACTTGATTTTTATTTTACACCATTTATATATCCCATGTCTTATCCTACCCTTTAGTCATGAATCGTGTCTAGGTGATGCAGCGAGCAATCTTTGGTGTCTTGGCCATGGATTTGGTCATGTATCATTGATTTTGTCTACTTGCCGTGACATGTTAGTAATGAGTCACCCTTAACCTTTGTCATGTCTACCCATATTGCCTTGAAAATTGTTTAGCCCTTAACTCTAGTGGTGGAGATTTGTGCAACCACCAAGCTTATGATAGAATACATGCTATGACTATGAAATTGGTGACCACCACGAAATTGACACTTAGAATAGTTGAGAGATTTGAGTGTTTTGTTCCCATTTAGTGAGGTGTTGGCTTTGTCTTATTCTAGCATAAGGTTTATAAACTTATATTTTCGAGGTAATGGAGATATCTTTTAGGAATCTTTCTAATAAGGTCTACTTGAGGGCAAGTAGAGTTCATGGGGGATATTTGATAACATCAAATAGTCACGAATATTAAGTGTCAATTTTCCCGATAATGCTTGGAATATATATCATTTATATGGATTTACGCGTGTTTTCCATTATTTTCCACTTTTAGGTAAATTACTAGCATTGGAGCTAAAGAGACGCGGAATTGGAGAATTATCAAAGATTTATCACAGTATGCTCACTTTGAAGAAGTTACGGCGTAACTCGCATCTCTCATTACGCCGTAACTAAAGCGTGGACCAGAAAACCAACTTATCAAGTAATTACGGCGTAACTCTTGCCAAAGACTACGACGTAACTATATTAGGTCAAATGAGGATCCGTGCCGCTGATTACTACGCCGTAACTATTGCATCAAACTACGGCGTAACCATGATTATTGAAGACTATGGCATAACCCCTTCTAAGATTACGCCGTAACCAGCAGATCTAGTGAAAATTACGTGAAACATAGGATTACGGCGTAACCATTCTGTTAGTTACGCCGTAACCTAGATCTGGCCTATAAATACCCCACGATTTCCAGCACTTCAAAGCATCCCATTTCACACACCACAACCAAAGAACGTAGGAAGAAGCTAGAGGCAGGTCTAGAGGAGCATACAAAGCTATCTCCAAGGGAGAAATCACTCCCCTAAGATAAGCATTAGCATTTTATCTTTTCTTTACATTCGATTCATGTATTTCATAACTTTGAATATTGAATTGATTTGTATGGTTAATATGAGCGGCTAAGCACCTCCTGTTGTTGGTCTAGTTATGATTCCTTAATTGTTTTGTCTGCGTTTACTTTACTTCCGCTTAATTATTTCTAAGTGTATGCATGCATAGTTTATTGGTAGCTACCCTTGTTTTGGTAGTTTTGAATGGCGGTAAAGCCAATTGCCTAGGAGATATGACCAGTGACCCTAGGTGAGCGGATGAGGGCGAGAAGGGTAGGATTTGACCAATGACGACCCTTTCTACTTGTGCGATTTGACCAGCGATCACCTACCGTTTGCATGAACTTAAGAATCGGGGGTGAGTGTTTAAGTTTCTAACGCCCGGGCACTCACTATTATAAATCTAGCATGTAGCGGTACTTAATGACTTGGCTTAGGAGACCATGAAAAGCGGACTTATGAGGGACACGACTTCTCCGGTGGTGGCATCTTTGGCGATAGGTTAGGGCGAATTGACCAAATCATCCTCCTCGACTTTGACCCCCTGCATTAATTGGAAGTAATCAGACGTAGACATTACTAGCTAGGATGATTAACTAGGTTAGGACCACTCTCCTTTATTTATCACACATTTGCCTTTTATTTGCTTTTAGTAGTTAATTAATTAATTTCTTATCGAAATTATATTTAATCTATGACACCTAGACTTATAAATAATCCAACACACATAGCTCTTGGGACGACCTCGGTTTTATAGAATACTACACTACACACGACCGGGTACACTGCCCGTTGGTGCATTAGGGTAGACCATAGGTATAACGAGAATTTATAAATATTAAAACCTGGTCAGTAAAACTTGCATCAATTATGAAGTTCCATTTACTTGAAAGATGATGAGAACACATATTCAAAAGACTCCTTTTGACCTTTAATTTAAATTAAACTTTCACCTGTTTTGTTTATTAAGTTTCTTATACAATCATCACAAAGTACAAGACCAAAATCATTCATTGACTAATGAATTGAAACTAATCGCTATTGAGAATCCTTCTGACCCATAGACTCAAAAATGATCAACCAAAACAATAAACAAGAACAAACTCCAATTTAACCAAATGTGATGTCTTTCATCATAAACCAAACAAACACTAATTATATCCAAACATCTTTTTACCACAAGTTCTCATATGAACCAAACAAGCAATAAGAGATAATCATTTCATCAACACAACCAAGGAATCAACACCACAAACATAATAAATTCATAAACATATTCGTTATTATAAAATAATATGTACCAAAATCCTGTATGCGAGTGTTATAAGAACAAGAGCTAAAACCATTATTTCTACCAAAACCAAGCACTAATCCAAACAACCCAATATTCCACGAACAACCAACAACCCAATGCTTCTGAGATGCCCGATAATCTTTCACAAACCCCCTGGAAATAAAAAAACATGTCACCAAATGGTGTGTTTAGTAACAAGGTTTATGGCAAAGGAATTACGGATTTGGTGTGAATCGTCCAACCCTCAATATATAGTTTGTTAGGATTCTGGAAATTGGTGTTTAAGGTATGAGAATCGTGGTGGGACACTAGTGACTCGTGGTGGTGATGGTATGAGAAACAAGTTTTAAATTTATAAGCAAGAAATACCGGTTAACTGGGAACACATTCGGGCATGTATACCCTTATCATATGTAGTTAGGGATTTGTAAGTCAAGGTCCTCCCAAGAGACTTGATTGCATTCAAGTGTTGTTTGGCTGTTTAAGCAAGAACAATGGTGGTGGTTATGATTGTCACGGATCAAACCACCAAGAAAAGTAATTATGGAAAACATGATGGTAAGCACACAAAGAACATACTTATATGGACAAATGATAACAAGGATATTAGAATGTTTATTTTGGAAAACATATTATCATTGGTAATTATTTCGACCTATATAACCAGTAATAATAGTCTAAGTGTTTTATAAATCAAATGTACGTAAGTCTCAATCAATTGGTCATGTCATAAGACTCATGCCTAAACCAACAACAAACAAAGACTTCTTTCAACCCATAGACTTTGATGACATTATATTATGAAGTTCCATTTACTTGAAAGATGATGAGAACACATATTCAAAAGACTCCTTTTGACCTTTAATTTAAATTAAACTTTCACTTGTTTTTTTTTATTAAGTTTCTTATACAATCATCAATAAGTACAATACCAAAATCATTCATTGACTAATGAATTGAAACTAATCGCTATTGAGAATCCTTCCGACCTATAGACCCAACAATGATCAACCAAAACAATAAACAAGAACAAATTCCAATTTAACCAAATGTGATGTCTTTCATCATAAACCAAACAAACACTAATTATATCCAAACATCTTTTACCACAAGTTCTCATATGAACCAAACAAGCAATAAGAGATAATCATTTCATCAACACAACCAAGGAATCAACACCACAAACATAATAAATTCATAAACATATTCATTGTTATAAAATAAGATGTACAAAATCCTTTATGCGAGTGTTATAAGAACAAGAGCTAAAACCATTATTTCTACCAAAACCAAGCACTAATCCAAACAATCCAATATTCCATGAACAACCAACAACCCAATGATACTGAGATGCCCGATAATCTGTCACAAACCCCCTGGAAATCAGAAAACATGTCACCAAATGGTGTATTTAGTAACAAGGTTTATGGCAAAGGAACTAGAGATTTGGTGTGAATCGTCTAACCCTCAAGATATAGTTTGTTAGGATTTTGGAAATTGGTGTTTAAGGTATGAGAAACGTGGTGGGACACTGGTGACTCGTGGTGGTGATGGTAGTGGTGGATGGCGAGATAAAGGGATGTTTGGATCCTTGGATCCTAGGGCTCTCACACCTAGTTCCATGGTCTCCAATGAAGGTATATCTTTTTCTTGACAAAAGTGAAGTTTATATAAGCTATTACAACACTTAAGGACCAAGTAAGATGAATATGATCGCACTTGGGGTTAATGGCACTTTCAAATCCACTTAAATGCAACTTTCCAACTCACATTGTACCAGCAGCACCCGGTTCGTGCTCTCAACACGCAATTGGGGAATGGTTTTGGGACAGAATGTTTTCAGTCGCAAGGTTGGAATCTCAACTAGCGGTTGGCAAGAACCTCAGGTTGGTGACGATTTATGTGTGTTGTTGCTGAACCTCAGGTTTAGGACTAAACATGTTTGCCAACTCTTAACCTCAGGTTGGTGACGGAACATGTGTGCCAGACTTCAACCTTGGGTTGGAGATTGGTGACGGAACATGTGTGCCAGACTTCAACCTTGGGTTGGAGATGTGTGCCAGCTTTTTTGCGCCCTTTTATTTTCTTAATAAGCTTTGTTCGTTGCACGATCATGATTTTTCCTTTCTTCTAATCAACTTTTGATCCTTTCTTTACGCTCGGGAACAATTATCACTTGAGTCTTTATCTTTAAATGTCTTCCCGAGGTCTTTGTTATGGACGAAATCTTCCTTTATGTATATATTCTCGTTTTGGCAAATTTTCTTTGTCTTTTTCGCTATTTCTGTTGATTTAGTTGTACCTGAACCTGAATACATCTTTTGTAACTTTTAAGCGTAAAATGTTCATAAATACAACCAAATACTATGCACAAACATACAAATAACGCGAATAAAATATGTACAAAATAAGCGTTATCAAGATTTTACCCGTTACTCGCCTCAAGTTTGTTCTAGACATTCTCTTTGCTTTCCACAATCACCTAAACACATGAGAATCATTCTAATTCTATTAGAAACTACTATTTCATCCATTAAGCATATTTGATCACTTTAAAGCCGTATATCAAACACTCTATTAACAATCATTAATAGCTATGATACCAATTTCATCACATTCTCATATCAAAATCTCTACTTATATTCCATAACAATATTACTCTATATACTAAAAGGCAGGAAGCCTTTCACCCAAAATACGCGCATTTAATGCCAAGTTTGCCAACTTGGCGAAAACAGCCCCTGAGGTTTAAGTGTCGTTGCAAAGTAAGTCCTTTAGCATTAATAATCTTTCGCAACTTGGCAAAAACAACCCCTGAGGTTTAAGTGTCGCTGCAAAGTAAGTCCTTTAAGCAATCCCGCTGCATCGCGCGGGTTTTCCAACACTCGTTAATATAACTAAAAGGCGGGCAACAGTACCCCAAAAACACTGTAGCAAAATAAATGCCAACTTTCGCAAGTTGGCAAAAATAGCCCCTGAGGTTTAGGTGTCGTTGCAAAGTAAGTCCAAGTTGGCAAAAAATGTCCCTAAGGTTTAAGTGTCGCTGCAAAGTAAGTCCTTTATAGCAATTTGGCAAACAAAAGCAATCCCGCTGCATCGCGCGGGTTTCCACACTCGTTTTTACTAAAATGTTTCTTGTCAATTTCATTCATGTAGTCACTATCCTATAATCATAAGAACATTACAACAAGGTCTAAAATCATTACAATGGCCATTCTTTCTAAAACTCAAATTCTTTCATGATATTAATAATCACGAATGTATGACCTTAAGAACATACCTTGGTAAAGAATTAAACATGTATGTTTGAATTCCTTCTTATGATTAACACAAATTCCCCAAGGCTTAAACCAAGAAACCTCCTTATAGTCCTCATGTGATTTATTTTGGATAATGGTGTTAACTCTATTTTTCTCTCCTAATCTCTACTAATTATAAAGGAAAAATGGTCTTCCTTGAAAGTGAAAAACTGAATTCGGTCAACACTTGAAAAGTGAACAAAAGGGTACTTGGTTATTGTAGGCAAGTACTGTGGTGTTTGGAAACTTTATTCATTCCTGGAAACTTGTTTATTGTGGCGTTTAAATGGCTGGGCTGGCAACTAATTTAAAAGGCCTATTCAACCACTGCTACGAAAGGAAACTATTGCTATCCTTTGTATGAAAGGAATTTCTGACTTATTACACGCATGTATACCATGAAATTAAGAATGCATGAGCCAAAAATGGAATGAAATGCTGGACATGACAACTACTATAAATGTCTATAACACACGGCCGGATATAAAAGTCCCCCTCCTCACTAAAACACAAACCTAATTTCACTTCTCTTTTCTCTTTTCTAAACCTAACCCCTTAATCTCTTAAGCATCATCTACGTACGGCCGCCATATCAAGAAATAGCCACCACCTCTAGGGTGGTTTGGGTTGTTTCGGTTGGCTAGGTAGTTTCGATTGGTGGTTTTGGTGGTTTTGTTTTCTTTTTTTTTTTGTGTGAAAGAAATGGTGTTTTGTCCAGATTTAGCTGCATCTCACTGATTTCGTTTTTGTGGTGTTTTGACTAGATTTATTGCATGGTAATTTTTATGTAACTAGATTGTTTGTTCATCTGCATTAATTGCATGCTCAACATGTCTTCTTTTTTTATTTGATATGTAAACTACATGTTGTTTATGAAGAAGACATTGTCTTTTAGTCTTTTGGGTTGACTTTTCAAAAGTACGCTTTTGTATCAATTTTTAAAGGGAGTTGATTTGCACATTCTCATATATGATTGAGAAATTTTGAGTGCTTAAACATTTATATTTTTATATTATTTTTAGGTATATTTATACTGTATAAATATTTAAGCACTCAAAACTTGAATGTCCCAATTATTTATGGAGTGTGCAAATAATCTACCATTTCTAAACTTTATTTAATTAAGACATAATTACACGGTTGGTCCATGTGGTTTGCTCGTATTGCAAGTTTGGTCCCTAAGTCATTTTTATTACCCCATAGATACCTATTTTTGAAATGTTGCACTCTTTTAGTCCCTAATTTGGATGGGCGTTAGTGTAGTCCGTTAAATGTTTTGCGCTGTTAGTCCTTCGTTAATAAATTTTGCACAGTTAGTCCTTATTTATTAAAATATGGTTTTCTCCAATTAGTCCCTCCGTTAATAATAGTTTTCACCCGTTTTTGTCCGTTTGTATCCGTTTTCGTCCATTTTTTATCCGTTTCCCCCCCCCCTTTTTTTACGTTTTTCGTTTTTTATAGTTTTGTCCATTTTCTTACGTTTGTCCGTTTTTCTTACGTTTTATCGGTTTCATCCGTTTGTCCGTTTTCTTATATTTTCTTAAATTTTGTCCGTTTTGCCCGTTTTCATCCGTTTTTGTCCGTTGTTCTTACGTTTTGTCCGTTTTAAATGCGTTTTATCGGTTTTCTTACGTTTTGTCCATTTCAAAAAAATTTGAATAAAAATATTTTCAAATATATATTTTCAAAAAAAATATGTCCGTTTTTTCAATATTTTTGGGAAATTTTTAAGATTTTTTAAAAAATATTTGAATAAAAATTTCAAATTTTTTTTTTAAATAATAAATATATTTTTCAAATATATATATATTTTTTTAAATATGTCCGTTTTTTTTAATATTTTTCAGAACTTTTTTAAGATTTTTTTAAAAAAATATATTTGAAAAAAAAATTTGAATAAAAAATATCAAAAAAAAATTTTGAATAAAAAAAATATTTTTCAAAAATATATATATATTTTTAAAATATGTCCGTTTTTTTTCAATATTTTTCGGAAATTTTTTAATATTTTTTAAAAAAAAATATATCTAAAAAAAATAATTTTTCGGAATTTTTTTTTTCAATATGTCCATTTTTTTAAATATTTGAAAAAATTATTTTTGTTCAAAATTTTTTTGAAATTTTTATTCAAAATTTTTTTTAAATTTGATATTTTATTTTTTTTTTCAATTTTTTTTCGGATATATTTTTTTCCAATTTTTTTTGAATTTTTTTCCAATTTTTTTTCTTTTGGAAAAAATTTTCAATATGTTGAAATAGTACAAAACGAAAGAAAAGCGGACAAAATGTATGAAAACGGACAAAATGTAAGAAAAAGCAGAAAAACGTAAAACAACAAGTAAAACGAAAAAAACGAAAAAGCGGTAAAACGAATAAAAATGTAAAAAAGGGTCGAAACGGATAAAAAGCAGACAAAAACGGATAAAACGACAAAAGCGTAAAAAATGATTTAAAGCATATGTGTAAAGTTATATATTATTCGTGTTTTTATTGTAGTAGTATTGCAATGCTTTATTTTTGTTCTTTTGAAGGAATGATGATATGGTTTTTAGTATAGGGATAATAATTACATTGGTTTGTCAGTGGAAAGGATTTTTGTTTCTCTAAAGTGGATGGAGTATGATGGGTGTTTGGACTGCTTAAATTGCTTATTTGTTTATTGTACTTTGACACAACAAATAATTGATTTGCCGAGTGTGGGATTGGTTAGGCCGAAGCTAACGGTGACCGAAGGTATTGTGGACATCACATGTCACATCAGTGTCACACCAGCTTTCTCTCTCTAAGTTTATACTGAATCACAATTTGATAACAAAGCGGCCACAATCACAACAAAAAACATACCCCACAAAAACTAATAAAAAAAAATTACACTCACAAAAGAGATTGAAAGATTCGGTTAGCTACCCAACCATAAGAATGAAAAAGTTGAATGTGTGATCTGTTGCCTTCGGTTGAGTTAATGGGGAGAACGCACTCATTTACTTGGTTGGTTGGAGGGCAACCTTATCATTAGCATCTGCCTAAGGAAGAATAGGCAAAAAGAACATATTTATGCAAGGATTTGATAGGATGTGGTCTTTATCTAGGTACGTGAACAAATTAGAAATTTAGTTTACGGGTACTAAAAATGAAAGTTTATAAAATAGATTTGAATTTTGATTATATTTTGAGCCCTACAAAATAAGTTTGGAAAATATATGAATTATCTTTTACCCATGAATACATAAGTCAAGACGAGACATGATATAACATCCCGCGATTTTCCAGATATTTATTTTTCAAAGAAATTCGTCGGTTTCTCATTTACGAACTTCCTGAGCTCATGTGAAGTGAAAACGAGAAAGTTATCTCGCGAAACGTGGAAATTAGACAAAATGTGTACCGGCACAATTGTAATCTCGTTAAAAGATTCTATTTGATCATTAATTCTATTGGTGAGAACGTAGTCAAATAAATACCCATTTTATTAGAAAATGATTTGAAATATTAGCGCAAGTTTCGTGGTCTCACGAGAAATCATGATAACCGAAACGAGCTCGAGAAGTGTTATCGTGAAAGATTGGGGCAATTAGCACAACCGGCCCATCCATTTTAATACCAAACGCACCCTTAACTTTGAGAATTGACACCTTTAGTCCCTCTTGGGGTATATAAACTTCCCACCCCACATATTCTCACACTTTTACACACACACTTCTCTCTCATCCCTCTCTCTAAAAATCCGGTCACCGGAAAACCTTTCCGATCGTCTTCTCCGGCGAGATTCCGGCCACACGCCGTCAAACTATTACACCACCTATACCATTCGATAGATCGTCTCATCGTGGTTCTTTTAACATACTTCACACGCGTTAACTCTCTCACACGCGCCCTAAATCTAGGTTTCTAGATTCGAAATTTAGGGTTTCGTGTTAGGGTTTGTATGATTTAATGGGGATAGAGTGATGGTCACGAATAGGGTTTGTTTGGAGATTTATGAGACGGTTGTAGCACGCCACCACCACCAGTGGTCTCAGCCACCACACCCGCCACGGCTGCGGTCACCACCACTCCTCCTTCATCTCATCTCTCCGTTCCGTTTTTGTATTTCGTGGGTAAGTCGATATGAACCATTTCATTCCCTTCTTTTATTTAAACCGATTGCAATATTGGAGTTGTGTTTTCGTGGACTAATAACGGATTTAAAAACAGATTTAGAATAATTTTCGTATTGTTTCGTGTGGTGAAAGTGGTGAAAAACAGTTTTGACATATATATGTCCGTGTGGATATGTGGTGTTAATGTTTTGTGGACAAAACCTGAATAAAAACGTGTTTTTATATAAACTCGTGTGGTGTAATAGCAGTTCTAAGAACCTGATAACAATGGTGTTTGTTATACCAATTTTTGTTTAGGGTCGGGTCGACCCAGATTATTATGATAGTTTGAGCTCAGATTCAAGAGGGTGTGATGTTGTTATTATAGTTGTGATTCTGAAATTGTTACTTTAATCTAGTTCTATTTTCTTTATGCTTGTGGGGTACACGAATTTGATTGATATCGGGTCAACTTAGGCTGCTTCGGGTCAGTTAGACTCGCTTGGGTCACAGATTTTTGAGTCGTATGTATACGGGGTTTGGGTATAAGATTGGTCATGGGATAGTATAAAACTAGTAGGGTGTGAGAATACGTGTATTTCTTGTGAGTCGCGGTTGTGTCTATTTGTCGAGGATATGCTCGTTAAAGCTTATTTTAGTGGTCTCAATTCTCGGTCTAAGTCTCACCGAGAGGCATTTGTTTTGCAAGTTTAATAAATTTTTGTTGGTCAAATAAGGTTGTGGCATAAAAGCGTATGTCGGTGTTTGCATTTAATACTAAACTTAAATTTTACTTATTGGATGCGGATATTGGACTAGAGTGATTTGGTGGTTCGATTGTGATATTGGAAATCATTGATGCGTTTGGTAACTCGTGGTTGACACTTGCTATTGAACTTTGCGTATATTGGACTTATATCGGACTATTTGGACTCGAGACGGAGGTGATAAATTAGACTCTACTCGTATGGACCAATATATGAGATGAAACTAATGATAAGTGGCAAGACCAATAACTAATACATAAGCTAAAAATTTGATTAACTACTAAAACTATTTAGTTAAGTTATTATTGAAACGGGTTGGAGTAATTAACTAGAACACATGTTTAATTATAAATCTGATGGGGTATATTGTTTTAAAAATCAAGTTTTCATTTAAGTCTATTAACACGGAAATATTGTATAAACGGACGCATTATATCGGAATTTATAAAAACTTATTAAACTTATACTTCTATTTGAAAATCCTTTTATTTATATAAAACCCAACAATTTTATAAAAATTATGAAACGTTATTATAATTAGAGTTTCTTATAAAGTCTAATTGACTTTTCTAAACTATCTAGAGTTTCTTATAAATGCCTAAGGCTCAAACCATTTGCTTGTTTTATTGCTAGATGATTCTTACTTGTTTAATTTCTTTTATATGTTTTATCTCTTTGGCGTGTGTTCTTGAGTCTTGGTCAAAACTACTTGACTATTCTTATAATGTATGGGGATATACATTACGCTTTAGTGTGAGTTATATTTGGCGTGAGTTACTTGTCGAGCCTTGTCTTCTTACCACCATACGAAACATTAATGATAAACTTTTGTGATACGATATATTATACTTTTAAACAAACATTAATACGAGTAATCCACGAAAACTAAAACAAGTATCTTTTGAAAACTCAATTACTTTACGATACATATCCAGAGATAAGCCTTACACTACTAGGTTGAGCAGATGACGAGCCATTGTGCCTATACTCTTGTATCGTTATGCGATTCCACACCGTGATACTACTTTGTTTCATTTCCGATGCTAGTCATAAAGCATCGATTCTTGCATTGCTTCGGACTAAGGTGAGTTCATAGCCCCACTTTTACTCTTTAAACTGTTTTGTAAACTCCTTGGGGAGAATACATGCTACTCCGCTTTTATGATCACAATTGCTTGAAAAGCATTTCTTTGTACTCTTGATATTATGACTTTGCCTAAGTTGTTTGCCAAAAGTCCCTACATCATGAACCATTAATCACTTGCGAGTGAACATAAATATCATGGATAGTACTATGGGAATTGACGACCCGACTCGGTTATCGGAAATAACCGGCGCACTATATTTGGTATCTCTATGTAATTGGCTATTACATCTCGGAGGGCAATTTTATTTACTTACACCAGAATTTAGGTGTATGCGATTAGTTTGGTGTCATGAGCTTAGTGCAATAATATCAACTATCTTTTATGGGCGTATAACAACGTAGCCCATGGCTTATCTTAAACTTGAAAATCTTGTGATCAAGCGCTTATTTACTAAACCTATGAATTCACTCAACCATTGTGTTGACTTTTTAGCATGTATTTTCGGGATGAAAAGGCGATAGCTAACTCGAGGCGCTTGGGCATTGGCATGGTGATGTGCCGGTGGGTGCAAGTTTTAAATTTATAAAGGTGAATTACCAATATTACCAATAACACATACGAGCAAGTATACTCGTCCGTTATAGCAAGATTATGAAGGTAAGTCGGGATCGATTCGCAGGATTTGAATGAATCGAGCACAAGTTTGAATTAACGAGTCTATCAAAACATATAACAAAGCAAATAGATATAATGAAAATCGATGATTAAAAACTACACTTGCTTAAACTAGTATCATATCATAGATTAATGTGATTGTATTAACTATTTAACATGTTGGTTGTGATAATTAGTTGAAAACTAATCTATTGTTCTTACAAGTTAAACCTTCACAAGATTTTAGTTCATAAAACAAGCTTTAAGTTTAACCAATCAATTCAAGATCAATTCAAGTTTCATAAGTCTACTTTCATAAACTTAAACACAAAAACATCCACTTGTTCATCAAATTGCTTAAGAAATGGTCAATACAAAAGGTACCGATCATAGACAAAAGGCTACAATTAATTTTCAACAACTAATCTTACGACCATTTAGATGTTTCCAACCAATCCAATTTGATAATCAAAAGCGTTTCTATTACAACCACACCTTAGTTCCTTTGTATAATCAAGAATAATGGGTAAAAACAATCATCCATAGACAAAATGATTATGACTAGTTGAATAATACGAAGTTCTTTCGACCCCAACGATAGTTACCAATTAGCCAAACTTGATTAACAAATGTCACTATGAAACTTTAGTACAATTGGATCTTAGAATCAACTTGAAATTGAATTAAAACATGTTAACACAATCACTAACTAATCATGTAATAATCAACATCATTTAAGCAAGTGTATAGAGAAACTAGCCACTCATAGCAAACTTGAACATAAACTCATAACTTTGATCATTAGAAAACATGATTAAAAGTCTTACAATGCTTGGAATAAGATTACAAATGATGAAGTAATGATTCCCAAAGGATCGTGGTGGACTTCTTAGTGTTTTGGCTTCCAAGGTGGAACTTCTTGAACTCCAAACTTCTCCGGATTTCTAAGGACGAATTTCGGGAGGTTAAGGCTTGGTTTGATGAGTAGAGAGCTTTGTAATTGAAGTGTGTCTAATATGCTCACAATTAGCCTCTATTTATACTAATTCCAAGGCCTAGGGTGTTAAATGCTTGACTTGGCCTCCAAGGAGTAAGGAAGGGACTAGAATACACCAAGAGAAGGACCTAGAATCGTTTGGATGCAAAGGGAAGCTTAGTGATGAAGATTTGACAAGCTGCAGACTTCTCCAACCGGATCGGTCATACGACCAACCGATCCGGTTGGTCTTCAATAAACACACCGACCGATCCGGTTGCGGGTTGCGACCGATCGGTCGGTCATGGCAAAACATGTATTCCGACCAAATGCCAACCGATCCGGTTGAAGGTGTAACGGATCCGGTTGGATCTTCCGAGAAAAGAAACTTGATCTTCACTCTTCACTCGACTTTTAGAACTTGGTTCTTCAATCACTAAGGTCCTCAAAGGTACTTGGGATTTAGCTTTCTTGAAACGGAATCTTCGATTAACGCATATTTCCACATTTTCCTCCATTTCCTCGCACTTGGTTATAAATACTAGAAAACATCTCTAGATACGATTAAGTGCTAAAATCACACAAATATAACCAAATAATGATATAAAAGTACAAACAATGCTACTAAAAACATGCACAATCTGAGTGTTATCAAATTCCCCCACACTTAAACTTTGCTTGCCCTCAAGCAAATCTAGGACAAACATCCACTGGGACAAGATCGTGATTATGAAAAATGTGATGCAAATCAACCAAGTATAATTACGAGAGAAGATTCATCAATTATGCTTATAAAGGTGAAACATCAAGATGTTTGACAATATCCAACGATTTTCTTGCATGATAAACATTTCAGAACACCTCACGAAAAATAATAGAATATAATTCACTCAATCACTCATTTTTAGTGGAGTAACAAGATAAATCACACTCATTGCTCACCATGATTAGATTATTACCATAAGCTTGTACAAGAAACAAAACTCCACCGGCGTGGCGTGAGCACCAAGTAAAAACATCTAAAGAGGGCTTTTATTCGGGTTATAATGATATGGCTAAGGGTTAAGGGTATGGATAAGGCATGGGAATGTTTAATGAAATTGGTGTTAAAATAAAAATGAAATCAAGTCTAATACCCATGTTGCTAGCTACCAAACATTCCACGAACCAAATAAATGATTATAGCTTTGCTTTCTTCTTTTCTATTTCCACGACTTTTGCTTTGCCATGTCAATTATTCTACGATCATAGCTCATTGGCTATTATTTTCATACTTTCAACACATCATTTTTTTTTTTTTTTTTTTTTTTTGAATCTAAACTCATAACGCATGGCTCAATCAATCACAAAGAGGTGGTACTCATAATCATTTGAACAATCTTCACTTCCATGAAACTAGCAACCAAACGTTAGACATTGATAAGGGGTAGGCTAAGGTTTAAAGTGTAAAATCTTTTGTATTTTCCGGTGAAGCAAAATGAAAGGGATGGCTCGGAAGGTGTAACTAGGGGTATCTAGTGCTAAAATGAGCACTACAAATGGGTCCATGTGGGTGGTTAACTAACCGATGTGGCTAGCTAATAAATCTTAGATGAAAAATGGAAGGCCATTTGGGTTAAATCCTAAGTTGCCTCTTTATCACATGAATTCAATTATATCGCACGAATGCAATCTCACTGCGGTCTGGTAATGATTTACAAGCACAAGTTCTAGAATAAATAAAATCACCGGCACACTCATAAAAAGTTCTAAGCATAAAAGATGTATGCTAATAAGAAGTAGGCTTAAATCCTCACATTTTAGTGGAAAGGGTATAATATGTGCTAGCAAATGTTTATCGATCCCGAATGGATTGCAATAGTAATCGAACACATCTCGAAATTTCAAATATTACCGTTTACCAAATGGAATGATCCATTATTCTAATAGATAATCCAAAAGTGTGAAAACAACTAGATCACAAGGGCAAACAAAATTTTAAATTTAAGCATGAAAACTCTAATTTTTCCTATTCACCCCCACACTTAAGTTAGACATTGTCCTCAATGAAAATGAACTTCAAAGTATAGAAATAGGAAAATAGAGATGAAACGAGATATGTCAACCGATATGTCACGAATGCAATCTCACCATGGTCCGGTAATGATTTACAAGCACAAGTTCTAGAATAAATAAAATCAAGCACACTCATAAAAAGTTCTAAGCATAAAAGATGTATGCTAATAAGAAGTAGGCTTAAATCCTCACATTTTAGTGGAAAGGGTATAATATGTGCTAGCAAATGTTTATCGATCCCAGAATGGATTGCAATAGTAATCGAACACATCTCGAAATTTCAAATATTACCGGTTTACCATTGGAATGATCCATTATTCTAATAGATAATCCAAAAGTGTGAAAACAACTAGATCACAAAGGCAAACAAAATTTTAAATTTAAGCATGAAAACTCTAATTTTTCCTATTCACCCCACACTTAAGTTAGACATTGTCCTCAATGAAAATGAACTTCAAAGTATAGAAATAGGGAAAATAGAGATGAAACCAGATATGTCAACGAGTTTATCGGCTTAAAATTCTTTCTTCATTCCTGGTGTCCACTAGAGAAATCATCACCTGCACACAATCTTATAAACAAACAAAGGGTTTTATTAAAGGTGGCACCCCCACACTTAAGTTTAACCAAAGGTTAAGACTTTGGGAGTGACCATGAAAATCAAATCAAACACACGGGTTGCCTCCCGAGAAGCGCTTGTTTTATTCTTGAGTCATCACCGACTCGATTCTTCCCAATTTATTCATTGCAAGGGCAGCTTTGAACATTTTATAAAGTTCGGGAATGTACATGAATTCTTCACAAGATCTTCAATATCGTCCCGACGAATTCACATTTGGTTTCCATGGGACAGTTTGTGGAATTCTTCCGAGAAATGGTGCTACAAAAGTGATAGTTTAATTCATTCTCATGGTGTCTCCAGGACACCGCCAAGAATCGAAACTTCATTCGTTTGCTCCTTATCGTAGTATAACTTGATTCGGTGTCCATTAACAATGAAACTTCCACCTTGTTTGTCATAGAGTTCGACATACCCGGATGGATATCCATGTTTAACGACATATGGTCCAAACCATTTTGGTTGTAACTTAGAGCTTTGAATTTGAATTTCATGTTAAAAGCGAACTTTATCTCCGGCTTTGAATTCTTTCCGAATTCGTAGCTTTTATCATGATAGGCTTTTGTTCGCTTTATACGCTTTGGAGTTTTCATAAGCTTGAGTCTTAATTCGTCCGGTTCAGTGCAATTGCGTAAATCTTTTCTCTCCGCTATTTTGAGATCGGTGTTACATTGTCTCGGCGCCCAATAAGCACGATGTTCAACTTCGAACGGCAAATGACAAGTCTTCCCATACGTGAGTCTGCATACGAGTTGTACCAATTGGTGTTTTATAAGTCAGACGAAATGCCCACAGAGCATCATCAAGTTTCCTTGCCCATAAAGACGGATTGTCTTTACGGTTTCGGTATTCTTTTGAGAGCTCTGCTGGTATTTTCGACTTGTCCACTAGTTTGTGGATGATAAGCGGTCGCAAATCGATGATGAACTCCATATCTTTTCATGGTTTTTCCATTTGTTGATTGCGAAATGAGTTCCACGATCGCTTATGAGTGCTTTGGGAATTCCATAACGAGCTAAAAGCTTTTGAGAAAATTAACGACGACACGAGCATCGTTTGTCGGTAAAGCTTCAAACACGCCCATTTGGACACGTAATCTATAGCAAGCGAGAATGTATTGAATTTGTGGGATTTAGGAAAGGTCCCATGAAATCTATTCCCCAAATATCGAATATTTCACACACTGAATGCTTGTTAATGGCATTTCATCCCTTCGAGAGATTGGTGGTTCTTTGACAAGCGTCACGAGTTTTGAACAAGTGTATGTGCTTCTTTGAATATTGTTGGCCAATAGAATCCAGATCAAAAACTTTCTTAGCCGTGGTGGAAGGACCATAATGTCCCCGGTTGGGCCATGGTGACATTCGTCAAGAATTTTACGAGTTTCGAACCAAAAATACATCTTCGGATCATCCCATCGGGACACATTTTGAAAAGATATGGTTCTTCCCAAAATAGTATTTAAGTTCGAAAAGAATTTGCTTCTTTGAGCATGAGTTAGTCCTTTTCGAGAATTCCTCCGTGAGGTAGTTCGCAAAGTCGACAAACCAAGGATCGTCATTTCCGTCGATGGTCATGAGAGTTTCATCGGAAAATAATCATCGATTTCTTCTTCTTTCAACTCCTCAAGATTAGGATTTTCGAGACGAGATAAGTGATCGTGACAAGATTCTCTCGCTCCTTTCTTGTCTTTGATTTCGATGTCAAATTCTTGGAGTAACAAAATCCATCGAATAAGACGTGGTTTAGCGTCTTGCTTGGTGAATGATATTTGAGTCTTGAATGATCGGTAAAAACGATCGCTTTTTGAGAGCACAAGATATGATCGAATTTGTCAAAGGCAAAACGACGACTAGTAATTCCTTTTCGGTGACGGTATAATTTTGTTGGGCACTATTCAAGTTGTCTTGCTTGCAAAATATATAGGCCGAAAATGTTTCCTCAGCGTTGTCCTAAGACAGCTCCAACAAAGAAAATCGCTTGCGTCACATAAGTTCGAAAGGTAGTGACCAATTAGGTGAAACCATGATCGAGCACTAGTAAGTTGAGATTTCGATGATTCGAAAGCTTTTATGCAATCGACATCGGGTTAAAGATAGATTCTTTCTCAAGAAGTTTTGTCATTGGACGAGATATTTTGGAAAAATCTTTGATGAATCGGCGGTAAAAACCAAAGATGTCCTAAAAACTTCTAACGGCTTTGACGTTGGTTGGTGGTGGAAGTTTTGAGATGACATCGACCTTTGCTTTGTCGACTTCCATTCCGCACTAGAGATTTTGTGGCCAAGCACAATTCCTTGGGTTACCATAAAGTGGCATTTCTCCCGCTTGAGAACAAGATGTGCGACCGCATCTTCGAGCATTTTATCGAGATTAGAAAGGCAAGTTTGAATGACTCTCAAAGATCGAAAAATCATCCATGAAAACTTCCATGGAGGTTTCTAGCATGTCTTGGAAGATGGCGATCATACACCTTTGAAAAGTTGCGGGTGCATTACAAAGACCAAAAGGCATACGCCGATATGCGTAGGTTCCAAAGGACAAGTAAAGGTGGTCTTTTCTTGATCGTTAGGATCGATGGGAATTTGAAATATCCGAAAATCCGTCGAGGAAACAAAAGAATTTATTTCCGCTAGTCTTTCAAGCATTTGATCCATGAATGGGAGTGGAAAATGATCCTTTCGGTGGCTTTGTTTAACTTACGATAGTCAATACAAACACGCCAACCGGTGACAGTTCTAGTTGGAACTAGCTCATTTCGCTCATTAGTTACAACCGTCATTCCTCCTTTCTTTGGAACACAATGAATGAGGCTTACCCAAGGACTATCCTCAATTGGGTAAATGATTCCAAAGATCAAGAAGTTTAATGATTTCCTTTTAACAACTTCTTTCATGTTGGGATTGAGTCTACGTTGACGTTCTACCACGTGTTTAATCCTTCTTGAAATTGATTTTGTGTTTGCAAAATTAGGACTAATTCACGGATATCGATGTTTTCCAAGCAAAAGCTTGTTTGTGATTTTTGAGTCACGGAAACTAAACTTTCTTTCTCATCATCCTCGAGTAATGAAGATATGACTCTTGGAAGAAGTGAGTTCTCCTCCGAGATAAGCATATTCAAGATGATTTGGGAGAGGTTTGAGTTCGAGATCCGTGGGTGGTTCTTCGATAGAGGACTTTATTCGCATTTTTCATTGAAAGTGATTTCCTCAAAATTTTCTTCCTCTTCCTCTAATTCTTCTTCTTCCGAAGTTATCTTCTTCAAATTCTACTTTCATGAAATCATTAAATTCTTTGTCAAAGTCTCGTTTCATTGATTTTTTTGAAGTAGTCATGAATGGATCGGATTCGTTAAGTAATGCATCTAATTCCTCATCGGTGACTTCATCAATAACATCGACGTTAAAACAAGTGTCATCACTAGAATGTGGGTAGCGCATTGCTTTATCGATAAGAAAAGTGATTCGATCTTCCCCAACCCAAGGTTGAGTTCTTTTCCTTTAACTTTGATGATTATGTTAGGGTGTTTAGGAAAGGTCTTCCTAAAATGAGTGGGACTTTACTATCTTCTTCCATTTCCAAGATTACAAAGTCCACGGAAATATGAATTTACCGACTTGAACAAGCATATTCTCAAAGAATTCCACAGGATATTGATAGGAATGATTTGCCAATCGAATGCTCATTTTGTTGGTTTCAGTCGTTGTTGCACAACTTGGAATAGAGTGAATAAGGCATCAAATTGATACTTGCGCCAAGATCGGCTAAAGCATCACATTTAACGTTATTCCGAAAGTACATGGAATAAGAAAGCTCCCGGGATCTCCGAGCTTTGGTGGAATTTTGTTTTGAACTATGGTGAGCATTCTTCGTTAAGAAAAGTTCTTGATATTTGCTCAAGTTTGCTTTTGTTATTAAGAAGTTCTTTCAAGAATTTCCGTAATTGGGCATTCGGCTATAACATCAACGAGAGGAACATTGAGTCTAACCTCCTTGATTATTTCGATAAACTTCTTATAACGCTCTTCCATCTTCTCTTTTTTAGGCGTTGAGGATAAGGAATTTTCGTGTATACGCCTGACCGGTGGAATGTCTTTCTTTTGGTGGTTTGAGTTGTGTTTGGTTCTTCGCTTTCATCCTCACTATCAACGGTGATGGAGTATTAGGATTAGGTGGTGGATCGTACGAGACCACTTTGTGAAAACAAAGATTGATATGTTCATTTCGTGTTTGAGGTGGACGAGACGTCTTATCATTTGATGGTTTTGGATTGATTGAGTGTTACTTGGCAATGAACCGTATGGTCTAGAGGAATGTTGGTCGAAAGTCTCGCTAAGTTTGTTTTCAAGATCTTGGATAGATGCTTGATGATTTTTCCGTCCTTGCTCAACTTTGGCTTTAAGATTGAAAATTGATTTTGATAAAATCATTTGCGGATTTTGTCCACCACGAATTCTCTCATGGTTTTTCGAATTCGGTTTCTTCGTCTTTTGTCGGAAGTTTGGTGTGGTGGATCGTCGGTTAGTGGTTGAGAATAAACGGTTGTCATCCTTGGTCGGCGATCTTGCCAATTTCGCAATTTCGACCGTAATAATTACTACGATATCCTCCTCCACGGTATCCTCCTTGAACGTAATTTGCTTCTCCTTCTTTTGGTCCACCCATAGGTTTATCGTCGCACTCGGACGATGGGTGATTTTCCACAATTGTTGCATCCGTCTCGCATTTCTTTCATTTCATCTTTGATATCCTTGTATTGCGAGTTGATTTGTGAGGTTAACGCCCATCTTCTCCATGAGTTTTGAGGTATCGGTGTTTTCGACAAAAGCAACGGTTTTCGGAGAGGTTTGGTTTTGGAATCTTTGGACCAATCAAGTTTAAGAAGTACTCGATCTTCGAGCAATTGATGTGCATCGTTAGGAGTTTTATAGAGAAAATTCCTCCAAAGATCAAGGATGCCTTGAGAGATTTCATCCAGTCCATGGTAAAAGATTTGGATAATGGTTCCTTTGATAATCCATGTCCATGACAACTACGGCTAAATCTTTCATTCGAAGCCAAGCTCGACAAGTGATTCGCTTGGGTTTTGGTTGAGCACTAATTTCTCCCATTAATCGATCAAACATGGCGGTGGAAAGAATCGCTCACAAAAGCTTGCCTCATCTCCTCCCAAGTATTGATGATTCCGGGGTCAATTCATTGTACCATACTTTAGCATCTCCGCGAGTGATGATGGAAAAGTTTGAGTTTGATGGCATTGACATCGGTGTCGCCATAACGAAACATTCCGCAAATTTCGATGAATTCGCAATGTGCTTATGCGGATCGCCACGCACGGCCATCGAATTGTCGGTCTTTGATCATAGAAAGGTGATGTCCCTTCACGGTGAAGTTGTCACCAAGGTTAATAGCAACAATAGCACTTTCGGTGTTGGTGCTACGGTTGATTTGTTCCCACATAGGTTGATCGTCCGCCATGGAAAAGGTAAATTGGTGAAAGGATTGTAAACAACTTTGGCTTCAATGAGGTTATCAAATGGTGGGTTTGGTACTCTAGGTATACGGTTTTCCAATGGTATGAAACGTGTTCTCCTTCTTCTTCGAATCAAACGCTCGGGTTGGTAAGAGGTGTAATTGGTTCTATTCCCGCCGCCGAGTGTTCATACAATGTCCTAGAGAATCCGTGCAATATCTAAACACACGGACAAACAACGAAAACAGATTTATATGGAGCGAGAGGAAGGTAACCGGATCGGTTATGGATGCGACCGATCGGTCGACTGCTGAATGATGGGTGAATTCAGAACCGATTCGGTTGAGGGCAACCGGATCCGGTTAAGGTTTTCATGGAGAAAAAAAAATATATATTTTTTTTTTAAATCGGTGAAGGAAATTCAAGAACTTGTTGAAACACAATCAAATCCCGGCGGCAGCGCCTAAAACTTGATGTGCCGGTAGGTGCAAGTTTTAAATTTATAAAAGGTGAATTACCAATATTACTAATAACACATACGAGCAAGTATACTCGTCTGTTATAGCAAGATTATGAAGGTAAGTCGGGATCGATTCGCAGGATTTGAGTGAATCGAGCACAAGTTTGAATTAACGGAGTCTATCAAAACATATAACAAAGCAAATAGATATAATGAAAATCGATGATTAAAAACTACACTTGCTTAAACTAGTATCATATCATAGATTAATGTGATTGTATTAACTATTTAACATGTTGGTTGTGATAATTAGTTGAAAACTAATCTATTGTTCTTACAAGTTAAACCTTCACAAGATTTTAGTTCATAAAAACAAGCTTTAAGTTTAACCAATCAATTCAAGATCAATTCAAGTTTCATAAGTCTACTTTCATAAACTTAAACACAAAACATCCACTTGTTCATCAAATTGCTTAAGAAATGGTCAATACAAAAGGTACCCGATCATAGACAAAAGGCTACAATTAATTTTCAACAACTAATCTTACGACCATTTAGATGTTTCCAACCAATCCAATTTGATAATCAAAAGCGCTTCTATTACAACCACACCTTAGTTCCTTTGTATAATCAAGAATAATGGGTAAAACAATCATCCATAGACAAAATGATTATGACTAGTTGAATAATACGAAGTTCTTTCGACCCCAACGATAGTTACCAATTAGCCAAACTTGATTAACAAATGTCACTATGAAACTTTAGTACAATTGGATCTTAGAATCAACTTGAAATTGAATTAAAACATGTTAACACAATCACTAACTAATCATGTAATAATCAACATCATTTAAGCAAGTGTATAGAGAAACTAGCCACTCATAGCAAACTTGAACATAAACTCATAACTTTGATCATTAGAAAACATGATTAAAAGTCTTACAATGCTTGGAATAAGATTACAAATGATGAAGTAATGATTCCCAAAGGATCGTGGTGGACTTCTTAGTGTTTTGGCTTCCAAGGGTGGAACTTCTTGAACTCCAAACTTCTCTGGATTTCTAAGGACGAATTTCAGGAGGTTAAGGCTTGGTTTGATGAGTAGAGAGCTTTGTAATTGAAGTGTGTCTAATATGCTCACAATTAGCCTCTATTTATACTAATTCCAAGGCCTAGGGTGTTAAATGCTTGACTTGGCCTCCAAGGAGTAAGGAAGGGACTAGAATACACCAAGAGAAGGACCTAGAATCGTCTGGATGCAAAGGGAAGCTTAGTGATGAAGATTTGACAATCGCAGCTTCTCCAACCGGATCGGTCATACGACCAACCGATCCGTTGGTCTTCAATAACACACCGACCGATCCGTTTGCGGGTTGCGACCGATCCGGTTGAAGGTGTAACCGGATCCGGTTGGATCTTCTGAGAAAAGAAACTTGATCTTCACTCTTCACTCTGACTTGTAGAACTTGGTTCTTCAATCACTAAGGTCCTCAAAGGTACTTGGGATTTAGCTTTACTGAAACGGGAATCTTCGATTAACTGCATACTTCCACATTTTCCTCCATTTCCCTGCACTTGGTTATAAATACTAGAAAAACATCTCTAGATACGATTAAGTGCTAAAATCACACAAATATAACCAAATAACAGATATAAAAGTACAAACAATGCTACTAAAAACATGCACAATCTGAGTGTTATCACATGGCATGGTCATAGATGACTCTGATATACGAATTGGGACTTCATTTTATTGATGGGCCATTTTCCGCAACAAATCAACCTTTGTAAACTCCATTTTACTTCAATAAAGGAAATCTTTTACGAAAAAGCTATTATTTTTCACTTGTGTTATGATCCAACTGAGTAGCATCCCAAAAACTTTTTCTTCCGCTGCAAACCATTTTTGGGGATGTTACAGTTGGTATCAGAGCCTTGGTTATAGAGAACTAGGAAATTTTCAAAACCTAGACTATAACCACTTTTACAAAAACTTAACCCTATGACCGACAAATGCCTGCCTGCCAAGCTGAATGCCTCACTTATGACTCGTTGAAGTCATCTTTGATAAGATTTGTGTTTTATTACTGACAACTTAACCTCACTATTAGCTATGATTGCTTTACTTATATGTATGTTTACGTACCACTGCGCTACGCCTTCTCCCCCACATAAATGAAATATTTGTTCCATCTTTCATACCAAACTTTAAAGACATTAGGGCATGGTACTAGTATAACTAAGCTAAGCATTGCAAGATTCATTGAACCTCGGGTGAATATAGATTGATCACCTATATTCAACCAGGACGATGGGACATAGCTGATCACCTATGTCCGACTCGAGAGGTGAATGTTGCAATACTGAAAGTAGTTATAATAGTGGTATGTCCACTTAACCTCCTCATTGACTTCTAAAATGGTAAAATCTTCATGTGTGTTCATCATAAGAGTTATAAAAGTTTACTTCTACACATCACACACTGACGTCACAACATTTTCTCGCTACGATACTTTTCTCCTAAGTGGAACATCTTTCTCATTACTACCTCTCTAAACTGACAATTTTACACCACTACCTTACGCCTCCGCGTCTACATCTTACTAGCAACGTGCATGGAGATTTGCATGGCGATGATGCACACTACCACTTCACGCTAAGGACATCACAATGATCCATGTTGAAATGGACCACTTTACGCCACCACTTCGGCGCTACGCCGTGCCTACGTTATGTATGAGATTTATCGAAAGCGGATAATACATAACCAAGAAAACGCGTTGCATGATGCAAGTTAATGATTCTAATTACCATTTAGACTTGCTTAGCACATTACGCGACTAACTAAATTTTAATTACCACACGACGTTACTCTAGGATTAGATCTTATTTTGGGTTGCTACATTGCCATGTCTTCTGCTTTCCTCGTCCCATCGACTTATCGCCTTCACATCGATCATTAAACCTTTATTACGGGATCATTGCAACCCACGTCTTCATAACCCCACCCTATCATTATTCTCTCATACGTTGAGATTGAAGTAATCTCGTCATCTATTGCGATAACAGTGTCACCTCTACCCCAAAACTCGTACCCAATCGATGAATTGGATTACATCCCTAGCCGTTCTAGGAACATCACACCTCGACATCTACAAAGGGAACCCTTCGCTAAAAATAAATAATAAATGAACGACTAAAAGATCTAAAAATATACCAAGAGTCAACTTGCAACTCAAGCCACTTTTCTGGAATCAGATCCCTAATCTTCCACTCAGCCCTCTAAAACAACAACTGTCTGTCCTGCTACCCTCTTAAGAAATAATAAACTTTGTCGTTATCTAACGTGAACTACTTTCAACTATTTTACCAATCACTTCACGGCCATTTTTTCCAAAAGTCTTAACATCGTGCCATTAAACAAAAAATTTACAACCTTACTCATACTTCATAAACAATGACCTTATTAATGCTTTGCAAACTATTTTCTATAGAATGATAAACCGATTCATTACCTTACTACTATTTTATGAAACAACAAACAATTACGATAGCAATTTGTAAACTATATCACAAATTTTTCCTGCAAGTTATATTACGGTCTTATAAACTATTTTACCCTTTTAGGAAGCCGTTCTAGCCACTGCCTGATTTAAAACTTGGTACTCTTACCCCACGAACTATTCGCCTTTACTTTACTGACTATTTTAGTACCACCCCATAAACCACCTCGATATTAGTTGAACTACGAAATCTCCCACTGTTTGACAAACAATAAATTATTTTCTTATAAGCTATTTTACAAATCATTTCACGAGTTGCCTTATAACTCGAATTGTGTCTTACCAAGATATTTCACTACCATTGACAAATCGTTTTCTATTACTTTATAAAGCGCTTTAAAATCACCTTACCAAGTTGTTGCTTTAATATCGAACCACAAACTACGATTTATTATTAAATCAGAATGAAAATATATATATATATATATATATATATATATATATATATATATATATATATATATATATATATATATATATATATATTTCTCCTACTCAATAAAGTGGTTTTACAAATCATTTCATGAACTTTACTGCAATTTCCTTACAAACTATTTATTCCTCTTGAAAACTTTAAAAGATAGTCGATATTTTATTTTGAAATAAACCAAATTTACAATCTCCAACCCGAACCGATTCCATGTTGTCGCTTAAAACTTTGTTTAACAAGTTTTCATCACAAAAGTCGAAATTTAGCAATTTTCTTTACATACATCAAGTTCTCTCCTAAAATTTTAAAGGCTCTATATTTAATTTTTTTTTTTTTTTTTATATACCCCCACCTTCGAGAAGCATAACCTTAACAACTGAATCATGCTCATAAACTTTTAAAACTTCTCAAAACGTACATACCCAACTTTCTATCCCGAATTTGTTCGGATCAAAAGAGAATGCAAATTGCTTGCGTGAATTCTATAACATCTCGCGATTTTCCGGATATTTATTTTTCAAAGAAATTGTCGGTTTCTCATTTCTGAACTTCCCGAGCTCATGTGACGTGAAAACGAGAAAGTTATCTCATCTGAAACGTGGAAATTAGACACAATGTGTACCGCGAGGACAATTGTAATCTCGTTAAAACATTCTATTTGATCATTAATCCTATTGTGTACCGCACAAGAAAGTAGTCTATTTGAATAAATACCCAATTTTATTGGAAAATGATTTCAAAATATTGGCGCTAGTTTCGTGGTCTCACGAGAAATCTTGATAACCAAACGAGCTCGAGAAGTGTTATCGTGAAAGATTGGGGCAATTAGCACAACCGCCCATCCATTTTAATACCAAACGCACCCTTAACTTTGAGAATTGACACCTTTAGTCCCTCTTGGGGTATATAAACTTCCCACCCCACATATTCTCACACTTTACACACACACACTTCTCTCATCCTCTCTAAAATCCGGTCACCGAAAACCTTCCGATCGTCTTCTCCGGCGAGATTCCGGCCACACGCCGTCAAACTATTACACCACCTATACCATTCGATAGATCGTCTCATCGTGGTTCTTTTAACATATTTCACACGCGTTAACTCTCTCACACGCGCCCTAAATCTAGGTTTCTAGATTCAAAATTTAGGGTTTCGTGTTAGGGTTTGTATGATTTAATGGGGATAGAGTGATGGTCACGAATAGGGTTTGTTTGGAGATTTATGAGACGGTTGTAGCACGCCACCACCACCGATGGTCTCGGCCACCACACCCGCCACGGTGCAGGGTCACCACCACTCCTCCTTCATCTCATCTCTCCATTCCATTTTGTATTTCGTGGGTAAGTCGATATGAACCATTTCATTCCTTCTTTTATTTAAACCGATTGCAATATTGAGTTGTGTTTTCGTGGACTAATAACGGATTTAAAAGCAGTTTAGAATAATTTTCGTATTGTTTCGTGTGGTGAAAGTGGTGAAAACAATTTTGACATATATATGTCCGTGTGGATATGTGGTGTTAATGTTTTGTGGACAAAACACGAAAAAAACGTGTTTTATATAAACTAGTGTGGTGTAATAGCAGTTCTAAGAACCCGATAACAATGGTGTTTGTTGTACCAATTTTGTTTAGGGTCGGGTCGACCCATTATTATGATAGTTTGAGCTCGATTCAAGGGGTGTGATGTTGTTATTATAGTTGTGATTCGAAATTGTTACTTTAATCTAGTACTATTTTCTTTATGCTTGTGGGTACACGAATTTGATTGATATCGGGTCAACTTATTTGCTTGGTCGATTAGACTCGCTTGGGTCCTGATTTTGAGTCGTATGTATACGGGTTTGGGTATAAGATTGGTCATGGGATAGTATAAAACTAGTAGGGTGTGAGAATACGTGTATTTCTTGTGAGTCGCGGTTGTGTCTATTTGTCGAGGATATGCTCGTTAAAGCTTATTTTTAGTGGTCTCAATTCTCGGTCTAAGTCTCAGCCGAGAGGGCATTTGTTTTTGCAAGTTTAATAAATTTTTGTTGGTCAAATAAGGTTGTGGCATAAAAACTGTATGTCGTGTGTTTGCATTTTAATACTAAACTTAAATTTTACTTATTGGATGCGGATATTGGACTAGAGTGATTTGGTGGTTCGATTGTGATATTGGAAATCATTGGTACGTTTCGGTAACTCGTGGTTGACACTTGCTATTGAACTTTGCGTATATTGGACTTATATCGGACTATTTGGACTCGAGACGGAGGTGATAAATTAGACTCTACTCGTATGGACCAATATATGAGATGAAACTAATGATAAGTGGCAAGACCAATAACTAATACATAAGCTAAAAATTTGATTAACTACTAAAACTATTTAGTTAAGTTATTATTGAAACGGGTTGGAGTAATTAACTAGAACACATGTTTAATTATAAATCTGATGGGGTATATTGTTTTAAAAATCAAGTTTTCATTTAAGTCTATTAACACGGAAATATTGTATAAACGGACGCATTATATCGGAATTTATAAAAACTTATTAAACTTATACTTCTATTTGAAAATCCTTTTATTTATATAAAACCCAACAATTTTATAAAAATTATGAAACGTTATTATAGTTAGAGTTTCTTATAAAGCCTAATTGACTTTTCTAAACTATCTAGAGTTTCTTATAAATGCCTAAGGCTCAAACCATTTGCTTGTTTTATTGCTAGATGATTCTTACTTGTTTAGTCCTTTATATATGTTTTATGCTTTGGTGTGTGTTCTTGAGTCTTGGTCAAAACTACTTGACTATTCTTATAATGTATGGGATATACATTACGCTTTAGTGTGAGTTATATTTGGCGTGAGTTACTTGTCGAGCCTTGTCTTCTTACCACCACACGAAACATTAATGATAAACTTTTGTGATACGATATATTATACTTTTAAACAAACATTAATACGAGTAATCCACGAAAACTAAAACAAGTATCTTTTGAAAACTCAATTACTTTACGATACATATCCTGAGATAAGCCTTACACTACTAGGTTGAGCAGATGACGAGCCATTGTGCCTATACTCTTGTATCGTTATGCGATTCCACACCGTGATACTACTTTGTTTCATTTCCGATGCTAGTCATAAAACATCGATTCTTGCATTGCTTGGACTAAGGTGAGTTCATAGCCCCACTTTACTCTTTAAACTGTTTTATAAACTCCTTGGGGAGAATACATGCTACTACCGCTTTTATGATCACAATTGCTTGAAAACTATTTGTTGTTCACTTGATATTATGACTTGCCTAAGTTGTTTGCCAAAAGTCCCCTACATCATGAACCATTAATCACTTGCGAGTGAACGCAAATATCGTGGATAGTACTATGGAATTGACGACCCGACTCGGTTATCGGAAATAACCGGCGCACTATATTTGGTATCTCTATGTAATTGGCTATTACATCTCGTAGGGCAATTTTATTTACTTACACCAAGAATTTAGGTGTATGCGTTAGTTTGGTGTCATGAGCTTAGTGCAATAATATCAACTATCTTTTATGGGCATATAACAACGTAGCCCATGACTTATCTTAAACTTGAAAATCTTGTGATCAATCGCTTATTTACTAAACCTATGAATTCACTCAACCATTGTGTTGACTTTTTAGCATGTATTTTCGGGATGAAAAGGCGATAGCTAACTCGAGGCGCTTGGGCATTGGCATGGCATGGTCATAGATGACTCGATATACTAATGGGACTTCATTTTATTGATGGGCCATTTTCCGCAACAAATCAACCTTTGTAAACTCCATTTTACTTCAATAAAGGAAATCTTTACGAAAAACTATTATTTTTCACTTGTGTTATGATCCAAGTGAGTAGCATCCCAAAACTTTTCTTCCACGCAAACCATTTTTGGGGTTTTACAGTTGGTATCGAGCCTTGGTTATAGAGAACTAGGAAATTTTCAAAACCTAGACTATAACCACTTTTACAAAACTTTACCCTACGACCGACAAATGCACCGCCAAGTGAATGCCTCACTTATGAATCGTTGAAGTCATCTTTGATAAGATTTGTGTTTTATTACCGACAACTTAACCTCACTATTAGCTATGATTGCTTTACTTATATGTATGTTTACGCACTACGCGCCACGCCTTCTCCCCACATAAATGAAATATTTGTTTCATCTTTCATACCAAACTTTAAAGACATTAGGGCATGGTACTAGTATAACTAAGCTAAGCATTGCAAGATTCATTGAACCTCGGGTGAATATAGATTGATCACCTATATTCAACCGAGGACGATGGGACATAGCTTGATCACCTATGTCCGACTCGGAGAGGTGAATGTTGCAACACCGAAAGTAGTTATAATAGTGGTATGACCACTTAACCTCCTCATTGACTTCTAAAAATGGTAAAATCTTCATGTGTGTTCATCATAAGAGTTATAAAAGTTTACTTCTACACATCACACACTGACGTCACAACATTTTCTCGCTACGATACTTTTCTCCTAAGTGGAACATCTTTCTCATTACTACCTCTCTAAACTGACAATTTTACACCACTACCTTACGCCTCCGCGTCTACATCTTACTAGCAACGTGCATGGAGATTTGCATGGCAGATGATGCACACTACCACTTCGCGCAAGGACATCACAATGATCCATGTTGAAATGGACCACTTTACGCCACCACTTGCGCCACCGTGCCTACGTTATGTATGAGATTTATCGAGCGGATAATACATAACCAAAGAAAACGTTGCATGATGCGAGTTAATGATTCTAATTACCATTTAGACTTGCTTAGCACATTACGCGACTAACTAAATTTTAATTACCACACGACGTTACTCTAGGATTAGATCTTATTTTGGGTTGCTACATTGCCATGTCTTCGTTTTCCTCGTCCCATCGACTTATCGCCTTCACATCGGATCATTAAACCTTTATTACGGGATCATTGCAACCCACGCCTTCATAACCCCACCCTATCATTATTCTCTCATACGTTGAGATTGAAGTAATCTCGTCATCTATTGCGATAACGATGTCACCTCTACCCCAAAACTCGTACCCAATCGATGAATTGGATTACCTCCTAGCCGTTCTAGGAACATCACACCTCGACATCTACAAATGGAACCCCTCGCTAAACATAAATAATAAACGAACGACTAAATATCTAAAAGTGTATTAAGAAGTCAACTTGCAACTCAAGTCACTTTTTCTAGGAACGGATCCCTAATCTTCCACTCAGCCCTCTAAAACAACAACTGTCTGTCCTGCTACCCTCTTAAGAAATAATAAACTTTGTCGTTATCTAACGTGAACTACTTTCAACTATTTTACCAATCACTTCACGGCCATTTTTCCAAAAAGTCTTAATACTGTGCCATTAAACAAAAAAATTTACAACCTTACTCATACTTCATAAACAATGACCTTATTAATGCTTTGCAAACTATTTTCTATAGAATGATAAACCGATTCATTACCTTACTACTATTTTATGAAACATTAAACAATTACGATAGCAATTTGTAAACTATATCACAAATTTTTCCTGCAAGTTATATTACGGTCTTATAAACTATTTTACCCTTTTAGGAAGCCGTTCTAGCCAACGCCGATTTAAAACTTGGTACTCTTACCCCACGAACTATTCGCCTTTACTTTATCGACTATTTTAGTACCACCCCATAAACCACCTCGATATTAGTTGAACTACTAAATCTCCAATCGTTTGACAAACAATAAATTATTTTCTTATAAGCTATTTTACAAATCATTTCACGAGTTGCCTTATAACTCGAATTGTGTCTTACCAAGATATTTCACTACCATTGACAAATCGTTTTCTATTACTTTATAAAGCGCTTTAAAATCACCTTACCAAGTTGTTGCTTTAATATCGAACCACAAACTACGATTTATTATTAAATGTAAAATATATATATATATATATATATATATATATATATATATATATATATATATATATATATATATATATATATATATATATATATATTTCTCCTACTCAATAAAGTGGTTTTACAAATCATTTCATGAACTTTCCGCAATTTCCTTACAAACTATTTATCCTCTTGAAAAACTTTAAAAGATAGTCGATATTTTCTTTTGAAATAAACCAATTTACAATCTCCAACTCGAACCGATTCCATGTTGTCGCTTAAAACTTTGTTTAACAAGTTTTCATCACAAAAGTGAAATTTAGCAATTTTCTTTACATACATCAAGTTCTCTCCTAAAATTTTAAAGGCTCTATATTTTAATTTTTTATATACCCCACCTTCGAGAAGCATAACCTTAACAACTGAATCATGCTCATAAACTTTTAAAACTTCTCAAACGTATATACCCAACTTTCTATCCTCGAATTTGTTCGGATCAAAAGCAGAATGCAAATTGCTTGCGGTCGTCAGAAGGACTGTGATTGAAAATGATGGAAATCTTGGAGATTCCATGATTGGAGGCGAAGCTATACTAAAAATCTCACCATGGATTGTGTGATACGTTTAGTAAACGTGGAAAGTTTAATCTTTGTTGTGTTGATCCTTGTTAAGACTCTTGCTAGAGTTAGACTAGTGGCTTAGAGACTTGAGCTACCGCTAGGACTTAGCTATTCATGCCGCTTACATGTGCGCATATGAGGAAATGCCTCATTGTTGAAGGAAATTGTTGTCCTTCTTTGGAAGATATCCATATCGACGAACGCCTAAGTCGTGTTGAGGAACCTATCGAAAGCGTGAACCGTGAAGTCAAATGACCGAGCAAAGTCGCTTTCCTATTGTTATTGATCGGTGGAAACTCTAAGAAACATCTCGAATTCGCGAAGAACGTGAAAATTGAATCTTGAGAAATTATCTATAAACCTTTTTAATCTAAGGATAACTCGAATTGAATCGCGAGGACGCGATTCCGTTAAGGAAGGAAGTCTATAACATCCCGCGATTTTCCAGATATTTATTTTTTCAAAGAAATTCGTCGGTTTCTCATTTACGAACTTCCTGAGCTCATGTGACGTGAAAACGAGAAAGTTATCTTGCGAAACGTGGAAATTAGACACAATGTGTACTGGCACAATTGTAATCTCGTTAAAACATTCTATTTGATCATTAATCCTATTGGCGAGAAAGTAGTCAAATAAATACCCAATTTTATTGGAAAAATGATTTCAAAAATATTGGCGCAAGTTTCGTGGTCTCACGAGAAATCTTGATAACCAAACGAGCTCGAGAAGTGTTATCGTGAAAGATTGGGGCAATTAGCACAACCGCCCATCCATTTTAATACCAAACGCACCCTTAACTTTGAGAATTGACACCTTTAGTCCCTCTTGGGGTATATAAACTTCCCACCCACATATTCTCACACTTTACACACACACTTCTCTCATCCTCTCTAAAATCCGGTCACGGAAAACCTTTCCGATCGTCTTCTTGGCGAGATTCCGCCCACGCCGTCAAACTATTACACCACCTATACCATTCGATAGATCGTCTCATCGTGGTTCTTTTAACATACTTCACACGCGTTAATCCTCTCACACGCCCTAAATCTAGGTTTCTAGATTCAAATTTAGGGTTTCGTGTTAGGGTTTGTATGATTTAATGGGGATAGAGTGATGGTCACGAATAGGGTTTGTTTGGAGATTTATGAGACGGTTGTAGCACGCCACCACCACCGTGGTCTCACCACCACACCCGCCACGGTCGCGGTCACCACCACTCCTCCTTCATCTCATCTCTCCATTTCGCTTTTGTATTTCGTGGGTAAGTCGATATGAACCATTTCATTCCTTCTTTATTTAAACCGATTGCAATATTGGAGTTGTGTTTTCGTGGACTAATAACGGATTTAAAAACAGATTTAGAATAATTTTCGTATTGTTTCGTGTGGTGAAAGTGGTGAAAAACAGTTTTGACATATATATGTCCGTGTGGATATGTGGTGTTAATGTTTTGTGGACAAAACCTGAATAAAAACGTGTTTTTATATAAACTAGTGTGGTGTAATAGCAGTTCTAAGAACCTGATAACAATGGTGTTTGTTGTACCAATTTTTGTTTAGGGTCGGGTCGACCCAGATTATTATGATAGTTTGAGCTCAGATTCAAGAGGGTGTGATGTTGTTATTATAGTTGTGATTCTGAAATTGTTACTTTAATCTAGTACTATTTTCTTTATGCTTGTGGGGTACACGAATTTGATTGATATCGGGTCAACTTAGGTCGCTTGGTCGATTAGACTCGCTTGGGTCATGATTTTTGAGTCGTATGTATACGGGGTTTGGGTATAAGATTGGTCATGGGATAGTATAAAACTAGTAGGTGTGAGAATACGTGTATTTCTTGTGAGTCGCGGTTGTGTCTATTTGTCGAGGATATGCTCGTTAAAGCTTATTTTTAGTGGTCTCAATTCTCGGTCTAAGTCTCGGTAGAGAGGCATTTGTTTTGCAAGTTTAATAAATTTTGTTGGTCAAATAAGGTTGTGGCATAAAAGCGTATGTCGTGTGTTTGCATTTTAATACTAAACTTAAATTTTACTTATTGGATGCGGATATTGGACTAGAGTGATTTGGTGGTTCGATTGTGATATTGGAAATCATTGGTACGTTTCGGTAACTCGTGGTTGACACTTGCTATTGAACTTTGCGTATATTGGACTTATATCGGACTATTTGGACTCGAGACGGAGGTGATAAATTAGACTCTACTCGTATGGACCAATATATGAGATGAAACTAATGATAAGTGGCAAGACCAATAACTAATACATAAGCTAAAAATTTGATTAACTACTAAAACTATTTAGTTAAGTTATTATTGAAACGGGTTGGAGTAATTAACTAGAACACATGTTTAATTATAAATCTGATGGGGTATATTGTTTTAAAAATCAAGTTTTCATTTAAGTCTATTAACACGGAAATATTGTATAAACGGACGCATTATATCGGAATTTATAAAAACTTATTAAACTTATACTTCTATTTGAAAATCCTTTTATTTATATAAAACCCAACAATTTTATAAAAATTATGAAACGTTATTATAGTTAGAGTTTCTTATAAAGCCTAATTGACTTTTCTAAACTATCTAGAGTTTCTTATAAATGCCTAAGGCTCAAACCATTTGCTTGTTTTATTGCTAGATGATTCTTACTTGTTTAGTCCTTTATATATGTTTTATGCTTTGGTGTGTGTTCTTGAGTCTTGGTCAAAACTACTTGACTATTCTTATAATGTATGGGGATATACATTACGCTTTAGTGTGAGTTATATTTGGCGTGAGTTACTTGTCGAGCCTTGTCTTCTTACCACCACACGAAACATTAATGATAAACTTTTGTGATACGATATATTATACTTTTAAACAAACATTAATACGAGTAATCCACGAAAACTAAAACAAGTATCTTTTGAAAACTCAATTACTTTACGATACATATCCTGAGATAAGCCTTACACTACTAGGTTGAGCAGATGACGAGCCATTGTGCCTATACTCTTGTATCGTTATGCGATTCCACACCGTGATACTACTTTGTTTCATCTCCGATGCTAGTCATAAAACATCGATTCTTGCATTGCTTCGGACTAAGGTGAGTTCATAGCCCCACTTTTACTCTTTAAACTGTTTTATAAACTCCTTGGGGGAGAATACATGCTACTACTGCTTTTATGATCACAATTGCTTGAAAACTATTTGTTGTTCACTTGATATTATGACTCTGCCTAAGTTGTTTGCCAAAAGTCCCCTACATCATGAACCATTAATCACTTGCGAGTGAACGCAAATATCGTGGATAGTACTATGGGAATTGACGACCCCGACTCGGTTATCGGAAATAACCGGGGCGCACTATATTTGGTATCTCTATGTAATTGGCTATTACATCTCGTAGGGCAATTTTATTTACTTACACCAAGAATTTAGGTGTATGCGATTAGTTTGGTGTCATGAGCTTAGTGCAATAATATCAACTATCTTTTATGGGCATATAACAACGTAGCCCATGGCTTATCTTAAACTTGAAAATCTTGTGATCAACTCGCTTATTTACTAAACCTATGAATTCACTCAACCATTGTGTTGACTTTTTAGCATGTATTTTCGGGATGAAAAGGCGATAGCTAACTCGAGGCGCTTGGGCATTGGCATGGCATGGTCATAGATGACTCGATATCTGAATGGGACTTCATTTTATTGATGGGCCATTTTCGCAACAAATCAACCTTTGTAAACTCCATTTTACTTCAATAAAGGAAATCTTTACGAAAAAGCTATTATTTTTCACTTGTGTTATGATCCAACCGAGTAGCATCCCAAAACTTTTCTTCCGCCGCAAACCATTTTTGGGGTGTTACATCTTTCTCATTACTACCTCTAAACCGACAATTTTACACCACTACCTTACGCCTCCGCTCTACATCTTACTAGCAACGTGCATGGAGATTTGCATGGCGATGATGCACACTACCACTTCAAGAAGGACATCACAATGATCCATGTTGAAATGGACCACTTTACGCCACCACTTCGCCCGCCGTGCCTACGTTATGTATGAGATTTATCGAAAGGGATAATACATAACCAAAGAAAAAACGTTGCATGATGCGAGTTAATGATTCTAATTACCATTTAGACTTGCTTAGCACATTACGCGCGACTAACTAAATTTTAATTACCACACGACGTTACTCTAGGATTAGATCTTATTTTGGGTTGCTACATTGCCATGTCTTATGTTTTCTCGTCCCATCGACTTATCGCCTTCACATCGGATCATTAAACCTTTATTACGGGATCATTGCAACCCATGTCTTCATAACCCCACCCTATCATTATTCTCTCATACGTTGAGATTGAAGTAATCTCGCCATCTATTGCGATAACAAAGGTCACCTCTACCCCAAAACTCGCACCCAATCGATGAATTGGATTACATCCCTAGCCGCTCTAGGAACATCACACTCGACATCTACAAAGGAACCCTTCGCTAAAATAAATAACAAATGAACGACTAAAAGATCTAAAAATATACCAAGAGTCAACTTGCAACTCAAGCCACTTTTCTGGAATCAGATCCCTAATCTTCCACTCAGCCCTCCAAAACAACAACTGTCTGTCCTGCTACCCTCATAAGAAATAATAAACTTTGTCGTTATCTAACGTGAACTACTTTCAACTATTTTACCAATCACTTCACGGCCATTTTTTTCCAAAAAGTCTTAATACTGTGCCATTAAACAAAAAAATTTACAACCTTACTCATACTTCATAAACAATGACCTTATTAATGCTTTGCAAACTATTTTCTATAGAATGATAAACCGATTCATTACCTTACTACTATTTTATGAAACAACAAACAATTACGATAGCAATTTGTAAACTATATCACAAATTTTTCCTGCAAGTTATATTACGGTCTTATAAACTATTTTACCCTTTTAGGAAGCCGCTCTAGCTAACCCTCGATTTAAAACTTGGTACTCTTACCCTACTAACTATTCGCCCACCCCATAAACCACCTCGATATTAGTTGAACTACGAAATCTCCCACCTGCTTGACAAACAATAAATTATTTTCTTATAAGCTATTTTACAAATCATTTCACGAGTTGCCTTTATAACTCGAATTGTGTCTTACCAAGATATTTCACTACCATTGACAAATCGTTTTCTATTACTTTATAAACCGCTTTAAAATCACCTTACCAAGTTGTTGCTTTAATATCGAACCACAAACTACGATTTATTATTAAACTTTAAATGAAAAAAAAAATATATATATATATATATATATATATATATATATATATATATATATATATATATATATATATATTTCTCCTACTCAATAAAGTGGTTTTACAAATCATTTCATGAACTTTACTGCAATTTCCTTACAAACTATTTATTCCTCTTGAAAACTTTAAAAGATAGTCGATATTTTCTTTTGAAATAAACCAATTTACAATCTCCAACTGAACCGATTCCATGTTGTCGCTTAAAACTTTGTTTAACAAGTTTTCATCACAAAAGTGAAATTTAGCAATTTTCTTTACATACATCAAGTTCTCTCCTAAAATTTTAAAGGCTCTATATTTAAATTTTTTTTTTTTTTTATATACCCCCACCTTCGAGAAGCATAACCTTAACAACTGAATCATGCTCATAAACTTTTAAAACTTCTCAAAACGTACATACCCAACTTTCTATCTTGAATTTGTTCGAGCAAAGCGTAATGCAAATTGCTTGCGGTCGCCGAAGGACCTGTGATTGAAAATGATGGAAATCTTGGAGATTCCATGATTGAGGCGGCTATACTAAAAATCTCACCATGGATTGTGTGATACGTTTAGTAAACGTGGAAAGTTTAATCTTTGATCCTTGTTAAGACTCTTGCTAGAGTTAGACTAGTGGCATCTCATCTCCGTTGTATTTCGGGTAATTCGATGTGACTTGAGCTACGTGTGGATATGGGTGTTAATGTTTTGTGGACAAAACTCGAATAAAACGTGTTTTTATATAAACTCGTGTGGTGTAATAGCAGTTCTAAGAACCGATAACAATGGTGTTTGTTGTACCATTTTGTTTAGGGTCGGTCGCATTATTATGATAGTTTGAGCTCGCATTCAAGAGGTGTGATGTTGTTATTATAGTTGTGATTATTGTTACTTTAATCTAGTACTATTTTCTTTATGCTTGTTGTGTTGATCCTTGTTAAGACTCTTGCTAGAGTTAGACTAGTGGCTTAGAGACTTGAGCTACCGCTAGGACTTAGCTATTCATGCACCATTTTAACCTAAATTTCCCTAATTTCAACCCTTACGCTGCCCATTCACAGGGAAAATTTGACCCATTTAAATGAATTTACCCCCTTCCCAAAAGGAAACCGTTGTTTAAAAAGGTTTTACCCACCAAAAAGGGAGCAAAATTTTTAAAATAAAAACCCCCCAAAAATTTTTTAAACCCCTTTTAACTTTTTTTCCCAAATATTTTTTTCCCCCCCCATTTCCCGCCCTTTTTTTTATTCCCACCCTTCACCAAAAACTTTTTCCCCAAACCATTAAAACCCTTTTTTCCCAAACGTTTCCCCCATTATGTAATGGTTTCCCAAACCCCCCTTAACAAAAAACCCAAAATTAAGAAACCCAAAAACCCTTTAAAAAAAATTTAAAACCACAAAATTTTAATTACCCAAAACCACTCAAATTAACCCAAATTTTCCCTCTTAAAAAAACTTTTCTTTTTTTTTTTTTTCCCACTTTCACATTTTTAAAACCTTTAAAGGGATTTCCCCAAATTTCTAACCCTTAAATTTTCCTAAATTTTTAAAATGACCATTAATCTTTAAACTTTTTAAAAAAAATTTTTTTCAAAATTTTTTAAACCAAACATTTTAAATTTAAAAAACCCCCAAAAAATTTAAATTTCCCATAAAAATTTTCCCTTTAAAATCTAAAACCCTCAAAAACTTTTCCGTTTTAAACCCTAAATTTTTATTTAAAACCTTTAAAAAATTTTTCCACCCTTAAAAATTTTTTAAAAATTTTTTTCCCTTTTTAAATTAAAAAAATTTTTTAAAAAAACCCCTTTTTTTTAAACCCTTTAAAATTTTTAAAAATTTTTTTAAATTTAAAAAAAAAAAATTTTTAAAAACCCTTAAATTTAAAATATTATAATTTTTTTTTTTTTTAAATTTTTTTAAAAAAAATTAAATATTTTTTTAAAAATTTTATAAAAAAATTTAACAATTTTTGCTTTAAAAACTTTTTTAAAAATTTTCTTTAATATGATCATAATTGCTTGAAAAGCATTTCTTGTACTCTTGATATTATGACTTTGCCTAAGTTGTTTGCCAAAAGTCCCTACATCATGAACCATTAATCACTTGCAGTGAGCAAATATCGCGGATAGTACTATGGGAATTGTGACCCGACTCGGTTATCGGAAATAACCAAGCGCACTATATTGGTATCTCTATGTAATTGGCTATTACATCTCGGAGGAAATTTTATTTACTTACACCGAATTTAGGTGTATGCGATTAGTTTGGTGTCATGAGCTTAGTGCAATAATATCAACTATCTTTTATGGGCGTATAACAACGTAGCCCATGGCTTATCTTAAACTTGAAAATCTTGTGATCAGCGCTTATTTACTAAACCTATGAATTCACTCAACCATTGTGTTGACTTTTAGCATGTATTTTCGGGATGAAAAGGCGATAGCTAACTCTGGGCGCTTGGGCATTGGCATGGCATGGTCATAGATGACTACGATATACAATTGGGACTTCATTTTATTGATGGGCCATTTCCATAACAAATCAACCTTTGTAAACTCCATTTTACTTCAATAAAGGAAATCTTTTACGTAAAAGCTATTATTTTTCACTTGTGTTATGATCCAACTGAGTAGCATCCCAAAAACTTTTTCTTCCGCTGCAAACCATTTTTGGGGTGTTAAACATGAGGCATCACATAATTTAAAATTTTTTTTTTACCAAAGAGCACATAATATATGCAAATATAAAATGAAAGTTTTAGTAATAATGACTACTAAAAGTGATTACGTTATAGTTTGTGACTTTTCATAATATTATCAAATACTAAAAGAGACCACACTTATATAATCGAGTAAACTGCAAAATACATCCACGTGGTTTGCAATTTACGAGACCTTACATCCCATCGAAACTATTGGCACCTTACATCCTTCGTTAGTCAACGTTTACCAACATACATCCCTAAGGACCAACGACGCAAAATTTCCTTAATTAGCGCTAACGGAGTATATAGGAGGGCCGTTTTGGTCTTTTTACTCATATAAGGAATGTATTTTACTCTTTTACATATAAGAGGGATGTATTTTGCAATTTACTTTTATACTTTATTTATTTTTTAATTATTATTATTATTATTCACTCATATTTTATTTTCTAACGTTTTCATTCGTTTTCGTCCTTTTTTTATACGTTTTCGTCTGTTTTTTCGTTTCGTCCATTTTTTTCCCGTTTTAGTCTGATTTTTTTTCGTTTTCTTACCTTTTTATCCGTTTTCATCAGTTTTTATATGCTTTCATATGTTTTTCTTGTTTTCCTTGGTTTTTTTTTTCGCTCGGTGTTTTGTACGTTTTCCGCAAATTTGAAAAACAAATTCCAAAAATTTTGAAAAAAAAATTGGGAAAATAATTTCGAAAAAATTTGAAAAAAGAATCCAATTTTTTTTTTCGTAAATACTTGTTTTTCAAAAAACAAAATGGAATTTTTTTTCTAAATTGTTTTTTTCGAAATTCTATTTACAAAAATAATTATTATTATTACTCGTATTACTATTATTATTACTACGTTTTGTCCGTTTTTCTTACGTTTTTACCGGTTTTCATCCGTTTTTGTCCATTTTTCTTACCCTTTTTTTAGATTTTTGTCTGTTTTTATCCATTTTTCTTACGTTTTGTCTATTTTTATTTTTTTTGCCCGTTTTCATCCGTTTTTGTCTGTTTTTTACATTTTTGTCCGTTTTTCTTACATTTTGTCTGTTTTTCTTATGTTTTTGTACTATTTCAAAATTCAAAATAAAAAATTAAAAAGTTTTAAAAGAAAATTTCCAAAAAAAAAAATGGGATTTTTTTTTTCTCAAATTTGAAAAAAAAAATTCCAAATTTTTTTTTCGTAATTTTTTTTCCACATTCGGGAGCTTGACACGGAAGCTTTGGACACGCTTTCACGTATCAAGGATCATTGCTATTAGCCACCGAATAGTGTCAAGAGTGGGATTTTATTTTTCATGACTTAGCTTTGTATTCGGAAAGGAGTGGAGTCCAACTAGTGTCTCGGCTTCCCACCAATTTCTTGTAATTCCTCTTGGTTTTCTAATGAAGTGATGTTTTATAATAATAAAATATATATATAATAATAATAATAATAATAATAATAATAATAATAATAATAATAATAATAATAATTAAAAAAGTAAAGTATAAAAGTAAATTGCAAAATACATCCCTCTTATATGTAAAAGAGTAATCGCAAAATACATCTCTCGTATGAGTAAAAGACCAAAACGACCCTCCTATATACTCCGTTAGAAATTAACGAAAAAAAAAAATTAAATCGTTAGTCCTTAGGGATGTATTTTGGTAAACGTTTGACTAACGAAGGATGTAAGGTGCCAATAGTTTCTGACAGGGATGTAAGGTCTCAGAAATTGCAAACCACAGGGATGTATTTTGCAGTTTACTCTATATAATCTTTACTATATATAAAGGTTTTACCCCAAATTTTGAAATTCAATAACTTTGAAAACCTAAAATGTATAAATAGAGACATTGAAACTTCAAATCTATTATAGGAAGATGCATAAAATTTCGGTTTATGTTTAACTTACAAAATCTAAATTAGACTTCATTTAAGATAATCAATTAGGTTGTCAAACCTTAGGTAGGAAGATGTATAAATTTCGATATATAATTTCTTCTTTCATTTTTATCTTTTACAAGAAGCTTTTCCATAATAAGTATCAATTTCGATCTATTATTTCTTCTTCATTTTTATCATTAATCTCTTCATTAAACTAACATGCGTTTTATTTCCAGTTTAACAAAATATTTTTATATGTTATTTGATACATGTTAAGAATTATTGTTTGCCTTGAATTATCGCATTTTACAACATTTGACAATTACATTTTGTTATTTTCGCATTTTATGTTTAAACGTTACGCGAAACACTTATTTAAATTATCGCAAGTATAGTTGTATGCCGCTAGAAAATCCCGTTGCTATGCACGGGTACTCGGCTAGTCTCTGCGATTAAAGGTTATAAGCCCGTAGCACTTCTATCATTTTAAATCTTATTTTCTACTTTGCACCGTTAGTCTTCGTCGTCAATTCCGTTACATGGAAGGTCATTTTTCAGTTAACTATTTGTCTTACAGGTTCTTATTTCGTTAAATACTAACTTCAATAGATTTATTAAATCATACAAACACTATTAAATATCTGAAAACTATAACATTAAAGTTTGGGTTGTTACTCATGACCTTCAGCTTCATGTTTCTTCTACTGCTCAGATCACTAATTATACTGATGCTAACTGGGTTGATTGTCATGTTACTCGCCGTTCTACCTCCGGTTATTGTGTGTTACTTGATGATAATTTATTATTGTGGTCTGCTAAGTGACAAGTTACTTTGTCTCGCTCTAGTGCTCAAGCTGAATATCATTGGGTTGCTTATGTGGTTGCTGAAATTGCTTGGATTCATAATCAGTTACATAAGTTACATGCTACTTTATTTACTGCTACTATTGTTTATTATGATAATGTAAGTGCGGTGTATATGTCTGCGAGTCCGGTCCAACATCAGCGTACCAAACATATTGAGATTGATATTCACTTTGTTCGTGATTTTTCTGATTTGGGACAAGCTCATTTTCTTCGCTCCAGTTTGAACGTTCGAAGACCTCTAGCTTAAACTACGAGAGAGTATTATTCTAGCATATATTCGGCACACAGCCGAATATCTTTTATGAATGTTTCAGGCCTTAGCCCATCTTATTTCCCAAGATATATGTTTTGTATTTATACATTAGTTTGAGGTTAATTAGAATTATGAGGATTAACCTATTATGATAGTTACAAAAAAGTGAAAATATTAGTTTTAAGTAGGATCGATATCTGCTAGGATCTCTACTTAAGTTGCGTTTATTAAAGTCGTACATAGTAGTGAATTTGGTGGCATTCGTTGAATTCGTAGTAATGCGAGTTGGTTATAAGCTTTTTGTGTCATTTAGAAAGGTGGTTGGGAAGAATATAGTGTGCCAAAGTTGAGAAATGTGTGTTGTGAAGAGTTAGAATTAGCGTATGATGGTGTACCGGGTTGTGGTGAACTCGAATTACCATATGGAGGTTTGTTTTGATAGGCGAAAAAATTGTTCATGTTCCAATTGTTATTTAGTTATTTGTTTTGGTTGAAAGTGATTGGAAGTGTATGTGAAAATAAATGAAATCTTTTGTTAGAGTTGAAAGTGAGTATTTATGGTAAAAGCTACAAAATAGTCACGTACTTTTAAATCCGTGCCAACTTGAAACACATACTTTTTTATTCAATGACTTTAACAAAATACTTTCAAATTTTGTTCCGGCTTCGCCAATATAACCCCTAAAATGACTATATTACCCTTTTTTATTCAATGACCTCAACAACGTACTTTCAAATTTTGTTCCGACTTCACCAATATGACCCTAAAGAGGACAAGGGTAATATAGTCATTTCAAGTTATATTGGTGAAGTCGGAACTAAATTTGAATGTACGTTGTTGAAGCCATTTAGTAAAAAAGTATGTGTTTCAAGTCGGCACAAATTTGAAAGTACATGGCTATTTTGTAGCTTTTACCCGAGTATTTATTGAAAAAATAGAATTTTGAATGTTTGAAATATTGCCGTCGAACTTAAAAGGGTTTTTGCCATACAATAACAATGTACTTTCACTTTTGTACCGTACTAGTACGTGAATTTTTTTTGTTCCAATTAATGTAACGAATTTTGTATTTTTGTGCTACTTTGCACAACCAAAACTTGTTTTACTGGATAAAGAGTTATGCATCCTATGTGGAGATGCCACGTAGAATGTCCACTTACAATAAGTCTTTGAGTTACTTACATAAATGGTCCCTATCTTTATAGAGTATCACGAATTTAGTCCCTAAAATTTATTGTAATTTCTTATACATTTTCATCCATTTTCTTACGTTATTATACGATTTTGTCTGTTTTTATACGTTTACATATGTTTTTATACATTTTCATCAGTTTTTATACGTTTTCATATGTTTTCTTTCGTTTTTATTTGTTTTCATCTGTTTTTATACGTTTTCGTCCGTTTTTATATGTTTTCATCCTTTTTATACGTTTACATTCATTTTTCATCCGTTTCATCCGTTTTTATATGTTTTCATCTGTTTTTATATGTTATAGTCCATTTTTCATCTAGTTTTATCCATCTTCATTCGTTTTTATACGTTTTCGTCCGTTTTTATACGTTTTCATCCATGTTTACATGTTTTAATACATTTTTGTCTGTTTTTATACGTTTACATCCGTTTTTACACGTTTTCGTTTATTTTTATACGTTTATGTCCGTTTTTATACGTTTTAATCTGTTTTTATACGTTTTCGTCTGTTTTTCTTATGTTTTCATACATTTCTATCCATTTTTATCCGTTTACATCTATTTTTTATGTTTAAAAGCGGACGAAAACGTATAAAAATGGATGAAAACGTATAAAAACAGATGAAAACATAAATAAAAAAAATGGATGAAGACGGATAAGAGCAGATGAAAAATGGATAAAAATGCATAAAAACGAATAAAACGGATGAAAACGTAAGAAAAATGGATGAAAACGTATAAAACAGATGAAAACATTTAAAAACGGACGAAAATGTGTAAAAATGATTGAAAGTGTATTAAAACGCATGAAAACATATAAAAGCATACGAAAACATATAAAAAAATGATGAAAATGTATAAAAAACGGACGAAAACGGATAAAAACGAATTATAACGTAAGAAAAATGGGTGAAAACATAAAAAACGGATGAAAACATATAAAAATGGACGAAAATGTATAGATCGGATGAAAACGTAAGAAAAATGGATGAAAATGTATAAAACAACTAATGAAAACATATAAAAACATACGAAAAGTATAAAACAGACGAAAACGTATGAAAACGGATGAAAGCGTGTAGGGAATTATATTTTCTAAAACAGATTTAAATTTGTTTAAGTCTGTTTAGGATTAATTCTGGTAGTGTTAGTAGTTAAGTCTGGTAAGCCAGAATTAGGTTTGTTGATAGTTAAGTCTTCTAGTACTAATCGAGTTAAGTCTGGCAGAACTAATAGTTGGTAGTTAAGTCTGTATATGATAAAAACATAATAGTTTGTTAGAGTTATATTAGGAATAGATATGTACGCATAGAGATATCTTAGGAAGAGATATCTTTACCCTTTTACAAGTCTTGTAGTCTATTAGGGTTTCCTTAGTGTATAAAAGGATCCCTAAGGTATTAGGTTCAAGGTACGAGTTGTAAGCCTTAACCTTGAGCAAAGTAATTAATAGAAAATACGAAGTTAGTTATTCTTGTGTTCTTCATACTTTGTGTGTTAAGATTCCGCATTAACACGTCAAGATCTTGTTAAGAGTTCTTCACAAAATAAATTTGGATTTATTCAAGTTTATTATAAGTCATTCAAGGCTACTTAGATCCATAAACTTTTGGACCTACAAGTGGTATCAGAGCCTGTAGAAGGACTCTGCTGTTGAAGATACACAAAAACATACACTCATTCCAACCATAAAGCATCAATCATGTCTGAGAAACTAAGTGAAAAGGAAACTGAAACCTACTCTAAACATCACAGTGGTGAAGAATCTAACCATGAAGAAGGAGCAGACAACTCTCAACCCAAACAACCTCAAATCACAAACACTACAAACATCTCCAACATGAAGCTTCCACCACTGAAGAAAGATGAATATAACATCTGGGCTATGGAGATGGAGCATTACTTAGAGTATACAGACAATGAAGTTTGGAAGGTGATACAGAAAGGAAACTTTAAAAAGAGAGTTACCAAAGGAAAAGATGGCACTTATATTGTGTTGTCATCACATCAAGCATCGAGATCCTTGTCAGAGAGAAGAGAGGAAGGCCAAAAGCATCTTGCTAATGACACTTCCCAAAGAGCATATCAGACGTTTTCATGGGATGGATGATGCAAGAGAAATCTGGGAGGCAATCAAGGTAAGATTTGGAGGAAATGCCAACTCCAAAAAGATGCGTATATGTGATACAAGCAACAATTTGAGGCCTTTCTTGTTTCCAAGATGTATGATTAGAGAAGGGCTATGGCGGGGTTTCAACAACTGTCACAACGGAGGCCCATGGTCTTTGGTGTTTCGATGAGGATGCAAAAACATATTCCTTAGGTCTTTGCCAAAAGAATGGTCAAGTCGACAATGACCATGAGGACCAGACCGAAATTGACACCATATCAATTGATGATCCGCAACAACCTAAGGGTTTTGAACAGAGATCAATAATGTGTCAAAACCATCCTCTTCTAGCTCCTTTAATCTTGCTTTTGTATCACATGGCAAGAACAAGACTAACCGAGTTAAGTCCGGCGGTTATAGTACTACTTCAATAAGTACTATAGAAAGAGGGCACCACTTGCTGGAGTTGCTGATCAAGTTATCTACTCACTCTTTGCTAGATCATCAGAAGAAATAGATTTGCTTAATGAATATCTGGAGCAGATCAATGATGCAGATATTGAAGAGATGGATATTAATTGGCAGATAGCCATGATAGCTATCAGGATGAATGATGCAGGTTTTACTGACCATGTTTTAATATTTATAAGTGTCTCGTTATACCTATGGTCTACCCTTATGCACTAACGGGCAGTGTACCCGATCGTGTGTAGTGTAGTATTCGGTAAAACCGAGGTCGTCCCAAGAGCTATGTGAGCGGATTCTAATTAAGTCTAATTGTCACTGGTTTTAATTGGTTTTTAGGTTGAAATGATTATTAAACTAATTGACAAGAAATGAAATAAAACAGATAAAGATAGAGATGAAATCAATAGGGGAATAGTGTGCTAACCTAGCTACTCATCCTATCCTGTTATGTTCACGTCTAATTACTTCCAATTGATTCAAGTGGGGTTTTAGGTCGCTAGGACAGCATTTGGTCAGTTCGTCCTAACCTATCATCAAAGGTTTCCACCGAAGATCAAGCTACTACCCTTGAAAGTCCAGTTGTTTTTAGTCCCCTAAGCCAAGTCATTATGTTGCGCTACATGCAAGATTCGCAACAATGAGTGCCCGGGCACTAGCATCTTAGACACTCATCCCTAACTATATAAGTTCATCCAAACGGCAGGTGGTCATTTGGTCAGTTTGCACAAGCAAAGAAGGGTCATTAGTTGGTCAATTCTTACCCCTCCCACTCAGTCTACCTACTTAGGGTGAGTTGGTCAATTCTCCTAAGCAACTAGACACTACCGCCATTCAAAACTACCGCAGCTAGGGTGGCTACGAACAAACTATGCATGCATACACTAGAAACAACTATTCGGAAGCAATGTAAACATAAACACAACAATTAAGGAATCATAACTAGGCTAGCACCGATGGTGCTTAGCCGATCATATTAAATGAAACAACCAATTCAATGTTTGACAAATTGAAATACATGAATTGAAAGTAAAAGAAAAGATAATCGCTAATGCTTATCGTTAGGGAGTGATTTCTCCCTTGGAGATGGCTCCGTATGCTCTTCAAGATTTGCCTTTGATCCACTACTCACGCTCTCTGCTTTTGGTGTGGAGTGGAATGATGTGAAATGCATAATTTAGGGCTGGTATTTATAGGCGAGATCTTGTTACGACGTAACTTAAGTTGAGAGTTACACGTAACCTATATAAATCCATAATAATGCTCTCGTTATAGCTGGTTACGGCGTAACACATGGAATGAGTTACGCCGTATCTTCAATACAGGTTACAATGTCATAGTTATGCCGTAATCTTTGTAAGGAGTTACGGCGTAGCTTGCACCGGCGTGAAATTTCTTTTGACCTAATTGGTTACGGCGTAATCCTTAGATGGAGTTACGCCGTAATCTGCTGCTGAGCTGACCTTGTGGGCCACGCAATAGTTATGGTGTAATGAGAGAGAGTAGTTACGCCGTAACTTCATCACAGTGGGCATACTATCATTAATTCTTTATAAAATCTCCAAATCCGCGTCTCTTTAGCTCCAATGCTCGTAATTTACATGAAAGTGAAATATAGAGGAAAACAAGCGTAAATCCATATAAATGATATAAATTACGAGCATTATCGGGGGAATTGGACACTTAATATTCATGACTATTTAATGTTATCAAATATCCCCCCACTTGAACTTTACTTGCCCTCAAGTAGACCTTATTAGATAAATTTCTAAAAAGATATCTCCCATTACCTGGAAAATATAAGTTTAAAAATACCTTATGCTAGAATAAAACAAAGCTAAACACCTCTCGAAATGGGAACAAAACACTCAAAATCTCTCAACTAATCTAAGTGTCAATTTTGAGGTGATCACTCAACACATAGTTATAGCATGTATTCTATCATAAGCTTGGCGGTTACACAAATCTCCACCACTAGAGTTAAGGACTAAACGATTCTCGAAGGCAATATGGGTAGACACTACAAAGGTTAAGGGTGATTCGTCATTACTAACATGTCACGGCGAAGTGGACAAAATCAATGATACATGACCAAATCCATGGCCAAGACACTAAAGATTGCTCGCTGCATCACCTAGACACGATTCATGAATAAAGGGTAGGATAAGATATGGGATATATATGGTGTAAAGATAAAAATAACTAGCAAATAGTCTAAACCTACAACCAAGTCATCAGCACTTACCGTTCATCCAAAGTTCAAGTTTCAAGGCTAAGAAATCGGATCATGATATATCAAGTAGATGTGCCATTAGCGGACGTCATGATGGGCACATTACTTGTTCGTCAACTGTTGGCGCAATAATTACCAACTTCATTCTTCAAATGTGACCGAGGTGGCCTCCTCGATACTAAGTATTTGACGAGCTCATAAACATAGTGCTTATAATTTTGCACTTTACAATCAACAAATAAATATAACTTCTTTTTTTTTGCATAACTACTAAACATAGCATCCCCACTGAGATGAACAATATGAGAGTTTGGGGGTCTTCAATGATCTTCAAATATATGTCTTTGACGAAAGCGTGATTTCCGAACCTTTTTACTTGAACCTTGAACTTAGGCAAACAATGACTTCCCGATCACAAGTTAAGACTACATGGTAGGCTAGGGTGTATCGAAACAATATATTGGGTGAACAAAATGAAAGGAACAAAAAGGTTTAACATGGGGGTCGAGAAGTCGGGGTGACTAATCGATAGACACACAAGGATAGGCTGTTTGGGTGATAATCCTATAATATTTCCTTCTTAAACTGAATAATCCAAATACATTTAGCTACCTCAACATACCTCGTCTATGGTCTCGAAATGATGCAAAGGCCAAGTTCTAAAGTTTACAAGCTACCGGCACACTCATAATTTGGTGGATTTGGGGTAAATATTTGGAAACGGATAAGGCTAACTAATCGATAGACACACAAGGATAGGCTGTTTGGGTGATAATCCTATAATATTTCCTTCTTAAACTGAATAATCCAAATACATTTAGCTACCTCAACATACCTCGTCTATGGTCTCGAAATGATGCAAAGGCCAAGTTCTAAAGTTTACAAGCTACTGGCACACTCATAATTTGGTGGATTTGGGGTAAATATTTGGAAACGGATAAGGCTAATCTCACCATATAACAAGGGTTATAATGTGCTCGGATAAGGTCTAATCTAGTTAGGTTAAGAAAAACATGTCAAAATTAAAAATGGCATAATTTTTCAAAATAAACTAGAAAAATGAGGGCATAATAAATTTCAAGAGATAACTCTACTCCCGCCCCCCACTTGAAATGTACAAAGTCCCTTTTGTACTAAACGTTTTAAATAAAGGTGAAGAGATGGTAGAATTAGAGCGAGAACTTCCTTGAAATTTGCTCCAAAAAGAAAGAAGGCCCACGAAAAGAATCGTGCCTTCGCTTAAGCATCCACGAGCAAACTTCATTCCCTGAAATCACACTACTGACAAGTATAATTCTAAAAAAGAAAAAGAAAAACAAAAATAAATCTAACTCACTTTCGTAGGAATCACGGTTGCATTTAGTGTAAGCAACAAGCCTTTTAAACCACTTGGTATCCCAAGTGGATGAGTGTAGTCTTGTGAGGTCTTACAGGGAACACAGCCACAAAGTTCATTTAAAAACTAATACAAGTTTATTGTGTTTATTAAAGAAAGAATTTAAACTGAAGGATGGTTACGTCGTAACCCTTGGAAGGATTTACGCCGTAACTATGGCAAAACCTGGCAGACACTACTGGAGGTTAGCTACGGTGTAACCATTGCATGGTGTTACGCCGTAATTGGTAATGATCAGGAGAGGATTGCTACTGGAGGTGTGTTACGGCGTAACCATTGGGATGAGTTACCGTAACGACTGGACAGATCTTGTCCCTGTTTTAGCTGCTGCTGCAATCTTCTCTGTTTTCTGCAAAAATGGTTAAAACACAAAACCCAACAGAAATAGAGATAAAAGAAATAAAAAAGGATAATTCGGGTTGTCTCTCGAAAAAACACTTTTCTTTATTAACGAGTTTTTAAGTTAGACTCAAGGCCATGGGCTAGAAATGTTTTTTTATCATTTCGTGGATATGGTAATCCTCACATTGAATCCAACTAATGAGATTCTCGTCCCAGTTATAGTCCGCGCCAAGCTCTAAGCACCCTAAATTAAAAAAAATTGATCTTTTGGTACGGGTAGTCAATCCCTTTGGCCTTATCTTCGTCACTTATGTCAAGTAGTGGCCGAGCATGGCTTAATTGTTTCTTTGTCCAACTCTTAAAGTTCTTAACAGTTCTTGGCATTCTAAAAATGGTTCTATCGTCGCCAATCTTTAACCACACTAGCCCTTCCTTTTCATTCTTATCTAGCCCAGATAATTCTTGAAGGGTTTCCTAAAAATTACCCCGATGAGTCCATCCTCCACGAACTCGCTAGTGTCATCTAATACCACAAAATCAACCAAGAATGACTGTGTTCCAACAAAGACATGAACATTTTGTAATCCCTAGAAAATTGTTCCCTTTATATTCTAGTTCTTTTACCATAACTTGGTTGTAACATTCTCTTGATATGATGCTTACCGGGGATTTTATGTTAATGAAGGGGTGGAAGTCAATGAATCCAATCTTACACGAAATTTTTAGGTAATAGAGGTTCCTATGATGGATCCAAACTCCTATCTCATAAAACTTAGGTTGGTCAAATCGTGAAAAAATCTCCTCAGAATTATTATGCCAATGGACCATGTCGATGTCACTAGAAAAATTTTCGGCACTGATTCCCAAACTATCTTCTTCTTCAAAGTTCACAAACACATCAAAATCTTTCCCCGAAGCGACATCGTTAGGGTTCGAAGGGGTCTTCGGGGTTTCACTTAGAAATTCTTCCAATGCTTCACCAAAATCGCCGTTAGGGTCAATTGCGCAAACCTTTTGAGGGATGGACAGAAGTTCATTTGATCTGAACATAGAAATTTTCCCATTAACTTCAAGTGTCATCTTTCGAGCAAAGACATCAACTTTTGTATGGGCAGTAGCGAGCATAGGTCTACCTAGAATGATAGGTATCTTGTTATCTTCGGGAATATCCAGGATAACGAAAAATCCACCGGGAAGAGGAATTTGTTGATTTTTACCAATACTTTTTTTACGATCCCCAAAAGTGATTGCATGGATCGATCCGCCATTTCTATTTTCATTTTTGCCGGCTTAAGACTTCTGATTCCCATGTGTAAGAACACTGAACGAGGCATTATGCTAATTCTCGCTCCAAGATCAGCTAAGGCGTTACACATGTTAAGATTCCCAATCAAGCAATGGAGAGTGAAGCAACCTAGATCTTTTTACTTTTGTGGCAGTTCATTTCTTTGAATTGTTGAACATCTTTCGTTTAGTCTAATCGTTTTATCGAGATCATTCTTCTCATTACTTAATTCCTGCAAAACATTGTTAGGATTAGTTTTAATGGAATTAATTAAAGGGATGTTTATCGGAAGAGCTCCAATATCATGAAGTAAGAGTTTCTCCTTGCTAATTCTTCTTTTGACCTTCTCAGAGAAGGTAGTTGGCTCCTCAGAAATTGTCTCAACCGAATTGACAATTTCTTCATCCCGCGTAACAAGATAATCCGTAATGGCTTTTGAGCATAAGTCCACATTCTTTTCCAAGCCTTTGATCCGGTCTTCATGAGTCTTAAGAGAAGATACCGTGCTTTTTACGAATTTTCTCATCACTTTTTCTATCCTCTCGTCATATTCTTTTGATTCTTCAATGTGATCAAGAATCAACCTTTCCAAGCTATTTTCAACCTTGGTTCCAAATACACTTCTTACTTCTTCTACCCTACAAGCTTCATCTTTACTAGCCCTTTCCAATCTCCTCTTTTACATTGCACCATAATCATTTTCCTTCTTGGTCAGAGTTTTCATTACCTTGTGCTCGAAATCATCTTTTGGTCCATAGCCGGTTTCCACGTGCCATTTGTAGCAATGATTAGATATTCGTCGAATAGACTCCAAAGCTTGGTCGGGTTTCATGCTTGGGATAGGTCTATGTGAATCTAGGAGTTGGCGGGTCTCGGCATTAATGACTCTATAGAAAACATAGACAATTTGGTGCCTGTTTAGGTCATGAGTAGGGCAATGATGCTCATTGTATCTTTCCCATGCTTGATACAAGGTTTCCTGTTTTCCTTGAACAAACTGATAGATTTTACCGAGAAGCTTAGCAATCTTCGAAGGAGGGCAAAATCTTTGAACAAACTCTTTTCTCAATCTATCCCATGTTCCCTTGCACTCGGTAGGGAGTCTATCAAACCATCTTTTAGTTTCCCTGTAAGAGTCATAGGAAAAAAATTTACCATAACAGAATACTAGGGACATTCCGGATGCTAAAAAGGGAAGATAAGTAGAGCACTTCTTCCAAATGATCTTGGACATCTTCGTCCTTGTCTCCTGAGAACTGTATTTCACGTAATTCCTGGATAAATTGGTCCAGGATGGAGAATTCTCCCATTTCAGAGTCTTGCGTGAAAGTTCGTTGACAGTCTATGTTTGTTTGCTCCATATACTGTTCCACGGTTGTCTCTTCAACATTCACTTCCTCAATCACTTCGGGCTCTGCATCAGATTGGTTAGATTCATAAAATGAGAAAATATTATGCATCGGAATTGGTAAGTAGTTTTTTTTCGTTCGGAACTGCTTTTCCGGATCGTCGAATGGGGTAGCCAAAAATGGCTTGGAGCTTCTGGTCTTGAATCCTGACATTAAAAAATAGAAATAAAATTAAAAATAGACTTAATAAAAATCCTATTATAACTCCCCGACAACGGCACCAAAAAATTGATGTAGGTTTACTGACCAGGTGTTAATATTTATAAGTGTCTCGTTATACCTATGGTCTACCCTTATGCACTAACGGCAGTGTACCCGATCGTGTGTAGTGTAGTACTCGATAAAACCAAGGTCGTCCCAAGAGCTATGTGAGCGTATTTTAATTAAGTCTAATTGTCACTAGTTTTAATTGGTTTTTAGATTGAAATGATTATTAAACTAATTGACAAGAAATGAAATAAAGCAAATAAAGATAGAGATGTGATCAATAGGGGAATAATATGCTAACCTACATACTCATCCTATCTTGTTATGTTCACATCTAATTACTTCCAACTGATTCAAGTGGGGTTTTAGGTCGCTATGACAAAGATTTGGTCGGGTTAGTCTAACCTATCAAGAAAGGCTTCCACCGGAGATCAAGCTACTACCCTTGAAAGTCCAGTTGTTTTAGTCCCTAAGCAAGTCATTAAGTTCGCTACATGCAAGATTCGCAACAATGAGTGCCCGGGCACTAGCATCTTAGACACTCATCCCTAACTACTTAAGTTCATCCAAATGGCAGGTGATCATTTGGTCAGTTCGCGCAAGCGAACAAGGGTCGTTAGTTGGTTAATTCTTACCCCCTACTCATTCTACCTACTTAGGGTCAGTTGGTCAATTCTCCTAAGCAACTAGACACTACCACCATTCAAAACTACCGCAGCTAGGGTGGCTACCAACAAACTATACATGCATACACTAGAAACAATTATACGGAAGCAATGTAAATATAAACACAACAATTAAGGAATCATAACTAGGCTAGCACCAAAGGTGCTTAGCCGATCATATTAAATGAAATAACCAATTCAATGTTTGACAAATTGAAATACATGAATTGAAAGTAAAAGAAAAGATAATCGATAATGCTTATCGTTAGGGAGTGATTTCTCCCTTGGAGATGGCTCCGTATGCTTTTCAAGATCTGCCTTTGATCCCCTACTCAAGTTCTCTGCGTTTGGTGTGGAGTGAAATGATGTGAAATGCAGAATTTAGGGCTGGTATTTATAGGCGAGATCTAGTTACGGCGTAACTTAAGTTGAGAGTTACGCCGTAACCTATATAAATCCATAATAATGCTCTCGTTATAGCTGGTTATGGCGTAACGCATGGAATGAGTTACGCCGTATCTTCAATACAGGTTACAATGTCATAGTTCCGTCGTAATCTTTGTAAGGAGTTACGGCGTAGCTTACAGTTGCGTGGAACTTCTTTTGACCTAATTGGTTACGGCGTAATCCTTTGTTGGAGTTACGAAGTAATCTGCTGCTGAGCTAGCCTTGTGGGTCACGCAATAGTTACGGCATAATGAGAGAGAGTAGTTACGCCGTAGCTTCATCACATATGGCATACTATCATTAATTCTTTATAAAATCTCGAAATCCGCGTCTCTTTAGCTCCAATGCTCGTAATTTACCTGAAAGTGAAATATAGAGGAAAACAAGCCTAAATCCATATAAATGATATAAAATAAGAGCATTATCGGGGGAAATTGACACTTAATATTCAGGACTATTTGATGTTATCAATGAACAGGTTCTTTAAGAGACATGGTAGAAGAGTCCGTTGTGATCCAAATACTCCAATTGGTTTTGATAAAAAGAAGCTTGAGTGCTATAACTGTCATCAAAGTGGGCACTTTGCAAGGGAATGTAAGCTCCTACTGCAACTGATACGAAAAAGAAGGAGTCTCCCTATCTGAAAAAGGAAGTTGAGAAGAAGGAAGATCAAAAGGTTGGGCTGTTGACCATGGATGGAGGTGCTATCAATTGGGGAGAACATGTTGATGAGGAGTCTACCAGTCACTCTGCTTTCATGGCCATTGGTTCAAACAGTGAGGTACCTTTATGTTCAAAACTATGTGTTGATACAATCTTATTAAAACACAGAGTGATGAGCAATTAACTCAGTTGAGAGAACAAGAAGTTCAAATTCCGGCTTATACCAATGCTGTAAAAACCTTAGAAACACAAATTTCAAACCTTCAAATGCAAAATTCATCTTTAAATGAAAAATTAATGTTTCAAGCTAATGATAATTTTGCTAAGGATGAAAAGCTAAGGAAATATAGAAGAAAAGGTATGAAAGCTCAACAAGAAAGAGATGAGTTAAAGAAAATAGTTAAGTCTTGGGGAGAGTCTTCTAAAAATCTACACATGTTAATTAATTCTGGAATAAGCTCCAACTGTAAATTGGATCTAGGCCATGAGAATAAATCAGTGAAGTTTTAAGTTATGAAGAAGAGATGAAACCTGGTATTTTTGGTAGTTCAGAAGAAGATTATTGATGCAGGTTTTACTGACCAGGTTTTAATATTTATAAGTTCTCATTATACCTATGGTCTACCCTAATGCACTAACGGGCAGTGTACCCAATTGTGTGTAGTGTAGTATTTAGTAAAACTGAGGTCGTCCCAAGAGTTATGAGAGTGGATTCTAATTAAGTTGATGTGCTACGATGGTGCAAGTAATAAAAATTTATAAACACGATTTAACCGTCTAACCTATTAACACATACGAGCAAGTATACTCGTCCGTAATAGCAAAGTTTGGTAAGTCAAGATCGTCCCAAGGGATTTTGTGTATGAAATAAATTTGTTTGAAAAGATTCCAACAAGAAAGCTTGTCAAGGCTTCCTCAAATAATTATGTTCAAGTGAAATTCAATAAGAAATATATATATATACTTGTGTGTAGTCTATAATCAATCATAAATAGTATTCATGAAGGTTTGGTATATAATCTTTATATGATGCACAAATCATAAGCAAATGATTCCCCAACCATGGTATGTGTTTGTAAAAATCATTCTAAGAACAAAAACATTTAGGTAATCCTTTCGGTCCTTATCCCAATGATTATCCTATAGAAATTCCATTTGTTTGCAACATGTTCTTATTAAATTTGTTCTTACGAATCTTTCGACCCTTCGTGATGAAAATGTTCCTAGTCTTATTTTAATAAGCAAACATGGTGGTTGTCAATCACCATATCCCCATACTAGTTTGTCACTTCACTTTTTGGAATAAAACACAAGAGAAATCCTTTCGTTCCTTTTTCTTAAAACATGTTTTATCAACAAATCAAACCAAGACTAGTATTTTTCCAACAAACTCATTTAAACAAGATCATATGTACATGCATCACATTTTGAGAACACTAATATGATTAACTACATCCCAACACACAAGTATATCCCAAAACTACTCCATGATAATAATAATAATAACTAAACACAAATAGTAACAAAGTAATTCCAACAATTCAAGAGAATAGAATTCCATAACAAAGTTCATAGAATACCTAAACTTTTGTGATTACAAGAATTAGAATTGTGGATTGTAGCAACCACGCCTCAATCACCTAGATTCACCGTACAACTCCAAACTACCAAAACTATGGATGAGAATTGTTCCTCCTTGCTCTCGGACGTTTTCAAGAAGAACTAAGCTTTTGGGCTAAATAATATGGTTGGTATTAGTTTTGGTGTAAACTAATACAATTTTGGTTGTGTCACCCTTAGTATACTAGGACTAGGTTCTTTATATAGCCAAATGTGCTTGCTCAATCGACCAAAACGTCCCCAACAAGTAAATGTCAAGAAATGATCGGACTCCAATGATTATGGGGAGTTAAGGCAACAATAAATGCAACATTGTGTAATCATAGCGTCGAAACCGGATCGGTTTCTACTCCAACCGAATCGGTTGGATTTTGACCATTCGCCAGCCGGATCCGTTACTGGTTGTGACCGATCGGTGAGTTTGTGTTGTTTTGACTTTTTGTTGACTTTTCTCCTATACGCTTCATTCTTTGCTCTCGCTGATGATTTCCAAGGCAAAACTTGATCTTTCCTTGCCGTAGATACTTAGAAATCATTACGTTTCTTAATCATTGAATCCAAAAGCTTCCTAGCTCGACTTCCTTCCTTGAGAATCTTCCAAATGTGCATAAAAACTTCATTTCTTCATTTCTTTGTGATACCTGGCTACATATACATGCACAATACGCATCTTTGCACTTTTGCAACAGTTATGAGTAAATATAGTCGATTATCATGCACAAAACTAACAATAATGCTACTAAAAACATGTTCATTTTAGGCGTTATCAAATTACCCCACACGTAAGCTCTACTCGCCCTCGAGTAGGTCTAACATTTGCAAAGATTTGATTTCAATGGTCTTTGACACCATGGTTCTAAAAATGTAACAATTATCCCAAAAGAGATAATCATCAGCTTGCTTATAATATGTGAAAATTTTAAAAATGAACCAAACACTTTAGATAACATAACTAGAACACCTCTCAAATGATTTAGAAAAATCACTCAACTCTCATATATTGGTGGGTATATGTAAATCACTCAATGCCTAGTCATGATCAATGCTTTTTACCATAAGCTTGTACAAGTATCAAAACAAAAAAAATAAATTCATCAAAGAGGGCTTTTATTCGGGTTATAACGTTAAGGCTAAGGGTTCATAAAAGGTATGGATAAGCCATGGGATAGTTTATGAAATTGGTGTTAAAATAAAAATAAAAATCAAGTCTAAACCTCCATGTTGCTAGCCATCATACAAACCACAATCCCGAAAATGATTATTTCACCTCTTCTCATATCGATCTCCGCAAATATGTATAACTCAAATTAGCTCATTGGCTAATCAATATCCTTCATATAGCTCATTGGCTATAACCATTTTTTTTTAACAAAGTTCCCTCACACTTAGTGTAAGCATACACCAAAAAAAATCAAGGAAGACGTCTCTTTCATCTAAGATGGAGAATGGTACACACTATAAACAAAGTGTAGCTTCTTCATAATCATAAAAAACAATCCAATCATTCCAAACAACTAGCAACAAACCAATAGACTTGATAAGGGTTGGCTAAAGCTTGAAAGTATAAAATATTTTTGTATTTTTCTGAATTTATCAAAACGAAAAGATTGGCTTGGAAAGGTGTACTAAGGGTATCTAGTGCTAAAGATGAGCACTAACAAATGGGTCCATATGGGTGGCTAACTAACCGATGTGGTTAGCTAATATATCATTAGATGTAAAATGGAAGGCCATTTGGTTTAATTCCTAAGGTGCCTCTTATCATTTGAACATATTTAGACCACTCGAAAGTGATTTTAACCGTAATGCATAACTAGTACAATTTCTAGAATCGACATAATCACCAGCACACTCATAGCAAATATAAAACAAAATATTTGTTTTATACAAAAGAAACCTCACAAATGTGTGGAAAAGGCTATTATGCATGCTAGAAAATGCTATCGAATCCAAATGAATTACTTCGTAATTTGGTTCAAATCCAAAAATTTCAAAATCGTCATTTTACCATTGAAATCCCAAGTTATATATTAAATATCAATCATGCGTGAAAACAACTTAGACCAACAAGTATAATTTCTTCTAATCACCGCATCCAAAAGTTATCTAAAAAATAAAAATGCTCATCATTTTTCTATTTTCTTCCTCCCCATACTTAAGTTTTGCATTGTCCTCAATGTAATGAAAATGAACTTCAAAGTAAAGAAAATGGGAAAAAGAAATAGTTAAAAGATACCACGGGATAGAATATGCAATATGCATATTGGGTCATAAGAAAGCATGTGAGTTATCCAACTCCAAATATTTGACCATCAATAAGCTTCCGACACATCCATCCTGCAACAAAAAGTGCAACACGCAATGCACAAAACAAACAAATGCAACTAAAAACTAGATAAAACCAAGCAAAACATGTTAATCATCCTAAAAAGATAATAAAGATAATATTGTTTAACACATCATAACCCATTGTCATAATTCACGAATGATTCACGATCACTCTTCATCCTCGCTCATGTCATCTCCTTCTTCATCATCATACTCATCATCATCACTTTTGGTTACGTAGTTTTCGCCCACAATCTCGAACGAACTCTCCTCTTCTTTTCTTTCCTCCAACTCCGATGACGATCCTCCAACATCATGGCTTGCTCCACCAACTTCGTGTAATCGACCATATGGGGTCTTGGATCAGAAATGGTGCGTACCGTGATATGGATACGGATAGGTCCGTGATAAGAAGTTTAAGGAAAAGGATATGGTGGAACATTGGGTGGATTGTAGGGTGGCAACTCATAATTGGCTTCACGAGCCATGCTTTGAAAGATAGGCATGGAATAATCATTGATGTAGTTGTTTCTCAACATCATCGAGTCTCTCCATACATCCCTACATTGAATCTCATATAAATGTTGGTTCCACTCTCCCCAACCTGAATCAAAACTACTGGACGCACCCATTTGCACGTTCTCCATTGGTATACTCCCTTGCTGTTGTGGTGGTTTTTGTTGTTGTCTTGGTTCAATCCATTTGCACGTTCTCCATTGGTATACTCCTATTTAAAGCATTACGAAAACCTTGTGCAGTCCACGTATCACTATACTTTGGCTCTCCACACTTAGCCAATTCCTCATCAACATAATACCCAAGATTCTTCGCCAATTTTGTCACAAAATGACCTCCACAAATGTTACTGTTGCTTTTGATCCCCGGGGCTCTCCTAGACAAATATTCGGCTATCTGCCAAACTGCATTACCGTCCTTAGTTTCTTCCAGCAACTTCATAACCCATAAGTCCGGTTTCGACATTTGTCCTCGCCCAAATCTATTAAATGGCCCGGTCACTATCAACTTATGAAGTATCCTCATCAACGGATTCCCGATGGTTGAGGCATTCCTCTAGCGCAAGTAGGATCTCCCACTTGATTCCAATAAGCGGGAATACTAGGATAGTCTTTTCAAACCTCCAAGTCTAGAAAAGTGAGTTTCAAATAATCGATGATTAACCTCATGTGGCTCATACAAACCAAGAGCCACGCCAAAAGCTGGCAAAGTGTAAGCATGGTCCCTTCTACAAATCCTAAACCAAACACAAAGTTCCTTCATCAAGTTCCGAACATCCACCTTTCTTTCAAAATACATGGTTGAAAAGAACTCCATACACCATTCTCGATAGACCTCTTCATTGACGCTAAATGCTCTTTCCCATGACAAATCATTGAACGAATCTCCATCCCCTGGATATACATAAGATGTTTGCATCATTCCTCTTAACTCATCTTCACAATCGCATTCCTCAAATAAATCTCAATCAATCACCCTCGGAACCAAACATGTCCTATGTTGCAGTTTCGACAACCTTTCTCGAAAAGCATGTTTCTCCCCGTCGGTGAGATTTTTGAACTTTAAATTAGCATTTGCCTCCGTCTTCACACTATACTTAACCTTCTTCTTCTTGTTCCTTTGACAAAATTTCGTAACAAGCGGGTTTATAGGAATTGCCTCCTCGCCGAGCTACCTACAATAATTCTCAGAGAAATCACAAATAAAAGACCATATGAGTGTTAGAACAAACAAGAAGGTTCAAGGAACCTCCTAAGATCCATTTCAAAATTTCAAAATTCAAACACGAAACCGTAATCGGATTCGGTTCGTGAGAAACCGAATCGGTTACTCAAATGACCAAAATCCAACCGTTCGGTTGCAATGCGCAACCGAATCGGTTATGCAGCCTGCATAAGGCTTTTGCCTCTAAAAACCTTTCTACACTCGAGTTTTCTAAGTCCAAACCACTCCTAGATCGCATTCTATCATCCTCAATGATTTCCACATCCTTGAATTACTCTAAACTCGCTTTTCAAATCATCAAACATCATCCATCACCATCTTAGAACTCAACTTGATAAGCATATATCCTTCAATCATTAGTCCTAATCAATAATGTGGCATCTATCACTCCTAAAAAATGCATCATCTATCATAAGGAATCACTAATTTCAACTTATCATGATTCAATAGCACAACCCAATTAAATCCAAAAATTCAATCATCTATTATTCATCCTATGTTGAATCAATCAATCCAATCCTTTTTGCAATGCACTCCTATATCAATTACCCACTCAATCTTAAAATATTACAACTTAATTCGAATTATAACAAAAACCCCCAAATTGGTGACCTAATATCCAATTTGAATCAAATGCTCTAATAAAACCTTAATTGAGTTAATTGATAGTAGATGCTTACTTGTTTGGGTGCCATGATGTTTTCCTACAACTTAAACAACCTTCAATCGCCTTCTCTTGACGAATTTTTGCAAAACCCACGGAGAATTAGTGTGTGTGTGTTTCGAAAATGAATTTTTTATACTCAATTGCAACCGGTTCAGTCAAGGACACAACTGCTTCGGTTTACATTCGCCAAATTTTGCATTTTTACATGTTACTTAGGCATTTACCTTCCAAGCAACATTTTTACTTCAAAAAAAATCCTGCTAAAGATTCACACAACATTCATCCACCATATGAAATTTTGAACAATCATCCAATCTAAAGATCTCAAATCATCATACTAATGAACTAAACCAAAATTCATCTCAAAACTCATAGTTATAATGCATTAACCAAATCACCTCAATCATAAAAATAAAAATGAAAAATTAAATAAGAAATAAAAATCCTAAATGCATCAAATCAAAAAGAAATAGTTCATGAAATTCAAGCAAATAATTGCTTGTTTATTACGGCCTCTTGTCTTCTCCTCAAAATTCCTCAAAATACTCTTGTCTTAGAATATCCTTGCTTTGAAATTTTCCTGTCAACTCACGGAACGTTTCAAAAGTTTTGAATTTTCTCATGAATCTTCGTCCGTCCGGACATAGTATATCGAACTTAACATGTCATGCTCCATCTCCGGTTTGTCTCTTGTAAGTCCCCGACCCTTGGTCTCCACTTCAAATTCTTAAGTTGCACCGGTAAAGAACCTAAAAGTCGGTCAACTTTTGTAAACTAGTATGTTTTAACGGGTTATAGAAAGCTTTATCGCTAACGCACGCTCCATTTCGTCCTCTATATCAAAATAAGGCGAGCTAACGGTCCGTACATTGGGTTACCTTGGACATCACGTCCCACTTCAAAACATGTTAAATCCTCATCTGCTTCCATCAACTCTAACTCCTCCATAAATTCCAAAGTTGGTCCTCTTGGTTTTGGGTAGTATGTTTGCCTAGAAATCCCATCATCAATAGTCAAAGTGCCTCTTCCCATGTCTATAATCGCACCACAAGTTCGTAAGAATGGTCTCCCCAATAGTAGTGGTAAACTCTTGTCCACCGGAATATCTAGGACAAGGAAATCTGCCAAATACGGTTGATATCCAATTTCAACTCTCACATTCTTCGCCTCTCCCATTGCCTTCGCTTGAGAGTTATCCGCCATAGTAAGCTTCAAATGATTAGGTTGCGGATTACTTAGTCCCAAAGTTTTAAACAATGGAATAGGCATCACATTAACACTCGACCCCGTATCGGCTAAAGCATAAACAGGTGTAGTCCCATTCACTTTGATCGGCAACACAAAATTACCCGGATCCTTTTCCTTCCTTGGCATGCCTCTAAAAAAAATTCGATCTCGCTCCTCCTCCGTGAGATTCTTTTCTTCCAACCTAGCACTTGCTAGCATCAATGCATCCAACTTCTTACGGTAAAGCACATAATCTTGGAGTACTTCTATCACCGGTTTCTTTTCATTAAGCTCAAGAAAATTTTGTTCTAGATTCTCTAAAATAGCTTCTTTTTGTTTGTCGGTTAAGGGTTTGAAAGTATTAGTCGGTGATGATGGTGTGGAGTCATTTTTGGTGGTAGAGGTTGTTGTTGGGGTTAGTTTGTTTGATGTCGGTTCTTCCGATTTGCCTTTCCCATCTTAACTACTTCCACCTCTTTCTCTTCCATGTTTGCAAAAACTTCCACTAGCATCTCGTTTACTCCTTTTCCTTCTTCCAAATCAGTTATATTAATTCTCATCTCTCCCATTGCAAAATCCACTTGACACTTGGTCGTGACAAGAAAATCTCGACTGAAACACACATTAGGTTCATCCGCATTCCCTTCTTCTAACACAACAAAATCAGTTTCAAAAATATGTCCATGAATATTGACCTTCAGATTTTTGACCATCCTTCTTCCATATGCTTCATAGTCCAATCGTACATGACCAATTTCGTCAAGAACCTTCTCCAAAATATAGTTTTCTCCGTAAGCCATATTAAGTCGCGTCCCAAGCACTTATTCCTTCCACACCGCAAGGCGCCCAAACCTCATTAGCGGTGAATCATACATCGTTAAAGGTGCTTGTGTGAAAACTACGACTCTTCCTTTCTTGGGTAGTTGAACCTTATTTTCACCAGTTTCCTCCATATTACCCGTATCAATTCCCAATTCTTTCTTACTTTCCTCCAAGATACCTCCAATCTTTTCCAATGAACTTCCGGTATCCTTGAACATTTCATCCAAAGTACGAAGGTATTCCGAGATTCCACTCAAACTATCCATATTACTAGACAACTTGACAAAGCAAAACAAAACAAAACACGAATTATTAGCGTTAGAGTTAGTAAAAACAAGAACAAACTATAGAAACTAAGACTAAACAATGTAAGATACTTAACAAAACTAAAAAAAAAAAACACAAGTTAAAACTCAAGACCTAAAAATAATAAAAATCAACATAGAAACACCAACCGGATTCGGTTAGCTCACCAACCGAATCGGTTAGTTGAAAATAATTCAGACAGAAACTCGAACCGGAACCGGTTGCGGGTTGCAACCGATCGGTTTGATCGAATTTTTTTTCTTTTTTTTTTTTAAAGAAAAATAAATAAACGGAATTAATGCAATTAAGGAATCATTAAGATGTTCTAAACTCTAGTTAATAAAGAAAACTCTTCATAAACCAACAATTTAATAACATATTAAAACTCTTTAAACTAAAACTAAATAAAACTACCAATTAAAATCTATCATTAAAATAATTAAACTAATAACTGAAAAATATAACTATCTAATCATTAACCATAAAAACTATAATTAACTAAAACTTAATAAATAACAAATGTAAAGAAAATGAAAATAAATCTAGGAAATAATTAAACTACAAAACATAATCTGCAAATAGAATCTAAAATTACCAGAATTACTCTAAGAATCATAAGACAAATAACTAAGAAGACTAGAACAAATAAAATCGCAACTAAAATTACACAGAAGGTCTAACCGGATTCGGTTGGATAACCAACCGAATCGGTTAGTTTGTAACCAAAAACTTTTTTTTTTAAATTTATTTCCAATACTTATCAATTTTACAGAAAATTAAAGAAAATTAAAGAAAATCCCCGGCAGCGGCGCCAAAAACTTGATGTGCTACGATGGTGCAAGTTTTAAAAATTTATAAACACGATTTAACCGTCTAACCTATTAACACATACGAGCAAGTATACTCGTCCGTAATAGCAAAGTTTGGTAAGTCGAGATCGTCCCAAGGGATTTTGTGTATGAAATAAATTTGTTTGAAAAGATTCCAACAAGAAAGTTTGTCAAGGCTTCCTCAAATAATTATGTTCTAGTGAAATTCAATAAGAAATATATATATACTTGTGTGTAGTCTATAATCAATCATAAATAGTATTCATGAAGGTTTGGTGTATACTCTTAATATGATGCACAAATCATAAGCAAATGATTCCCCAACCATGGTATGTGTTTGTAAAAATCATTCTAAGAACAAAAACATTTAGGTAATCCTTTCGGTCCTTATCCCAATGATTATCCTATAGAAATTCCATTTGTTTGCAACATGTTCTTATTAAATTTGTTCTTACGAATCTTTCGACCCTTCGTGATGAAAATGTTCCTAGTCTTATTTTAATAAGCAAACATGGTGGTTGTCAATCACCATATCCCCATACCAATTTGTCACTTCACTTTGTGGAATAAAACACAAGAGAAATCCTTTCGGTCCTTTTTCTTAAAACATGTTTGTTATACCCCTTTATCACGTATACCTTATCACAACAAGAACACGTCTCACACAAACCCACTTAAAACATAAACAGTTATGCGTATAAGAAGAGAAAAGATTAAGCAAAGATATGGTGACTTGATGTATTTTCGTGTATGTTTAGAGAGGTAGAGAGAAGAAAGATGAAACAATAAGATGTTATATTGCTTCAAAGGAAAACACACACACACACACACACACACTCAAGCACACCCCTCAAATGACATACTTGAGGGGTATTTATAGTAAGAGAGATGATGCCCTAAGGCTTGGCCATGGGCCTTGAGATGGACTTGGATTGGGCTTGGGTTTCACGAACTAGACAAGGCTAGCTTAACATAACTTATGCCCAATTAGCTTAGCCCAATTGATTCGTGTTCAACCGTCAAGTTTTCTCACGCAAGCTGACCACTTGTGAATGGCCGACTGTAAGAAACTTAAAGCACTCGAACACGTAATGCAATGAAGATCGGAGAGTATAGGGTTTCCGGGTCGTTATGTCCCAATGAGCTATGCGAAGAATTACCAAACGAATAGTGATCGAGAGATTTGAGCGGAAAAGGATTTGAATTATTATAACTACGAAAAAGGGAATAAACTAAAGGGCTTAAATGCAAATTAAAGAGAATTAAAAGATAAAAAATATTAAATAAACGCTATCACTATTTGCAAAATGATGTTTTGATTTTATGTTTTATAAAACTAGAATTTAAAACTACGAACGCATAAATGAAAATATGATAATCAAGCAAGATTAATCCTAAAAATATGAAAATGATATTTTACAAACCTAATGATAAAATAAAATTTATAGAAAAATAAAATTATTTTTATAACTACTTATCTAATTATTATTAATTAAAACTATTTTTACTTATTAAATATTAACCTAAAATACAAGAAAATATGAAATAAGGCTAGAAAAATAAAATTATGACTTGGAAAAATCTAAAATAACAAAGGGAATTTTCAAAACTATTTTTATATTTTTTCGATTATTTTTGTATTTTCTATGAATTAAAAACTATTAAAACTAATTAAATTGCTTAAAATACAAATTTAACTAAGAAAAATCTGAAAAATATTTTTTGTCTTTTATATTTATCTTAACTTAAGAAAATGAAAACTTATTTTTTGAACCTTTTCTCGATTTATTTGTATTAAATGCTAATTAAAAGTGCTAAAATTGATTTAAATCAAGAAAATACCAAACAAGAATAGAAAAATATGAAAATTCAGGATAAGTCTAAAATAATATAGAGAATCTAGGAAAATAGAAAAACAGAGGCTTGTGTGCAAGAAATTGAAACTGCTATGCCAAGTGCTTATAAATAAGCACTTATTTTAAGCAAATGGTACCAAATAAGCACCACACTGCCACAGAAGCTCAAATATGCTAAGAGAACTGAAAATCAACTAATTTCAACTATCCTAAACCTATGAATTACAAACTACCATGATTAAGATGATTTGAGACCAAGTGATAAAAACAGTTTTGATGGTGTACTTTAAGCTTAAGCACAAGCTACAATATAAGCTAAAAATGAAAACCAAGAGAATGAACCTAAACTAGACCTGGCTAGGTATGTCTAAACCAAAGATGAGCTCTGATGAGCTTGTTGCAAGGGCTGCAAGTCCCTGTGCAGACTCAGTGAAAACTGAGTCACTGCACAGGGCATTTTTGCCCATGTTGCCAACCATTTTAGAGTCTTATAAAAAATTTACAAAATTCTACAAAAATCCTAATAAGAAACTAGACCTGTTAAACTTATAAAACCCAAAGTTTCAATGGCATTGACCCAGAAATGAACTCATGAAAAATCCCTCTAGTTAGGCACAAAACTGAGTTTTCAAGTTTTTGACTTTTTAGCAGTTTTGGAGTTTTGACTTTTATGAACTTAGCAACTAATTTTAAGGACTAAGATTGATGTAATAAGATGAAATAAACTCAATGCAAGCAATGTTTATGGATTTTAAACACAAAACAAGATTTTTCTTTTATAAAATTCCAACAGTCAAGTAATGAAGACAGTTGATATATGATTTTGACTTTTAAGCTTTTGCAGGTGCAATAATAAGACAGATATGAGTATAATAGAACTTAACAAGCATAAAACAACAGGAGTCTACCACTGAACTATCCTTAAACACAGATAATGCAGCTAATCCAAACACTCTATTTTACGACTGATAAGCAAATTTAACTACACAAACTACTGAACTAGCTAAAGCAAACACTTAAACTGAATCCAACTATCCTAAATACAACTTAATTAACAGGTTAGAACTACTAATGATCACAGATTCAACTATAAGCATAAAATGCAATACTGAAAAAAAATGGAAATGAGAATAGAACTCACAAGGCCCCAGCTTAAATTACGATTTTAAACTGCACCCATATACTGTTATTCTAAACCAATTTCAACCCAAATCAACCTCTGCATCAACCCAATATCATCACCATTCCAAATTTAGCTCCAGTTTGACTTTTGTTGACCATGACCCAAAATTGCTTAAAACTTGAATGCAAGCTTACAAAAAGCTATGATAAGCTTATATAAGATTGTTTGAGCTTAAAAATAAGCTACCAAGAGCTTGTACATAAGAAATTGAGACTGAAATTTGTAACAGTAACTTGAAACATGAAACATGAACACAAACTTGAATTAATATTTGAAAACAGTGGTAATACACTTAAACAACTTAGATTGGTACAAATAAGCTTGAAATTATAACTAAAAATCTATTTAAGACATAATAATTTAAAAACGACATACATTTTGAAAATTAAACTAACTACTTCCTTCTTTCTCTTTCTTCCTCCTCTTTTTATATATGAAATGCTTCTCCCACTTGTTCTGAGTAAATCCCATCTTTGTTTGAGGCCATTGGATTACTTGGAACACTCATGGCCGTTTGATTGGTTTTGGCGGGAAATATGGTCTTAGCCAGTTGGAGAGGTAGAGTGAAAAGAGGGGGGGCATTTAATGTATCTTGGAGTGTTGTTGAAGGTGGAGTGATAAGGAGGTGAATAGGTGAGCTAGGGGGATGGGTTGTCTGTGTTGCAGAGAAGTTGTTGAGGAAGACAGCTTTTGGCGCGTTTTGCTTGGTTTGACCAGGCATTTGACTTGTGTTTAATATTGCAAGGGGGGTCCAAAATGAAGGGTCCAAAGGTAAAATGGCAGGGGTCCAATTGGGTATTGACAAGTCCAAAGGGTGTAAAGGCTTATATGGCAAGGACTAAATTGCAATTTCTGAAATATCAAGGACTAAATCTGCCAAATTTGCAAAGTTGCTTTAAGGGACTAAAAGTGACTAGTTTCCATAATACAAGGACCAAACTTGACATTTTCCAATTTTCAAGGGCCATTTTGCCAAATTTGAAACTCAAGGACCAATTTTGTAATTTCTCAAAACTTTTGATATTTTCACCAAAGGACTAATTTTGACAACTTATGATTTTAAAAGGACCTTTGGTGATTTTTCTTTGAAATTTAGTGCCTAGGGACTATTTTCGACAATTTTTGAAACTTGGGGATCGAAGCGCCAATTATGCAAACTTAGCTCATTTTCATCGATTTTGAACATTTTGCATCTGAAACATATAAAATGCAATTTTGGAATATTTTCGAGATTTTGATGCATTTCGAGCATTTTAACTGTTTTGAGCTTCGATTTAACCAAAATGATGAGTATTTACACACTCATCAATCCCCACACTAAACTATTGCTAGTCCCTAGCAATCTTTTGAGAAAAACTTAATGGATTTGAATCTCTTTACCAAAAGCCATTACTCGGAGTAGCCAAATGTTTCAGTTCAAGTAAGAACCATGGTACACCGATAACCATGTGATTTTGAGCAAACCACCGACTTCCAACGGATTTGATTTGTCTTTACCGAAGCCGTTTGCTCGGACTAGCCAACTCTTAGATAAATTATCAATATTATCTTTGGTGAGTGATTACCAATTATGGTTTTTCCATCGCCTTTACCACAAGCCATAAACTTGCGGGCTAGCCAACTCTTCACTTTTAAGGATATGGTGAAATGAATACCATACAATTTTGGGCAAATTGCAAGCCGTCAACGGATTTGAGATATCTTTACCAAGAGCCGTTTGCTCTGGATTAGCCAATCCTTTTGTTTATTAGACAAGGGATCGATAACCAATTGAGTGAGTGCAAAACACTTACTCCAAAAAAAAATTTGGCCAAAAACGGGAATTAGGCGGTATAATTACATGATAAAATTCGTGAGAATTCCCCATACTTAGAAATGAATATTGCCTCAATATTCAAAGTACCGCGGTTATGCCGAAACCGAGAACGTAAAGGGAAATACTACGGCCATTATTTTGAAAGATTTTTTTTTTTATATAGAAAACTTATATACATAACATGTGGGCAACTCCCCACACTAGGTGGTACACACGGGTGAAAACCCATGTTTAGCTCTTGTTTTTGATTACCGAGTCGCGGCTTGACTCGACCCAATTAATTTGTTCATGGGGAAGTAAGTGGAAGAGACAATCTCCATCGGACTTTCATTCAAAATGTTTGTATAAACATTTGAAGCACGTGAAAGTTCCACACCGATGAGATATACATAGAACCGCTCAAAATGATAAATGAAAATGCCGGGTCAAAGATAGTGTCTTCATTCCGAAGGAGTGAAGATGAAGAGAATCACAAGATATTTGAGGAAAGGAAGAAAGATTTTGATAACAATCAAGATCCATTCTTCATCCTCAAATGTAGACATATCGGGAGGAAGGGTGAGGTAGTATCATTAATAAGCAAACTCGTATGATAGAGTACACCTTCCTCCGAGCCAATATCATCCTCAAGATCAAAATAGAAATGATCATGTTCCGGAGGAGATATGTCATGAGAGAGTTCACCGGAGAACTCTTCATGAAAAGAATCATTCACATGAAGTGAGATTGTGAACTCTTGTTCCATTGTAGACTCATCACTATCCTCAATCGAGTATCAAAGAGTGGATTCTCGAATCGAGTGAATTCAGAGTTGAATTCAAATAGAGGATTGGTGAAAATAGCTTTGAATGTTTGGGAACAAAGTGATCAACATTCTCTATTGGACTGTTAGGGAAAGAAGTGAGTGAACGATCATTATCAAGGAGACTTTCGGTCTCTCGGATCGGCTTGAAATCAAAGAGAACATCGTTACTTTCGATGAAAGTGGATTGATGTGAGTGAGTTCATCGGTGAACTCTTCAAGAAGATGATCGGCGACAGTTGTGGAAGTGATGCCTCAACATACTCGATGTTTCCATAGGAAGCACAATCTTCGCTACAATTGGAGAAAGTTTCAAAATGATCTTTGAACACTCAAAGGGGAAGAGAATCACACATATGATCAAAAGTTCCTGTGACTCTCTCGGGATTGGGACAAGGTTCTCAACACTAGACTTTATGAATTCGTTCGATTCCTTTTCGGGAACATTGTCAAGATGCTCGTCCCCATGTTCGAGAGAGTGAGTGGGAGCTTGGTGTGATAGCGATTGTTTGAGATGGAATCTCAGCTCGCTGGAATATCGGTGACCGAGGAGTTGAGAAATATTATCTTTAAAAGGATAAAACTCTCCTCGTCATCGTCATATGAATTGCCTTAAGAAATTGGGAAGCATGTAGAGCCGCATGCTCTAGGACTAATAATTCTTCCCTAGATTGGCGGGCCTCGTTCTTGACTAGCAATTCTCCCATGGTCTTTTCACCACTCACTTGATTCTTAAAGTTACTAATCATATCATCAAGTGTTTTCATTGCGGTTTCAAAATTTGGGAGATTTCTTGAGACAACGGCTCGGTGGAGTTTGAACCGTATGGTCTTTGTGGAGGTTGGAAATTGTCAAATCTGTGAGAGTCATGATTGTTACAAGGAAATGAATTCCTATTTGACAATCGAGTGAAGTGGGGACCTCCATAGTTCACAACAAGAAAGCTGTTGAGTCCGGACCGTGAATTATATGGATATTGGTCATAACCAAAGTTTCGAGCATCACCCGAAACTGTTCATAGACAAACGTGTTTCCGGATTGACACTCAAATCCTTGGTGAGGACCTCCACAAAATTCACAACAGTTATGTTGATTATATGAAGATAGGTCGGGCGGTGGTGTGTGATTGGAAAAGTTTGAGGGTCGTTAAATGAGTTGGATTAGGATCATAATCAAATGAATTCCTCGAACCACAAAACAAACAACTCCGTTATGAATATCATTACCACATTGTACACATGTACACCAACGATGTGGTGAACCAAAGAGAGGCTCACCACAACCGACACAAGGAATAAACGATTTCATTTGAGAGTTATGAGAAGGAATCGGTTTATTCAAAGAATCAACAAAACCAACATGGTGATCCGAATGACTATCAAGTTTTGAAGAACATTTTGAAAAATCCGGAGGTGGGACAAGTGGTGTGCTCTGAGAGCTAGCAATTTCCACCACTTCCGTTATGGTCTCTGGTTCTGGTTCTTGAGAAACGTGAAGATTAGGCAAGTCATTCTTGCTAGTCATCGGTCTAAATTCGGCATGTTTGCTTTTAACCGTAAATCGTGAAAGTTTATGATCAATTTTAGACGGCTTAGGAGCAATTGAGGGTTAGGTCTTTGGATAACCATAGGTTGGACGTATTTAGCACTTCCCTTATCGGAGGAAAGTACCGGTCCTTTGTTACCCGGTTTCGCTCCATTTCCCTACGTAATTAATGGATCATCACGAACAACACAATTCTTGACATTTGTGAAAAAGTCCAAGTTTTCAACTTCGTCCCGAATTCGTCGTAGTCGAGAGATTCCATGAGAATAGAAGGAGTTAGAATCAAATGGATGAGGTAAAGGGATAAAGAATCAAAAGGGTAAGAGGGTAAAGATGAATATTTTTGGGTTTTGGATAAACATTTTGTAAAAACAAAGAATGAAAATCTTTTGGGTTTTTGGATTTTTATAAGAAAATATAAATACATATAGATGGTATAAACAAGGAGTGAATATCCAAATCACTAATCGCTAAACGGAAGATAATCAAGACAGTCCCCAAGTGGCGCCAAAAATTTGATTCGTGCTCAACAATCAAGTTTTCTCACGCAAGTGACCACTGTGAATGGCCAATCGAAGAAACTTAAAACACTCGCACACATAATGCAATGAAGATCGAGAGTATAGGGTTTCCCGGTCGTTATGTCCCAAATGTAGCTATGCGAAGAATTACCAAACAAATAGTGATAGAGATTTGAATTAAAAGAGGATTTGAATTATTATAACTACGTAAAAGGGAATAAACTAAAGGGGCTTAAATGCAAATTAAAGAGAATTAAAAAGATAAAAAATATTAAATAAACGCTATCACTATTTGCAAAATGATGTTTTGATTTTATGTTTTATAAAACTAGAATTTAAAACTACGTAACGCATAAATGAAAATATGATATCAAGCAAGATTAATCCTAAAAATATGAAAATGATATTTTACAAACCTAATGATAAAAGAAAATTTATAGAAAAAGAAAATTATTTTTATAACTATTTATCTAATTATTATTAATTAAAACTATTTTTACTTATTAAATATTAACCTAAAATACAAGAAAATATGAAATAAGGCTAGAAAAATAAAATTATGACTTGGAAAATCTAAAATAACAAAGGGAATTTTCAAAACTATTTTATATTTTTTCGATTATTTTTGTATTTTCTATGAATTAAAACTAATTAAATTGCTTAAAATACAAATTTAACTAAGAAAAATCTGAAAAATATTTTTTGTCTTTTATATTTATCTTAACTTAAGAAAAATGAAAACTTATTTTTTTGAACCTTTTCTGATTTATTTGTATTAAATGCTAATTAAAAAGTGCTAAAAATTGACTTAAATCAAGAAAAATACCAAACAGTAATAGAAAAATATGAAAATATCAGGATAAGTCTAAAATAATATAGAGAATCTAGGAAAAATAGAAAAACAGAGGCTTGTGTGCAAGAAATTGAAACTGCTATGCCAAGTGCTTATAAATAAGCATTTATTTTAAGCAAATGGTACCAAATAAGCACCACATCGCCACGTAAGCTCAAATATGCTAAGAAACTCAAAATCAACTAATTTCAACTATCCTAAACCTATGAATTACAAACTTCCATGATTAAGATGATTTGAGACCAAGTGATAAAAGCAGTTTGATGGTGTACTTTAAGCTTAAGCACAAGCTACAATATAAGCTAAAAATGAAAACCAAGAGAATGAACCTAAACTAGACACGCTAGGTATGTCTAAACCAAAGATGAGCTCTGATGAGCTTGTTGCAAGGATCGCAAGTCCTGTGCGCACTCGGTGAAAATCGAGTCATCGCACAGGCATTTTCGCCATGTTGCCAACCATTTTAGAGTCTTATAAAAATTACAAAATTCTACAAAAATCCTAATAAGAAACTAGACCTGTTAAACTTATAAAACCCAAAGTTTCAATGGCATTGACCCAGAAATGAACTCATGAAAAATCCCTCTAGTTAGGCACAAAACTGAGTTTTCAAGTTTTTGACTTTTTAGCAGTTTTGGAGTTTTGACTTTTATGAACTTAGCAACTAATTTTAAGGACTAAGATTGATGTAATAATATGAAATAAACTCAATGCAAGCAATGTTTATGGATTTTAAACACAAAACAAGAATTTTCTTTTATAAAATTCCAACAGTCAAGTAACGAAGACAGTTGATATATGATTTTGACTTTTAAGCTTTTCCAGGTGCAATAATAAGACAGATATGAGTATAATAGAACTTAACAAGCATAAAACAACAGGAGTCTACCACTGAACTATCCTTAAACACAGATAATGCAGCTAATCCAAACACTCTATTTTATGACTGATAAGCAAATTTAACTACACAAACTACTGAACTAGCTAAAGCAAACACTTAAACTGAATCCAACTATCCTAAATACAACTTAATCAATAGGTTAGAACTACTAATGATCACAGATTCAACTATAAGCATAAAATGCACATCGAAAAAAATGGAAATGAGAATAGAACTCACAAGGCCCCAAATTAAATTGCAATTTTAAACTGGACCCATATCTCGTTATTCTAAACCAATTTCAACCCAAATCAACCTCTGCATCAACCCAATATCATCACCATTCTAAATTTAGCTCCAGTTTGACTTTTGTTGACCATGACCCAAAATTGCTTAAAACTTGAATGCAAGCTTACAAAAGCTATGATAAGCTTATATAAGATTGTTTGAGCTTAAAATAAGCTACCAAGAGCTTGTACATAAGAAATTGAGACCGAAATTTGTAACAAGAATTTGAAACATGAAACATGAACACAAACTTGAATTAATATTTGAAAACAAAGGGTAATACACTTAAACAACTTAGATTGGTACAAATAAGCTTGAAATTATAACTAAAAATCTATTTAAGACATAATAATTTAAAAACGACATACATTTTGAAAATTAAACTAACTACTTCCTTCTTCTCTTTCTTCCTCCTCTTTTATATATGAAATGCTTCTCCCACTTGTTCCGAGTAAATCCCATCTTTGTTTGAGGCCATTGGATTACTTGGAACACTCATGGCCGCTTGATTGGTTTTGGCGGAAATATGGTCTTAGCCAGTTGGAGAGGTAGAGTGAAAGAGGGGGCATTTAATGTATCTTGGAGTGTTGTTGAAGGTGGAGTGATAAGGAGGTGAATAAGTGAGCTGGGATGGGTTATGCATGTTGAGAAGTTGTTGAGGAAGATGACTTTTAGCGCGTTTGCTTGGTTTGACCCGGCATTTGACTTGTGTTTAATATTGCAAGGGGGTCCAAAATGAAGGGTCCAAAGGTAAAATGGCAGGGGTCCAATTGGGTATTGACAAGTCCAAAGGGTGTAAAGGCTTATATGGCAAGGACTAAATTGCAATTTCTGAAATATCAAGGACTAAATCTGCCAAATTTGCAAAGTTGCTTTAAGGGACTAAAAGTGACAAGTTTCCATAATACAAGGACCAAACTTGACATTTTCCAATTTTCCAAAGGCCATTTTTGCCAAATTTGAAACTTGAAGGACCAATTTTGTAATTTCTCAAAACTTTTGATATTTTTCACCAAAGGACTAATTTTGACAACTTATGATTTTAAAAGGACCTTTGGTGATTTTTCTTTTGAAATTTAGTGCTCGTGGACTATTTCGACAATTTTTGAAACTTGGGGACTCGAACGCCAATTATGCAAACTTAGCTCATTTTTCATCCGATTTTGAACATTTTGCATCCGAAACATATAAAATGCAATTTTGGAATATTTTCAAGATTTTGATGCATTTCGAGCATTTTAACCGTTTTGCGATTCAGATTTAACTAAAATGATGAGTATTTACACACTCACCACCAATCCACGAGCCCGCTGACTATTCTATCACGATATCTAACACACATTACAAAGTTCCTAATCGTGAATGACCATCACTTCTAATAAAAATAATCAGGCTAACAATCTCCCTAGGGGTGGTCATTCAAAAGATGCTCCACTTGAATAGGTCTTTAATCTTTTAAGCTTGAACTTTGTGAGTAGATATAGAATAGTCTTAATTCATTGTTCCTTCATGCTTTGTGATCACCAATGTGGTTGTTCCGTTGTCAACTTCGCTGGTTAGGTATCTCCACGCCTTTCTCCACCATGCTCACACTTCTATTTGTCTTTTGGTTACCAATGATGTAGTTTCTAGTCTTTAAACTTTGTAGATTCTTTGACATCGACGAAGAATCATCTTTGACTTTGTGTAGCCTTTGATTATAATGAGAACTTTCATGTGTTGTTGGTATGAGCATGTGGCGAGTCCGCACGATCCATCCGTGCATGAGCTTCCATAAGAAGAAAACATAAAACATTGTTAGTAATAAGCGGATTCCGCACTTATAAGTTTGAATTTCGAGGTGTTAACAAAGATAGTGTGAAAACACGTCTCTAATTCTCACGAGGCCGCCTCGAACTGAGTCCCACAAGTGAGATAACGCGATGTACCAAATACATCTCTGATTCGGATGAGTCGTTGAGGTACATCAAGTATCACCCCACGATCGTAGACCGCTTGAGACACACTAAGCGTAATCCACGGAATTACCGAAGTGACCTGCCGTCGGTCGTTTGAAGTTGACCCGGCGGGAGTTTCCATTCAATCATCAAGATCACGTATGAAACTTCTCATAAATGTTCGGCGGATTGCTAAGATCTCGTGGGACTATAATATATCACTTGTGTCTTTATTGATGAACAACAAGCGATGTCATGTCAAGTGTTCCTATGAGATCTTTTGATGAATCTCGTGGCTCTAGACTCAATTAGTGCATTTTGGTTTTCCGAGCGGAGACTAGGGAGAGGTCTTCTTCAATACCGGCTATCTCTAAGAGAAAGCCAATAGATTATGTAGGGTTCCAGTGAGAATGAAACAAATCCTTTTGAGAGGAATTGAGTGGCTAGGAGGTTTAGTGCAAGGCATCACTTTGGGTCCATGACGTCTTTGTCTTCAATACCGGTGTCATCTAGTGACAACCAAGAGTGATGAGTTGAACTCGGTTTCGCCTAAGGTTGAAAATGGAGGGCTATTTCTTTTCACCCTTTCTTTTGCTTTTCTTTTAATTCTTCAACCCTTCTTTCTCCTTTCTCACATTGCTCCTTTTTCAATCATACCTAAGGACTTCTAGTTCTAAACTATTTGTGATGTCCTTGGATTGATCCCTCCGACTCTGGCGGATCATAGACTGATTTACCTATCCTTAGTCACCTTATAACCCATGATCGTCCTATTGTTGCCATAAAACCATTTTTCTTGAAAATCTCTCGAGTGTTTATGATAGAAAACATGTTTGAAACATTCCGAGAGTTTTGTATTTTCGAAACACTCCCTTCACATGTGCTTATAAGTTTTGACAAAAATCGCACATAGAGGTAGAGTTCGCACTTTTGAATTGATCGACTTTAAATGAACAAGACCGATTCGAGACACGTTTACATCACTAGATAACTAGCTTGAAATTATTACCCATCCTGGTCAAGTCATAGAAAGTTTCTCGAGATGGTACATGATTCCTCGTCAATTCATTGGTTTCATCTGAGTCGAGCTCTTTTGAGATTCAAACGACGAATATTAAACTTTTTTGATCACATTTTAATCACGTTTCTCCCCCTCAAAAATAGCATATCAATGATGTTTTTGAAACAAAATGATTAGAAGATATGTTTTTCAAAAGCATTTGAGAGAAACCGATTTAGCATGAATTTTGGAACAATTACGGTTTTATACTCCCCTTAACGAAAGCATATTTTTCATACGTAAAATTTAGAATCAATTAAGGGTTTAGAGGAGTTATCTTGGTACCAAATGTGAGAGATTTTAAAAATCTTTTGAAAAGTTTCAATCAATGGTATGCAAGATCTGAAAAAGATTTTGAAAATCTTTTGAAGATATTTAGAGAAAAATTATCTTCATTTGTTTTAGGATAAGTGCTCGATATATATGAAAATCGATTTTGTGTAGCACTTTCCTTTCTTTAAAGATCGGGTTGCAAGCTGAAATACTTACAAGCCATTATGTTTTTAGGAATAGTGCTTTGAAAAATATTTAAAACCTTTGATTTGGTTAAGCACTTTCCTTTCTTTCAAGCGCGGTCCCGAATCGATGTGTCCGAAGCCATTATTTTGAAGTCCGGGTTTCGATCAAGTATACGAAAGCCATTATTATGAAGAAATTTTTGAGAAACGACATGTTTTGGAAAACATTTAAAGAACTCTCGCTCAAGCATCCGTACATGCCCGTATCATTGTTGAATGACATTTCTAGAAACGCATGAATATCGATTATACGAGAGACATGTCGTGAGAAGAATATTTTGGATTTTTGATTTTATATTGTTTTGTATTTTTGAAAATTTTCTATTTTATATTTTGCTTTTGATGGTTTTTCAAATTTTGTATTTGGTTTTTCAAAATATTTACAAAGAAGATTTCAAGAAAGAAGATTAAGTTGGGACAAGTAAAAGTGGAGTTAAGAGTGGAAAAGAAAAGGATTTCCACATGCGAAATTGGCATAAAATTCTTCTTTACCACACGGGTATAAGAATCTTCAACACTTTTACAAGTACCGCATCCACGTAAGAAGAATTTTCACAAATAACAATGTTAGAAGTACATGTTTCCTCACGGCGAGGTTGATCACTATCAACGGTTGTAGTGGATCCGACTTCCTTATCCGAATGATTGTCACTATTATCCGTGTTGGTGCGAGTATCAAACATCTTTCCTGGGAATCCATCTAAGACCTACTTTGTTGAAAACTTTGCGTGGGAATCCACCTAAGGTAAGATCTAGGAGTTGTTTTCTTATCGATGCGCGGAAGACTCATTTTTGGAAAAACTACGTCTCAAGAGATCCACCTATTAGGTTTCTTTTTGTTTGTCATTTTATCAATGGGCTTGTTTCTATTTGAGTCTTAGTGGATTGTGCCTTGCACGAGAATTATCTTTCTTGAGATATTGTAAGGGACATGCATCATGATTAGGCGAAAAGATACATTTTTACATGTAGTACGATAAATTCAATATTCTTGTTTAAAACAAAGACTTTAACTTTGTCACTACAGCCTTTTGAAATTAATTCGTTCGAAAAGACTTAGAATTCTAGTGTTATTATCTAAGGGCATAGCATTTTCTTTTAACTACTCTTAGATGCAAGCCAATCCCTAGTCTTTTGTAGAGTGTTCCTAGGTAATGGTTTACAACTACTAGCGGTGCCTTGAAATCTTGTAGAATTCATCACCCTAGATGTTTCACCTAGAATTCCATCTTTTGAGTCTCATGCCTTTTCCTAGCTTCTTCTAGATAGTGATTGTTGACCATGTTGTTAGAACCAATGATTCTTTAATCGGATTTTTGGTCACATTCCGTGTACTATTCTTAGAAATGCCGGTGTAATCACTTTTTCTTTATCAAAACAGTTTTTCAAAACCTTGATAATTCGTTTTTGATAGGCAAAGTCTGTGGGTGGTTGGTTTTGATGAAACATTTTCTCATTGACTTTTGGAGGAGGCAAAGAAAGCAGACATTTTGGTTTGAAACCGATTTTGGAACATTTGTATTCTCCTCACCAATGGTTTTGCAAACTTAGTATCCTGACCTTTCCTTTTAGACATCCCAAATTGAGCTCTCAAAAGATCATTTTGCTCTTGCATGTCCTTGTAGGCACGCTCACGACAGCTTGTCATACTTGCATTCCTCTGCTTTTCGATCAAGTCGTTTAAAATAGGACACGTTTTCTTTTCAAGTTTCATAAGAGCTTTTTCATATTTTGAAACAATTTCAAGGTCTCATCCTCGAGTCTTTCATGATCTTCAATGTAATATGTTTGTAAGATAATGGACATGATATCGGTAGTCATAACATCTTCAAGAGAGAATCATTCAAATTTTCCAAAACTTTGATGTGTTCAAAACATTCATTAGCTTGCTTTACCAGGGATTTATGGTCCTTGACAAAGTAAGATGTTTCTTTCAAAAGCGCTTGTTCAACATGAATTACCCTCGCACTGATGGCAGTTAACGGAGAAAATGTTACGATTCATCGGAATCAGCATACAATTGTGTACATGAAGCATTAACTAGAAGCATTCTATCATAAATCAAATCAGCCCGTGAGAAGATGTTGATGAACAATACCATTTGAAATTGTCTAACTCATTTCAACCCCCTGTATCAAAATTCAATGACTGTTTGTAGTAACCACATTTGAGGATAACCCAATATGACGAACCTGAGAATGAAGTCAAATCTCCCGGACTGATTACTTAAGCTTGTACTATCCTTGTGAAAAAGAACGGTGTACCCTATGTACAAAACCTCTTGGCGTATCCTCAACTACGTGAGACATCAAGTGATAGCTACTTTGTGGGTTAAGAGAGAAAGAATCACAAAAGTAACTAGATAGCAAGTCTTCATCACACTCAACATATTTGCCTGCACAAGTCATCTTCGGAAGGGAAGAAAGAAAGAAGACGAAATAAGTAAACTCGCCCGTCAAACTTCACTTCAAACCCAAATAAATAATAAAGGGTCATCTCGGTGATCACACTTCAAATTTATCGAAACCTTTAGCCGTGAACGTGTATCCTCGTGAAAATTATCGTGACAACCAAAAATACCACTCATTAACTTTCTCCAAAAAAATTTTATGACAAACAATTTCGGATGACAATATTTGTGAAAAGTATTTTCACCATGTCCATCTCAGCCCATAAGTGAATTCAAGACATAAGGCCCATGCTAGATCTAAGAGACCAACCCAAATCCAATGAAGAAAACAAAACACAGCCGATCCATATCCTAGTGACATCCGGATATATAACTTCTCACACACCACTTTAACCTAAACCTAAATCACAAATAAACGCCTACCAACATAACTTTTCTCTCACCCAAACTCTTCTCATCTCCAAACTATTTTCACAACACAGAGATCACATTAGAGTACATAAAAATACGCATCTCCTTTATCCATTATCAGACCATCCTACCACTTGAATCAACAAACACAAGAACTATCATTCTTGTACCGTTATGACATGTTTATGCAATCCGAATCAAGATAGATTCTTTGGAGGATCTCGTAGGTTTCTCCATGATAGTTTGACTTTACGCTTTGATTTTCATCAAGAACGAAACAAGGATAAGGGAAAACAAACTTGTTATTATCACTTATCTTTTAGTCGGAAATTAACGGTTATGCTTCAAAAATGAATCTGTGATGATAAAGATTCAATTGAAACAATCTTTAAAAAGGTTGCAAACAATTTGAGTCTCGAATCGAGATTGTTATATGTTTATCTTTGATGTTTGAGAGTTGGGGAGTGACAAGTGAGGGTATATTGAAGTGAGTCTAGGTCTAGGATTAGTTGGGTTTGGTTCGGATCTGTTGTGAATGGTCCGTTGTCGTTTTGAGTTTCAATAAAATCACGGACTGATAGTGTTTTGGCTGAGTTCGAGTCTTTGTTTGGTAAATGGTATGTTGTGGTCTTGGTCTAGTCTACGCATAATCTCCTTTTTCAGATATGAAGCGTAAAAAAATTTACGCGTAACTTTTTCATTGCTCGAACCTTATGCGTAAACTTTCTGGTCTTAACCTTATGCGTAGCCTTACGCCTAACGGTATGCTTATGCGTAAGCATACGCGTAAACATATGCGTAGGCCATAGGCGTAAGCCAAGGCTTAGCGTGAACGCACACGCTAACTTTTTTCTCTGGCGTAACTTCACACCACGCGTAACTCCACCGTAGATTCTTCTTACGCGTAAGTTTAGGGTTTGACCCTTTGACTTTTTCGGTGAGTTTTTCCGACCATGTTATCCGACCGCCTTCATAAAAACCCGAAACATCAAAAGCGCTTCTTTTTGACCATTTTGACCATATGAAGATGACGGATGACCACAAAATTGTCACGAGTTTGGTACAAAATAAGTCACAAAACATATGTTACCAAGAACCCGAATCTTGGACAAGAAAGCAGAACCTTGAGGCGCTAATAAAATTTGTTGACTTTTTCATTTTGACCAATATGATACAAATACAAGTGAATAAACTGTTAACCTCAAAAGATGGAAAAAATTTCCAGACATAATAATCGGTTAAAAGCAGTTTAAACAAACATTCAAACCACACAAATCTATAAAACAACAACCGGCTTGTTATACCAATTGTAGGACCTTTAAAACATAAGATTCATGTGGTTCGGGGGGGAAGCTCAAAGAATGAGAAAGACATGGTTATTGTATTAGATAGAAAGGGAAGATGTGTGTGTTTCTAGAGAGAAGAAGAAACCACACACACTTCTTTACAAATGTGAACTTCCTACCCTCCTAGTTAGGACTAGAGGTGTATTTATACTTCAACAAGCCTAACTTAGCACTATTGACTAAACTAGTCCTTGTGAATGAGTAAAAGAAGAAACTAATGCAATTCCGTAATGACTTCACTTTAGCGAGGCTAACAATGTTTTATCAACAAATCAAACCAAGACTAGTATTTTCCAACAAACTCATTTAAACAAGATCATATGTACATGCATCACATTTTGAGAACACTAATATGATTAACTACATCCCAACACACAAGTATATCCCAAAACTACTCCATGATAATAATAATAATAACTAAAACAAATAGTAACAAAGTAATTCCAACAATTCAAGAGAATAGAATTCCATAACAAAGTTCATAGAATACCTAAACTTTTGTGATTACAAGAATTAGAATTAGTGGATTGTAGCAACCACGCCTCCAATCACCTAGATTCACCGTACAACCCAAACTACCAAAACTATGGATGAGAATTGTTCCTCCTTGCTCCCGGACGTTTTTCAAGAAGAACTAAGCTTTTGGGCTAAATAATATGGTTGGTATTAGTTTTGGTGTAAACTAATACAATTTTGGTTGTGTCACCCTTAGTATACTAGGACTAGGTTCTTTATATAGCCAAATGTGCTTGCTCAATCGACCAAAAATGTCCCCAACAAGTAAATGTCAAGAAATGATCGGACTCCAATGATTATGGGGAGTTAAGGCAACAATAAATGCAACATTGTGTAATCATAGCGTGAGAAACCGGATCGGTTTCTACCCAACCGAATCGGTTGGATTTTGACCATTCGCCCACCGGATCCGGTTACGGGTTGTGACCGATCGGCTGGGTTTGTGCTGCTTTTGACTTTTGTTGACTTTTCTCCTATGCGCTTCATTCTTTGCTCTCACGATGATTTCCAAGGCAAAACTTGATCTTTCCTTGTCGTAGATACTTAGAAATCATTACGTTTCTTAATCATTGAATCCAAAAGCTTCCTAGCTCGACTTCCTTCCTGAGAATCTTCCAATGTGCATAAAAACTTCATTTCTTCATTTCTTCGTGATACCGGCTACATATACATGCACAATACGCATCTTTGCACTTTGCAACTTGATTATGAGTAAATATAGCCGATTATTGTTAGATATTATTTTCACATACACATCAAACCATAACACAAGGTGGCGATAAGATGGAATTCTAGAGAGAAAGTTAGAGGTTTAGGGAACTTAGTGAGAGAAAGTAAAGATATTATTATGAGCTCCAACTCTACCTGGGAGGTAGAGTATTTATAGTCTTACACAAATCGCCACACTTTGGGTGTGGATCGCATACGGTGGGTAAAGACCCGTCCGTCCTCCACGGAGTTACTTAACTAAATTACTACTTAACTTAAAGAACTACGACTACGAGCTTTCTAACGATTACATATACTTGAGGTGACCGACTCTTTAATACTGGAATTTCTAATTCCTAACAATCTCCCTATGGAGGTCACCTCAATCATGTACCAAAATTACATTGAATACAAATAGATAATACATTAAACATAGTTCTTGCATTCTTGATGTAGTCCTTGTACTTGAGCTCGTAGTCATTGATTCTTCACAATGCATGTTTGGTTATTCCAAGTGGAGGTCTTTTCGATCCACGTGATGATAATTTTGAGCCATCATTTGAGATCATCGAGAATCAACAATCTCGAGACATCCATTGTGGTGTTGTGACTTTGGGACCGACATGCTCACATTCGGATCATGATATCTTCTCATCGAGTGGCGGAAGCATTTGTTGAATCATGATATTGGCGCAGCGCAGTAGAAGCATGGAGTGAAAATATCGAGTCATTGATGCACTAATCATGATTTCTTTTGAGATGAATGTGTTAAGTGAGCATGCGGCTATGGATTGACCGCTTCATTCGATCACCGCAAAGCGTCGGGCGTACACGCATACAACGATTAGCAACAAATCGCACGAAAGTGTCTTTGATCACTTCGCTGAATTGAGGTACACGCCCACGGTTCCTCGCTGATCAAGACAAGTATCGCTGTGATCGGTAGGATTCCTAAGAATCTCCTTGACGTGGTTTCGGTGTTGTTCTAGTTGTTCTCAAACCGAACATCTCAAAGAAGACAACACGGAGTGAGTAAACCAATAATTTTAAGTCCACCGATTGATGAAAAGAGATTTGAAAACAATCGTGTATTGCTCAATAGAAATTGTTTTGCAATACAACGAAGGTTTTATTGAAAATCAATTATCAATCATAAAATACCTTTTGGTTTGAAAAATGAGTACACAATCGATGTGCTAAAGAAAAGAGTTTTTAAGCACAAAGACCGGTTTTCAAAGGTATCCGTCAATCCCTAACTCGAACCGTGATTGATTCAAAAATTGAATCGCCCATTGTTTCTTCGGTTGTCACATGGTTGATCTATATGATAGATCTCACATGCCACCTACCAGAGCTTGTTTGATGTTGGCTCCAGGCTTTCCATCTTCATTGTGAATGTGTAAACACATCACTCGGATGTTTCGCAATACCACAAGGATAATGCGAGGACTCAAGATATAATCTCTCTTTCCACATTGTGTGAAAGAGAGTCTTCATTGAAAGTGTCCTAATGAGATTTATTGATGATCTCGTGGCTCTAGACTCAATTTGTGCATATTTGGATCCCGTGTGGGAGACTAGGGAGAGGTCTCCTAATTCAATATCAACCATCTCTAAGAGACAAGTCGATAGATTATGTCGGTTCCCGTGAGAATGAAGCAAGCCCTTTTAAGAGGAACTTGAGTGGTTTGAAAGGTGAAGTGCGAAGCGTCCTTTGGGTCCATGACGTCTTGTCTTCAATACCGATGTTACCATCGGTAGCATATGAAGTGAACCCGGTTTCGCCCTAAGGTTGAATTAATGGAGGCTATTTGTTTTCACCCTATTTTCATTCAATTCTTTTTAATTCTTCAACCCTTGATTGCTTACCGAGACTTCATAGCTAGAACCTTGTTGGGTTTATTCGAAGACTAGCTCGGCCTTAGTCCGAACTCTTCCCATATCTCATTTTCTCCTTTTATCATCATACCTAAGGACTTCTATACTAACTAGTGGAATGTCCTGGTAGATCCCTCCGGCTCACGGCGGATCATGGGAACCAATACCTAACCTTATCATCCTTATATCACCGCATAAAAAGTAAAGTTGGTAGGTCAATTTGGTATTGTTCATCCGCCATTGGATCCAATTGAAAACTATTTGAAAATCAATTCGGATACTTGTGATGTATTATCAAAGCATTTTGTACCGAATTGTTTTTGATATTTTAGAACGAGAACTCCCCTCAACATGTGCATCAAGTATTTGAAAATGTTTTGCACACGGAGGCAAGAGAAAGAATTAACTTCTTTTGATTACCATTATCTAAAGGATATCAACATCACTTCCTCAACGGATCAAGTGGGTATAACATTTCGGGAAGGATGAGGTTTCCATAATTCGCTCCCCTCAATATGTGCCTCGAGGTTTGAAAAGAGTTTTGCACATACTAGAGGAACCCGCACATTAGGATGAATGATCACGTTTCAAATCAAAGGTTTAAGATAGATGCTCCCCTCAACATGTGCATTGAAAAATTGAAATCGTTTGTCACATGTGAGAAGGATGAAGATGTACATTCTTTATAACCATTTACCGATTATCGGTTTAAGTCCAATTTAAATCACACATTCTCCCCGATCACAATTATCAAATCATTTGAGATTTGTGATCTCGTATAGATTTAAATTGATTTTGAAAGCTTTAAGGAGAATTGTGACTTGATTGTGAAAGTGTTTTAACCGATATGTATCGATTTTAAGACTTTAAACTCCATTTATTAAAACATGCATGTATATCATTTGAAAACAATTTAATGCCAAATAACTTTTTAATTTAATTGAAATCATTCTCCCTCAATCAATGACGAGGTTGTTGATTGAGAGATAGAGATTTTGACAAATAAGTCCCGATGATTATCAAAAATAGAGATTGAGTTATTTTTCAAAGCATTTAGTTTTCAGCAGATAAAAGTTTATAGAATCGAGCATGGAATTTTGAAAACATGATAAAACATGGCTCTGTTCTTTCTTTAAACCGGGTTATTGCTCGATGTGACAACAAACCATTTCTCTTTCTCCCAAAAATATTTTTGATTTTTTTTTTTTTTTTTTTTAAAAGAATTGAACAACATCTAAAGTCCGTGTCATTCTTTGAATGACAAAGCACAAAGACCGTAGATATAGTCGAACCGAAAAAAACATGACAAAATGACAATATTTTGAAGAATTTTCGAGTTTTCAAATTTTATGGATTTTGAAAGTTTTATATTTTGTATTTTGATTTACTTAATAGATATATACATGAGATAGATGAAGAAAGACCTTTACTCCTCGTCTTCCTCCGAAGACGTTTGAGAGTTTCGGTTGAAGGCTTTTCAAACCAAGTCGTGGAAGAATAAACTCAAAACGTTCTCTTGGAAGAGCTTTGGTGAAGATGTCCGCTAACCGATATTCGAGACCTCACAAAATATAGTTCCACCACACCTTTTTCCACTTGTTCTCGATGAAATGATGTCGAATATCGATATGCTTTGCTCTTGAGTGTTGAACGTTGTTGCATGAGAGAGCAATAGCACTTTTATTATCACAAAGATGCGAGAGGGATTTTGTTGAATTCAAAGCCATAGTCGATAATTGAGATCTCATCCATAAGATTTGAGCACAACAAGATGACATGGCTATGTATTCACCTCAGTAGAGAAATAGAAGTACTCATTTGCTTCTTTGAAGACCAGACTCACAAGCTTATCACCCAAAACTCGAGCACCTCGGGCGTGCATCGACGTGTATCTTGACAACCGCATGATCGGATCTGCATAGGCCGTTAGTGACATACCGGTGTCCTTGGTACCATAGTCCCATATTGATGGTTCCTTGGAGATACCGAAGACCCGCTTCTTCGCTTCAAGGTGCTTTTTAGTAGGCTTAGCTCGGTATCTAGCACACATGCATACAGAGAACAAGATGTCCGGTCTACTAGCATGAGATACATCAGGATCCAATCATACTCCTATATTTCGTTTGGTCAATCATGATCCCCGAGAGGTCCTCATCTAGTTTGGTTCGGTCAATCATGGAGTGTCAGGGTCACTTGAATCAAATCCAAATTTCTTTAGAATCTCATTGCATATTTAGATTGATTTATGAAAATGCCTCCGGGACTTTGAGAAATTTGTAATCCCAAGAAAATGACATTTGTCCCATCATTGACATTTGAAACTTTGAACTCATTTCATTTGAAAACGATCACATTCCATTGGGTGGTCGAGGCAAAAATAATATCATCAACATAAATTTGAACATGAATCAAATGTTTGCTCGACTTCACGGTGAACAATGTAGGATCAATCGCTCCTTTGATGAATCCGGTTGATAGAAGAAACTTAGACAGTGTATCATACCATGCCCTTGGAGCTTGCTTTAAACCGTAAAGAGCCTTCTTCAAACGATAAACGTGAGTAGGATGCTCTTGATTCACAAATCCTTCAGTTGGTCGGCGTGACGACTTCTTTAAGATCTCCGTTTAGAAATGCCGTCTTTACATCCATCGATAAACCACCATGTTCTTGCTAGCAAGATTAGCCGTAAAGATTCGATGGCCTCGATTCGAGCAAGCTGGAGCAAAAGATTCTTCAAAGTCTATACCCTCCTCTTGACGATATCCTTTAGCAACTAATCGAGCCTTGTTCTTCAAAGACATCACCATGCTCATCAAGTTTTACTTTGAAGATCCATTTTAGAGCTATAATCATAGCACGATCGAGGCAGTACTAACTCCCATACATCAAGACGATCAAACTCATGAATTTCATCTTGCATAGCATTGAACCGACTATCTTCATTCATGGCGCTTTAACGTCTTTTGGTTCGATCTTAGATAGTACGGAGTTGAAGAAGCACCATAAGGCATCGGTTGCGAGTTGCTTCGGGTTGATCAGACGACGAGAGGATTACCAATGATGTTGTCTAATGGATGATCGTGAGTCCATTTTACGAGGTGTTCATGTGGCATTTGTTGAGGAACCGAGGTAGGCGAGTCGATGTCTCCTCAAGAAGATGGTTCTGGCGATGATTCGTGAGTAGCAAATATGTTTTCAAATGGAGCATCTTGAGTCGCAAAGGGATTAACTTCATCATTGATGCGAAACATTTCCATGATGTACATTTGAAGAATGATGATTTGTTGATGAGATCAAGGATCGCAGCAGTGCTTCTGACTTATAGATATTGAAACCGATGGATTGACTTCATTCATCGGAATCGAGCATCCTCTGTTGTAGGGATCGAGACTTCATTAGTAGTGGACTCATACAGTTCATCAAACATTGGATCAAACAATTTCTTTACATCATCTTCGGATGGAGGTAACGTATGGTGTTTCTTGAGAGGAGTTTGGAACAAGGGATGAGCCAATAGGATCATATGAAGTGCGGGTCTGGTGGAGTGTCCAGAGCCATTTGACCGGTCACTCATCAAGCGTAACGTGAATTGTTTCCATGATATTTCGGGTTCTTTTGTTGTAGATTCGGTATCCCTTTTGTTTGGTGCATATCCTACAAATACTCCAATGTCGACTTTAGCTCTAAGTTTGCCCAAGTCTTGACCTCATTAGTTGGATAGCACAAGGCACCAAACACACGAAGGAAAGATAGATTGGGTTTCTGTTGTGGACAAGTTCATATGGAGTTTTTCCATGAATGGTGTGAATCGTGGAACGATTTTGTGTGTAACATGCACGGTGGCAATTGCTTCACCCAGGAGAAACATTGGAACCTTTGAGTAAATCAAGCATTGTTCTAGCGAGCTTCAACAAGAGTACGATTTAGTCTTTCAACTACACCGCTCATTGAGGGGTTCGTGGAACACTTCTTTGATGGTCGATTCCAACGCTTTCATAGAATTCACTAAGTTGTTTGTTGACAAACTCGGTTCCATTGTCATTCGATAATTACGGCGGCTTTGTTTAGTCTAACCTGCACTGTTTGATGAGTTTGATGATGATATCAGGTGTTTCATCCTTTGTCCTTAAGAACTTGACCCAGGTGAATCTAGAATAATCATCAACCACAACTAATACATATTTCTTCCCAAAGATATTTTGCACCCTCATTGGTCCACATAAATCCATATGAATCATATGAAGAACTTCTGTGACAGAGTTAGAAGGTTTGGGTTTATGGGCATACTTCTTGCTTTTTCCCAATTGGCAAGCTGAACAAAGATGATCCTTTTCATACTTTAGTCTAGGTAAACCTACAACTAAGTCCTTTTTGGAAAGATCGTTGATGGTGCCGAAGTTCAAGTGATTGAGACGACGATGCCATAACCATGACTTTGTTTTTGAAGCCTTTGATAACAAGCAGATTGGTGATGCTCTCATCATGTCATCGATAGAGATAGTGTAAAGGTTTGAGCCACGAGTTCCTTTCAACAGTTCCTTTCCATTAAGATCTCTAACAAAGCGGTATGTTTTACAAGGCTACTTCTAGATCCGAATCACGTAATTGACCAACAGAGAGCAGTTATGACCTAAACCTTCCACATAATACACTGGAGATGACACTATCACCAACAACATAATCTCCATAACCCATAATGCACCGAAATGATCATTACCAAATCTAACGAGTCCCGATGAATTTGCTCACGAAGTTCATGAGCCTTGACCGGTCTCCAAATCATATGCTTGGAGCGACTGAGTCCGGTACTACGTAGCGATTTGAGCGATCTGCGGTTGAACCGAGACAAGAATGGATAAGCGGATAAATGGGATCCCCATGCAAGAATGGGTTCCATTTGGTTAGTAACAACAGTTGGACCACCCGCATGAAGCATTCATATCGATACGGTAAGTAATGGAATCATTGTGAATAGATGCAATACTAGTGTCCATATTAGCCCTATTTACAAGTGTGACCACTTCAAGTGGAATAGTTCTACCGGTAGGCATCCATTTTCTAGTGGGCATTATCCGATTGGTCTTATGACCAACGGTATCCAATAAAACCTATTATCTTGAATGTTCTTCCTGTGGGTTTCCATTGTTTTCTAGCTTTCTTTCGTTTTGCCTTTTAGTCTTTTTAGCATGAATTTTAGCATTAACAATATTAGCTGGACAATTAACATCATTAGGCAAAACATTGACATCACATCCATGATTAGAATCGAATTCAAGCAAACATCGGTACAAGTTTTGCAAATAGTATCGAATTGAATTAATTACGATGACGCTTATAGCTAATACTAGAATCAACACGATTCGTTTTATTCGATTCAAACTTAAGGTTCCTAGATTGTTCTTCTACTTTCTTCCGGTGCACATTCTTAGCTTGAGAGGTCCTATCATTCCTTGTATTGTCTTGAGACTTTGACCGCTCCGCTTAATGTCACCGATTACTCGTAGAGGGAATGGGAACATTAGTTGGCTTAACTACTCTTTGCATCACTGTTTAGATGTCTTGGGATCTGAACTACATGCAGTGCACTAAGGTTTATTTTCTTAAAACTAGAGGGCTGTGATTTGTGCTCCTAGAAGGCACACTTGAGTTTTCTTTCTTAGCATTGACGGATCTGGAATCAGCCATTTACTGAGCACACTCATTGTTCACTTTCAAAACATTGGGAATCGAATGCGTATCATACTTAGCTTTAGGCATTGAGCATGGAATCAAAGGATTAACTCTCTCACCTAATGACTTTGGGCATATTGTGATCAAGCATTCTAAGATTTCTTGACATCGTTTGGCATATAAGCAAGCATGTCCAATTGCATTATCATGAGGTTTCTCTAGCTTATCCTCTTCAACAATCTCACGCAGACATTCTAGGCAATCCTTAAGGGATGAGAAGTATGTTTGAATGGCAAGTTTGTTGTTTCTTAGATGAGGGGGGACATATGTCACAGATAAAGCATGTTTATTACTAGGCGAACCTTAGATACAACATTCTCCTCATTGATCATTGGCATTTTCCTTTTACCCGACTCTTTAGATTCTCAATTTCCTTTTGCAATGAAGTTATTTGTTCGTTGTTTTTGTTACGAGTGACTTTAATTGATTCAAACAACTCATTGAAATGACGTTTAACCTTTTCATTTTCTTCCGAAAACTTTCGTTTTCCTTTGTAAAGCATTTACTAGGTTTTGAAGATGAAACGTTTGAGAATTCGAGAATCTAAAGAAGGAGGCATTTGAGAACTGTCATATTGTTCGTTTGGCCCTTTAATTGAGAGATTTGGGCTTTCAACTTTCGATCGTGTTGCACCGAGCTTGAATCATTCATCACGTTTGTTGATTTGAAAAGCGCATCAAACTCGGAGCATCCGAAGATGTCTTGATATTTGAAGTTTTGACATTTTCTTTGAGATGTTGATATTTTAGTTGTAAATTAAAATACTCAACTTCTAGTTTAGAAAAATGTTTAACCAAAGTGTCGTGATCATCCGGTTCAATTTTCTCGTTTAGTTTAGAATTAGTTTTTCAAGCTCAATGACACGATCATGGAGACTTTCGGGGCCATAGATAATTCATGAAATTTGGAAGCATTAATAGAGCAATTTGAAGCGTTGAAAACACATCTTGAGCAACACATTCGGTAATAAGATTCTCATTTAATGTATGCAAGTTCTTTCTCTCAATCTCATTATATTTTAGTGCACGCTCATAATCACTAACTTCAAGAACCATTGCATCAAATTCCTTTTCCATATCCTTAATATAAACTTCTACCCCTTTTAAGACTCTCAAAGTGATCTTTTAGAAGTTTAAAGAAAGGCATGACCTCAGTTAAATAACATTCTTTCATTTGTTCAAAACCTCTTTCACCTTCAGTTATACCAGTGGGAGTGATCCTTTTCTTGCACGTTTTCTCAAAATCAACAAATAGTTGGAATATAACGTATTGGCTAATTAATGTCTTGCTTTTAGTGGCAATTGTTCTAGGTACAAGATGCATAGGTGTATTAGGAGGATACACAGTTGCTCTAGGCATTTTCCGAAGGGAGGTTTGTTTCTACAATATTTTCGACTTTTCGCTTATCTAAATCTATTTTCCGAAGACTTGTTCGGAGTCAACAAAGTCGAGGTTTAAATTTGTTTAATGCAATCCAGCTTTTCCTTCTTATAATCATGAGGAGTGATATTTATGTTTTCTCTTTGCATTTGGGGTCATCTAGTTTTTGTTCATCCTTTCCCTAGTGACTTCATCTGATTTCTTATCTTCCTCAGTGCACTCAACGCAACTAGGTTTCTGCCTAGGCTTAAGAATTTCATTACCATCATAAATCACCTTATGAGCATTTCTAGCCTTTTTGATTACCTCTGGATTTGGTTCCTCAACAAGGGGAATGCTATGCTTATCGCTTAAGACTCGATGTTTGGTGACCATGTGAGCAGTTTGAATGGTGTTTCCTTGTATGTACAACTTGTTTTCAAGTTTGTTTTTCAAAGTTTTCAGATTAGAAAAATCTCTCAAGAGTTTTGATTCCTTTGCATTGAATTCTTGTAAGCATTTTCACATTTTCTTGAAGTTCTTGTTTTTGTTTAATTTGTTTTAGAAAGTTTTCTTGCAAGGAATTTAATTCTTGTTTCAATACTTCTTCTCTAAACTTACTTTTTCTAATTCTTGTACTCACTTGGACATCCATTTCCGCTCACGGTGGTCAACTCAAATTTTGCACGTTGTTCATAAATAGCAACACGTTCCTTATAGGCATTTAGTTCGAAATTACGAATCATCCGGAGCTCATGCGGTGTATTCATCAAGGACATAGTCATTGTTGATTGCAGAAGATGCATCACTTGGTACAACTTCACTTTCACTTTGTTTCACGTATTGATCGTATGGGACAATATCGATATTACCCATATTTTCAATATTTGATTCAATAGTTTCGATTGGTTGTACTTTGTCATGCATCTGCACATCACCATCATCATATAGCTTTAATACCTCGAGATGAGTTTGTCCTTGGATGGCCCGACTTGTGGTGAAGAAGAGATCTTGGGAGAAACCATTGGAGAGATGCTAGCCATAAAGATTGTGTGTGCGAGGTCCATCATCTACATCGAATCGTATGCATCACAGTCACGACTTGAAAGGCGTTCGATGATTGTGCCTATCTCACGAACAGTCGCTCATCCACATCGCATCATAGGTCTTGGCATTGCCTCAAGAAGAAATAGCAATTCCTCTTCATCCAACGCAGCACCATTGTCCGAGCTTGTGCGGCAACATCTTATCTACGGTAATCGGCGATTCGTAGGCGCTTTGGAGATGTGCGTTCCTTGCAATGTGTCCTTCACCACCACGGTTATAGCATTTGATTGTCTTAGCTTGACCTTGGTTACCATTTCTTCCTCGATTACGGTTGCCACATATCCTCTACCAAAGACCACCCTTCCCCGATCATCTGTCTTTCTTGAATGGTTGCACCACGATCCTTCCATCTTTAACGGTGGCTTGATTATGTGGGTTAGATGCGATTCGAGGTTGTTGTTGGTTTGTGGGAGAGAATTCATGTTTTGACTAATGAGAGAGCAAGTTGATTAATGATGTTACCACGTGTGCATCGGATCGACTTGTTTGAACCGAGGATCGGGATGAGTTTGTGATTACCATTACCCAAGGGTATGACTTGTGATGCTTTGGTTGTGATTCCAATGTTTGAGTAGAAAGTTGTTGAGTCATTAGACGAACTTGTCTCACCCTCGTTGGTTTTGAAGCGATTGAGAATCAACTTTTCAAACATGGCATGTCTCTCATTCGAAGGAGGAAGGCATAGAGTTGCTCATAGTTTGTATGCTTCAATCCTTTAGTGAGTTTCACGGATGTGACAAACTTGTGCCATTCTCGATTCATGTTGTTCACAAACTTTGAGTTCGGTGAATATTAGGCATAGTCATTCGATGTTCCTCATGTCATTCACTAACTTATGAAATCTCACATAGTACTCATAAACACTCTCATCTGGTTTCATCTTGAAGTGCTCAAATTCGTCATAGAGTTGGGATTCTCTGTCTTCCATAGTTAATTCGAACCGAGAGAAGCATCTTAACGTTATCCCAAACCGCCTTTGCATCGGTGTTATGATTGATCGACTTGTAGATGTCTTTAGGAAGACCTTGAAGAACAATGTTTGAAGCCCTAATATCCGCATCAAATCTCTTTTCTCCTCATTATCAAGCTCATTGTACATCTTAGAGTCCATCCCATTACGTGAGCAGGAGTACCATCTTCATTAGTATCAAGTATGTCTCTAGTCGTCTCAACCCGATATGGTCCTTCATCAATGGATTTGAGAATGTTTACACCATTTTCCTTTCCAAGGCAATACAATCGATTCGTTGAGCCCAAGAATCGTAGTCGATTCTGTCAAGCATTGGTGGGCGAGTATCCGAGCCGGTGCTTGAACATCCTCGACAATGATGGAGATGACGGTAGGAGCGTTGGTAGACATGTTAACAGTTATACGGATTTTATAACTCTATGATTAAACCGGAAATAGAATCTTTCACGGATTTTACAAAATCAAGAGAAACCGTAAACAATCACTCAAGTCGCTAGATGATAAAGCTCTAAGTCGCTAGAAATAAATGCCCTAAGTCGCTACCGGTTAATTAGCTAGATGACCTAGTCGCTAGAAACCCAAGTCGCTAGATAGAAAGCAAGTCGCTAAGTAGTAACTCGTTCTGGGTCCAAGTCGCTAGAAATTTTGGCGACAATTGGCTACACAAGTCGCTAGAAACACAAGTCGCTAAAGAGCAACTCAGCTCTCGACCAAGTCGCTACAACAAGTCGCTACCCGTGAGTGGAGATTCCACTACTTGTCCTTTAACTCGCTAGCTCTAACTCGCTAGCTTTTAGCTTGTAAGTCGCTACAAAATAATGAAGCAAGTCGCTATGAAGAAAGGTTATCCGTGAACTAACTCGCTACCATGAAAAACCATATAAACACCACTTTTCAATCCAAAACAACCCAACAAAGATGATTCAAGCTTACCAAATGAAAACCTAAACACTTATGATGATTCTAAACACAAAAGTACCAACAAAATTCAAACTTTAACACAATAAATCAACCAAATGATGCAAAACCACTAAACTTTTTCAAACTCAAAACCACCTAAAACCACTATAAATCCAAAGATGTGCAAGATATGATCTAACCATGGCTCTTGATACCAATTGTTAGATATTATTTTTCACATACACATCAAACCATAACACAAGGTGGCGTATAAGATGGAATTCTAGAGAGAAAGTTAGAGGTTTAGGAACTTAGTGAGAGAAAGTGAAAGATATTATTATGAGCTCCAACTCTACCTTGGGAGGTAGAGTATTTATAGTCTTACACAAATCGCCACACTTTGGGGCATGGATCGGGCATACAGTGGTAAAGACCCGTCCGTCCTCCACGGAGTTACTTAACTAAATTACTACTTAACTTAAAAGAACTACGACTACGAGCTTTCTAACGATTACATATACTTGAGGTGACCGACTCTTTAATACTGGGAATTTCTAATTCCTAACAATTATCATGCACAAAACTAACAATAACGCTACTAAAAACATGTTCATTTTAGGCGTTACCATAAGTCTATGTGTCACATATTTTAATTGGTTTTAAGATTGAAATGGTTAATTAACTACTAAAGTAAGAAATGCAAGAAAGCAAATAAAGGCAAGGGTTGTGATCAATAGAGGAGAATTGTGCTAACCTAGTTACTCATCCTATCAAGTTATGTTCACGTTTTCCAATTGCTTCAAGTGGGGGTTTAAGTCGCTAGGATAACATTTGGTCAGTTCGTCCTAACCTATCAGCAAAGGTTTCCACCAGAGATCAAGCTACTACCCTTGAAAGTCCAGTTGTTTTAAGTCCCCTAAGCCAAGTCATTAATTTCCGCTACATGCAAGATTCATAACAATGAGTTCCCGGGCGCTAGCATCTTAAACACTCATCCCTAACTTCTTAAGTTCATCCAAACGGTAGGTGATCAGTTGGTCAAATCGCACAAGTGAAGAAGGGTCGTCAGTTGGTCAATTCTTACCCTTCCCACTCAGTCTACCTACTTAGGGTCAGTTGGTCATATCTCCTAAGCAACTAGACACTACCGCCATTCAAAACTACCTAAACAAGGGTAGCTACCAACAAAATATGCATGCATACACTAGAAACAATTATACGGAAGCAATGTAAACATAAACAAAATAATTAAGGAATCATAACTAGGCTAGCACCAGAGGTGCTTAGCTGCTCATATTAACTGAAACAATCGATTCAATGTTTGACATAATGAAATACATGAATTGAAAGTAAAAGAAATGATAAATTGCTAATGCTTATCGTTAGGGAGTGATTTCTCCCTTGGAGATGGCTCTATATGCTCCTCAAGATCTGCCCTCAGCCTCCTACCCATGTTCTCTGCTTTTGTGTGTGGAGTGAATGATGAGAAATGCAGAATTTTGGGCGGTATTTATAGGCCAGATCTGGTTACGGCGTAACTTAAGTGAAAAGTTATGCCGTAACATCAATATCTTCGTATTTTGCTTTGGAAAAGCTGGTTATGGCGTAACACATGGAATGAGTTATCCCGTATCTTCAATAAATCATGATTACGCTGTAATAATTGAAAGAGTTATGGCGTAGTTTGTTGCGGTGTGGAACATCATTTGACCTAATTAGTTACGGCGTAATCCTAGGATGGAGTTACACCGTAATCTGCTGTTGAGATAGCCTTTTGAGTCACTCTTTTGTTACGGCGTAATGTGAGAGAAGAGTTACGCCGTAATTACTTCAAAATGGTCATACTATCATATATCTTCAATAAACTCTCCAAATCCGCGTCTCATTAGCTCCAATGCTCGTAATTACCTGAAAGTGAAATATAGAGGAAAACAAGCGTAAATCCGTATAAATGATATAAAATACGAGCATTATCGTGGGAAATTGACACTTAATATTCGAGGACTATTTGATGTTATCAAATATCCCCACTGAACTATACTTGCCTCAAGTAGACCTTATTAGATAGATTCCTAAAAGATATCTCCCATTACGGAAAATATAAGTTAACAAATCCCTTATGTTAGAATAAAACAAAGCCGAACACCTCACGAAATGGGAACAAAACACTCAAATCTCTCAACTATTCTAAGTGTCAATTTTGGGGTGATCACTCAACGAACAGTCATAGCATGTATTCTATTATAAGCTTGGCGGTTACACAAATCTCCACCACTAGAGTTAAGAACTAAACAATTCTCGAAGGCAATATGGGTAGACACGACAAAGGTTAAGGGTGAGTTGTCATTACTAATATGTCATGGCAAAGTGGACAAAATCAATGATACATGACCAAATCCATGGCAAAGACACCAAATATTGCTTGATGCATCACCTAGACACGCTTCTAAATCTACAACCAAGTCATCACCGCTTATCGTTCATCCAAAGTTCAAGTTTCAAGGCTAAGAAACCGGATCATGATATACGGGGTAGATGTGCCATTAGAGGACGTCATGATGGGCACATTACCTTTTCTTCAACTGTTGGCGCAATAACCAACTCCATTCTTCAAATGTGGCTGAGGTGGCCTCCTCGATACTAAATCTACATTGAGCTCATAAACATAGTGCTTATAACATCGCTCTTTACAATCAACAAATAACTATAACTTTTTTTTTTGAATCACTTCATTATTTTTTCACACATAACAACTAAACATAGCATCCCCCCACTTCAGATGAACAATATGAGAATTTTGGGGGGTCTTCAATGATCTTCAAAAATATGTCGTTGACGAAAGCGTGATTCCTGAACCTTTCCACTTGAACCTTGAACTTAGGCAAACAATGACTTCCCAATCACAAATAAAGAGTACAGGGTAGGCTAAGGTGTATGGGTGTAACGAAATAATATGTTGGTTGAAGAAAATGAAAGGAATGGCTCAGACAGGTGTATCTAGGGGTATCTTGCACTAAAGGTGAGTGTAACAAGTCGAGAAGTCAAGGTGACTAATCGATAGACACACAAGGATAGGCTTTTTGGGTGATAATCCTATAATATTGCCTTCTTAAACTGAAAAGTCCAAATACATTAAGCTACTCAACATACCTCGTCTATGGTCTAGAAATGATGTAAAAGCCAAGTTCTAAAGTTTACAAGCTACCGACACACTCATAATTTAGTGGATTTGGGGTAAATATTTAGAAACGGATAATGCTAATCTCACCATATAATATCAAGGGTTATAATGTGCTCGGCTAAGGTCTAATCTAGTTAGGTTAAGAAAAACATGTCAAAATTTTAAAAATGGCATAATTTTTCAAAATAAACTAGAAAAACGAGGGCAAAATAAAGTTCAAGAGATAATTCTACTCCCGTCCCCCCACTTGAAATGTACAAAGTCCCTTTTGTACTAAACTTTAAATAAAGGTAAAGAGAAAAGTAGAATTAGAGCAAGAACGTCCCTGAAATTCGCTCCGACAAAGAAAGAAGGCCCACGAAAAGAATCTTGCCTTCGCATAAGCATCCATGAGCAAACTTTAATCCCTGAAATCACACTACCAACAAGCATAATTCTAAAAAAGAAAAAGAAAAACAAAAAATGAAAAGAAACCTAACTCACTTTCGTAGGAATCACGGTTGCATTTAGCGTATGCAACAAGCCTTTTAAACCACTTGGTGTCCCAAGTGGATGAGTGTAGTCTTGTAAGGGCTTACAAGGAACATACCCACAAAGTTCATTTCAAAACTAATACAAGGTTATTGTATTTAAAAGTAAGAATTAAAATAGAGGATAGCTACGTCGTAACTCCTAGAAGGAGTTACGCCGTAATTATTGCAAACACAGCGACTTCTTTGGAGTGTAGCTACAGTGTAACCTTTGCATGGGATTACGCCGTAATTGTTAATGCTCTGGGAAGAATTGCTGCAAAAGATGTGTTACGGTGTAACCATAAGAATGAGTTACTACCAGTAACTATGGATGAATCAGTCCTCGCTCAAAGACATGTAAAGCAACTTTTCCGATTTCTCGCAAAATGGTTAAAAACACAAAATCCAACAGAAATGGAAATAAAACAAACAAAAAGGATAATTCGGGTTGTCTCCCGAAAGAGTACTTTTCTTAATTTACGAGTCTTTAAGTTAGACTCAAGGCCACGGGGCTTTATGGTGGCCTTCGAACTTGGCCAAATTCCACCATATCCTTCATCAAATTATGTCTAGCCCAAGCAACATTTATAGCAGTGCGGAGATATTCCTTCGTCTCGATCTTCCGAATTTTACAAAACTTTTCGTCCGGCCCCAAATGGTATCTTGTAAACTCATACTTTTCAGCTACAATTGGTGGCGGCCTTTTATACGGAATTCCAAGAAGTTTGCACCTTCTTTGCTCATATGCTTCATCATCGGGGTCAGTGAACCCATCTTCCCCTTTTAGTTCAAGGTAGTCCAAAATCCATTATATGTCATCATCGTCGGACTCAGTACCCTTAAACCATTTATCGTCGAGTAAGTCTTCAACCATCACCCGTTGCATTCTTCTTTCTCATTACCTATCGAGACTTTGATATCTTCATCCGTCACTTCACTTATGTCATTTGGAATTTCTTCGCTCGGGTCTTCTTTGCTCATACATCCTTTCCAGATCTTCTCCTTTGTCAATGCATCTACCTTTCCATATTTGATTTTGACCCAATCTTCTAATCCCAAATTGTCTAGCCAAGGTAATTTCGTCCTTTCATCATCATTGGTTAAGGTCCACAAGAATTCTTCTTCCTCAACCCTTTTTATGCTGTTTCCCCCGTTACATTCATCATCAAACGGGTTACAAGATGCCCAAAAAAATTCGCCAGGGGTTTTTATCTTCTCACACCAATGACTTCGAGCTACTTTGTCATTGGTGTTGCTTGAGGGGTCCTCCATGCAGTAGATATCATCATTTTCGGACTCCTTCTGGAGACAATGCTCTTCATAATCAATCTTGAGGTTTTTTAGAAGATTTGGATTAATTTTAGCATCCCCGAATTGTACCGAATACCAATCATCAAAGGATAAATCTTCGAACTTCACATTATTTCTTTTGAACTCATGAGGGCATGTCCATTCCGTCATTTATATTACCACCCCTGTTGCAATACTCGCGGAAAGGATTGCATGTAGGTCATGCTCGTGTGGACTTGTCATCCGTGATAATTATGGGATTGCAACAGTGCAAAATAGGTGGTTCCTCTTCTTCTTTGAATGAGAGCCTTGCCAACCTTTCATCATCAGTAAATGCAGCCCACATATATTTGTTGTCCTTGACCCTTTCATTATCATCTCCTCCGTCGCAAATTTCGTTACGAGGGTTGCACGAGGCCCATAGATCGTACCATTCACCATTAGCTATGGGTATTTTTTGCACCAGTGATACTTCCTTTTAGATGGAGATTGAGGGAATAAGTTAGTATCATTGGACCATCCGTTAATAACATGCATCCTCGATTCATCTAACTCGAGAAACTTATCAGACAATGTATCTCAGTTACGCCGTAACTCTGAGGTTTGGTTACGGCGTAACTGACTTCCGTCAGAACCATCAGTATCTTTCTCATCTATTGTTCTGCGTTCGCTATCTAACCCCTGGTTACGTCGTAACTCATTAGAAGTGTTACAGCGTAACTGTGTATTGTCGCCAGAATTCTCAGCAATATCCGAATTGTTTGTGGAAGAATGAAAAATTATCAACTTGTAACTTTACATCTTCATCAGAAAAAATGGCCTTGCACACCACCATAGGTTTTATCCCTTCCGGTTTAGTGTTATTTTTCTCTACCTTTCACAAAGCTTCTCCACCATTGTTTCTAGTTTTTTAAGGTTGTGTCGTGATTGGAGAGGCTTCTATTTGTGTTCTCCTGGAAATCTTTTAGCCATTCATCTTGTTGTTTTTGTCTTTGGGCTGAGGCTTCTAGAAATTTGTTAATGGTTTCTTCAATGTTGGGCTTTCTTTCTCCATAAGGCCAGCGGTTGTAATTTTCAGGAGGTCCTCCACGATAGCCGTTACTATTATGATTATCCCCATAAAACTATCGATTTTCTTCATATTTAGCTTCTTCAACTGTGCTATCTTCGTCAATGTGAGGACAATTTTTGCTAGCTTCTTCAACTGTGCTATCTTCAAGAAAGAAAATAAATGCGAGGGTTGTGATCAATAGAGGAGAAGTGTGATAACCTAGTTACGCATCCTATCAAGTTATGTTCACGTTTAATTACTTCCAATTGCTTCAAGTGGCGGTTTAAGTTGCTAGGGCGAGATTTGGTCGGATTCGTCCTAACCTATCAAAGAAAGGTTTCCACCGAGATCAAGCTACTACCCTTGAAAGTCCAATTGTTTTTAGTCCCTAAGCCAAGTCATTAAGTTCCACTACATGAAGATTCATAACAATGAGTGCTCGGGCTAGCATCTTAAACACTCATCGCTAACTTCTTAAGTTCATCCAAAGCGGTAGGTGATCGGTTGGTCAAATCGCACAAGCGGGAAGAAGGGTCATCGGTTGGTCAATTCTTACCCTTCCCACTCGGTCTACCTACTTAGGGTCAGTTGGTCATATCTCCTAAGCAACTAGACACTCGCCATTAAAACTACCGAAACAAGGGTAGCTACCAACAAACTATGCATGCATACACTAGAAACAATTATACGGAAGCAATGTAAACATAAACAAAACAATTAAGGAATCATAACTAGGCTAGCACCAGAAGTGCTTAGCCGCTCATATTAACTGAAACAATCGATTCAATATTTGACATAATGAAATACATGAATTGAAAGTAAAAGAAATGATAAATTGCTAATGTTTATCGTTAGGGAGTGATTTTTCCCTTGCAGATGGCTCCGTATGCTCCTCAAGATCTGCCCTCAACCTCCTACCCACATTCTCTGCTTTTGTATGTGGAGTGAATGATGAGAAATGCAGAATTTTGGGCAGTATTTATAGGCCAGATCTGGTTATGGCGTAACTTAAGCGAAGAGTTACGCCGTAACATCAATATCTTCGTATTTTCCTCTAGAAAATCTGGTTACGGCGTAACACATGGAATGAGTTACACCGTATCTTCAATAAATCATGATTATGCCGTAATCGTTGAAAGACTTACGGCGTAGCTTGTAGCGGCGTGGAACATTATTTGACCTAAATAGTTACGGCATAATCCTAGGATGGAGTTACGCCGTAATCTGCTGTTGAGATAGCCTTCTAAGTCACGCTTTTGTTACGGCGTAATGTGAGAGAAGAGTTACGCCGTAATTACTTCAAAATGGGCATACTATCATATATCTTCAATAAAATCTCCAAATCCGCGTCTCATTAGCTCCAATGCTCGTAATTTATCTAAAAGTGAAATATAGAGGAAAACAAGCGTAAATCCATATAAATGATATAAAATACGAGCATTATCGGGGGAAATTGACACTTAATATTCAAAACTATTTGATGTTATCAATTATGCTGGTAAGCCACTTTATAATAGATTTGTTAAAACTGATAATTATAAAGGAGTTCCACCACCATTTAATGAAGACTACACACCTAAACCTGAACAGAAATTTTATGAGTCTTTATTTGATTATAGCAAAATAAAAAATTCGGACATAATTGCTTCTCAAGACTATTCCATTGAATTTCCTGCCTGTCAATTCTATGACAGTAAAGGATTCTGTTAGAAGAGTCCTGAAACTAGTGTCTCAGAAGACAAAACCAGTGAGTATTCCACCTGTCAATCTAATGACAGTGAGGGATCCATAGAAAATGTATCTGATTGTTCTCTAGAGCTTAAGTTTGAACCCATAAAGATTACTAAACCAGTTTTAAATAGCAAGACTTATGTGTCAGAACAAGTTGAGTTGTCAAAACTTGTGTGTCTAAACCAGAAATAGTTAAACCTAGTTGTATCCAAACTCCTAGGCAACAGGTCAAACCTGAGACACCTAAAGCAGATAGAAAGAACTGGAATGGGTTAATGCAAAGAGAATTTGGGGATGGTTACTCTTTCACAAATAAGAGTTGTTTTGTGTGTGGTAGCTTAAGTCATTTGATAAGAGACGGTGACTATCATGAATGGCTGTAAACACTGGTAATGGGTTAATTAGACCAGTGTGGAATAATACAAATAGAATTAACCATGCAAATCGGTTTATTACAAGGCGATACACATTATCTTGGTAGTACTACATTAATTACATTGGGCGTGGTATCTGGTGTATCAATTAATTCGGTAGGCAAACTTTTAATACTGGTAACATGTCTAGAGTTAATACTGGTCATGTTAAGTCTAGCCAAGCCAAAGTTAATACTGGGTATATGAATGTTAAATCAAAACATACAAGTCCTTCACCTAGTCCCAAGTTTAGAAAACCACAGGTGAACCAATTTAATCAAGGACTTCATTATGGCTCTCACTCACCTGTAAGAAGACCCATAGATCATAATGCAGCTAAACTGTTTCAATCTTATGCTGCAAGGGGTAATTGGGGGACTGCTATTAAGCCCTCGGCAGGTTATGCTTGGAGACAGACCAAACCAAACTCTAAGAATAATAGTGGACCATTTTCAGCTTACACTTTGAACTCTCAAGGTCCACAAGGCAGACTCAATCCTCTACAGGCCTGGGTCCACAAGAGAAACTAATTTCTCTTTTTGATATGCAGGAACATCCACACCAGAAGCTAGGAAGCATAGGAATTGTTGATAGTGGATGCTCTGGGCATATGACTGGTAACAAGAATCACTTGGAGGAGTTTGAGGAAGTCCAAGGAGGTTCTGTTACTCTTGGTGGCAGCATAGGCTACCCTATGGATAGTTAGATTTTATGGAAGTATTAAAAACATCTTTGTGTTGGTGTGATTTGGTGATTTTTAGAACATCTTTGATGTGATTTCTTTGTTTGCTACAATAATTTTGATGTGCTTGAACAGTTTCTTTTGGTGGTTCGAAAAATTAATTCTGGTATTCTATTTGAGTTAATTCTGATTTCAAGATCTACCTATTGTATTTCTCTTGGTTTTAGACTAATTTTTCTAGAGAAAAGCAATATCTCTCAAAGATAGGGGAGGTATGGAAGTTGTGCTGATGGATGTGCTACCAATCAGAGTTAATTCAGCTGATGTCATTCTTAAGTATGTTTGACTGTTTTAAGTCTGGTAGTGCAAAAATGTTACCGTTAGTGCTGGTTGAGGGAAAATATGTTTTTAATGTATCAATAGTACCGTTACCTACTCTTAGGCGGTAAGAAGTATATATATGGATACTTTTTAATAAAACTCATTATCTTTATCCATTATCTACTTTCTCTAAAATCTTTAAAAGTTTAAATCTTTTCTCTCAATAAAGTCTTTTCAACAGCATTAACCCTATCTAGCGCCGCACTACCAGAACTTACAATTAACCACGAATATGGCTCAATTAAAGTTCAATGATAAACACAATCACGTGGGATTCCTCAAGAAGCCGAATGAAAGCACCGTCTTTGAACAGATAGTGGACTTCCTGAAGGGTACACACATTAGGTATGCCCTCACTCACAATCCCACTATCTATATCTCCCTAGTCAAACAGTTATGGCAGACTGCCACTGCTAGAACTCTTGCTGATGGGACATTAGAATTAAGCGCAACTATTGATACCTTAGAGTATCAGTCACTGAGAAATCAGTCAGAAGTTATCTTCAATTGGCTGATGCCTCAGGAATCACAATGTTGCCAAATGATGAGCTTTTTCAAGGACTTCAAAATATTGGATATCCTACTGAAGGATCTTTTACTTTTTGGAAAAGCACTTTTACACCACAATAGAGCTTTTTATTGCATCATCTCCTTCATTGTATGAGTCCTAAAAGTGGTGAATGGGGTCAATTTAGAATCACTATTGCTTCTGTATTGATCTGTCTATCCACTGGTAGACTTTTTAACTTTTCTAAAATGATTTTTGATGCTATGGTTGCTAATGCTAATAAAGAGAAAAAGTTTTTGATGTACCCTAGATTTCTACAAATGATTTTAAATGTAGAAACCGCAAACAAGCAACAATATATTGTTATCCCCTTCACCAAAAAGATTTTTTCAAATATGAAAAGGGGATTTGAAGGGATTCACATGCCTTTGTTGCCTGCTATGTTGCCTGTTGTTGCTAACCCTGTAGGTACATATGTTGCTGCTGTTGCATCTGAGGCACAAGGTCAATCACCGAGAATGCTCAAAGAACACCAACACCATCACCACAAAGAACACCACCACCACAGAGAACACCAACTCCACCTCCACCTTCCCCGCCTATGTATGAAGAAGACTCACCTGAAATTCCTCACTCACAACCTCCAACACCCACCACTACAGCAGATCTAGTTTCCTTATCTCATGAGGAGCTCATCAATATAGTTCCCAAACTTCTAACCAGAATAGAGAAATTGGAAAAAGATCTACAGAGGTCAACTAAGACTCAAGCTGAAACTGTGATCAGACTGGTTAAGAGAGTCAAAAGGTTGGAAGGTAAATTCAAGGCTAAGGGAATAGAGATTACTGACTTAGAGGGTGAAGAAAATTCTCCTAAACATGGGAGGAATATGGAGGAGGAGGGTGGATCAGACTTCAGAACACCCACAAATAAATCTTCTGAGGAAACAATCAGTCCTCAAGGATTAAAGGCAGTTGAAATATTGGTCAAAAACTTAAGCCAGAAGAAGAAGAAATCAATAAAGGAGGCTACAAGTTCTTATGTCAAGTCTGGTTTTGAATTTGATGTTAAGTCTGGTGGTGATACTGAGGTTAAGTCTGCCAGTGCATCTGTTAAGTCTGGTGAGGAGTTCTCTCAAAGGAAAGGCAAGGGAATAATGGAAGAGTCTTCTGAGCCCAAGAGAACCAAGAGACAAATCAGATAATATAAAGCAAGTATGGCACAGATTGCCAGAATTAAAGCAGAGGAGGATGATGCAGCAGCTAAGCTTGCAAGATAGCAGAAGGATGATGAATTGATTGCAAGGAGCTTGCAGCAACCACCTGAGCTAACAGAGGAGCAAAGTAAAAGACGGGCTGAGGTTCTGGAGTCTGCCAAGTATTATACTGATGAAGACTGGGATACCATCAAAGCCAAAATTGAGTTGAATAAGGACATTCTACCAGATATTGGAGCTGAGGACTTTACCAGAAAGATGGTAGAAATGATTAATGAGAAGAAAAGGATGCTGAGGAACAAAAGGAAAAGGGAAAGGATGCATAGACCACTGACCAAGGGAGAACAGAGAGAATACATGATCAACTTTATCAAGAGTCAAGGTCATCCCAGCTGGAAGATAACTCAACTAAGGAAGCTGAAGTCTGATGAGCTTAAAGCAGAATTTGAAAAAGTAATGGAGTAGGTTAAAAGATTTACTCCCATGGACTCGGAATTGGAAGCTTCCAGTTTTAAAAGAAATGGCTTCAATCTTCAATCTGAGGAGGCTAAGAAGCAGAAAGTTATAGAAGTTGCTAAAGCTGATAAAGAAACTTAAGCCCAGCATTGTAAAGAATGAGGAAGGTTACTAAGCCCATCATCAAGTGGACCAGAAAGAAGTATAAAAGAAAGAAGCCTACAAAGACAGATAAGTCTGAAGTGAAAAAGGAGGTGGATGCTTATATGGAGGACAAGGTTGAAGAACCTCCATCTGAAGAATTCACTATGGGCACTATTCCTGAAGGTCCAGTAGAAAAGATTGCAAAAATTCAGATAAAAAAAACTAGGAGAAAGGCAGCTTATCAGGTGGTAAGGGAAAATTATGCTGACACTATATATGTGAATTTTCCTGGTATGTTATGCGATCTGTCTAGGGATGATCTGAAGACATTATATGAATTGATGATGGAGAAGCATGGTGATGTGCTACGTGTGTACAAGTTTTAAATTTATAAAAGGTGAATTACCAATATTACCAATAACACATACGAGCAAGTATACTCGTCCGTTATAGCAAGATTATGAAGGTAAGTCGGGATCGCTCGAGGATTTGAGTGAATCTAAGCACAAGTTTGAATCAATGAGTCTATCCAAAACATATAACAAATCAAATAGATATAATGAAATTCAGATGATTAAAAACTACACTTTCTTAAATTAGTTTCATATCATAGATTAATGTGATTGTGTTAACCTCTTAACATGTTGGTTATGATAATTAGTTGGTGGACTAATCTATTGTTCTTACAAGTTAAACCTTCGTCAAGATTTTAGTTCATAAAAACAAGCATTACGTTTAACCAATCAATTCAAGATCAATTCAAGTTTCATAAGTTTACTTGCATAACTTAAACACAAAAACATCCATTTGTTTCATCAAATTGCTTAAGAAATGGTCAATACAAAAGGTAACCGATCATAGACAAAAGGCTACAATTGATTCTCAACAACTAATCTTACGACCTCTTAGATGTTTCCAACCAATCCAATTTGATAATCAAAAAGTGTTTCTATTACAACCACACCTTAGTTCCTTTGTATAATCAAGAATAATGGGTAAAAACAATCATCCATAGAAAAAATGATTATGACTAGTTGAATAACAATAAGTTCTTTCGAACCTCTACGATTACTATCAACTAGTCAAACTTGATTAACAAATGTCACTATGAAACTTTAGCACAATTGGATCTTAGAATCAACTTGAAATTGAATTAAAACATGTTAACACAATCACTAACTAATCATATGACAATCAACATTATTTAAGCAAGTGTATAAAGAAACTAGCCACTCATAGCAAACATAAACATAAACTCAGAACTTTGAACATTAGAAAACATGATTAAAAGTATTACAATGCTTGGAATAAGATTACAAATGGTGAAGTAATGATTCCCAAAGTATTGGGGTAGACTTCTTGGTGATTTGGCCTCCAAATGTGGAAGTTCTGGAACTCCAAACTTTCCTGGACTTCTAAGGACGAATTTGAGAGCTTAAGAGCTTTGTTTGATGAGTAGAGAGATTTGTATTGAAGTGTGTATCTCATATGCTCTTTATACTAATTCCAAATCCTAGGGTATTAATTGCTGAACTTGGCCACCAAGGAGTAAGGAAGGGACTAGAATACACCAAGAGAAGGACCTAGAATCGTTTGGATGCAAAGGGGAAACTTAATGATGAATATTTGGCGATGCGGCTTCTCCAACCGGATCGGTTACACGACCAACCGATCCGGTTGGTCTTCATAGTACAACCGTTCGGTTGCGGGTGGCGACCGAACGGTTGGTGATGGCATTTTGGCATTTTGGCATTTTGGTCATTTTCCAACCGATCCGGTTGGATTTCTGATTACTAAACTTGGTCTTTACTTTCTTTATCTTGTAGAACTTGGTTCTTCAATCATTATGGTCTTCAAAGGTACTTGAGATACTAATTTGTGCTTGATCTGCTTCACTGAAACGGGAATCTTCTATTTGCTGAACATTTCTTTACTTTTCCTTCCGTTTCCCTGCACTTGGTTATAAACACTAGACAAACATCTTTTGATGCGTTTAAGCACTAAAATCACGCAAATATAACCAAATAACATATATAAAAGCACACATAACGCTACTAGAAATATGCACAATCTGGCGTTATCACATGGTAATCAAACACTTGAGGAGGAGTTTGAAAGAGTCCTCCGGGAGATCTAAAAACAATGTTTGAGCCACGATGCGACCAATGAGATGTGGAAGCGAGCAAGTCAAGAACAAATAATCGGATGGAGGTACTTTCATACATTTCGTGTTCACTTGAAGTTAGAAAATTTGATTGTTTATATGCTAATGCATGGATTATCCACTTCCAATTAAGACTGCGGAGGACATGCTTGATAAGAAGTTGTTAGGTGAGGTAAAAGATAATGCATGTTATCGACTTTTGAAAATGAGTGAATCAAAAGCTCAATGACAATAAATTTTAAAAGTGTTTGGAAGAAATTTCTTAAGTCAGAGAATGTTATATTTGTGTCGATAAATGTAATAAATGGATTTTGAGGGTTTCACTTGGTGAGAGTGCTTTGCAATCATAACAAATGGTTATCAGTTCACCATGTCTAACCCACACAAGAACCGACTAATCCATGAGCAAGCGGCTGCGTAAGGATATCTCAAATCCGTTTATGGTGACAATTTGCCAAAAATTGTATGGTGCTCAACTTACCATATCCGAGTAGATGAAGAGTTGGCTAGCCCACAAGTTCATGGCTTGTGGTAAAGGCGATGGAAAACCATTACTAGTCCAAAAGTGCGACTTTTGGGAAAGACTATTCAAATCATTGATAGTGGCGGTTTGCTAAAAATCGATTGTTATCAATGTACCATGATCTTATACGCCAAAACATTGGCTACTCCAATAGTAATGGCTAATTGGTAAAGAGATATCAAATCCATTAAATTTTCTATGATTCACCTCTCACAGGATTTAACACACCTGGATGTGATTAGAATAGCCTGAAACTTTCATGATTTGATGTACATATAGTCATAGTTGCAGTATAGACAATGGAGTGCTGATGGCTTGTTGATATGATGCTGCACAGAACATATAATGAAGACAACTTCAAGATGCAGATCAAAGATAATTCCAAGATCCTCAAGAAAGACAAAAGAACTTGAAGTTCACAAGTGAAGATCAAGTTAGAGGAGGATTGTAGGGAATTATATTTTGTAAAACTGATTTAAGTTTGTTTAGGATTAATTCGGTAGAGTTAGTAGTTAAGTCCGTAAGCCATAATTAAGTTCTGTTGATAGTTAGGTCTGCCAGTACTAATGGAGTTAAGTCTTGCAGAACTAATAGTTGGTAGTTAAGTCTATTTATGATAAAAACAGAATAGTTTGTTAGAGTTATATTAGGAATAAATATGTACGCGTAGAGATATCTTAGGAAGAGATATCTTTACCCTTCTCCAAGCCTTGTAATCTATTAGGGTTTCCTTAGTGTATAAAAGGATCTCTAAGGTATTAGGTTAAAGGTAAGAGTTGTAAGTCTTAACCTTGAACAAAGTAATTAATAGAAAATGATGGGTTAGTTATTCTTGTGTTCTTCATACTTTGTGTGTTAAGATTCCGCATTAACACATCAAGATCTTGTTAAGAGTTCTTCACATAATAAATTTGGATTTATTCAAGTTTATTATAAGTCATTCAAGGCTACTTAGATCCATAAACTTTTGGACCTACAAAGCGTATAAAACGAATACAATCGGATAAAAATAGGCGAAAACATATAAAACTTAAGAAAGCAGGCGAAAACGGATGGAAACTTAAGAAAATGGATGAAAACGATAAAAATGAATGAAACGTTTAAAGCGAAGCGAAAATGGATGAAAGCATACAAAACCGATAAAAGCGATTAAAAGCGGACGAAAATGTATAAAAACGTAAGAAAGCAGATGGAAACGTATAAAACGACGAAAACATAAAAAGCAGATGTAAATGTATAAAACGGACGAAAATATATAAAAATATACGAAAGGGATGAAAACGTTTTTAGGGACTGAATTCGTGATACCCAGCAAACCAGATGGACCATTTAGTACTAAAAATATTCCACGTAGATTTGTATCCGGTAAAATAACTTTTTATCTGGTAGCAAGTTAATGGATGTGCAAAGTAGCACAAAACTAGAAAGTTTGTTACATTAAGTGGAATAGAAAAAGTTCACGTACCAAAACGATACAAAAGTGAAATACGTTGGTATTGTACGGCTAAAACCCAATTCAAAATTAAATTAAATTAGCTAAAAAATAAACACAAAAAGCACCCGTCCATGTCAAGGGACCTATGGCGTGACGTCCGGTGCCGATGATATCGTCACATGCCCCCAAACCGCACTATAACGCGATTCTATAAGAGCACATGGTATGGGTATGTTATAACACGCCAAACACATTCTTTTTAAACCAATGGCATGCCATTGTCATACCACCCAAACATGCCAAATCTATGCTAAATACATTTGAGCCACTCCATCAACTCAAGCCAAATGAAACTTGTGTGTGTTTTTTTTTTTTTTTTGTCTTTTTGTTTTGTTTGTTTTTGTATTGTGAGTGGGTAGATATTTTTAGTGGTATTTTGTGAGACCCAATAACATGTTAGTGATGTGTTATGAGGGAGAGTATTTGAGTGATTGGTGTGTTATTTAGAGGTGTATGATGTGACGCTGAGGTGACATACCAATAACGTGTTATTGGGTCCTTGCATACCTTGTGCTCTAACCTCCAACACCATGCTCTCTAATGATGGAAAAGTCTAGCGTAATCAAACGGGAACCAAACATGGAATTGGGCATAACCAAAGGGACTACCAGTGTAATTTTATCAAAAAACAATACTCGTAACACTTTCCAAATAAAACATTTCCTTAAAGCAAGTTACCTTTTATTAAGGGAGAATTGCATATATATCCCTCCAAACACACAAAATTGCATATATATCCAGAATAAACTCATAATTGCATATATATCCCTCCAAACACTCAAAATTGGCATATATATCCAAATAATTATTTTTTTTAAATTTAAAACCGAAAAACGCATTGTAATTATAGTTTATATCAAAAATGTCGATTATACCTTTGTATTTTCAAACGAACTCATCATCATCTTATATTTATGCGACTTATTCCCTTTAAACATGCATTAACGTCTACAACTATAAACCTTAATGTTGACTTAGGTAATTTATAATCATTTTAAATTGTGTCTCGTTCAAACTATAATCAAAATTTTGAATATAACCTATAATTATAATTTGTTTTTGGGTTTTAAATATAGAAAAAATAATTATTTGAGTATATATGATAATTTTAAGGTTTAACAGGGATATATATGCAATTATGAGTTTAAGTGAGATATATATGCAATTTTGAGTGTTTGGAAGGATATATATACAATTCACTTCAAGTGTTTAAAACAGGGACAAGGGTTTGTTTGGTTCATTGTTTTTCAAGGGTTTTTCTTTGCAAATACTGTGGAGAGCCAACCCTTTAAGGCAATGGTAATCCCTTTTTGATTTATATGCCATTTAAATCGACAAAATATTTTAGCTTACAACATGGGTTTTATAAGGGGGTCTATGTTTTAGCTTATTTTGTTCGCCTTGTTTCTATAAACATTCTTTTAGGGGCTTATTTGGGGGGTGTTTGGTTTAGCTTATTTTTTGGGCTTATTAGCTTATATAACAACAATCAGCTCATATTAGTGTTTGGATAAGCTTATAAGGGGGTTTTGGTAAGTTCATTTTTTGTGGCTTATGGAGTTATGGACTTATTTATGCTTACAAGCTTCTTTTTCCACTTTGTTTGTCATAAGCTATCCAAACACTTAGCAAAAGCTTATAAGCTTATTTATCATTAGCTGATTATTATTAATAAGCTTAAACCGAAAAAATAAGCTTAGCCAACACCCTTAAGTCATAATAAGCTCATAAATCAGATAAAAAAAAATGGGCTTATGAGAAATTAGCAGAACAAAATAAGCTTATGAATAAAAATAATGCCTATTTTTTGCAAGTGTTTGGCTAAGCTTATTGTACTTTGATAATAGAGTGAGCTAATGAGCACCCAAATAAGCAGCCAAACACCCCTTAATAGCATTATTATGATAGAGATGTACTTTGAATGACTTTTAGTGTATACTTGTTTAACTATAGTTGGGCGTAAGAGGTGTTTTGGATTGCTTATGATAAAAAATAATGCCTAATAAGCACCCCAAATAAGCTTACCCAAACACCCCCTTAATAAGAGGTGTATTGGATTGCTTATTTCAAACTGCTAATGCTTTAGAAATAATGGGGAAATAACCACGGTGCATTAATATGCTTATTTGCATCTTTTGGTTGTTATAGCATTTTCATCAAAATGATCTACTTTCTTCAAACTATTTGAGCAATCTCTTTTATAAATTTCTAAGGGACTACTGCTGTGTAAAATTTGACTAAATATCTGACCATTCAAATAATGGGATAGAAATATAGCATGTAGTTCAATCTGAATGATAGCTCATACTGACGGTATTGTTTACCTTTCATGGATGATGATAGCATAACATTAATATAAGCTACGGGACAATAATACAAATGATTTGGTGGGACAAGTTTTTGCACTATCGCTGGTTCTAATTTCTAAGAGTGTAGTTTTTGGTAATAATTTTTTGTAGCAGGGGATTTAGCATTCTTCGTAGGGATGGCAACGGGGCGGGTTTTAGTGAACCCGTACCCGTTTATAATATCCAAACCCGAACCCGCCCCAATACCTGATGGGTACCCGATTATAATTATCCATCGGGTTATCGGTTTTCCCCGCAGGTATCGGTTATCCCCAATTAAAATCATCGTTGTACAACTCAACCTAAAAAAAACCAAAACACCCCAATATATTCAAAGTCTTAAGAAGTTAAAGAAAATGACTTCAATATTCGTAATGTTTGAAGATTAAAGAGTTAATGTGTCATGTGTGTGAGAATTAAAGCGTCAAGCGTAAGTGTTAATTTAATAGTTTGTAATTACCAAGATATATGTTATTAAGGAGTAGAGTAGAATAAAATTGTACAAGGTTAAGAGCTCAAAACTTATTAGGACCTTATATAAATTAGCAAAAAAAAACCGGTACAAATTCGGGTATACGGGTACGGGTAAAACGGGCGGGTATTACTAGAATCCGTGCCGAAAAGAAAAAATATATCTACCGAACCCGTATCCAAACCATGAACCCGACCCAACCGGTTCGGGTTTGATTTCCCATCGGTTTAGGTGGAGTATGTCTTGTCATCATTTGATTTTCAGTTACTTCTTTTGTGTCTACTTTGTGTATAAGGCCGGTCCACATATGTTAGAAGCAAGAATCTATATTTGTGTAAGTTATTGGGTTAGATCTGCATGGATAATATGGTAAAGAACGTGAATCTTTTTTCGTTTTGCGTTGTACATTGCAGGCTTGTGGAGTATGACGTCCCATCGTAAAAAGATGAAAGTTCAATGCCACAATTCGGATATAATCAGTACCCTTCCTCAAAACGTCATTGAAAACATTCTAACTTATATGCCAATTCGAGATGCAATTAGAACGAGCATTTTATCAAGGAATTGGAGGTCTTGCTGGAAGGGAATGCCTAAACTTGAATTTTATGATAAGGAGTTAGTTCAAGTAACATCTAACTGCGAACAATTGGAGAAATACAAGTTTGTCAAAACCATCTTCCATGTTTTGTTACTACACAGTGGTCCGATACTAGAGTTTAATATTTGTTGTGATTTCGTTAAAATGGATTCTGAGTTTGACCCGGTAATGTGTTACCTTTCAAGGAGCAAGACTGTGAAGAAAATAAAACTAACGATGTCAGACGACTGCATCTACAAGCTACCTTCTGTGTTCTTTTCATTGCAAGGATTAGAGATCTTAAATCTCAAATGTTGTGAAATTCGAGAGTATTCTCCATTAACATTTAATGGGTTCAGTAGGTTGAAAAGGGTGCTCTTTACAAATGTCAAGATTACTAGTAATGTGTTTCAGCGTTTCCTTTCCAATTGCCCATTACTTACGCATTTGTGTTTGGTAAGATTCATAATACCACTCATGAAGCTCTTTTAATTAAAGATGATGGCATTTACTTTTATTAGGTGTTTTAATGTAGGTAGGAAACGGATGCGAAGAAGATTATGAAGGAGGAAACAAGTTAACATTTGTTGAGTTGTTACAGTGTGTGCCTTCACTTACCACTTTCTTTGTCTCATCGTGGTTTATGACGGTAATACATAGTTTAGAGATGATAAATATGATATATCTCAGGTAAGGATATTGTGTTTGCTGATTTTGGCTTTGGTATATGGTTTCAGTTCTTGGGTGCGGTGGTATACCACAGAAGCTTCCAGCATCACTAGTCAACCTCAAACTTCTTCATCTATCTATGTGCTTAACGGAACAGGCTGATATATCGTCTGCCCTTTGTTTAATGCTAAGCTCTCAAATTTAAAGAAACTTGATGTCATGGTAAATAAGGCTATTACATATGGTAATTGTTCTTTCTATAATTCTATTGACATTGTTACCTGTTTTGCGATCAGTTTTTGAGAAAATGAATGCTCCAGAACTTTCTATGAACTTGACTGATTTCCAAGACTTCTCTGGCTTCAACTTGGATCGTCTCCAGGAAGTAAAGATTTCAAACTTTAGGAGCGTAGCTCTTGGGTTGGAATTTGTCAAACTCATCATGGCTAAGTCACGGTTCTAAAGAAAATGCAGATAACGGTTGATTGTTATATTTCTCCTGATGAAGAACTGAAGATTTATAAGGACTTCATAAGGCTCCCGCTTCCACGTGCATCGCCTTCAGCTATATTAACCATAGAACACCCAAAATGCTAGGCTATTATATGGGTGGCGTAGTTTGTGTTTTTGTTAAGATTGACCGACTGACAAATCATACTGCTTTTATGGACCATTCTGAATGTGTTTAGACGTGTCTTTTTCGGTTGATTATGTAATGCTACTTTTTGCATTGTAACAAAGTAAACCGTGTTGATTTCGATTCTAAACCCAAATTAGATCCATTATTTTAATCTGCTTGCATTGAGTTAACTCAGGACATGTATAATATGGTGGTCTTGAAATGCATCATCCGCCACCAAGTATATTGAGGAAAGCCCAAAGACTTCTCAGTCAGGCTATTATATTATTTTGACAGTGTTAGTGTTCTGGTTAGAATTATAAATTGTCAAAGCACAAGGCTTTTAGGTCTAGGCGTGTGCACAATTCGGTATTCACCCACAAAACCCGAAAATGGATCCGAACCGAACTCGGAAGAAAAGCGAACCAAACATTGAAATTGGTGTTTGGGTCCAAACCGAGCTGAACCAAATTCCTTAATCGGTTTATGGTTTGGGTTCGGTTCTAGCAAAATGAAAACCGAATCGAATTGAAACTGCACGTAATTACGTAAAGAACAAATGGAATCCTAAATTTCACATTTACCACCCCTTTAACTTTTTTAGTTTTACTTACAATGTCCTTAGTTTGAGTTATTTCAACATAAAAGCACACAACTTCCCTGTAGCAAACTGCAAGGATCATTTTCCCAATTTTTAAATATTAAAAATCTATAACTTCTGATAGAATTAAGGGGGTGCTTGGCAAGTTAGTTGATGAGAATCAAAGTGCATATATACCAAGAAGGCAAATCACTGATAAGATTCTTGTAGTTCAAGACTTGATGAGGGGATATAATAGGAAGCAGAATGTAAATAAATGCTCTTTTAAGATAGACATTCAAAAGGCTTATGATACTCTTATATGTAATTTCTTAAGATATGTGTTGAAGGGTTTTGGTATTCACAATAAGATGGTAAACTGGATTAGGACTAGTGTCACAACTGCCAAGTTTTATGTATGCATTAATCACAGTAGAGAAGGTTATTTCAAAAGTGGTAGAGGGTTGAGACAAGGAGATCCCATCTCTCCATATGTGTTTACACTAGTGATGGAAATGCTCAACTTCATAATGAAAAAACAGATAATTCTAACCCTTGAATTTAAGTATCACTTTGGTTGTAAGAAGTTGAAGATTACACACCTTTGTTTTGTTGATGATCTTATTGTTCTATGCTATGGAGATGTAGTTTCTGTCTAAGTTATTAAGCTAGCTTTAGAGAAATTTAGTGGTATCTCAGGTCTGAAGCCTCATATGAATAAAAGTACTGCTTTCTTTGGTGGAATGTCTAATGAGGATATAAATAGTATCCTACAAATTCTCCCTTAGCTTTCTCTGTTCGAAAGTTGCCTATAAGGTACCTTGGTGTCCCTCTCATCAAAAGCAGCTAAGTATAAATGATTGTAAGATCTTAGTGGAGAAAGATAAAAGTAGAATTCATAATTGGAAGAACAAATTCCTTTCCTGTGCTGGTAGACTGCAGTTGATAGCATCTGTTCTGTCTTCCATGAATCAATATTGGGCCTCAGTTTTTCAGTTGCCTAAAGCTGTTATAAAGACTTGAACAAAATGTTTAAAGGTTTTTATGGTGTCAAGGTGAATTGGTAAAAGGTAAAGCAAAGGTTTCTTAGAGTTCTATTTGTAAGCCTAAAGACCAAGGTAGATTGGGATTGAAAGATATAAGTTTGTGGAATAATGCACTTCCGATAAAGCACCTATGGAATATTGCTTCAAAGAAAGATTCAATGTGGGTATAATGGATACATGAAGAAAGGCTGAGAGGTAAAAGTCTATGGGAAGCAGAAGCTGATGCAAGTGTTTGCTGGAGGATTTATTAAAGCTTAGGAACAATATTGAAAAGCATGTGTTCCATAAGCTTGGGAATGGGAGAACTACATCTATTTGGCATGACATATGGCATGAAGTATGTCCATTAGATCAGTTTATCACCAACGGGGATATATATGATGCAAGATTATCTCAGAAAGCATGTGTTGCAGATATGATTGAAAATGGTAATTGGAAATGGCCTTCAACATGGATTTCTAAATATCATGTTCTAAGTCAAATTCAAGTGCCTATTTTACAAGAGGTGGTTAATGATGAGGTTATGTGGTTGACCAATAAGGGGAAAGTTGTGAATTTTGCAACTAGCTATGTGTAGAATGAGCTGAACAATCAAAGCCAAGAAGTACCATGGAAGTCACTTGTTTGGTTTTCTCCGTGCATTCCCAAACACTCCTTTATGATGTGGATGACTATTTAGGAAGGGTTAGTTACTCAAGATAGATTGCCTAAATGGAAATCAAACTTGAAGTTATGATGTGCTTTATGTGAAAAGTTTTCTGACTCACATGATCACTTGTGCTTTCAATGTAAGCTCTCTAAAGAAGTTTGGCATGCTCTGCTTCAAAATTTGCACTGTACTTTACCTACTAGTGGTCTCTCATTGTCCCTAAAATGATTAGTTTGGGATTTAGAATAGTATTGGAAATGTTTTTAGAAGATTGTTGATTGGTGCTACTGTCTACCTAATATGGAAAGAAAGGAACTTAAGAATTTTTCAAGGCAAAAAGAGAACAATTGAAGTCATAATACAGTTGGTGGTGGAGAGCTTAAGAACATCCATGATGACTTTGAAAGTCAAAGAATCATTTGCAGCTAGAATAATTGAAGGAAGATTGAATGTTAAGATGACAAGGGACACTACCAAAAATGATGCTGATAGATAGCCTGCAAAAGTAGCTGTGTATTGGTTTGTGCAGATGAAATTTTAGAACAGTGATGAATGGGAAATAGGAAATATGGAGTTATAGAGATGGTTGGGCCTATGATATTGTGGATGATAGTATTTGTGATATACTGTGAGGATCAAGGACGGACCAGGATTTTTAGAGGGTGTTGCACAAAAGAAATGTTGGTCTAACTAAAGTCACACCGTAAGAAACGAAAGTAGCAAAAAGAATTTTGGGGGTTGCACATATCACAAAAATGACAGTTTTGAAATCTTTTTGCACTTCGTAACCTAAAATCGGGTGTAGCCCGTGCCACACCCGGCATACATGTGAGTCCGTCCATGGTGAGGATGATGCTACAGTGTAGTCATAAAAGATTGCTTTCATGAGGGAAATGTAGTCTTCTATCAAAGGTAACAAAGTTTCTACATTTGGTGATGCCTTTCATGGAGGATAGTCTATATGATGCACTGTGAGGATGTGGCTGCAATGTACTCATATTAGGCTGCCTTCATGAGGGAAACGTAACCAATGTATGAAAATTTAACACAACAATGAGGCCTGTTAACAAGGCTGTTTAGAGTCTTTCTTAACTGGAATGACCTTAAATAGTTTTGTTGTTATGGGAAATGTAGTTGTTGTGTATGAATTTTGTGAAGAATGCTCTTAGACTAAAGGGAGTGGTCACACTTCTCACCTTCCACATCAGCGCCACATTAGTTTTCTCTCTCCTCTCACTTCCCCTCACTCCCTCTCACCTTTCACCAGTAGTGGTCACACCAATCCCTCACCTTCATTAAAATACTCACTTTGTACGAATATACCCCACTAAATACCACACACACACTCACAAACCATTACAAAGGGGTTGCACGAGAACCAAGAGGTTAGCGGTCACCTCTATCCTCTCTTTTCTCTTCCTCGCATGTGAGGTGTGTGTCGGCATGGGTGGCTAGTGAAGGAGGACCTCACAAGTAAGGTCTCACCTCCACTCGGTCTAATCTTAGAATGCCTAGTTTGTATGCTACATAATGTGGCTTTGAGGAACATGAACATGTTCATGGTCCCTTTCATGAATCTTTGTAATCTATAACTTCTACAAAATGTGGTTATTTTTAGGATTGGCCTGAGAAATTGTTAACTAAAACCCGGCCCAAAGTCTATTAGTTGAGCTTAAGCCCAATAAGATGGGCCTGAATAAAACTGAGTCAGTGAAGCAGATATATCGGAAGAAATATATAACAAACTCCCACTCTTCTCTTCCAGATTTTCCAAATTTGTTACAGTTAGTTTGTTTGATTAGATTGTGTGTTTTCTACTTTGTGTAATCTCAACGACGTCTTTGATCATCTTGATTGATAACCTTCGATCTCAACGTTCATTTTCATCGTCATCACTCATCAGGTAATATTAGTCCATGCAATTAACCATGCATGTTTCAATCTTTCATCTTAAATGACAAATATTGTGACGTAAAATTGGATCTTATATGACAAATATTGAACTTGTATCGTTTTTCACATGTTTGAATTGATTGCATGTTAATTGTTCCGTGTTCTTGAATCTTAGATGACAAGTTATTAGTAGGATTATAAGAAATGTAGAAAGATTTTATGAGAAATTCAACAAGATTGAGTACGTAGCAGTCTTAATGCGCAGTAATAACTTATGAGTCATGAGATACACTATGATTAATAACAATCTAACTGTAGATTTAGTTTTATGAATCAAGTTTAAACTCGATGTCTAAACATTCGACATATAGAAGTCAATAGGGTTTTACGTATATGTGTCATCATTCATAGTTCAAAATTTTGTATCTTGAATTTTGAACTGTTATATCTGAATCAACGAAACATTCACTATAACTTCAGTATCAGTAATCTTGGATCAGTCACTATTAGATACGGGAAGCTTTATTTCTGATATTGGTTTGCTTGAGCATGAGATACATGTTGGTTAGATTTGGTTGTTTATTAGGGTGATATGTGGTCGTGGAGTATGATATTCATCTGTTGCATATCCCCTAATTTATATGCATGTGTTGTTGTCTGTGATGAGTTATGTAAAGGAATGGCGAGTCAAGAAAATAGGAATACCATGCAAAAGTTTGCTAAGATAGGAGAACTACACTTTATGGAATGATACAATTAATGTCCCTTAAACTATTAAGGGTCTGTTTATTTGTTTAGTTACACCGATCCCTTGTAGATTGGTACTGTACTACTCCGTAATAATCTATTGTATATACAGATGGATTCAGTACCTTCATTCTCAGCAGCTAAGGAAGAAAAGCCACAATTGGGTTGGTTTGAATGGCTCAAAGGATGGTACCGTTTGGTTCTAGAGACGTTCTTTGAGAAATATTGGTCAAGACATTTGCCAAACCGTTATCTCTGCCTCCCTCAACGGTATCACCAGCATTGTCACTGGTTCGACTAGTGGAATAGGGCTAGAAATAGCCAGACAACTAGCAGAAGCAGGAGCACATGTCGTTATGGCAGTGAGAAACACTGAATTAGCTCATAAATTGGTCCAAAATGGCAAGCAGAATTGCAAAACACATCTTCTATGAAAGTACTTGATATTGATGTGATGGAACTCAACCTTAGTTCACTAGAATCCGTTGCAAGATTTGCAAACACATGGAATTCCAGAAACAAAGCTTTGAATATTCTTATCAACAACGCGGGTATCTTCTCAATGGGAAAGCCTCAGACTTTTTCTACTGATGGATATGAAATGCATATGCAAGTTAACTTTTTGGCACCGTCTTTGCTTTCGCTTTTACTTTTACCATCTTTGAAAGCCGGTGCTCCTAGCAGAATTGTGAATGTGAACTCGCTTATGCATGCTATTGGTTTTGTTGACACAAGGGATCTGAACTTTGATAAAGGTATCAACCATTTTACTAGCTTAAGAGGGTACTCAAGGAGTAAACTGGCACAAATTATGTTTAACAATGTGCTTCATAGAACCATTCCGAAGAGTGCTAAAATCAATGTGGTATGTGTGGATCCCGGAAGTGTTCGTACAAATGTCGTAAGGGATCTTCCAAGAATAATTCAAATTGCATTTCAAGCTCTGCGAAGTTTCTATATACTGCTCAAGAAGGTTCTAGAAGCGTTTTGTATGCTGCAGTTTATAATGAGATTTGGGAGTACTGTGAGAAGTTGAAAGCAGAAGAATGGCCTGTTTGTCCCTATGTAGCTTGCAATTGTAAGACCATGATTCCAAGCAAAGAAGCACAGAATTTGGAGGTTTCGCGGTTTGTGTGGAAGGCGACAGTTGATACAATTGGCTTCCCAAATGATGCAGTGGATCTTCTTTTATCTGGAAAAGAAATTCCATGGCAGTATTCTGATCTTGTTAATTAGCAAAATCTCCAGGTGATCATCCGTTATTACTTTCCCCCTCTGCCGTCATTGCTTTTCATATTAGAGCCGTATCAACTTACAAGGTTAGAAATCACCACTTGTGATTTTGCTTACAAGTAAATGCTAGAAAGTTTAAACCTTTTGGTTCAGAATATTCATGGATTTCATTTTTAGTGGGTTGTGCTACAAATTTATAGTATAGGTACTGCGTACTGTCGATTATCGATTTTAGTTTGTCTTTATTTATCGCTTTCTGTATAAAACTTTCTATGCATCTAGCCTGCAGTATGAACACTAAGAATAATAGGATGGAGTTGAACTTTTTCTTTGAATCATAAGTAGAATTTAATAGATAAAAGATTACATGTTAGAGTTTACAAAGCACCAAACCGAACAAGTGCACTGTGCACATCTAAACTAAAATGAACAACAAACAAAAAAACGAGCACCTCTAATTAGCTATTAGACACCCTCACCAAACTAAACAACACCAAAATTAGAACCAAAAAACAACTCAATCCTTCCTAAGGAAACCGCGTGATTGACACAACGCCATGAACACCTTTAGCAACGTTGAAATCTGATAACTAATCAGAATCCAAATCTGACTCTGAATCTGCAATGTCATCCTCATTAAGAGAATTAATTAATATGCTCGATCACTTAATTTACCAAGCAAAGCCCACTGAAGCTTTTCTATATCATCTCCATGAGAATTGTTTTCATTGCCTTAACAATATTTTTTCGGCCTTCTGAAATTTCCAAGACAACTAGCTCACACAGCGACAACATCCGAAATAGTATTTTTATTGTCTTTGAACTTTCGCGGTTGGCTGTTTAACAAAGTATCTATTTGCGTTATTATATTTTATATTACAAAAGTTAAAGTGGTTATAGGGCAAAACTGCCAAAACGAAAACGGAAACTTGGGACTGAAGCATGAATGATGCCATTTGGGTTCAGTTTTATTAGTCTTCTTGACTCATTTTTGCACATTTCTCACACTAATGCTCATGATTTGGATCGATCAAGGAAGAAAATAAAAGAACACCTTAGTCGACTAGATAATATTTAGTTCCAAAAAAAAAAAAAAAAGACTAGATAATATTTAGCTGTCGTAGATAGTAAATTTCTTATAAACTGAAACATCGCGAGTTTTAGGATAACATAACATCTAAACTGCCATTATTAATCTATACACAAGCATATTGATTCTCTTTTATCTGATAAGCTCAACTTAATTTTAACTAAATCATGAGTCCTTTCCAGCCTATCCACTTTGTCTCAACTCTCTACTTTCTATCTTTTTATGGAAATATCTATCTTTGGTTTAGTTATTAGGGAATACATTAGCTGCAATTTTACGTAGACAATTTCTTACAATTTAGTGCTACAATTTGTGGGTCTCCGAGTCTTTTTGTAGATCCCTGAGTCATTTTTGCGGATCCCCGAATCCTTTATTGTGTAATTTTGATGGAAAATTGTCACCGATTAGCTATTTTAATTGTAGCCAAGATATCCCTTAATTATTATTCTAACAAATCAATGCAAATATTCCGACTACCTTATCCATCATAAAAAAAGAAACATGGGTCAAATAATGACATATTTAAACTCACCTATGTATTTTCTGAGTTGTTTGACTACAAAGTTATGTATTCTTTAGAGTCCGATTTGTATATATCTTTCCATCCTCTTACTTGAGATATTTATGTAGAGCACTAGAAAACAAGATTAAAATAAGTGTGAAGACTAAAACTAGACATTGATGTTTTAACTTCAACAATGATGTTGGTCATATGGATAGAATCGTGGAAGTATATCTTTGAGCAAATATATCAAGACAAGAGGATTATCAACATTTAGATATCATAGTAAAGGCATAAGGATAAGATTAGAGGTTTAATGAACTAGTTGGTAGACAACCTATTCTTCCAAATGACTGGTTTAAGATAATTAATAGACGTACGAACCTAATATACAATAGATTTGATGCAATCGTATAGAACGTCGAAAATTCGTGCACGATGGTTTTTGAGACAATTATAAACCACATTTGGATTAACGATTGCAAGATATAGCGAAAATCAAATAATCTATTTCATAAATATTCTTAAACTAGTTTTTCGGCCGAAACATCTAGTACATAAATAAATAAATGTATACATGATCGATAAGAACAGCCTAGCTATGCAAAAGTACTAAATCTTTGTACCATAAGTTCTAGGATATTATTATTTGTATACGCACACCTTTGTTGTTTACGATTGTATGAGTATATATATACTTCTTTTAGTGCATATACGTATGTTATAAATAAATTATTCAAATTAGTACTTCATGATATTTGTGGGTTCCAATGGCTGGTAGTAGTTAATTTATAATATCATGTCAATTATTGATCATGAATTATTATTATTAGTAGAGTATTATTGAAGCGTGACAAAAATTTAATCCATGACTAAAGAAAGAAGATCACCATTTCTAGAGTCTAATACTAGTCATTGACTTACAAGTCAGCCCAGAACTGGTCTTAATTTTAACAGGTCCTCCTTAAAAATATTTGGAATGCTCTAATTATAAAATATTAAAATTGTTTGTTGCAACTAAACCAAGTTGTTATAGACTTGTTTCATGAATTTTTAATCTGACCATAGTGTTTTAAAAAAATAATTAACAAAGTTCGTAGTTTTAAAAGTAATTAACATACTACGTAGTATTCATATTTTATAGTACTATTTTCTCTATTTTCTTTTTTAAAACAAAAAATCTCATTGTCTGCATCTTCTTTTACGTCTTCATACACTTCTCAAGTTGATATTTGACGAGACGGTGTGTGATTGCCGCAAATACCATCATCGTTCGATGTTGATATCATTTTCCGCATCTTCTTCAACGTCCAAAATACACTTCTCAAGTTGATATTTTTTTTAAATAACAAGTTACTGTTTATTTATATGCACTGAAATCATATATGAATCTTCTTGTCTTTAAGGTCGATTTCGCAAAGGCTTTCGATAGTGTGTGTTTGGGAGTTACTTATTGATATTACGAGGCAAATGGGGTTTAGTGCTTAACGAGTGAGAGAACCCGCGCGTTGTTACGGGAATGTCGTGCTAAATTTTCTTTCAAAGTTAGTTATTACTCTATATACTAAAAGGCAGGAGCCTTTTTGCAAAACATTTTGCATTAAATGTAAAGTTTTCCGACTTGACAAGAATAGCGCGAGGTTCAGTGGTACCGCAAAGTAAGTCCAAACATTAAATGCATAGTTTCACAACTTGGCAAAACGGTCCACGAGGTTCAAGTGTCGTTTCAAAGTAAGTCCTTTAACATTAATAATCTTTCGCAACTTGGCAAAACAACCCCGAGGTTTAAATGTCGTTGCAAAGTAAGTCCTTTAGAATCCCATTGCATCGCGGGTTTTCCAACACTCGTTAAGGACTAAATGTGAAAAGACCGATAATCCTAAGGACTATTTTCTAAAGTTATTTCTGGTAATAATATGTCTTTTTATGAAAAAAGTCCCTAAAATTCTCGGACTTTGAAACCATTAGATAATTGCAGGGACTATTATCGTAATTTCTTGAGCCACTGTAGCGAGCACTGTAGCTGCTATAGTGCATTTTTCCCTTTTAGTATATAGATAAATGGGTCTCTTGGATTAAAGGTTCGTCACACTCGGCCTTGATATCCATCTTGGTGAATGGTTCCCCGACCTTAGAATTTCATATGCGACCAGGACTTAGACTAGGAGATCCTCTTTTTCATCTCTTATTTAATATTGTGGCAGAAGCTCTTCAAATAACCATATTGGAGTCATGTGAAAAACAATATATTTAAAGGTTTTACAATCAATGGCAGTGATACTAATATTACTCTCCTCCAATATACGGATGATGCCCTCTTATTTGGAGAATGGTCATTGAGTAATGTCAAAAATCTCATATACATTTAACATTCTCAAGTGTTTTCATAAGGTGTCGGGTCTTGGTGCAAACCTATCTAAATGTTGTATTATTTGGTGTTCGTGTAAATCTAGAGGAAGTCGAAATGGTTGCTCGCATAACAGGTTGCAATCTCGGGTCTCTTCCATTTTTTTACTTGGGACTCCCAGTGGGAAAGTCTATGAAGTGGGTTGATGCGTTGGGAGATGTGATTAATATGGTGAATTCTCGGCTTTTTTCTAGGAAGTCAATATTTCTTTCGATGGGTGGTCGCATGGTTCTTACAAAATCGGTTCTCGATGCTCTCCTCTTTACTATTCATCTTTGTTTCGTGCTCCAATAAAAGTTATTGATACACTTTAAAATATCATATGTAGATTCTTTTGGAGCTTTAAAAAAGATAAAATAAGGCATGATATGGATAAGCTAGAAAAATACGATTGGTGGTCGTGATTTAGGCGGGCTCGGGATTAGCAGCTTCGAGGCCAAAAATCTCGGCTTTCTTAGCAAGTGGCATTGGAGATTTATGAAACGCCAAATACTATATTTTTTTTGAACTATTGTATCACTACGCCGTAAGTGTTGCGGGGAAAATACGTCTCGCCGTAATGGCTGTGGGGACAATACGCCGTAATGGTTATTGTTACTACAAGAAATCTGCAGTTTTCTGATATCCGTAGACTAAAATCTGTAATGTCCCAAATCATGGTCATATTACATTAAAAACAAACTTCACATAGTACATGATATTCGTTTGGACCAGTACTAAGGCAAAATGGGTATAATTGGCACTATGCCAATACACCCCTTTAACTACATGAACATAACATGTACCAGTTTTAAGCAACACAATTTTTGTACTTTTACATCACACGTCAAAAGACATTTCCTAGGGCATTAAGTGGTAAATAGAGAGGGTTAAGAGACGCTCATTTACCTACGAGCTCCACGGGAAACTAACTCCAGACGTTCTTGCCTCTTTAACTTCAAAATGCTAATATCACCTACAAGAAAACAAAAACAAACGGTTGATTCTCTACGATATTTCAAAGTTGACACAAAATTATGTACAACTTGATGTCCCGTCATTCTTTTAAGAGAAAAGTGGTGAGGGGGACTAAGGTAAGCTTCTTGAAAGACGTTTGTTCATATTTGTCCAAGACGACCAAAACTCAACATAAACCAACTCCGATCACTTGCACAATAAAATGTCAGCTTACTAAACATGTATATGATCATTTATAACATGATTCATGCATTACTAACACATAAATCACATCTAAACTTGCTAACTTGACCATGAGCCAAACACATTTTTTTTAGAACGACAATTTTTTTTCACACTTATACCATCTATCTCACAATATATCTCACAAATTCTTCCAGCGAGGCTTGAACCCACAACCTCCAGGTTTGTGGGCAACTCTCATATCACTTTATAATCATCATTTTCATGAACTATCTCACTTTTCTCTAAACATGAACTTAATTTCTGAAACATAATTTTTCATAAACCACAAATTATGCTAACATGGTCTATGATCACCAACATGTGTCTAACTTCATAAGCATGGTTAAATTCCATTCTTAAGTACTTATTAACTAAAAGCCTCAATTCTTACTATAATCATGAAATCATAAACTTAAATTCAGCCCTTACTTTGATTGGGGACATGTTAATGGAGCATAATACATCTTGTATCTATCATGAAATCACTTAGAATCATCATAAATCATCAGAAGGAGTGATTTCTTCATCATGAGGTCACCTAGACATTTTCTTCCATGAAAAACACACCAACACGTGTGATTATGAAAAGGTTTATGGACTTAATGTGAGTTATCATAACCCAATGGCAATTCGGCAATTTCATCTTTTAAAGCTAACTTTGCACCGTTAGTCCTTGCTGTTAAATCCGTTCCATCGTTAATCCTTTTTCGTTAACTACTTGCATGACAAGTCCTTATTTCTATAAGAAACTAGAAAAAATACCTTTATAACATACTAAAGCAATATAATATATATTTATAAACAAATCTGCAAATTTTTGGGTGTTACAATTTAAGACGGGTAAATATGTTGTTTGGCATAAGTTTCTTAGTAGCCTTTATGGATCTAATAGTGGTCTTGATGAAGTCTTTATGTCATGTTTAGCTAAATGGGTATGGTATAATATTCGTAATTTTGGCATGGCTATTGATGCCTTGGCATACCATTTTGTCATTCCTTTAAGAGAAAAGTGGGGAGGGGGACTAAGGTAAGCTTCTTGAAAGACGTTTGGCGTGACTTTAATGATAAAATTTCCTCCTTTGTTCGTGTTAAATGGGAATGGTATAATATTCGTAATTTTGGCATGGCTACTGATGCTCTTGGCATACCATTTCGGCATTCTTTCAAGAGAAAGTGGTGAAGGGGACTATGGTAAGTTTCTTGAAAGACGTTTTTTCATATTTTTCCAAGACAATCAAAACTCAACATAAACCAACTCCGATCACTTGCACAATAAATGACGAGTGGCTTCTCTTTGCAATCTGATGTTAATGATGGTTGGAGATGTTCTTTAGATCATGTTAGTGCAAATATTACGATATTTAATCTATACATTCTCATTTGTTTTGTTGAGGACAAACATGTAACTTGTAATACATAACGTAAAATGTATAAGTTAATTGTAATTATATTTTGTCTCAAAATACTCTCAACACCTCTCGACGACTCAAGTCCTTGTATGCTACAACACGGGTTAAATGACGTGTTTGTTATGTTGCGTTATGATCAAACCCCAACAAACCATTAAACATGTTTAGTTAAATAGTTTATAAAACACTTAAGTAATTTTGGTTACTTACATTTTATAAAATACATAAACATAAGTAAATGTGTTGGGTAAAACCCATGACCCATGACCCAAGACCCATACCCGATGTCTGATACATTGTACCTGGTGGGCACTCAAAATCTATGACTCATAGCCCATAGTTTTAACTCATAAACTATGGGTAAAGAGGAGCGCCCACGGATCCCTCAGTGTCCCATGGATCCTTGGAATTACAAGGGCGGATCCTCCAGGAGGGATCCTTGGGAAGTAATATGGTTTTGGCCTTTTGCTGTAAATAGCAAGCCATTTCTTACCATTTTTCACACCTTCACATAGTTTCTCTCCACCATCTCTAGTATATTTAGATCATTAGAAACATGTAATCCAACCTCATCACATATGATCATAATGCTTTAACTTTTATTTGTTGTAAGCATACTCCGGTGATCCTCCAAAGCAAGCCTAGAGATCTTGCACCATTACCTACTGAAGTGATCACCCATCACAAGCATACAAGCACATGAAGATCTTCTACAACAAGCATGGGAAACTTGTCATCTTCATTCATAGAATACTAACTACATCATGCTTTGTGTTCTTGATGTTTAGTTTAGGATTTCATATCCATTAGACACATTATCTTGGATATTGTATAGTATCATATTCTTGTACGTATGACTAGACTAGATGGTTTATGTGTTTGTGTCATAAAACATAAGGTTTGTTATGTTGGGCCACAAAACATAACGAGTGTCATAGATGTGTCGTATATCTATGACTAGACTAGATGGTTTATGTGTTTGTGCCATAAACACAAGGTTTGTTATGTTGGGCACAAAACATAGCAGGTGTTATAAATGTGTCATAGACATAAGAGAAAGATGTCTAAAGGGTCGAGACGAAGACACTAGTGAAAGGTGTCGAATGTCCATATTGAAAGCACTAGTGAAGGGTGCTTAGAAGTCAAGGCTAAAGGCATTAGTGAAGGGTGCCTTGAGATCGAGTCAAGGCATTAGTGAAAGGTGCCTAAGATATACATTCGATATGGTGTGATTCGATATACAAGATAGATTAGTATTGGGTCACAAGGATATTGTCATCCTTGTTGATATTGTCATAAGGATTAGATCTCCTTTGGGGTTAGTTGTTGGTGTAGTGTTGGGTAGTGGTTCCTCCTTTTAATGGAACCCGTATCTAGCCTGTATCTGGATAAAGTGTAAGCGACGTTGTGATAGGTTTGGTTCTACCTCTGGAAGAACTCGGTGTTTAGCTTAGTCATCAAAAAGTGTAATGACGTTGTGTAAGGTTTTCTCCGCCGAGAATGGAGTTTGTTTATCTAGTGAAGCAACTCTCGAGTAGGTGACTCGGGGAGTGGGTAGTAGGCAAGGAAGGTGTCCTTGTGGCCGAACCACTATAAATCCTCGTGTTGGTTTATCATCCTTTTACTTATCGCTTACTTTTATTCTTGCATTACATTGTTTATTTTCTATGTGGTTGATGTCTATGTTTGTGATACATACTTGGTCTTTCATATAGTCATAAATTATATTTAACACTTTACATACTATGACACGCTTGATAAAAAAAAAGCAACCGGACTAATAATGGTGAAACTTGATTTATAATGAACCATTAATCTTGCGGAATCTTATGTAATATTAAGGGGTTGGCCTTACATGTCGTAATGCGTTAAATGCATCCTCGCGTCGAGATTAGCAAATGCAATGGTTTATATTATATTTGATACAAAAGTTTTAAGTTTGAAACGGAAACGTATTCACCCCCCCTCTCTACGTTTTCACAGATCATACACGCGTTTCTCAGTGAATTGCCTTTGATATTTCAGTTGCTATCTATGGGATGCCAGGGTCGTGTCATTGGAGGGTAATAAACGATCGTATTCCCATATCTCAATTTTGGACAAGCGATGATTTGAGGTTCGTTCCTTTTTCTATCCGATTTGTAATTCAAAAATTGAGGACATGGAACATATCCTTTTCAATTGCAGCAAGGTGAAACCTATTTGGCTTAGATGTTTTGATTGGTGGAACGCCTTGATTCTGGCTCGTACCACGTCTTTTGCGTCCTAGATATCTTCTTTCTCTAACCGGAGAAAAATGGTTGGCAAAAATATGTCATGATATCTCCTTTGTGGTGCTTTGGGTGATTTGGAGATGGCACAATCGCATTCTTCATACGGTCGCCAAAACCAGACTAGCGATCAAAGACGAAGATGTATTTCCTCAAATACAAATTCTTTCGCTTTTTTGAATTTCTAATCGATGCAAACATCTTGGTTTCAACTGGTCTTCTTGGGTCTCGCGTCCATGGGAAGGTATCGATGGGATTACGTAGCTGATTGTAATGTCGCTCTTTTTGTTTAGGTGACCAAGTTGTTCTTTTACCTCGGTGGTTGTTGTTGTTGTTTTTATTTTATTTTTTCTTGTTAGGTGTTGTTTGGTTCCTCATCTTGATAATCTATGTGTTGTATTTTTCATATTATATATGCTTCTTTCGTTTCAAAATAAGTTCACTTTGTTATTTTTTATTGTTTTAAATTTAATATTCACTTTCAATTACAACAAATTAAAATGTTTTTAAATGGGTGAGATTGAATTTTTATTGATTAATATTGTAAATTTTTTTTTCTTTTTTATTTATTTATTTATTTATAAATATGAAAGTAGAAATATAATTCGAGAAAATATTTATTCTCTTTATCATAAAAAATCCGAACAAACATTTCACTTTCTTGAAATATGAAGGACACGTGTTTATGTTTTATTTAAAATGTTAGATGCAAAGAATATGCATTATTTTGCCTCTCAATTTTGACAGAAAGACGACTTGACATTTTTCGGTTTTTAGTTTTTTCAATATGAAATAAAATTTAGTTTTTCTGTTTGATACTTAAATTCAAGATATACAAGATTAATTTCCCAATAAGTTTAACTGTAATTGCGATAAGGTCAAGTAGTTGATTTATGTTTTGAATCGTGAATATGCTAGTAAAGTCTGCAACTTTTAACAATTTTTAGTAAGTGTTAACCCATAGTATAAAGCGTTATGGTTAACATGTAGTATATACTTACCATAAAAAGATTTGACCATAGTATCGACTTAGAACTTAGAAGATTCGATCAAAAATGGTAAATTTATTATGGCTATAGCTAACAATAAAATAGAATCTTTGCCATGAAAAATTATATTTGTTCCTAAAATTTATTTAGGAATAAAAATAATAATAATAATAAAATAAATAAATAATAATAATAATTGAAAATAAAGGTAAGCTTTCTCTTTTTTGTTGAACGCATTGAAATATGGTCAAGAGTCAAGAAGTCATATTAATAATTCAAAACAATGTGTAGCCAACTTATTTGCCACTAAAATAAGTGAAAGTTTTGTTTAGATCCAATTTACAATCAATTAGTTGTATATTTAATTGTCTACACAATTATATTTGTGATATCTTGTTTTCCAATTTCGGAATTATTATGTCCACATATTGTCATTATAAGTATATATTAAAACTCAAATAAACGACGTAGTATATGATCAGTAAATACAAGATGATACTGATAAATTACAAAGACATCTACAATATTTTAGTTTTTGGTAGGGTTCTTCTGAGTGTTTGGACCGAAAAATTCGCCTCGCTTAAAAAATACGTGTATTATATTACTATTTATTAATCTTGTGATCACCCTATTTAAAAATTCCGCCAAAAAAAAAAAAAAAAAAAAAAAAAAAAAATGATTATATTACTATTTATTAATCGACAATCACCCCATTTAAAAATTCGGCAAGAACGCTGACGGATACCACGCCATCTCGTATTTATACAAAACGCATTAAATTGGTTCATCATTTCATATCATATGAAAAAAAAAGGTTACTTGATCAACACAAATTCTATTATTTAATTCAAAGCAAAATCATTATTAGGAAAACCAATTAAAACTAATTAGGTGTGACTGTGTACTATGTTTTTTCCTTATAATGCAAGTGACAAACAACAATTGGTGAATCGACAATAAAGTGAATCAAAATTAAATAAAAATAAAAAATAAGAAAAAACCATGGGTATAGGCGCTCCTTGGAATATCTAAGAAAACTATGTCTTCCAATCATAACCTCACAAACACTCACACTAATGGGCCCACCCTACACTCACTTTAAACCCCCATTTATGCAACTTTACAACCTATTCATTTCACACAAAACACACCTAAACCTTCATTAAACCACAACCACCATCAAAAAATAACTAGCCAAAAAACCATCTAATATGGAGTTTAACCCACCATGCCACCCTAGTTAGCCTTTTGCACCATCTACATGTTACACAAGAAATAACACCATTAGGGTTACCTGTGCTTCTCATTAAATTAGTTGTGATATAAGAATGGAGGATCATGGTGGCAGAAATATAATCTTTGGCAAGTATGAGATGGGAGGATGTTGGGTCAAGGCACGTTTGCCAAAGTGTATTATGCCAAAAATCTTGTCACTTCGGAAAGTGTCGCGATTAAAGTTATCAAGAAAGATCAAGTTCGAAAAGAAGGTATGTATGCGTTTATTTATACATCTCAACAAACTATTGCAGGTTTTGTTTTTGGTACATATCTTACAATAATAGTACTATATAGAATGAAATATATCATCTAGATTTTGTATTGTAACTTTGGCAGAAGATATGAAATGTTTGTTTCGGCTTATATAACCGGCTTATGGCTTATTTGGTTTTGGTCTTATAGACGAAAAGATTCAAAATAAGCAACAAAAAGTGAGCTTATGAAACATAAGTCCAAAATCAAATAAGCCATACGCCGGCTACATAAGCCGAAACAAACACCCCATAGTCACACTTACAACTAGCCCAAAAACGTAGTAGTACTAAACTATAGTATCAGATTCATTGTATGCTAGTAATATATACAAACATATTTTTATAGGTATGATGGAGCAAATTACTCGTGAAATCGCGGTAACAAGGCTAGTTCGACACCCACACGTTGTCGAATTAAAAGAAGTTATGGCTACAAAACAAAAAATATATTTCGTTATGGAGTATGTCACTGGAGGTGAATTATTTGCCAAAGTTGTGAAAGGCAGACTAAAAGAAGATGTGGCACGAAAGTATTTCCAACAATTAATTAGCGCGGTAGATTTCTGTCATAGTCGCGGTGTCTCACACCGCGACTTAAAGCCAGAAAATCTACTACTAGACGAAAACGGGGATTTGAAAGTATCTGATTTCGGGTTATCTGCGTTGCCAGAACAGTTGAGAAATGATGGGTTGCTTCATACGCAGTGTGGAACCCCGGCTTATGTCGCGCCTGAAGTACTAAGGCGAAAAGGGTATGATGGTGCAAAGGCAGATATTTGGTCTTGTGGGGTGATTTTGTATGTTTTGTTAGCTGGTTTTTTGCCATTTCAGGATGAGAATTTAATGAACATGTATAAAAAGATCTTCAAAGCGGAGTTTGATTACCCGCCGTGGTTTTCTTCAGAAGCACGGCGGTTAATTGGGAAGATATTAATTGTGGACCCCACTCGTAGAATCACGATACCTGCAATTATGTTGTTACCGTGGTTCTTAAAGGGGTTCCAAAGACCCCTTGCATTTACAATCAAAGAGCCTGAAGGCGACGGTATAGAAATGGGAACAGATTCAGAAATCACAAAGTCAAACTCATCGCCGCCTTTCTACAATGCTTTTGAGTTTATTTCCTCAATGTCTTCGGGGTTTGATTTATCGAATTTGTTTGAAAGTAAAAGAAAATCGGGTTCTTTGTTTACTTCTCGATGCTCGGCTTCATCTATCATTAATAGGCTCGAGTCACTTGCTAAGAAGCTGAATTTCAAGATATCAAATTCGAAAGGAAATGAGTATAAAATGAGGATGCAAGGGACGTCCGAGGGTCGAAAAGGGAAATTATCGGTGACGGCTGAGGTGTCTGAGGTAGCACCCGAGGTCGCTGTCGTGGAATTTTCGAAGTCGGCTGGCGATACACTTGAGTATAAAAAGTTTTGTGAAGAGGATGTGCGCCCTGCCTTACAAGATATCGTTTGGAAGTGGCAAGGTGAAGATAACAATTAACTAGTTAATGTAACCTTTTTTCTACCTATTGTACAAAGACTTTTTTCTTTAGAGTTAAATAGCAACTTTTAATCTCTAGTTTTTGATCTGTCTCAACGATCTATAAGGCTTGTCGCAGTGGTTGAAAAATCATCGGTTGGGCAACGTAAAAATCCATGTTCGACCGATCCGAAATTCGGTTGTGGCCGATGTGGAGTTCGGCCTCACATCGGTTGTCTGAGGAAAAGTGGACATCGGCTAATTCAACCGATCTCATTTGAACGCTTTGTCACTTTCGTTTGTATTATTTCAAAATTAGAACGTTGGTAAAAAAAAAAAAAAAAAAAAAAAAAAACTTTTTAAAACCAAATCTACCCATCTATAAATACTCACTTCACCTCAAACACAATTCACCACTCAACATTTTCATCTATATTCAATAAACCATTCTAACGAAATACCCATAAACACAAATTTTAATATGTCGTTATTCGGCGTTTATTCGGTTCTTCGCCGTCCGACGGCGAGGAAGAAGTTTTAGTGAGTTTGTGGGTTTGCGGACTTTCTTGGGCGCTTACAAAGATCACAACCAAAACCCGACGAAGGTACATACGTAGGGATCATGAGGGTGCTCATAATCGTTTAGTGGCGGATACTTCTCCGAAACCCATGATTCGACGAAGAACATTCTACCGGCGGTTCCGTATGAGCCGAGAGCTATTCACGAAATTGTTCGAGATAACCGATCACTCTACTTATTTTCGACAAACTGGCGATCTTAGAGGCGACAGGTATTAGCCCGTTGGTCAGTGTCATCACGCCATTCGTCGATTGGGATCTGCGGTTCTCGATTCACTGAGACGAGACTACGGCAATTCTTCGCATCCACGGCCGTGAATGTCTTCGTAAGTTTCATGAGGTTATCGTGGAGTTATATGGTCGTGAGTATTTGCGAAGGCGCACGATTCGACGGCGAAGAATATATGCTCATCACGAGCATAAGCGTGGCTTCCGGGATGATGGGAAGCGTTGATTGTCTGAGTTGGGAGTGGGAGAATTGCCGAATAGTGAGAGAGCTCAAGATTGTAGGGGTGATCACGCCACATCCATTCATTTTGTTGGGCGGTCGCCTCCGTGATTTATGGATTTGGCGTGCGTTCTGGTGTCTCCGGAATGAATAATGACGTAAACGTTTACGTCGTTCAACTGCTTTCAATGATATCAAACCGGGAGAAGCAGCGGACGGCGAGTTTGAGGCTAACGATGTGGCTTATAAAGGGGATATTATCTCACCGATGGGATATATCACAATGGTCCGATTCTCGTGAAGTCTATTTCAAATCCTCCCACCGATCGTAAAAGATGTTCAGACAAGAGGAGGCACGAAGCGCAAGGAAAGATGTGGAGCAGGCTTTTGGTGTGTTGAAGAAAAGTGGAAAATCTTAAAGTTATCGCTCGAGGGTTTTTAGAAATGATATCCAAGATATTATGTATACATGTATCATATTACATAATATGATCGTCAAAATGTTAGCATGAGCGATATGTCTACATGGTTTGAAAATGAGGGACACCAAGATCATGATCCTTAAGAACGCATGCATAATCAATGGTGGTTACTCGGGGTGATGGACTCAACAACTCATCAAAACTTAAAATCGATTTGGTCGAACACATTTGGAGAAATCGTCGACGTCGTGTCGAGCGGTGAATCAAGTCGATAGTGACGATGGCGAAGGCGATGAAGAGTTTTGTAATGTTTTAACGTTATTTGAATTTCAGATTGTAATGTTTTTTTTTTTTTTTAATTAAGTAGTGTAATGTTTTTTTAATTCAGTAATGTAATGTTTTTAATTTGAATGAAATTTAAATTTAATGTTAAAAATGTTTGAATTAAAAAAAAAAAAAAAAAAAAAAAATAAAATAAAATTCCTCGGGTCGTCGATGGGGCATCCGGATTGTCTCGTGTCATTTGGAGAGAAATGACGGCAGCAGGTTGTCTGCGTCGTCTGGGGTTCTGACTGGACTAGCCTAAGTAGTATGTTTTGGTCTACTTGTGTCATAACTCTTTCTTACAAGTCAAAGGTAACTATATTTGTGTTGGACCAAGCTACAAAAGTTGATACAGTACTTTTTTACTCGTTTGTTGGCTCAATGAGCAAGTGGTGCTCTCAACTTCTCAATCTCAAGTGTTATATTCAACACAACAAAACACAACCAAGATACAAATGGTTTATGCACATAACATCAATATAAATAGGATTTTCTAACACGTGTAATAAGGCGCGTATTAGAATATATGACGATGGGGCCATGAAAAAGACGTCCGAACTCACATATTTTATTTGAAAAGTATATTTTTTGTGAGTCCGGACGTCCTTTTTCGTAAGTCCCACCGTCCTTTTTTGAAAAACCCGTATAAATAAATGTTCAATATTTTGGTGTTTGTGTTTGATTCCCCCAAATCATTTTCTGCTTGTCTATGGCCCCATGGAGTCATGGTGTTGTCCACTTGGCCCGTTTTAATTGAGTTATATTGTAGTTGTGGTCTTGTGGACACCCACCTAATTATATTTGTGAACCCCACCTAATGCTAACCGTAATCAAACTCATTATTTTCACATTATCATTCGGCACACTATCAACACATCATCAAACAATTGTAATGGACACTACCAAAACAAACATACTCCTTCCGTCTCAAAATTAAAATTATTTTCAAAAGACAAAAAAACACACAGTTTAATAAAAGTGTGACTACTATATTTTTTTAACTACTCAAATAGAATATTTCTCACTAAATTATCTTTTTATTACTTAAAATGAAAAGTTAACAACTTTTTTAAGACATTTCAAAAAAGAAATGTAAACAATAATTTTGAGACGGAATGAGTATAAAAGTAGGGATCTACTATAGTTACCCGTGATGTGATGTTTTGTCTTCTCACCTGCTCACTCTGCTTACTGATAGATAGCGATTTTATCGTTTTGTTTCATTATTTTCTATGTGTTTTAAGTTTTTAACTTATTAAATTTAATATTTTATGTTAGTACTTTCAGTGTCGTTAAAAAAACAAAAAACAAAAGCGTGAGGGTATCATTTTTTTTTTGGAGGGTATGTATAACTTGTCTCATAAAACTAACACACTTTATACACAAGTATACTCGAGCTGTTCCGAAATTTTGAGGGGCACAGATTATTACCAGAACGAGGCCCTTTGGTACAAAAAGTTTGTATATATACGGATTAAGTGTATCAATACTACAAAATAATGCTATAAAAACGTATATAATGACTTTAACGTTACTTGTTAATCTAATTAGGAGAAAGAAAACAAAGCAAAAAAGGAAGGGAAAAAAATGTAAGTTTACGAATAGTCGAATATACATGGTGAACTGATGATTGTTTCATAGGGTGAGCGAGGTAAGGAAATAAATAGCGTAGTGTTTGTTAATTGTTACTCCGTGTTGTGTATAAATCCGCTAAAAGCTAAAAGAATAAAAACTTTAAATGGATTATTTAGACATGTTAGTATACATACTGGACCAAGTTTGGGGGCTCAATTTGGTTTCGGGCCCGATTGGTCACTCTTGACAGCCCAAATCCAAATTTATGAGCATACCTTCTGATAAACCCACAAACATTAAAAAAAAATGGCAAACCGTTAGTGGTCTGCACCACCAAACCATTGCAAAATTAGACCTTCGTCTTGCGGTTGGAAAGTGAGGTAATGAGAATGGCGCATGATTGGTGGCACCGATCACTGTAGTCAACCGCTACAACGCCCATCCTAAGCCATGCCAAAAAGGAACATGGACTTATTGTACAAAAGTTTTGAGCACATGAATTGGCTTCAAGATATGTTGTTTGTGTTGCATCTTATGTTTGTGATATGTCTTTGCTCAAAACTTCTACCAGAAATGTTATTAATATAGTAATGCATAATGGAATTGATCATGTTATGATATAGAGCATACTAGTTTTGGAATCTTTATCTTCTTAGAGCATGTTCAATGGTAACGTTTTAACGCCGTTGGAGGGCGTTTTAATGTCGTTGGAGGCGTTACTCCGTTGGAGACGAGCAAAAATAACGGCGTTATAGGTTCGGCGTTGGGTGGTTAACGCTTGCTTATGGCAAGAAAAAAACATTTGAAAAAGTTACAAAACTAGCCCTCAACGGCTAGTAGTTACATTTTCAAAAATTTACATAAACTCCTAACGGTAGTTTAAAAAAAAAAAAAAAAATCCAAAACATTTTTTACCACTATAAATATCTAACTAAAACTCTATTTTTTCACACTTCCTCTCACACTTTATATACTTCTCTCACTTTCATAATTCAAAATCAGTTCGATTCGCAATGGATCCAAATGAATTTGGTGATATTCCTCTGTCTTGGTCGGAAATTGAGGACGAAGAGGACTTCGATTTATGGCGTCTGCGTATGAGTATCACCTTCGGTTGGAACAAGAATAAGGTATTGAATCTCAACATCCTAGTCGCTCGTAGCCATATATATAAGTGAACGAAGATGGGTCGAAAGATGTGATACTCACGATCAATGAAGACAAAAGAAATACACGACCGACAAACGCATACCCAACTCAATGCGACCTTATGGAGCATGTTTGGTGAAGAATCTTGAGCGATACTGACAACAACAAAGGCGGCGATGATGAATAAGTATTTCTTATGTTTTGTTTTGTTTTTTCGTTGTCGTTTCCTTTATGTTGTAACGTTTAATTTGCGGTGTGTTTTTTAATTGATGTATTTTTATTTGTTGTAATTTTTTTCGATGTATTTTTAATTTCGTATTGTAATATGTTTTCAAATTTAATGTTATGTTTAGTTTAATAAATGAAGTGTTTGTTTTAGTTTAGGGGTTGAAATTGAAAATATGAAATGTTATTGATGTTATTGGGATGTTATTGTTGTGGGTGTTTTTTGGGAATGTTAAAGCTGATGTGACGCTGACGTGGACGGTGTTATTGATGTTATGGTGTTACGGTTGAGAATGCTCTTAGGTTAAACACTTTAGACAACATGGTAAATTTGTCCACATAACATGTCAATAATTTTGAGGGGACCTTGTACTTAAGATGCATAAAATCGTGATAATAGTGCAATATATATATGTACAAATGTTATAATTTCATCGAAATGGAACATAGAACTTTGCTTTATTCCTCTCAAATTTTATTGACATTTAATGTTACGAGTTATTATTTTACTGTAAAGAAGAAAATATTCAAAGGATCTTATGAGTTATGAAATGCGTCATGCTATTTTTAGAGCATTAAAATGATATACGTACACTTTAGTCACCATGTTGTGAATTATTGAGTATCTTTTAGAGTTTCAAGAGACTTGCATCTAGCAATCATGAATCACTAATATCTTGTATCAAACTCCTAATCCCAAATCGACACGTTCATTTACCTTAGATTTCAAGTCGTTTTCCATAAATTTCAAGTCTCATCAACTATTTACTAGTGATTATGACCATTTGTCTCAACACTTGATTAACAAACAGGTTGAGTTATTAGGACCCTGTTTTTATTGAGACCCTCCTGATTTTTATTTTTTTATTTTTTTTTTATTTTATAATTTTGTTTATATCAAAAGTATAAGCGCGAAAATGCGGAGCGTAAATATAAAGTTTAATAAAGCCCAAACGCTTAAAACCCTGTCAATACTGAACGAACCCGTAGCGTGTTGTCACAGACTGAAGCGGAGACAAAGGAATATTCGCGAGGATAAGGCAGGCTATGAGTAGAGAGTGTATTAATAGTAGGACCCTTAACAAACATTCATCATCATCAATCAGTGTCTCTCAACGGACCCAACCAATATATCCCAACCGAGTTTATTTAACACCTGGCGGAATGAAGTATGCTTGAGAACGACACAAGTAAATAAAGTTGCACAAAATTCAAATATTGATCACTCATGTATGATTTAAAGCTCTATGGTTCATCTGAATACATTGAAGAAAAACGCGATTCCTATAAATTTAGATATTTTTGGTATCTTCTGATTTGTAAAGCCGCTGATTTGGCAAACATAACTAGATATTTTACGTGTAATTTATATTATATTATAAAGGAAAAATCAATATTATTTAAAGTTAAAAATTAAAAAAACTATATATGAAAAACATAAACTTTTATTATTATTTTCGTTTATAAATTATAACCCATATTATTTTCATTCAGTTTAAATCGTGTTTAAACCTCAAATTCTTAAACTTTTATTATTTTTCGTTTATAACTCATGAACTTTTTTTTATCACTAATTTCGAGCCTCAAATCGAAATGGAAGATGAAAGAAATGGAAAGTTTTTTTTGTGTTCTTGAGCTTTTTGAAGAGAGGAAAGGGAAGCGGAAAGAAAATAGTAAGGAAGTTTTGTTAAGTAAATTTTCCTTTCATTTTTTAGAGGAAAGAGAACCATATATTGTGAAAGACTAATCTACCAATTTTAAAAATTTTGACATTAACAAATAAAATGCATATATGTAATTTGACCAAGTTTATTTTTTTCCTCTCATCAAAACACGATTATGATTATTTTCCTTTCTTTTCTCTATCTCAAGAATAGAGGTGGCAAAGCACCATGGTCGGCAAGACGCTTAAAAGCAGGCACGGCTATAATGGGCGTGGGCTTAAGCAGACGCTATTAAATAAGACAAAGCCAAACTAAGCAGACACGAATGTCAAATCATTAATAAAATCACCTAAAGCGATAAAATAAATTAAACGTAATATCTTATTTATATTAAAAACTTAAACATATTACATAAAAATCTTTAAAACAATCGTAATGTTTCTGATTGAGAAAAACAATCGTCCGATTAGTCCCATTTAAGTTTTCAATGGGTTATATGTGCCCATTTCAAAAAAAGAATGGCTTAAATGCGCTTTAAATCTTTTAAAATTGTCCATTTAAACCCATGTTTTCTTTTGGGCGCGTTTCCACCTCTTCAAGAACATAACAAGAATACTTACTTTCCGCTTTTCTATCGTATTCTTTTCCATTTCCTTCACACAAAATGGCTAGAACCGAACGTAAACTAATTGCCGTTATAAAATCTCGTTCTTGTCTTGCGATTCTTTCGTCTAATAAATCTAAAAGCTAGTTAATAACACGTCTGAAGGTTTATGTACGTAAAACAATCTTTATTCGTATATTGTCCTAATCAATAAGAATCCAATAGGTCAATAGTTCTAGTGGTCTCTTAAAAAGATGACTAGTTTATTTCAAATACTATATATACTATCTTTTTATAATTACCCTATAAAAAGAATACATGACTTTCTTCAATATGGTATCGTGATAGAATAATTTTCTGGTGTTTGTCACTTTGTTGTGTTGAATAATCAATTTTTTTATAGGCAACGACACTTAAAGCTATAACAACCTTAAAAATATAACAATCCCACGCCAAACAACTTCAACAATACGCTTAACCACTTGTACCTTTTTCTTTAAAATTAAGGCATGCCCAAACTTTTATTAAGAAAATACAAGCTTAACGACTTTTAGTGGTCCATGTTTTTGTCCCCTTGGTTTAAAATATCTATTAGTTGTATGTTAAATTTAAGTATAATTTTGTGAATAATAATGGTGGAATATATTATGTGGTCGAAAGTCAAATGCATCTTTTCCTGTTTCCACAAAACTTGGTGTGGTGATCACAAGTCAGATATCCGTGGCGATCAGAGACGGAACCAAGGGGTTTTCCGCGGGTGTCCGAAATCTCTATGAATTTTTTTCGATGTAATGTTAATTTTGAAAAAAACCATCAATTTTTCTTAAATGTATCTAAAATACATCCAGTCCATCGAAATGTATATCTATATTACGGTTTCAAAAAATTTATACATCCAATCATATTTGATGGTGATGTTGAACAAGGATTTTATTACCAACTCGACCCCAATTAGCATAAGTTCTCTACTCGATAGATAACATAAATTACGTGTAAACGAATGTACGTGCACAGCCTGTGTGATATCTTCTCGTTCAATGTTATGATGTTCTAGTTATCTATAGTGGTGCATACTCGGAAACTCGAAACCTTCATGTCAATGAATTTGATTAGAAATTTTGTGTCGCATTAATCAATCATCAAAGGATTATCATTGTCTATACCTTGCATTATCTCTTTAGGTAACGAGCTTTTTCATTTGTTTAAAAGTTTAGGAACAAATCAACAAATAGATTAAGGGCCCAAATGGAGCCACCTAAATGTGTAATGATATATTGATATCTAATCACAACCAAAATCATACCATCATACTTTTCCAATACGAAACATCGATCTCGATCATATTGTCCGACCACATTTGGTTGTGAAAACTACAACCAAATCAATTGCAAGTTTTGGTGCACAAACAAGGCATGCCTAATTAAATCTAAATGTAGCTGTTTTCCATATTATGGCTATACTTTGTGACAACTAACACGACATAACACCATACATGTAGCCTTTTAGTTATGCATTATATGTGTTGCTTGTTCTAATAAGGAGAACAAAAGCGAGGGTGTCACGATGTGTCTTTGCACAAAGTTCCAAATTATAAAGGTCTCAAAAAATTTATATGATATGTATATGTTATATAAAAGGGAAGTACTTTGAGAGTTTGAGATAGTTTATTTCTCATTTTATCTTTTTAGAAAAGTATTTACATTTTATTTTAGGCATGTTTTTTGTTATTAAACTAAATTTTGCACAAGACTTCCTTAAACTCAGAAACAACACTTTATGTGTGGTAAACTTTTTGTATTCTTTTATTGAGAGACATTTTTAGCAATACATAATCTTGAAGTATGAAAAAGGAAATCAACGTAATCAACTAAATAAAGATTTTCTAACTTCTTTTTTTTTTTTTTTTTGTGAAAAGACAATCATTTTCTTTTTTAGCACAGAGGCCGCAACCACAAAAAATTATATATCACTCCTTACAATAGAGGAAACATTAACACAAAAAATTACATCCTAAACTAAGTTTACATGAGAACTAAAAGACAGTGACTTTCATAAGCAATGATTCGGGTTAATTTACGGAGAGGGATAGAATGATCGAGAAAAATTATCCAAAATACTAATTAATGAAGGAAAGAATGATCGAGAAAAGTTAAAAAATATACTAATTAAATTGAAGCATGCTAAAAACGATCATGTTTAGGTATGTTAGAAGGAACTTCATGTTTAATAACAACAAAACATACTGATCATGTTTAATTAATAACTAGAAGGTGCCGCCTTGATGCGCAGCGGTCGATAGATATTTAGTATAACAAATGTTTTGAGGTGGTGATGTGATGAGATGGTGGTGGCAATGGCGATAAGTATAGTTATATGTGTTTGCTACCCGTTTAGTGAATTCGTTTACAACAACGAATGTATATGTGTTAGTTGTAAGTGTTTGTTTGGGTTACGTAACTTTCACGCGACATCATTATTCGCGATATAAAAATCGCCGCAATCTCTTACGTCAAACACTCAAAAGTATATGATTTTGATTGAATCAATATTATATTGATTGGAATAAATGAAATAAAGGTTAAAGTTGTAAAATTTGAATTAAAATAAAATAAACACACTAAAAATATAAAAACTAAAACTCATAAAAATATATTAAAATGGATGTTGAATTAAAAGCGTGAAATTTTAGAAAATATGGTGAAATTAGATTATAATATAAATAAGTAGATAAAAGATATTTTAATTTGAAAATAAAGATGAATTTTTAATGAGAAGTATACAATGTCGTTTTATAATTGGAGCTTCTTATCTTAATTTTTGGTGGTTATGAGTTAGAACTTGAAGTTTGTTAGAAGTTAGAACTGGAGTTTGTTAAAAGTGTGGCATGTCATCTCACGATTGAAAGTTTCCTTATCTTAATTTTATACGTTATAATATGTCTTTCCTTAATGAGTAAAAAGTCTGAATTTTTAAGCGCTTCAATTTTAGAAGGCTTAAATCGATTATAAAGTAGTATAGATTAATAATTTGCTCAAGGATTCTTTACTCAATGATTCATATTAAAACTTGCTAAGTATATTACTCTTGGGTCAAAGAAAATCACACAAACTTCATGTGTCATTTTTTCATTTTTGGCGTGGACAGTAAAGTGACGAAATCAGATAATTTATTTCTTGGTTTTCTGTCAAGTCATGAGCCATGTGTCGGTTTGTCTAAACTCCAGATTTTGGCCCCATAGGTCACAATTAATGGCGTCCCGAGTGTGATACATCATCATTAATTAAGAGCCTATAATGCAACAACACAAAAATAACTTTTATGTGCCAGCTATCAAGTTGTGTTATATAGCTTGAGTCGAAACAGTAATTATGGTAATTGGATTTAATCCGTGTTCTAATCAACAACTTTTGATTGAACCATTGAATTAAATCCGATGGTACCACAATAATCAACTTATTTCGAGTCAGATCACAACTCGGAGGATCTTAATCCAACTTTGATACTATATGAATGATATTCATTTAAATTACTTAATCATTTGTTGCTATTATAGAAGAAATTTGAAAACAACTTGGGGTGTTTGAGTTTGATTATTTAAAATGCGTTTCAAAAGTCTTTTATAAAGCGTGTTTCCAATTGCAAGTGGCCACTTACTTTTCCAAACGCAATTTTGAGGCATCCAAACGCATGAATAATTGATTTCTTGATATTTTGCCAAACACTCATTAGATTAATTGCGTTTTTAAAAACGATAAGTAGATAATCGCTTTTAATCGCACTCCCAAACACCCCCTTAAACTCAGACACATGCATTTACAAATTGAATTTGTTACAAAAATGATTATTTGTAAAGACGCTACACAGGACTTATATTAGTATTATTTTGTGTGTTTGTTCTCCTTGAAGAGAGATTCACTACAAGCTTTTGAGTTTTGAGTGTCAAAGATGAGTTTATAAGAATGAGATATAGTGTCACAAATTGAATTATTTGAAATTGGGGATCATCATTTCGACTCAATCGACCGGAATCATCTTGAATCGGTACTCTTTCTACGGTACTAAGAAATATGTGGGATTTCATGCCTTCAAAACAATACAAGATGTGGAAACCTTAATTTTGGTACCAAAATACAAAAGATCTTGTCTTTTGAATAAATTTTCATATCCAAATAAACAATCTACAAATTTATCATACTTTTTTATGCCTACAAGTCTACAACAAATCAAACTCGAAATCTAAATCATAATCCCAAACCTACACCCATCAACAATCTAAGCGGGCACTCAATCTAAACGTATGAGTTGTGGATTGACAGACCCACAAACCCATTATGATATCACAGCGCTTCCTTTGATCTCCAAACATACACTTGTGAAAACGTGCATTTATAGACTAAAACCAAAAATATACTAAAATGAAAATTGTCGTTTTGAATAATACAAACAAAACTTGTTTATAAGAGATAGTAATGAGACGCAACATAGTAAACATATATAGAAATGTTTAAAAGATTTGAAAACACATAAAAGTAAAAAAAAACAAACGCAAAAGACAGTTTAACAAACTTAAAAAAAGGTTAACTCTCAGACAAATGCCTCGAATCGTCTTCATAATGAATGGAATGGATATGTCGGACTAAGTCATCTATGATAATCATCATCGAAAACCCTTTTATTTTATAAACTATTAACAAAATGTTATAAAAACTTCGGACATCAAGGAAGGAGCAAAAACAAGATAAACTCTCAAGCTGGCGAAGGCGAAAGTTCTTAAGGCGGCCATCGCTGCGAATGTTTCGAGAAACAAGCCTTAGATTTTTCATCACTAGTTTTTGTTTAACATTTAACAAAACAAATAAAAAAATAAAAATTACTTCTAGATCTAAACAAAGTTATATAAGACTGTTCGATTGGTTTTCTTTGATGGATGTTTAGTGAATGATAGGTTATATAGAGAGGTTTTGGGGAATTAGGGTTTACGACATATGGGCTTTTATGTGTGAGTGTGTTAGGTTGTTTTAGATCCATTAGGTGGCCCAGGATTATATTATATTGGTTGTTAATTGGGAAAACAAAGAAGCCCAAGTGAGAGTATAACAAAATCCCAGTTACTGAATTACTTGACCAATACATGAACATCCAAGTAAACAACTAAACACCAATTTTCTTTTCTTTTTTCAAACTAATCAAGAGAAACAATTGTCGAAAATTATATTGAAGACTTGCTACAAGAGAAAGATTCAAATGATTTAAATATATACTAGTAATATTTGACGTTGTTCCGTCGCACGGCTCAACGAGGTACATATAATATTAAGTTATGTTACTGGGTAGAATATAATGGTGTACATGACACTAGGGTTGAGCATCGCAGACTCAAAATGACCGAGACCGAGAGGATCGACCGAATTGAAGGACCAACGGTCTAGTCTCGTTCCCGATTTTTTTCTTATTTTGGTTTCGGTCCGATTCGGTCCGGACCAATCTTACGTAAAACCCGACTATTATGCTTTCTTAGACCAGACCGGACCGGACCAAACATATTCGGTCGGGTCCTCGATCTAAGGTTTTGGGCTAATTCGGTCTCGATCTCGATCTGGTCTGGTTTCTGACCATTGATCACCCCTACATGACACTATGAAAGAATGAACTAATCTTAATATGAATGAAGCATATGTGATGATTCTTGTGTTAAGTAATGATTTATGATCTTGTAATCTAATGATATAAACTTAGACATTGTTATTTTCCGAAAAGAATGTATTTATACTTGGGGTAATTATGAGAATACACCTTTTGCTTAAGGTGTCAAAACTTTCTAGGAAAAAAGTTGGGGTATTTTCAAAATAGACCTTTAGACTTGCGACTTTTTCCTTCCAATCTAAGAGTGCCAAGTGTCCTTCCACTTTTCAGAACTCAATCATTGAAAGTTCCTTTGCGTACCTATGATTTATAATCGACTTATATCCAGCGACTTTTTAAGATTCGAGCGATTTTTTTTTTGATATTTTCGAGGAAAAGTCAAACTTTGGAAAGTATTATTTTATTCCTTTGCTCATTCCGTCTTGAACGACTTGCGAATTAATTTGAGCGGTTTTTAAAATTGTACTTTTGTCTTTATTATCATTTTTTCTGAAGCTGTAAAATACTTTTTATAACGTTTTTTTTTCGCTTTTCATTTCACATATCTTTCATAACCTTTATTCAATGAGTTAGAATAACACATACATTACAAAATTGTGACAACTTTCATGATTTGGTCATTCTCAAAACAATTTATGCCTCATTATTTCAACATTTATCGTAAACTAGGTTTACGTGTTCCAAGTCAGTAACCTTTATGGTTTAGCGGCGAATTCATGATCATATCATCACGTACATTTCATATGGACTAAGATTAGTCTACATTTCATTTACATCATTTGTATCATAATAGTTCATTCATGACATTTCATTTCACTTGAACCGCGTAATTTTATATTAAATAAACGTTATCGCGTGAGTTATTATTTTGAATATTTAATCCGTTACTTTCAAAAATGATCCCGATATATTTTTACACTTATGTTTAGTTTATAAAAACTATATTTTGAGTTTTCCTAGTGTTTTGAATTTATTTCGTATATAAATCGTTAAAGTTAAATTATTACGACGTTTTTCTTAAAAACTATACGATAATTTTTATATCACTCAAATTTTACAAGGAATGTATTTTTACAATTTTTATTATCTCATTACATTCTATTTTGATCTATTAAAAACTTACTTGTACCAAAAAGTTACATTTAACTACACCTTTTACTTATACATTTTATCAATAATTGTACAAGTATATATATATACACATTTAAAAAAAAAAAAAAATGTATTTTGAGGGACAACTCCCCCCAAAAACCGGCCTATGGGGGAGGGTGTTATTTAATGATGGAATGGCCTCTTGATTGTATTGATTATCACTCATACTTAAAAGTCTCACTTGTATATTTCTTATTCATGTATCTCATATTTTTTTTCACATAGTTGGTAAGTAGTAAAAGTTTCTCTCCTCTCTTTTTGTTCTTCCAAAACCGGCCATATAGGGTCTCCTCTCTTATGGATGTCTAAACTTGCGAAACTCACTTTTACATAACAATTAGCCAAAATCACTATCTTTAACCCTTATTATCTTTATGTTCGAGACCTTTTTGCGAAAACTCCGAGCCGAAACTTCTAGATTTCGATACAAACTTTCCAAAACCGTCGAGTTCGTTTCCTAACGATCGGCGACACCATTTTACGACTAGTTTTCCAAAGCCATTTTGTTACTTTTATAAAAATTTCGACGACATTGTTTCTGACGAAAATGAAAATTTCACAATAAATCATTCTGAAACCATTGTAGGATGACATTTTGGCGTAAAAACTTGTAAAGTCATTTTGAAGGGTCAAGGCGTCAAAGAGTATTTTTCGACGATAAGTAATATTTTCAAACTTCAAATGGTATAAATAACATCGTAATGCATGCATATCATAACATTACATTGCAACTCATTACATATCATATCATTCGTAATAGGTCTGGTTAAAGTTTCACATTATACCTCGGTGTACCACTCTTGTCATCATACCAGGTTTATCAGTGAGTTTTCATAGCCCGTTTACAAGTTTTACATTATTTCAAACCCACGGGGAGAATACATTGCACAACATTTTATTACGATACAGTATGTTAAATCCATTTACATTGCTTGAGTTACAAAGTTGCCAGTTAAAGTCCCACTTTAATGCATGAGTAGTTAATTTCAAGCGTGTGTGGTGGATAGATCTATCGAGGGTGACGCCTCATCCGGTTGGTGAATCCCAACTACATATTACGGATGCATTTCATTCATGAACATTATTAGAGTTGTTTGGCAAGACACTCTGTTGGGCGATACATCGGTCGGAGCGTCGGTATCGTGCGCTTAAGCAATTGTAACATTTTCGTGACATAATTGTCATGCACGAACATTTTACGTGACATAATTGTCATGCACGATCTATACTTGCGTAGTCGTATAAAACATTTACATAAACCTATGATTTCTCACCAACATTATTGTTGACCGTTTTAGCAATGTATTTTCGAATGGCGAGGCATTATCATCATGACATGGTTTAGGGACCTACCTTTTGAGTCGCGGCGTCGACTTACATTATTATTCATTATGGCATTTTCTTTCAAAACCATCGTTTGGATTTGTAATATATTTATATTTCCGCAAACTTTGTAAACTTTTGGGACCTATACTTTGTAACTCTGATCATTTTATTAAATCAAACGATGTGTTTTCCAAACGACACTTAGGTCGTTCAATATAACCGTGATTGTGATGCTATGATGATCGATCCCTGTGAATTTCATTCATTGCAAAGCATGTAAAATTAGGGTGTGACAAAATACTCCTACAAGTCAAGAACTATCCGTCTTCTCGAAATCCCGCAAAAAAATGTTTAGTATTCGGTATGTATTTCTATATTCATATATATAAATTGTTCGTATCTTTGTTTTTCCGTATTTTATTTGAAATTAATCATGTTTAATAGTAGTTTTGCAACAACAATTTAGTTTATTTAAGTTAGCGAAAGGTTTTTGATTGTGTTGGGGTTTTAATTTATCTAGTGTGCGGAGATGTGATGCTTTGTTGTTGTACCTTTTGCAATAAATGCATTAAGAAATGAAGTAATATATGGTATTTATTACAAAATTGTACAATATGCTTGGATGATTGAATCACGGTTGTTACTCTCATTATATGTAATTAAGTAGAATATGTTTTGATTTTATTTTCTTTTATTTATTTATTTATTTATTTAATTTTTTCATTTGTAGGAATATGAGGCGAAAATCATCATCGTAAGTAAATCAAACTACATTTCTTTAATAAAATCCAAGTTGGATAAAAAGCGAAGGAAGTTGTTTCGGGAACTTGTTTGATGAAATGGTTGGACCTTTCTTATTTTGACCGGAAGCACATATGATAGATTATATTTTACAAAACAATGTTATCCGAATGAAAATCATTATGATATGCCGATTGTATATTATATTGAAGACCGTCCCTACATTTCGATTAGTCGGAGTTTTCGCTTATCACTGGTTTCATTTTGGAAAAGTAAGTTTTGAAAATATGGATCTGGACACCTCAATTTTAGGCAAGGGTTTTCCCAAAAAGTTCAGGTTCAAAAATTACAAACTTATATATTCTTGGCCTAATTGAGGATGAAGAGGCATTTGGTATCATATGCGACGAAGATGCAATACGTCTTTGTCTATTGTTAGCTTTGGAGGTTATCTTCATGGGCAGATTATTGGTTCAGGAAGTTGATGATTCTCTCATGCTATTAGTTGAAAACCTAGGTGATTGGGATGCCTTTCCATGGGGAGAGCATATTTGGAGGCATTTGTATCATTAAATTTTGGATGTTGCGGATAAACACAAGTGGGATTTCCTTGAAGTATTAACAAAGACCACAAGTTTGTTCCAACCTATACCTGTCGAGATTCGTTTGGGCTTTCAAGGTTAATATTTTATATATCAATATACACCTGAGTCATTTTATGTATCAATATTTTATGTTATTATTTTTATTGAAATTGCAAATTCCGTATAGATATGGATCTGAGTCATTTGAAAGAAGCGTTCTATGGTGGAATAAAGTTCACGATATTATGCCAAGAGGAGTAGCGTGGTCAAAGAATACACCTTCAAAAGATCGATTATAAGTTTCTTTTTGGAAGGTAAAAGTATTCATAATATTTTTCTTATTAATGCAATCTTTTATTCTACATTAATGCAATCTTTTATTCAACATTATTATTTGATTTTTAAGGATTCCAATCCCTTTAAAGAACTTACACCGACAATAGCTGAGAGGAGATCTGATTCGTATATAAAGTTTATTTCCTTTCTACAATGCTTTTGAGTTTATTTCCTCAATGTCTTGAGGGTTTGATTTATCAAATTTGTTTGAAAGTAAAGAAAATCGGGTTCTTTGTTTACTTCGATGCTCGGCTTCATCTATCATTAATAGGCTCGAGTCACACTAAGAAGTTTGAATTTCAAGATATCGAATTCAAAAGGAAATGAGTATAAAATGAGGATGCAAGGGACTTAGAGGTCGAAAAGGAAATTATCGGTGACGGCCGAGGTGTACGAGGTAGCACCAGGTCGCGATCGTGGAATTTTCAAGTCGGCTGGCGATACACTTGAGTATAAAAGTTTTGTGAAGAGGATGTGCGCCCTGCCTTACAAGATATCGTTTGGAAGTGGCAAGGTGAAGATAACAATTAACTAGTTAATGTAATCTTTTTCTCCCTATTGTACAAAGACTTTTTCTTTAGAGTTAAATAGCAACTTTTAATCTCTAGTTTTTATCTGTCTCAACGATCTATAAGTAGTATGTTTTGGTCTACTTGTGTCATAACTCTTTCTTACAAGTCAAAAGGTAACTATATTTGTGTTGGACCAAGCTACAAAAGTTGATACAGTACTTTTTTACTCGTTTGTTGGCTCAAGTGATGTTCTCAACTTCTCAATCTCAAGTGATATATTCAACACAACCAAGATACAAATGGTTTATGCAACCATACCCCACCTTAATTATTCTGGTAATAATAGACTAGTGGTTACAAGTAACATCAATATAAATAGAATTTTCAACATCGTGCGCAGAGCGCGTATTACTTATAAAAGGAGCAGTGGGCCTTATGAAAAAAGCGTCCGGTTCATATTTTATTTGAAAAGTATATTTATGTGGGTCCGAACGTCCTTTTTAGATCGCCGTCTTTTTATGTATTAACACGTGTCTTGCATACGTAAAAACAAATATAAATAAAGGTTTTTAACGTATCTTGCGTGTCAAATACATAAAAGGACGACGGGACCGCGTAAAAAGAACGTCGGAACCACAATAAATACACTTTTAAATAAAATATATGGATTCGGACGTCCGTAAGTTAGTCTTCGCTTTTGTGTCTTAACGTATGCAGCCGGCACGTGTTAAAAAATCCATAAATAAATGTTCAATTTTTGGTGTTTGTGATTGATTCCCCAAATCATTTTCTGCTTGTCTATGGCCCCATGGAGTCATGGTGTTGTCCACTTGGCCCGTTTTAATTGAGTTATATTGTAGTTGTGGACACCCACCTAATTATAGTTGTGAACCCCACCTAATGCTAACCGTAATCAAACTCATTATTTTCACATTATCATTCGTTGCACTATCAACACATCATCAAACAATTGTAATGGGCCAAAACAAACATACTCCTTCCGTCTCAAAATTAGAATTATTGTCAAAAGACAAGAACACACAGTTCAATAAAATTGTGACTACCATATTTTTTTAACCACTCAAATAGAAAATTTTTTCACTAAATTATCTTTTTATTACTTAAAATGAAAAGTTAACAACTTTTTTAAGACATTTCAAAAAAGAAATGTGAGCAATAATTTTGAGGACGGAATGAGTATAAAGTAGGGATCTAGTATAGTTACCACGATGTGATGTTTTGTCTCTACCCCGCTTACTCTGTTTCTGATATATGATTTTATCGTTTTATTACGTATTTTCAATGTGTTTTAAGCTTTTAACTTTTTAAAATTTATATTTTATGGTCCGTCTTTCAAGTTTGTAGCAAAAAAAAAAAAAAAAAAAACCTATAAAATGTGAGGGGTATCATTTTTTTGGAAGGGTATGTATAACTTGTCTCATAAAACACGCTTATATTATTACCGTAAACGAGGCCCTTTGGTACAAAAAAGTTTGTATATATGCGGATTAAGTGTATCAATACTACAAAATAAAGCTATAAAAACGTATATAATGACTTTAACGTTACTTGTTAATCTAATTAGGAGAAAGAAAACAAAGCAAAGAAGGAAGGAAGGGAAAAAATGTAAGTTTACGAATAGTCGAATATACATGGTGAACTGATGATTGTTTCATAGGGTGAGAGAGGTAAGGAAATAAATAGCGTAGTGTTTGTTAATTGTTACTCCGTGTTGTGTATAAATCCGCTAAAAGCTAAAAGAATAAAAACTTTAAATGGATTATTTAGACATCCAAGTTTGGGGGCTCAATTTGGTTTCAGGCCCGATTGGTCACTCTGCATGAGCCCAATCCAATTTATGAACATCACCTTCTGATATCTGCACAAACATATAATTAAAAAAAAACATAATAATAAAAAAATGGCAAACCGTTAGGTGGTCTACACCATCAAACCATTGCAAAAATTAGACCTTCGTGCGCAGTTGGAAAAATGAGAATGGCGCATGATTGGTGGCACCCGTCCTGTAGTCAACCGCTACCATAACGCCCATCCTAAGCCATGCCAAAAAGGAACATGGACTTATTGTACAAAAGTTTTGAGCACATAAATTGACTTCAAGATATGTTGTTTGTGTTGCATCTTATGTTTGGGATATGTCTTGCTCAAAACTTCTACCAGAAATGTTATTAATATAGTAATGCATAATGGAATTGATCATGTTATGATATAGAGCATACTAGTTTTGGAATCTTTATCTTCTTAGGTTAAACACATAACATGTCAATAATTTTGAGGGGACCTTGTACTTAAGATGCATAAAATCGTGATAATAGTGCAATGTATGTACAAATGTTATAATTTCATCGAAATGGAACATAGCACTTTGCTTTATTCCTCTCAAATTTTATTGACATTTAATGTTACGAGTTATTATTTTACTGTAAAGAAGAAAATATTCAAAGGATCTTATGAGTTATGAAATGCGTCATGCTATTTTTAGAGCATTAAAATGATATACGTACACTTTAGTCACCATGTTGTGAATTATTGAGTATCTTTTAGAGTTTCAAGAGACTTGCATCTAGCAATCATGAATCACTAATATCTTGTATCAAACTCCTAATCCCAAATCGACGTTCATTTACCTTAGATTTCAAGTCGTTTTCCATAAATTTCAAGTCTCATCAACTACGGTGGGTGATCACGCGTTCTTCTTGAAGTGTTGTGGTCCGTTATATTTTTACGTGGCGGTTCTTTAAAGTTTAATTATGTTACATCGTTAGTCCTCAAATGACCTGGTTGCAAAGACGATTAAGCTTGAGACTATTTTCGTTAAATGACTATACAATATACATACTAATTAATGCTACCAGCGACTTGGTTTGCGAGGGACAACTAAGCCTGGGACTATTTTTGTCAATTCTTATAGATAGTAATTAATGCTAGAAACTTACAAAGGACTTAATTTGCAGCGATAACTAAACCTCGGGACTATTCTTGCCATTTAGAAATAGATAGCATTTAAACCTCAAGGACTATTCTTGCCATTTGGGAATAGATAGCATTTAATCTATGTTTTGCAAAACTTTCCTCCTACCTTTTAGTATATCTGAGTGGGTGATCGCGTTCTTTGCGAAAGTGTTGTGGTAAGATTATATTTTACGTAGCGGTCCTTTAAAGTTTAATTATGTTACATCGTTAGTCTTGAAGGACCTAGTTTGTAAAGACGATTAAACCTTAGGGACTATTTTCGTTAAATGGCAATACATACTAATTAATGCTACAAAGGACTTAGTTTGCAAGGACAACTAAACCTTAGGGACTATTTTGTCAAATTGTTATAGATAGTAATATACTAATTAATCTACAAAGGATGAGTTTGCGATGATAACTAAACCTTAGGGACTATTTTTGCCAAATTAATGCTACAAAGGAATCGAGTTTGCAATGATAACTAAACCTTAGGAATTATTTTGCCAAATTAGTAAAGATAGCAATTAATGCTATATTGTTAGTCGTGGTGAATTTAATGCTTGCCCATTATGTAATGACACATGTCTCGAACACTTTGTGCAAAACTCAACCTCCTAACTTTTAGTATATCACGAGTGTGGAATCACGCGATCTTGGACGGGATTGAACTAAGGACTTACTTTGCGGTGACACTTAAACCTTAGGGACTATTTTTGCCAAGTTGTGAAACTTTGCATTAATGTTTTGGACTTACTTTGCAACGACTTAAACCTCGGGGATTTGTTTTGCAGAGTTGTGAAACTTTGCATTTAATGTTTGAACTACTGCGTATGGCTTAGCGCCGGAATTTGTTTCTGCCGAGTTTGGAAGTTTGTTTAATCGTTAGTTTGTTCAAAACTTGACGCTTTTTAGTATTATAGATATAACTGTGCTAGTGATTATGACCATTTGTCTCAACATTTTTTTTTTTTTTTACAATTAGCTTTCCATTGGGTTTCTGCGCCAATCGAGGCACTGTAGCGTCAATGGGGCTATGTTGTGTTTTAAGGGTCCATTGGCTGATGTATGGCTCTCGGTGTCGCGAGGAAGCCGTCTGGCCTCACATGAGTTTCCTTCTTAAAGTAACGTCAGGATGGCACGGCCTGCTTCGGATTCGAAACCTCAGCGGCTTTGTCTCAACACTTGATTAACAACATTAACTTAGACATTCATCATCAATCAGTGTCTCTCAACGGACCCATCCAACCTGAATTTACTTTACACTTGGCGGAATGAAGTATGCTTGAGAACGACACAGGTAAATAAAGTTGCACAAAATGATTGGCTCCAGTCATGATTTCAAATATTGATCACTCATATATGATTTAAAGCTATAGGGTTCATCTGAATACATTGAAGAAAAACGCGATTCCTATAAATTTAGATATTTTTGGTATCTTCTGATTTGTAAAGCCGCTGATTTGGCAAACATAACTAGATATTTTACGTGTAATTTATATTATATTATAAAGGAAAAATCAATATTATTTAAAGTTAAAAATTAAAAAAACTATATATGAAAAACATAAACTTTTATTATTATTTTCGTTTATAAATTATAACCCATATTATTTTCATTCGGTTTAAATCGTGTTTAAGCGCCAAATCTTAAACTTTTATTATTTTTCGTTTATAACTAAATGAATTTTTTTTTTTTTTATCACTGTATTTCGATTCTCGAGTTGAAATGGAAGAGGAAAAGAAATGGAAAGTTTTTTGTGTTCTTGAAACTTTTTAAGAGAAGAAAGAAGCGGAAAGAAAATAGTAAGGAAGTTTTGTTAAGTAAATCTTCCTCCGTTTTTAGAGGAAGAGAGAACCATATATTGTGTAAGAATAATCTACCAATTTTAAAAATTTTGACATTAACAAATAAAATGCGTATATGTAATTTAGTAGAGTTATTTTCTTTTCTACTCGATCAAAACGTGATTATGATTATTTTCCTTTTCTTTTCCTCTATCTCAAGAATAGAATTGGCAAAGCAGGTGGTCGGTAGGCACGCTAAAAGCAGCAGCGGCTATAATGGGCATGAACTGGGCGCGGCAATTTAAGCGAGGCCTGGTGAGCAGGCATGAATACAAATCGACAATAAAATACCTAAAGCGATAAAATAAATTATTAAGCGTAATATCTTATTTATATTAAAAACTTAAACATATTACATAAAAAAAATCTTTAAAACAATCGTAATGTTTCTGATTGAGAAAAACAATCGTCCGTTAGTCACGTTTAAGTTTTCGATGGGTTATATGTCCCATTTCAAAAAAGAAGAAATTTAAATGTCCGAAATCTTTTAAAAATTGCCCATTTAGCCAATCTGTTTCTTTTGGGCGCGTTTCACACACTCTCTTCAAGAACATATGAGTAATCTTACTTTCAGTTTTCTATCGTATTCTTTTCAGTTTAAAGCCACATGGCTCGAGGCGGGCGTAAACTAATTGCAGATTATAAAATCTCGTTCTTTATCTTGCGATTCTTCGTCTAATAAATCTAAAAAGCTAGTTAATAACACGTCTGAAGGTTTATGTACGTAAAACAATCTTTATTCGTATATTGTCCTAATCAATAAGAATCCAATAGGTCAATAGTTCTAGTGGTCTCTTAAAAAGATGACTAGTTTATTTCAAATACTATATATACTATCTTTTTATAATTACCCTATAAAAAGAATACATGACTTTCTTCAATATGGTATCGTGATAGAATAATTTTCTGGTGTTTGTCACTTTTTGTGTTGAATAATCAATTTTTTATAGGCAACGACACTTAAAGCTATAACAACCTTAAAATATAACAATCCCGCCAAACAACTTCAACAATACGCTTAACCACTTGTACCTTTTCTTTAAAATTAAGGCATGCCCAAACTTTTATTAAGAAAATACAAACTTAACGACTTTAGTGGTCCATGTTTTGTCCCCTTGGTTTAAAATATCTATTAGTTGTATGTTAAATTTAAGTATAATTTTGTGAATAATAATGGTGGAATATATTATGTGGTCGAAAGTCAAATGCATCTTTTCCTGTTTCCACAAAACTTGGTGTGGTGATCACAAGTCAGATATCCGTGGCGATCGAGAGGCGGGCAAGGGGTTTCATGGTGTCAAAATCTCATAATTTTTCGATGTAATGTTAATTTTGAAAAAACCATGATTTTCTTAAATGTGTCTAAAATACATCCAGGTCAGTGAAATGTATATCATATTACGGTTTGAAAAATTTATCGTCCGTCATATTTGATGGTGATGTTGAACAAGGATTTTATTACCAACTCGACCCCAATCAGCATAAGTTCTCTGCTCGATAGATAACATAAATTACGTGTAAACGAATGTACGTGCACAGCCTGTGTGATATCTTGTCGTTCAATGTTATGATGTTCTAGTTATCTATAGTGGTGCATACTCGGAAACTCGAAACCTTCATGTCAATGAATTTGATTAGAAATTTTGTGTCGCATTAATCAATCATCAAAGGATTATCATTGTCTATACCTTGCATTATCTCTTTAGGTAACGAGCTTTTTCATTTGTTTAAAAGTTTAGGAACAAATCAACAAATAGATTAAGGGCCCAAATGGAGCCACCTAAATGTGTAATGATATCTAATCACAACCAAAATCATACCATCATACTTTTCCAATCTGAAACATCGATCTCGATCATATTGTCCGACCACATTTGGTTGTGAAAACTACAACCAAATCAATTGCAAGTTTTGGTGCACAAACAAGGCATGCCTAATTCGTCTAAAATGTAACTGTTTTCTATATTATGGCTATACTTTGTGACAACTAACACGACATAACACCATACATGTAGCCTTTAGTTATGCATTATATGTGTTGCTTGTTCTAATAAGGAGAACAAAGCTCGGGGTGTCGATGTGTCCAAATTATAAGGGTCTCAAAAAATTTATATGATATGTATATATTATATAAAAGGGAATCTAACATTTGATTTAATAAGTTCGTTTAAAATCTTTGCCAGAAATCTTTGAGATAGTTTATTTATCATTTTATCTCTTTAGAAAAGTATTTACTTTCTATTTTAGGCCTGTTTTTGTTATTAAACTAAATTTTGCACAAGACCTCCTTAAACTCAGAAACAACACTTGATGTGTGGTAAACTTTTTGTATTCTTTTATTGAGAGACATTTTTAGCAATACATAATCTTGAAGTATGAACAACGAAATCAACGTAATCAACTAAATAAAGAATTTCTAACTTCTTTTTTCTTTTCTTTTTTTGGTGAAAAGACAATCATTATCTTTTTTAGCACACAGGCGCAGCCACAAAAGATTATATATCACTCCTTGCAATAGAGGAAACATTAACACAAAAAATTACATCCCAAACTAAGTTTACATAAGAACTAAAAGATAGTGACTTTCATAAGCAATGATTCGGGTTAATTTACTAGTAGCCTAGTATGTATACAGAGAGGGATAGAATGATCGAGAAAAATTACCAAAGATACTAATTAATGAAGGAAAGAATGATCGAGAAAAGTTAAAAAATATATTAATTAATTTGAAGCATGCTAAAACGATCATGTTTAAGTATGTTCGAAGGAACTTCATGTTTAATAACAACAAAACATACTTATCATGTTTAATTAATAATTTGCTCAAGGATTACTCGATGATTCATATCAAAACTTGCTAAGTATATTACTCTTGGGTCAAAGAAAATGACACAAACTTCATGTGTCATTTTTCATTTTTGGCGTGGACAGTAAAGTGACGAAATCAGATAATAATTTTCTTGGTTTTCTGTCAAGTCATGAGCCATGTGTCGGTTTGTCTAAACTCCTGATTTTGGCCCCATAGGTCACAAATAATGGCATCAAGATTAGATGGTTGTACGCACCTAGTCCCGAGTGTGATACATCATCATTAATTAAGACCTATAATGCAACAACACAAAAATAACTTTTGTTTTATATGGCAGCAAACTTTGATACTATATGAATGATATTCATTTAAATTAGTTAATCATTTGTTGCTATTATAGAAGAAATTTGAAAACGACTTGGGGGGTGTTTGGGTTTGATTATTTAAAAATGCGTTTTCAAAAAGTGCTTTTATAATTCTGCGTTTTCCAATTGCAAGGGGCCACTTACTTTTCCAAAACGCAATTTTGAGACATCCAAAACGCAAATAATTGATTTCTTGATATTTTGCCAAACACTCGTTAGATTAATTGCGTTTTAAAGCGCGATAAGTGAATAATCGATTTAATCACTCACAAACACCCCTTAAACTCAGACACATGCATTTACAAATTGAATTTGTTACAAAATGATTATTTGTAAAGGCTACTACTGATACTTATATTAGTATTATTTTGTGTGTTTGTTATCCTGAAGAGATTCACATGAACTTTTGAGTTTTAAGTATCAAAGATAGAGTTTATAAGAATGAGATATAGTGTCACAAATTGAATTATTTGAAATTAGGGATCATCATTTCGACCTAAATCCTGACCGGAATCATACTGAATCGGTACTCACTACACGGTACTAAGAAATATGTGGAGGGGATTTCAGTACCTTCAAAACGATACAAGATGTAGAGGGGAAACCCTAATTTAGGTACCAAAATACAAAAGATGTTGTCTTTCGAATAAATTTTCATATCCAAATAATCTTATTAGTCCCTTGCATATACAAACACAAAGTTATAAAAAAAAATAGAAAATAGGTGTTTGGGGGGATTATGTGACAACCATCAACTCTTTACAAACCTTTCGAAAATTTTAAATCGTAACCTATTATCGGTCACTATAATAGTCACGTTTAAATTATAAACTATATCAATCATCATCCTACCAGTCATATTTCAGTAATAATAGTAATTTATTTAAAATGAGTTATACAAACATAAACATGTGTTCGACATTACTACGCTTACATTATCTATCTATATTATAAAGGAGGAATATGTTGAGCCTGCTTCAGATCTTAATTTAAGCTAAAATTAAGCGTGACACGACACGAGTATATAAAAGCGAAAATTGACCTCCTAAATTAAGACTACACATTAAAACCCTACAAATGAAACCGACTCACATTAACTTCTTTAAAATTATATTATCTTTCGATTGATAACATTTCTTTTTGACTTTCTTTTTTTTTCTTACTATAAAAGCGATTTGTCGGAAAAACTTTGCGATTGTGGAAAATATAATTATCGAATCTTACTAGTTTATATAATGAGTTATGCTTGTTGTTATATTAATAATTTATTTTAAATAAGTTATGTTTATTGTTTTGTTAGATATATATGTAAATATGTACTCGACATTACTCACCCACATTATTTATACAATGAGTTATGCTTATTGTTAATTATTTTTGTTTTCCAATATTAAACATGAGTAACAATATATTACTTGTCTATGTTTTGTTTACTTCAGTTTTGAAAAACGGGAATACCCAAATATTTTACCCACCCTCTAATGGTATGGGTACCGGAATCTCATCTGGTAGGGTACCTGCAAACTTTTTATCCTTGAGAAAAATCCAATACCACCAATTCAGTAAAGTTCATTCCTTGTTTATCGGCATGAGATTGCAGGAATACATTTTGTTCTAGTAAAATTAAGTATATAAATGATACAAACTTCATGTGTATATTCCTCTTGGGTCAAAGAAAATGACACAAACTTCATGTGTCATTTTCATTTTTGGGTGAACAGTTAAGTGACGAAATCAGATAATAATTTTCTTGGTTTTCTGTCAAGTCATGAGCCATGTGTCGGTTTGTCTAAACTCCAGATTTTGGCCCCATAGGTCACAAATAATGGCATCAAAGATTAAATGGTTGTACGCACCTAGTCCCGAGTGTGATACATCATCATTAATTAAGAGCCTATAATGCAACAACACAAAAATAACTTTTGTTATATGCCAGCTAACTTTGATACTATATAAATGATATTCATTTAAATTAGTTAATCATTTGTTGCTATTATAGAAGAAAATTGAAAACGACTTAAACTCAGACACATGAATTTGTTACAAAAATGATTATTTGTAGTAGCATTAATTTGCGTGTTTGTGATCTTGTTAAAGAGAGATTCACAACAAGCTTTAGAATGTCAAAGATGGAGTTTATAAAATGAGATATAGTGTCACAAATTGAATTATGTGAACCAAGGATGATCATTTGACCCAAATCACCAGATCTAAACTAGTATCGTACCAAACCGGTACTCACTACAAGATACTAAGAAATGTGTGTGTGTGTGTGGTGGTGGTGGTGGTGGTTGTGGTGGTGGTGGGGGGATATTCGATACCTTAAAAATGTACGAGATGTAGATGGGTAATCCGGATTTTAGTACCAAAATACAAAAGATGTTGTCTTTTGAATAAATTTTCATATCCAAATAATCTTATAAATCCCTTAGCATAAAAAAAAAAAAAAAAAAAAAAAAAAAAATACCTCTAATTATGTGACAACCATCAACCCTTTCTAAAGCATAAAAATTTCATCATCATCATCAGATCATATTTCAGTAATAATAATAATTTATTTAAAATGAGTTATACAAATGTAAATATGTATTTGACATTTCCCTACATTATTTATATAATGAGACAATGAGTTATGTTTATTGTTAATTAATTATATTTCAGTAATATTAATAATTTATTTCAACGGAGCTATGCCTATGTTTATTGTTTTGTTAGATACAAAGGTAAATATGTACACAACACTACTCACCCACTTTATTTATACGCTGAGTTATGCTTATTGTTCATTAATTTTGTTTTCCAAGATAAAACATGAGAAACATTACATTACTCGTCTATGGTTTGTTTACTTCGGTTTTAAAAATCGGAAACCCGAATATAAATCGTTTACCCATTCTTTAATGGTATGGAGTGCGGGAATCTCATCCGGTATGGTACCGACACACTTTCATCCTCAAGAAAAAAAACATTACCACCAATTCAGTAAAGCTCATCCCTAGTTTATAGGCATGAAATTGAAGGAACACAAATAATTCCTTATAAATTGTTTAGTCGATGAGTTTTATTTAAAAATGCATGTACAAAACCTATAAAACAAAACTTAGGGTCTCTTTGGTATATGGGTTATGACTATGGTTTACTACTTTACAAAAATGTTGTCTCGTTTGACGGAGATATTTCAAATTGAGTTGGGTTATTTTTTTAACATCCACCTATTGTTCTATATTCTTTTTTCTTTATTATTTTAAAATTTTAAATCTTTTATCTATTTAAAAAATAAATAATGTTTAAATTTATCATAATTTTCTATCTGCAACAAATAGAAATCAAATTTAAATCCAAATCAATCGTAATCCTAAACCCATCAACAAATTGTGGATTCTGAGACACAACTACCCAATTACCCATTATGCTATCAGGTGCTTCTTCCTTTAAAGACCAAACACCCACTTGTGAAAGCGTGCATTTATAGACATGTTCAACAAACGAAAAAAGGTTAACTCTCGGACAAATGCCTCGATTGGTCTTCATAATGAATGGAATGGATATATCGGACTCGTCATCTATGATAATCATCAACGAGAAAACCCTTTATATTTTATAAACTATTAACAAAAATGTTATAAAACTTGGACATCCAAGGAAGGAGCAAAAGCAAACATAAACTCTCAAACTGGCGAAGGCGAAAGTTCTTAAGCGGCCACTGCGAATGTTTAGAAACAAGCCTTTGGATTTTCATCACTAGTTTTTATATTTAACATTTAACAAAACAAATAAAAAAAATAAAAGTTACTTCTAGATCTAAACAAAGTTATATAAGACTGTTGCGATTGGTTTTCTTTGATGGATGTCTAGTGAATGATAGGTTATATAGAGAAGTTTTGGGGAATTAGGGTTTACGACATATGGGCTTTTATGTGTGAGTGTGTTAGGTTGTTTTAGATCCATTATTTGGCCCGGATTATATTATATTGGTTGTTAATTGGGAAAACAAAGAAGCCCAGTGAGAGGATAACAAAATCGATTCTTGAATTACTTGACCAATACATGAACATCCAAGTAAACAACTAAACACCAATTTTCTTTTCTTTTTTCAAACTAATCAAGAGAAACAATTGTCGAAAATTATATTGAAGACTTGCTACAAGAGAAAGATTTAAATGATTTAAATATATACTTGTAATATTTGACGTTGTTCCATCACACAGCTCAACGAGGTACATATAATATTAAGTTATGTTACTGGGTAGAATATAATGGTGTACATGACACTAGGGTTGAGCATCGCAGACTCAAAAGTGACCGAGACCGAGAGGATCGACCGAATCGAAGGACCAACGGTCTAGTCTCGTTCCCCATTTTTTTATTATTTTGGTTTCGGTCCGATTTGGTCCGGACCAGTCTACATAAAACCCGACTATTATACTTTCTTAGACCAGGCCGAACATATTCGGTCGGGTCCTCGGTCTAAGGTTTTGGGCTAATTCAGTCTCGATCTCGATTCGGTCTGGTTTTGGACCATTGATCACCCCTACATGACACTATGAAAGAATGATCTAATCTTAATATGAATGAAGCATATGTGATGATTCTTGTGTTAAGTTATGATTTATGATCTTGTAATCTAATGATATAAACTTAGACATTGTTATTTTCCGAAAAGAATGTATTTATACTTTACTTTTGTAATTTCAGAATAGATGCGTTGCTAACGAAAACTATTGAAAGATATTGTTTGTCTCCCTCGTTGGGTGGTTCTAACGCAATGCCAATTGAAGGATTATTCAGTTTCTTTATGTTGAATACAAAATAAAGTAGCTAACCATAAATTGTCTTCTGGTAAAACATGAGAGTTCTGAAATTCTATTCTCTTTCGATGCAAACAATTTGATGTGATCACGTCAACTTTTCCAAAAAATAAAAAATTACCCTAGTTATATGTGTGAGATGATGAAGTCGAACAAAAAATAAAAACTATAATTAAAATGAAATGTAGCATAACATTATCGAAAGTAAGATAGTGCCCCCACATGATTAGGGATGAGCATCGGTCAGGAACCGGTTAGAACCGGAATCAATAGATCCGAGAATCGAATTTATTGAAAAGTAGGAACCGAGAACCGAACCAAATATAGTTTTTTTGTTTCGGTTTTGGTTCCGCTTCCGGGTTTTTTTTGTTTACCCCGGATAGGAACCGATTTTTCAAAAGAAAAAAAAAATAACCTTATGCACTAATGAATTAAACCTATAAAAAACACTAAAATTTAAATTTAAGCGTTTGCAACCATTTACGTTTAAACAAATGGCATTTAACAACTAAAATATAAGCTCAAATAAACAACCATACTATAATTTCACATGTTTATATTTTCAACAAAACAATAAAAGGTTTTTCCTCTCATTTCTTTCAAACCAAATCGTCCTTTTAGTGGCTTGCATTGCAAGTCACGACATTTCTATTTACTCGTCGGTTCGTTAAACGTGTTAAGCCAAATTTCCGAACTCGTGACTTCTTAAACTTTATTGTAATACTATATGTACAACATGCATATATAGAGTTTCTATTTGTGCTACCATGTGACCTCATAGATCAATGTCAGTAACCAACCGTATTAGTTATTTGTTTTCCCGTGCACATACAAATTCATCAATTTGAGTATAAGAATTCAAGAATATTACATGTTTTTCAAATTATTGGGTATTTGGTTCCGGAACCAAAAACCGGTGGAAATGAACTGAACCGATCCAAAAACCGAAAAATATGGAACTCATGAACCGGAACCGAAATCTTCGATTCTAGTCCAGTTCGGTTCTTCTTGGTTCTGATTTGATTCTCGGTTTCGGTCCGGTTCTTTGATTCTTGTTGCTCATCAAAGGAGTAGCGGCAACCATCCGTTGCAAAAGACAAGCACAGAGAACTGTGGTGTTGGTATTTTAGTGTAAAATAGATTGCGTTTAATGTGCAAATAAGGGTCGACACTTATTTGGATATTAACGGGACTAACGGGGTGTACAAATAAAACATATAACTGTAAAACAGTTATAAGACACATAACTGTAAAACAGTTATTTGGCCCATAAACTGTATTGGGATATAAAAGCTCAATGGGATATTGGGCAAAACATACAAACATACACAAACTTGAATCAATTAGATTTTATCCGGTCGTTAATTGGTATACACTCCAATTTAATCGATCTGAAAGCGTGCTATTCGTGACTTCTAATTTCTATCATGATATAAATCACCCCAATACACACAATTTACAACAAAGATCGATTAAATTCAAGATGGCAGGCGAATCTGTACGTGATATGACGTCTAAGTTTGTGAAGTTAGCCAAATTCGAAGGGCAAGATTTTCGAAGATGGCAGAAGAAGATGCAATTCTTGTTAACAACTATGAAAGTTGTGTATGTTTTAACAACACCAGCACCGGAGGAAGTGGAGGGTGAAACTCTTGATCAAATCAGAAAACGCAACAAGTTCTGGAATGATGACTTCATATGTCGTGGAACAATTTTAAACGGTATGTGTGATACTCTTTTTGATATTTATCAAAACATTGAATCTGCAAAGGAATTATGGGAAATGCTTCAGGCCAAGTACATGGCTGAAGATTCATCCAGTAAAAAATTATTGGTTAGTGATTTCATGAATTACAAAATGATAGATGGACGTTCTGTTATGGAACATTACAATGAGTGTCTTAGTATACTTGGTCGCTTTACCCAACATGGTTTAAAAATGGATGAATCCATTGCGACGACATCTATTATTGACAAACTCCCGCCTTCTTGGAAGGATTTCAAAAATAATTTGAAACATAAGAAGGAAGAATACAATTTGGTTGAGTTGGAAGTACCGTCGAATGATGGAGAAAACTTGGGAGAATGAAAAGACAAGGATATTGGCGGATCAAGTGTCAATATTGTTAAAGAAAATGATTCCGTTTCAAAAGGATTCGAATAACGATAAGAAAAGGAAGTTTCAAGGAAAGGAAACAAAAGGAATTTGTAAAGAAGGCAAAGCAGTCAACGAAAATGGATGTTGGAAGTGTGGAAAAAGCTGGAAATTTCAAGCGTGATTCTTGGTGTGGGTAAAGGCAAAATGACGCTGGTACTAGTGGTGGATCAAAGGTGATCCAAAACAAGCGGTCGATTATTAACAAATAATGCTAATTCGGTTTTGAATTATGTATCATTAATTTGTGAATCATTCTATGTACTGGATGATGATATTGCTTGGTGGTATGATTACAGTGCGACATGTCATGTGTGCAAGGACCGGAGATGGTTCAAGGAACTTTCAACTATTGATGACGGACGTGTCTTAAAAATGGGGAATGTTACCATGAGAACCAATACTTGGCATTGGACTAGTCAATTTAGTTTTACGGGAAAAAAATTCTTTATGTAATGTATTGTTTGTGCCGGTCTACGGAAAAACTTACTTTCCGGTGTTATTCTAAATAATCTTGGGTACAAACGGTCTTGGAATCGAACAAGTATATCTTGTTAAAACATGGTTCTTTTGTAGGTTTTGGATATTTATGTAATGGTATGATTATGTTGAATTTAGATATTCCTTCTACTTTTAATTTGATTTGTATGGTTGATCCTTTATCAAGTGTTAAACTTAGTAACATGGAATTATGGCATGCTAGACTAGGACATGTTCATCATAAAAGAATGAAAGAAATGTCTAAAATGAGCATGATTCCACCTTTTGTATTGGGCCATAATAAGTGTAAAACTTGTATGTTAACTAAGATCACTAGAAAACCATTTAAACATGCAAATCGTGAATCCAAACTATTAGATCTTATCCATAGTGATTTATGTGATTCGCATGCTACACCATCTCTAGGAAATAAAAAATATGTCATAACTTTTATTGATGATGCATCACGTTATTGCTATATTTATTTATTGCATTCAAAGGATGAAGCTCTTGATAAATTTCGTATTTATAAACAAGAGGTAGAGCTTCATCAAAAGGATTTGGTAAAATCTTACGTCTTGATCGTGGAGGGAGTATTATGATCGATATATTTCAATCTACGGAATAATACACCAAACAACGACTCCATATACACCACAACAAAATGGTGTGGCTGAAAGGAAGAATAGAACATTGAAAGAAATGGTGAATTCAATGTTATCTTATTCTGGGTTAAGTGATGGATTCTCGGGAGAAGCTATGTTGACGACTTGTTATTTGCTAAACCGTATCCCAGTAAAAGCAAGAATAAAACCCCTTATGAACTTTGGCACAAGAGAGCACCAAACTTGAGTTTTCTCAAGGTTTGGGGATGTAGGGTTGTGGTTAGGCTCACGGAACCTAAAAGGAAAACTTTAGGTGAAAGAGGTATAGATTGCATATTTATTGGATATGCTGAAAACTCATATGCTTATAGATTCTATGTATTATAATCAAATGAGTATGTTTCGGTGAACTCGGTGATAGAGTCACGAGATGCAACCTTTGATGAAGAAAGATTCACATCTATACCTAGGCCAGGGACATGATTCATAGTTCGAAGGAACCGGTTAATCGAGGATGTTCCATCGACTAACCTTGAACCAAGAAAAGGTACAAGAGTGAGAAAAGTCAAAACTTTTGGTGATGATTATCAACTTTACTTAGTTGAAGGATCGAGGAATGAAATTAATTTTCAATATCAATATTGTTATAATATTGATAAGGATCCAATGACATATAATGAAGCAATGGCTTGAGGGCGTTGTTTTTGGAAAGAAGCAATCCAAGATGAGATGGATTCTATCTTGCAAAATGAAGTTTTGAAATTGGTGATTTACCTCATGGGTGTAAACTATTAGGAAGTAAATGGATCTTCAAGAGGAAGATGAAAGTAGATGGTACTAATGATAAATATAAAGCCGGGTTGGTAATCGAGGCTTTAGACAAAAATAGGGCATTGATTATTTCGACACATATGCTCGGTTGCGAGGATATCCACGATTAGATTGCTATTGGCACTCGCCTCATACACAATCTAGTAATTCACCAAATGGATGTAAGCGCATTCTTGAATGGTGAGTTGGATGAAGAGATTTACATGAAACAACCCGAAGGGTTAGTTATGCCGAGACACGAAAATAAAGTGTGTAAACTAGTTAAATCTCTTTATGGATTAAAACAAGCTCTAAGCAGTGGCATCAAAAATTTGATGAGGTTGTTTTGTCGAGTGGGTTTGTTTTAAATCAAGCTGACAAATGTTTCTATAGTAAATTTAATGATTCTGGAAATGGAGTCATGATATGTTTGTATGTAGATGACATGTTGATATTTGGTACAGACCAAAAGCAAGTTGACGAAACTAAGGAATTTTTGTCATCAAAATTTGCTATGAAAGACATGGGGAGGCGGAGGTGATCTTAGGAATCAAGATCATACGTGAGAACAAGGGTATTTCAATCTCTCAATCACATTATATTGAGAAGATCTTGGATAAGTTCAATTTCAAGGATTGTTCTCCAGGTACTCCCATGGATCCACAACTTAAGCTATTACCTAATAAAGGTAAACCGGTATCACAACTAGAATACTCGAAAAAGATTGGATCCTTAATGTATGCAATGATAAGTACTAGGCCGGATATAGCTTATGATGTTGGAAAGCTTAGTAGGTTTACTAGCAATCCTAGTACTTTTTATTGGAGAGCTTTAAGTCGAGTATTTCAGTACTTGAAAGGAACAGTTGATTATAAGTTAACTTACATTGGGTTTCCTTGGTAATTGAAGGTTCTGATGATGCAAGTTGGTTAACCAATAAAGAAGATCATTCTTCACATACGGTTGGGTGTTCCTTCTTGGGGAGGTGCCATTAGTTGGGCATCAAAAGCAGACTTGCATAACAAACTCAACTATGGAGTGCGAGTTTGTTGCTTTGGCGGCGGTGGTAATGATTTGAATGGTTAAGGAATTTGTTGTATGAAATTCCATTGTGGCCAAAGCCGATTTCTTCTATTTCTATCGGTGTGATAGTCAAGCTCGTTGGCTAAGGCTTATAGTCAAGTGTATAATGGCAAGTCAAGACACTTAGGTGTGAGACACAACATGGTTCGTGAGCTCATAATGCATGGTGTCATATCCGTTGAGTGGATTGCAACTCATCGGAACTTAGATGATCATTTAACCAAAGGGTTATGTAGAGATCTCGTGAAAGGATCAGCTGTGGGATTAGGTTTAAAGTCCATTTGAAAGCTCTCGTGTTAAGATACCCAATTCCCATTTAATACGATGTTAAGTGCTGAATTTTCAATGTGGAAAGCTTACCATCTAGAGTTTGGAACACAACATCAAAATTATCCCAAAGGTATGTGTTCGGTTCTGCAAGTTAAAGTAGGATGAAGTATTATTCTTAATAGTTTTTTTGAAAAATTGCATTTGCAGGTGCAAGATTAAAAGAACTACCTATATGAGTATGAAGTTTAGGCGCTTCAAGAAGGCGGGACTTGGCTTTGATATACTTAGGAAGGATAGGGACATAGGCTAGTAAAAGAATATGTTATGTAAAATTATGTATGTAAAACTAATGTGTATATTATCTTCATGTATTCAATATGAATATTACAAAGTTCAATCTTCAGGTAAACCTTGGTATTCGAATATTTGGAATGTGTAATATACTAATATGAAATTCAATCGTCTCGACATTTCATTTATGCATTAGTTTGATTGTTTGCTGTGAACTAGTTAGTTAATGTATGATTACACTAAAATGGGGGAGGCGTGTTGGTATTTTAGTGTAAAATAGATTGCGTTTAATGTGCAAATAAGGGTCAACACTTATTTGGATATTAACGGGACTAACGGGGTGTACAAATAAAACATATAACTGTAAAACAGTTATAAGACACATAACTGTAAAACAGTTATTTGGCCCATAACTGTATTGGGATATAAAAGCTCAATGGGATATTCGTACAAACATACAAACATACACAAACTTGAATCAATTAGATTTTATCCGGTCGTTAATTGGTATACACTCCAATTTAATCGATCTGAAAGCGTACTATTCGTGACTTCTAATTGCTATCAGGATATAAATCACCCCAATACGCACAATTTACAACATGTGGTTCTATTTCTATCAAGTCATTGTTCATTTGTGCTATTCTTGACATGTCATAGTTGACTCTTTCATTTTACATTACTTTTTCTTGGGTTCAGACAGGTGGGACGTGCCCAAAAGTGTCCTTTTTTTTTTTTTTTTTTTTTTTTTTTATTTAAATTAATTGTGTATAGTTTATTTTGTGTGGTATATTTAATTTGTGTAGTGTTTTATATGTATAGTGTATTTATTTGTGTGGTATATATTTGTGTAGTGTTTTTATATGTATAGTGTATTTATTTGTGTGTTATATTTAATTTGTGTAGTGTTTTTATATGTATAGTGTATTTATTTGTGTGGTATATTTAATTTGTGTAGTGTTTTTATCGTATTGTGTATTTATTTGTGTGGTATATTTAATTTGTGTAGTGTTTTTATAAAATTTTTTATAAACTTTTATAAACTTTTTATAAACTTTTTTATAAATTTTTATAAACTTTTATTATAAATTTTTAATAAACTTTTTATAAACATTTTTTTATAAACTTTTTTTATAAACTTTTTATAAAATGTAGCGTAAAATAAATCTGTATAAAAAGCACTTCTGTGATTAAAAACTTATCACGTATAAAAACAATCATAAATAATCTGTTATCGTATCTGTATTCTGTGATTAAATTAAAAAAAAAAAAAAAAAAACCAAATGGTACAGCCATGGGGACCCACAGCCAATGGGAGAGTGGAGACGAGGGAGACGAAAAAGACCCAGATTCTTAGGGAGGTTGTAATAAAATCTTGGCCGTAGTAATAAGCTCAATGCTTTTCTTTCTTTTACTCGAACAAATAAGTACTATTATTAACTTATACAAGTATCAACCATAAACGAATTACTCACTACCTCAAATACAAGATCATCTACAACGCCAGTTGGAAGCGGACTAGTGGTATTGTATAACGTCTAATAATTGCATGATTAAAATACATTAATGTTATTTTCCTCGTTCTATGTAGTTCGTGATTGCAAAAGAAAAGTTTTTTAAAATAACAACTTTTCAAATAGTTAAAACGATTAAGGTCTGACAACACATTAAAGGCTAGACCAAGTTCAAAATTCAAAACTATTTATATATATATATATATATATATATATATATATATATATATATATATATATATATATATATATATATATATATATATATATATATATACATTTTAACACAAAATAAAAATTCATTAATAATTAAAGCGTTACATAATAATTCAAATAAAATTAAAACATTCTGAAACTTATTAAAACATTACACACTTATTCAAAATTTAGGTTGTGGCGTGCCTTGATCGCCTCTTTGAGTTTCTGCATTGTTTGGCGTTCTATTATGGGCAAAGATTCGTCGATTGGCGTGCAATAGAACATGAGATCTACATCATATTTCTTTTGAGCCTCTAATTCAACTTTTCGTTCTTAGTGCTAATTTTTGTCTTCCTTGCTTCTCTTTGTTGTTGTAGCTCAACTCGATTCTTAGTTGTTCCAGCTCTTTCTTCTTCAAACCATAGTGCGGTGCCGACTCCTTCTTACGCCGAATGCCTTGGACTTGATCTTGCCCCATTTCGGCAACACCTTCCATAATCATAGCTTTGAAGACTCAGAAGATTTCTTTTATTCTTCTTTGCGGCATCGCGACCGGTTGGTCTATTAGGAACAAACGAAGGCACATCCGAGTGCGCATCCGATTCGGTTGAAGTCCTTGCTTTTGCGACCCTCATCTTGGCTTAAAAGGCGGCATCTCATTATCCTTCAAGCGAATGGTCCTCAAAATCGCCAACAATGCTCCAAAACAAGCGGATGACCACACACTACTTGGTATTCATCGCACGCTCGTGTATAAGCGTGAGGTCATTCTCACCACTTCGTAATTCGACAACATTGTTGTAAATGGCACAAAATGACCAACTCTAGGGCGAATCCTATTTTTCACTTTGTAATGATAGAGTTATGCGTTCTTTCTCCGTGACCTCCTTACGAAAGTATGCAATGACTTTACGCCAAAATCCTTTAGCATTTTGGTTGTTTAGATTACACTATTCTCGGATACATCACACCAACCGTTGCATAATCGATCTCTTCTTCTTTGGTCCAAGGCAGCGAATCATTCTTGCCTTCTTTTTCGACAACCTTGCGCCTTTGTAGCTCCTTTGGTTTAGCGGTGGCGTCTCTTCTCGACATTCTTCTTCCCTGCGTCATCAAGGTTGACCGAATCGTGATCGATCCATGAGCCGAACCGGTGCCCGACCGTGATACTCTTGGCGGATAACCCGATCCGGTTCCGGCATAAAATTAGGATTGTTGTACAATTGGTCGTCGAAATCAAAACCCTCAAGATTGATACGGTTAGCAGGAGAATATTCTTGATAATTTGAATATGAAGGCGTTGATGAATCCATTGTTGGACGGTACATGCAGTTCGTGTGACCCATACATAGATTGGTTGCTTGACGGGAGTAGCTTTGTTGTTGTTATTGGTAGTGGATGTTTTGTTGCGGTGGAACAAATGGACGATTCATACTAAATGGATTGTTAGGGTGTTGTTGTGGAGCTTGTTGGGATTGATATTCAAAGCGGGGGTTGGAAATTGATTATTGGTGAGACACGGTTAGCAGGAAATTCGGATCCGGTGTTAAAATATGCGGGACGTTTTGTGACAAAGCAGGATTTTCGGGCTTTGGTTGGTGGTGTTTTCTTAGACATTTAAAGAGGATTGTGAGATTTTTGATAGAGAGGATTGTGAGATTTTTGAGTTTTAGTGTGTAAAATGTTGTGAGATTTGTGATGAGATTTTAGTTGTATTTATAGGGTAATGTTTTTTTTTTTTTTTTTTTTTTTTTTTGGATTGCAGCGTACACAAGATTTAAGCGTTAGAAGAGTCGATCGGCTACGATTTGATTGGGCAAAGATGGAAGCGATCGATTGTCTTCACATTGACACGATCGATACCCAATCGATCGTCCATGTTCTCGATCGATGGGGATTCTCCTCATTGGGGCTAGCCTTAGTATTGTAATTTGTAACTTTAGAATATGTGGTGTAACTTTAGAATTAAGTGAGTCGACAACCATCTCTTGTTTGTTTGACTATGTATTAATGGGGATACTAAAGCCTAAATTCTCTAAATGCTTGGTTGCAATTAATTTACCCCAAAATCCCTTTTTTTTTTCACTTCATAATGCCCCATGGCAACTCTCAACCATATATTTTGGCAACTATCCTAAATAAATGACATGTGTCCCATTTGTGGGGCCATCTTGTCTTACCTAGTACAAGTGTCTTAGATCGTTAGTTGACAACTTGACTTTCGATGTTGGGCGGTGACGATTTTGTCTTTTAGTAAAAATTAAAAATTAATATTTTGCTTTTCACTAAAAGACAAAAATGTCGATTCTTGCGATAAGTAGTCAAAGTTATGACATTCAATCTTAGATTTATACTTTGTAAGTACAAAGTGGGCCGAATATATGATGGGGTTGATGGGAGAGTTGCTTGTGGGCGTTAAGGAAGTGAAAAAATGGGGCGTTGGGGTAATATTCTTTGACAGAGGGCATTTAGAAAATTTCCGATACTAAATAACATTTAGGCGCTTTTAGCCTTTTAGGCTTTTGTAGTCGAAACCAATTCAATAGTCATCGAGGGAGCCACCTCATTTTATTTGAGAAATTTTTTAAATGAACACTTTCGTAGTAATTTACACATATAAACCAGCATACAATTTTAAAAATGAACTTTTCAATATTAGCCGTTAGATTGGTACCTGTCGTTTTAAACCGTGCGCGTACACCAATTCCTCTAGGCGTGGTCTTGAGAGAGTGACCTAAGCGTGCTGGGCGTGGCATGAGGCGTGCCACAGGCGTGGAACTTGTTGGTGGGCGTGGAACTTGGTGGTGGGCGTGCCAGGCGAGATGCGTGGCTTGGGCGTGTGGCGTGGCTAGGCGTGGGCGTGGCGTGGGCGGCCGTGCGTGGCGTGGGGCTAGGTTTGATCTATAGAAGTTGTTTTGTTTATAGACATATGTTAACATAATTTTGTTTGATTTACATGATGTTTGATTTATAGAACATATGACGAGGTTGTCGATGGGTTGTCATGTAAAGGTTTGTTTGATGATCCAGGTTCTCATGTAAAGGTTTGATTTACACATGATACATTGTCATATAAAAGATTGGTTTGATTCACGGCTATTATAAAGAACTTTTGATTTATATGATGTGGTTTTTTATTTAACACAATGGACTATGTATGATTGTGGGGATGTGGGGAAAAAGTATGATTGTGACCTGACCGTGACTATGTATGATATATATATATGATAGTGATGTAAAATTGTCATATCGGTAAAGTAGAGAAAAATGGTCCATTCTCGTATAATTACTATATATACGGTTTGTTCTTGTAATTTGCTTTTTTTTTTTTATTTCTTCTTATCCATCTACTATTTGTTTGACCATGTATTAATGGGATAAATTTAATACTAAGAGCATTCCCAACCATAACGGCGTAACGCCGTTGGAGGGCCAAAATAACGTCGTTGGAGGCGTTACTCCGCTGGAGAAGTAGATAAATCACGGCGTTAATCCATGCGCGTTGGGCGTGTAACGCTTGATTAAAGGGCAAGAAAAAATTCAAAAATTTACAAAACCAATCCATAGAAGATGTGGATGTGGGATTTCTTGTTATCTTTAACGGTGGAGGTTTATTTGATGGTGAATAAGGAGTGAGGTAGGTGATGGTGAAATACTGCAGAGAATAGCTAGTGTTGTACTTTATTCAATGGTGAATAAGGAGTGAGGTGAGGTGATGGTGATATAAATGAAGTGTTTGTACTTTGTAGATATGTGGTTGTCGATGAGTAAGGATAAGTCTTTGCATAGTTATTTTCTTTCAATACTGAGTTATGTTTATTTTAGTAAATGAAGTGTTTGTTTTAGTTTAGGGTTGAAATTGAAAATATGAAATATTATTGGTGTTATTGGGATGTTATGGTTGTGAGTGTTTTTTTGGGATATTAATGTTAAATGTTAAAGCTGATGTGGCGCTGACGTAGACGGTGTTATTGGTGTTATGGTGTTATGGATGGGAGTGCTCTAATAATGTTTTGTCAACACTAGCCACAGTCGATAGGGAACAACGAGAGAGTAGAAGGAGCTAGATAATTTAATTATCATGTACTATTTGATACTTTAGGTTTTGCTTTTGCACGTTTTCTAGCATAATTGTTAGATGCATAACAATTTTTTTGTTTTTATAATCTTTTTCAAATATTCGTTACCCTTCTTTATGTCGAGTCGACAGGTCACCGGGTCAATGGTTCAACCGGTTCGACCGGCGGGTCAAACCGGTTTTCTATACACATAAAAAATTCAATAAATTGTGTTACCAAACACATATATAACTTGTAAAAAACCAATATCAAACACATGTAAAACCTTCAAAATCAAATACTAAGCATAAAATAAGTTAACCAAACATACAATCCAATAAAACACATACAATCCAATGAAAGGTCCAAACTTTAAAACAACATTACTTACTTGATATAATACGTTTAAAACTACTTTACATAAATTGATGTTCAAATATTTTGGATAAAGCGATGTGATATATTGTTGTATATGATTTAAACATTTACGTCATCACAACTTTACATAATACTTACTTCCCTCATGAAATTTGTTATTATACAAACATTTTGGATTGCGGAGAAGCAAAAAAAATTGCAATGAAAAAGATTATTTGTTTCCTTGTAACCGCTATCAGAAATAGCCTAAAGTTAGTACCGCATTCCATGTGGGTTTGATCCTACAAGTGTGTAATGTCACACTTCTCTCGAATGTGAGTTTGGTTAGACAACAAAAGTTGTATAAGATTTGAAAAGAGATAGTATAAATAACTTGATATAGCTATAGTTTGAGCCAATGTTTTAAAAATCGGGTTTTAATTGATCCGGTTGAGTCGTGAGACACGGTCGTAGGTTTAACGGTTGCCGGGTCAACCGGTTTTATTATTATTTTTATTTTTTCGACCGGATCAACCGGTTCGACTTCGAGTCAACGGTTTGACCGCTGGTCACCGGGTTAACCATTTTTATAAAAACATTTGAAAAAATCAAACTGGTGGGTTTCAAGACCGGGTCACTCAAAACCGTGGGTCTATAGGTTAGCGGTTTAGAAACCGGGTTATTGACCCGTTTTGTGCCGGGCACTAGTCCAACCGGTTAAGCCGGTCGGGTCAACTGAGTTTGAAAACATTGGTTTCAACATGTTTAGCAAAATTTGCTCAAAACAAGAATAATAAACAATTTAAATTGTTATGCATACAGGACGAACTCGCTTGAGAGTCGGGTATTTCACATTAGCACATGTCACACCCGATTTTGTGTCACGAAGTGTAAAAATTATTTATACTTTGGCTTTTTAGTTATGTGCAACCCTTAAATTTTAGCTATAGTATTCTTTATGGTACAACTTTAGTACTCATGATAATAAATAAAATTTTGTGCAATATCTTTCAAAAAAATCCTAGATCCGTCGATGACATATATCATGATTTAAGACTAGGGGCGAGCATCGGGTCAAACCCGACCCGACAAAAACCGACCCGACCCGAAAAAGGAAAAAGGAAAAAATTCAAACCGAAAACCGAAAATCTTTAAACCTAAGCGAGAACCAAACCAAAGTTACTCGGTTCGGTTCGTTTTATCGGTTTTGTCGAATTGATTCTTGGTCGGTTTCTTCACCCCTAATTGGCATGTCACTTTCACTTTTTCGATGTCATCTCGGCGTATACCGATATTTTCGTTTCAACACTAACGCTCAAAACACTCTTTCACTTGGTGGCGTGCCACCTCTCTTCATCCGGGACTAACTCACTCAAAATTTTATTTTCTTTTAATTTTCAAATAAACTAAATTTTATTTATTCAAATAAAAATACGAAATAAAAAGGCGAAAATAGTTTTATTTTATTATTTTTTTTTTTAATACCTAAATATTTATGCTAATGATTTAGACACTCCCGGTGTCTTTTAAGCGATTATACATTTATCACATACAACTTTTAATGATTATACATTAAAGTGTTAGGATAAAAAATTAGAGTGCCAATCAACACTCAAATATTTAGTTACTACATATTTAGTATGGTTTTGTACTTTTTGGTTTTCCATCTTTTTCTTTTTCTTTTTCTTGTAACTCTTGTTACTCACATTTAAACACCACCTCCACCAACCTCTACATCCAATATCAAATTACTCCTCTCTAGCTCTTCTTGTATACCAAAAATAGTACATCTCACAAACAAGATCCGGTCGATTATATATATATTTGTTATACATTTCACTTCGCAGGTTTCATATGAAAGTTAGGTAGGTCCTAAAAAATTACTACGTACACATTGCTAGTGAATATCAGATCTATTGTCTAAGGTGATTACTTGGCTCCGCTCTATTTTGAAGTATCTCATTTTTTAATTTTCTATTCTCATTTGAGTTAAGTTGTGCTTTTGTTTGTTGCTAATAGTTTATTTAGTATGAATTTGTAGCTAAAACTTAAATTTGTGGTCATAATATTTATGTGTTTAGTTTTTAGGTGAAATATGTAAATAATCACGTGTTGGTGTATATGGTTCTGTGGATTTAGTTTGAGAAATGTTTTTTTTTATGTTTTTTATTTTTAAATAAATGTATGTTTTTCAATTTTTTTTACTTTAGTTTAAATAAATCTACGTGTTTGTAATTTTTTTTGAAAATAATGTGTGTTTTCAATCTTTCATGTTGTATTTTATGTTGATTTTTAATATAAGAAAGTATCCTTTCATGTTAAAAGGAGTTTTTACGTTGATTCGCATGAGACACAGGAATGTGTATTGACCAACATTAAATCTTTCAATTACTCACCAACCAACATTAAAGTTCATCTACCAATTTTACTTTCATTTACTTATATCTACCAATATTTAAAGTTGTTGACTTGTATTGAAGTTTTTGTATACTCTTTGTGTGTTTTGAAACACATACACAAACACCATACTAAGATTGTTGAATCAATTATATTTTTTGCTTTATTTTTTCAGCAGCGAACACCGCTTTCCTACCAAAGGCAACCGCTGCAACCCACCACCGGTTAATATGTTTGCTCGAAGTGTTGATCAAAACCCGACAATGTTTGTCCTTTTATTTTATGATACAAGAACAAAACGAGCATTTTCGTATTGAAATAGGTGTCCTTGGAAAATAGGTGTTCGAGCTTCGTCGTCACTACATATCACGCCTAAGAGCGGTGAAGAAGAAGCTCAAAGGTCTCTTCTGCACCTACCGGCATGCACTCACCGTTGAAGAAGAAGCTCACATGAATATGCGGATGAGATATCTCCATTAGTCTTAGGTTTTTAGTTAAGTTTAGATTTTGAGGTGCAATTTTGTTATTTTATAGTACTTGTGGAATCAAACTTGCAAAAAATTAAACTATGATATATAATTTGTAATGTTATCGAGTTTGAGTACAAGTTTTTTATTTTTATTTTGAAGACTTCTAAAGGTTAAATTTGGTCAATTAAACATAGATTTTAAAGGACATGGGTCACAAGTCCCCAAACCTCTTGAATTGCTTTTTTTCTTTTCTTAATATATTGTTTGATTCTTATATACTATAGTACATATAGGGTGTGTATGCCTGTATGGTATAGAGAATTGAGAAAGGAAAAAAAGAAAAAATTTAACCTTAATATAACCTAACTTGAATATGGATATAATAATTAAATATTTGTAGGAGGACTATTTAAACCTTAATCCTATCGAATGTTTTGTATAAGTTATTTTCTCTCGAGTTCATCGCATATTTTTTTGAATTTATTGATGACTTTAACTATCAAAATTAATATTTATATACAAATTCAAGCTTTTCATTCTGTGACTTTAACTTTCAAATTTAATATTTATATATAAACGGGCTGTTTAGATGATTAAAAGTTCGTCATTATCAAGTCAAACTCAGGTCATCTTATTTAAGTTAAGCTCAAGCCTTGTCAAGCTCGAGCTCGATTCGATTACACCTACACTATTATTTAATAATTAATCTCTTTTGACAAAAGAGATTTGCAACCTAAGTATTTTAGAACAAGGTTCATTTTTCAAAGAAATATGTTCTAACTAACCTTTACATTACGCGAGATAAATTCAGAGGTTTTACCATTTTCAGTTTGAAGCGATTTATCCCAGCTAGTAGGATGGGGAGATGCTACGCTGACAAGTGAAGCATTCATGTAATCATGATCATGACACCAAGATGGTTGTTTGTGAAAGCATTCAATGTTGTTATTACTATAGTTTATTACATGATATATTAGTTGGTTATGTAAAGGATCAAAACTATGTTTGATCTTTTAAAAGCATCTCCATTCATAACTTGTGTTAAAATTTAACAGCGTCGCGTCGCATCGATTTTAACGTTTCACCCAGCGTCTCCAAAAGCACTCACATCGATAACGTCCAAGTTAAACTTTAACGTTTCGTATTTTCGATTTCAACACTAAACTAAAACAAACACTTCATTTATTAAAAAACATATCAAATTTAACATTAAAACACAAAGTACATTAAGCGATAAATCTGAATTACATTAACATACTCAAACTACAACGCATCTTGATGAAAATAAAACTATTAAAACTTAAAAAGCGAATCATCGAGGACCCGACCCCGAACTTGAAGGGAATTAAGCTCGCCAATTAAAGGCCGAGTCTCCATTATGTCAAGTAGTTGTCTTGAAGATCTTGAAGCTTCCTTGCTTCTTGCTCACGACCGAACTTCCCGGCGTGTCCTTTCTTCCATAATCTCCTACCGTTTCAATATCTTGTTACAGTTGGCGAAGGAGCCTCCAGCAACAAGTGGGGCTTGTTTTGAAGATCCACTGTGAATTTGTTCACGAGATGGAGTTGGAACAATTGGATTGTTCATAGGTGGAGAGTTTAAAATACATTTTCCGGTTGGAAAGCCGGAAAACGATTCAGTGGTGTTGAGTAAACTTCAAACTCGGTAGAGTTGGAAAGGCGGTTTCAAACAAGCGATTTGGAGTTGGAAAATTGGTTTCGACAACTTTTGAACTTGGGAATTTTTGAGAAAAATCTTTGCGAGACATTTTTGTGTGTGAGTTGTGTGTGTAACTTGTGTGTGTTGTGTGTCTAAACAACTCGGTAGAGTTGTATATATAAGCGAGTTGATTTTGAGTTTGAATAAATCCAGCTCATATTTGATTTTTAAATTTTAAATTTGAATTTGAATTCTGGTAAATTAACAGGTATAATTTAATATTGAATTTGAATATGATGAGGGTGTAAGTGAAAATTTATTTGAAATGGTTTAGAAATGAAATGATTTTTTTTTTTTTTTTTTCGTTTAACATCCGTTAAGGGCTTAACTTTGCCACTCTAACGCCGTTATAGCGGCTTTAACGCCGGAGGTGGCGTTACTAATGTAAGTGCTCTAAGATTTTGTATTAGATTATGTCAGGGGACCTTGAAAGATCTTCATTAATTTGTTGTGTTTGGGAGTATTGTTTTGTCTAGAATTATGTTGAGTATCGGGACAAACTCGATCCGACCCGTCAAAAACCAACCTGACTCGAAAATCGAAGAAGGAAAACCGACCCGGTTCGGTCGGTTCGGCAAGGTTTTAGTCAGTTTTTCTCGGTTTTTGATCCGAACTGAAAATCGAAAATCGGTAAACCTTAAACCGAAAACTGAACCGAAATTACTCGGTTCGGTTTTCTCGGTTTTATCGATTTTATCGGGTCGATTCGGTTCTTGATCGGTTTTGCTCACCCTATTTAAGACTACAAATTAAAGGTTGTGTCCGATAGCCATTCGCACTTTAAATCCCAAATCCTTCATAAATCATCAAATGTAAATGGTTATAAAAATATCTTTTAATTACATTCCTTCTTTAAAAAATTCACTTTCAACAATATGCTTCAACAGTTCAACTTCCACTTCAAACATATTTATATTAAATTAAATGAAAAATCTCGACTACTGGTCTAATAAGAAATCAAAAGGTATTAACATGTAATAATAATATTTATGAAAGATTAGTAGTATGGGTGAGCATGGGGCAGTTTTGAGGCGGTTTTTGGCAACCTCAAATTAAAAGTTTGATATTAAGTTTTTACACCAAAAGTTAAAACTACTCTCACATTTAGTAAGTTCAAAACTTATATGTCATTTAAGATAAAACTACTCTCACATTTAGTCTCATGTATATATATATGTGCATTTTTCATTTAGTTTTAAAAAGGTATAAACTAACAATCGATAATATTTAAAATATAAATTTGATAGGAAAAGTGGCTTCTATTAATTAAAATTAAAACACAAACATCGAAATGTTGTTAGAAGCACTCCCGAAAGTAACGCCTAACTGGCGTTTTGCATAAAATAACGGCGTTATGCCGTTATTACCTGGACCTCCGGCGTTATTTCGGTGATTAGGCCTTCCGTTAACCCTAACGCTTTTTTTTTTTTTTTTTTTTTTTTTTTCATTTATGCCCCTAAATGAGGGGTTGTTTTGTAAATTGTTGGGAATGTTATTGATGTTATTGGGATGTTATTGTTGTGGGTGTTTTTGGGGATGTTAATGTTAAATGTTAAAAGGCGATGTGGCGGCGTGGGCAGTGTTATCGGTGTTATGGTGTTACGATTGGGAGTGCTCTTAGTAATACCAAGTTAAAAGATAAAACTACTAATGATAACTTTTTAAATAGTAGGTATTTGATTTTGTTTTAGGTGTATGAACCTTAAGAGCACCCACGATAATATTAATTCGTGCTTACATGTTTTGAAGAGGTTAAAAATCCTAAACTCTTCATTGTTCTTTACTCTTTCGGTAGTAATTAATTTATGAAGTAGCACATCATGAGAATAAGGTTTTCGTTTCTTGAGTTTATATGGCAGGTTGTTTTCACCCGTACTAAAAGTCGTTTACATCTTCTATACATCAAGGTTTCTTTCTTCATTTTATGCATGTTTGATGGATGATTAAGGGGTTGATCTGCCTGAGAAAGTCAGTCTAATGATGACTTAAAGCAATTTCAGAACAAATACAATGAAGATCGGAGAATATAGTGAATTCCGGTCGTTATGTCCCACGGAGGCTGATGGTGTCAAACATTTGATTCGAGACGATAGAATAATGGCTAATAATAGCGATCGAGAAAGGATTTGAATAGGATAATTACACTCTTGGAAAAGTTAATAAAATAAAGTGACTTAAATACAAATTAAGAAAATTAAAAAGATAAAATACATTAAATAAACGCTATCACTATTTTTAAAGTGATGAACGTTTAAAACCTAAAACGTAAAACTTACGTTTAAATTAAAAACTACGTTAACGTACAAAATAAAAAGTGAAACTTATACAATATAAATCCTAAAAATATGAAAAATACATTTTACAATCCTAATGATAAAAGAAACTTTTTAGAAAAAGAAAATTATTTTAACACTATTTATTTAATTATTATTAATTAAAACTATTTATTAAGTATTTAAAATGCACTAAAATACAAGAAAATACAAAATTAACCTAGAAAATGAAATTATAACTTGGAAAAATCTAAAATATGATAAAACTTATTTTAAAACATAAAATATATTTTTAGACTTTTATGTATTTATTATTAATTTAAAACTATTTAAAACTAATTAAATTATTTAAAAATACAAATTTAACTAAGAAAAATATGGAAAAATACTTTTGGGCTTCTAACATTTATCTAAACTTAAGAAAATTGAAAAATTATTTTTTTGAAGCTTTTCTTAATTATTTGTATTAAATGCTATTTAAAAAGGCTTAAAAACTAAATAAAATGCAGAAAAATACCAAACAAGCTAGGAAAAATCTGAAAAATTCAGGAAAACTCTAAAATAATACTAGAAAGCTAGGAAAAATGGAAAAACAAGGTGCTATGTGGAGAAAATGGGAACTGATGAATCAAGTGCTTATAAATAAGCACTTGAATAAGCTAAATGAAGTTCAAAAGCTACCAACTGAATACAAAGGCTAAAATAAGCTAAGAGAACCAATATGCAACAGAAAACAACAAGCTATAACTACAGGATTAACAAAACAACACAGATTTGGTGATTATGAGTATAAACTAAAACAGTGTCTAAGTGCCTACTTTGGGCACAATTACAAGCTACAAATTAAGCTCAAGCAGAAACTAGCAAATGGAACTTGGAAAAGATCTAGGTGAGACCTTATAGACCAAAATTTCAGACCTAGAGGTGCTATGAAAAGCTCGTGCAAGGGCTTGCATAGTGAGAAAACTCGACTTATCTTGAGTTTCAGAACAGGGCAACTCAGACCCCAAAGATGAGCTTGTTTGAGCTTATAGAAAAAATTACAAAAATATACTAAAATAGCCATAAGAAATTAGACCAGGGGAAGTTTTTAAAACAACAAGACTTACTGAAATTGACTCAGATTTGAGTTCATGAAAAATCCATCTAACTGAGCCCAAAACAGGTTTATGCAAATTTGACTTTTTGAGCAAATATGAAAAGTTGACTAAAATGAAGTTTGATCTAGATTTAAGGACAGAATATGATGTAATATGATGGAACAAGGTTAATGCAAGCTATATCTAAGTATTTTAAACTTAAAACAAGATTTTGAATGTTCAATAATCCAACAGTGAAGCTGCTAGATCAAATGAAATGAAATTTTGACTTATAGCTTTTTGCAGGCACAAACTAAGACATATAGTAGTGTATAAGGACTAATCAAACATGAACTAGCAGATTTTAACTTATGAACACACCTCAATGACAGTTATGACAGTTAAGCCAAACACACCTTATGTGACTGATTTGCAAAATAAATGAAACTAACTCTTGAACAAGCTAGAGCCAATGACCAAGCGAGTTTATATGAACTAAATAACCCTATTTAAACAAGTCTACTTGATGGTTACCACAGATACAAGATCAAGCATAAACTACAAATTGTCTTGAAAATTTGTAAATGAGAAATTCACTTACATGAGTTGTTGGTATGTAGGTTAAAAACCAAACCCAACCTACTCTAACCTAAGCTATTCCAACCCATATCAGAGCGCAACACCAAACCATGCTCAAATCCAACTAAGCTTAAGCAGTTGACTTTTGTTGACTTTTTCACAAACTTGCTTGAAAATGATTCAAAGCTCATCAAAAGCTATATGAAGCTTAAGTGAGCTTATATGAGCTTAACAATAAGATATTAACACTTATACTTAGGATTTTGAAATTGAAAAGCATAATGATAGCATGAATTTTGGAAATTGATATGAAAATTTAGATTTATAGTCAAAAGTAACTTACAATGGTTTGTAAACTTAAAAGTGATACAAAGGCGAAATTACACCATTTAAACTAAAACTAAGACATTTTAAATAAAAATGACATTAAAGAAAAAAAATGAAACTAGCTCTCCACTTTGAAGCGCTTCTTCTTCTCTTTTTATACTCCACTAGCTTTCTCTCATCCTTCATTGAATCCCCCTTGAATCCACGGCCTTGGATGGCTTTAAGCAGTTTTAGCCATAGATTGATTTTGGCGGAAATGGAATTGACAGTGGAGGAGTTGAGTGTTTAGGAGGTGAAGGTAATAAATGGTTTTGTTTTGTGTTGAGGTGGAGAGACAAGGGAGTGATAAGGGTGGTGGGGGATGGTGCTTTGATTGAGCGGTGATAGCGGTGGGGAAGAAGAAAAATGGGCGCCAGTGGGTGATTTGTTTGTTGTTGTGTTATTTGGATATTAGTAAGCCGGGGTCCAAAATGCATATGTGTGAGGGGTCGAGGGAAAGGCGGGGTCGCGATTGTTGACAAGGTCCAAATGAGGAGTGTAAAGGGTTTTAAATACAAGGACTCTTTTTGTAATTACGAAAACTCAAGGACCTAGGTGCCAATCTTGAAAAGTTGTTCCAAGGATTAAAAGTGACAAGTTTCAATAATATAAGGACTAAACTTGACAATTTCCAAACTCAAGGACCATTTTGACAATTTTCAAACTTGAGGGACCAAAGTTGTAATTTTGCAAATTTTATATTTCAAGGGTTTGTTTGACAACTTTTGAATCCCATGGACCTTAAATGACATTTTCCTTTATTTAGATTTACGAGGGGACTATTTTGACAACTTTTGAAACTTGGGGACTAAAGCGCCAATTTTGCAAATTTGATCGTTTTCATCGATTTTGATATTTTGCATTTAAAACACATAAAACACTAATTTGTGATATTTTGATCATTTGATGTGTTTACGGCGTTTTCGAGATGATTTTGCGGTTTAGATTACACAAAATGATGAGTATTTAGACACTTCGTCAATCCCACACTAAGATATTGCTAGTCCCTAGCAATGATTTGAAAAACCTTGATGGATTTTAATCTCTTTACCAAAAGCCATCATACGGAGTAGCAAATGTTTGGTTCAAGTAAGAACCATGGTACTGCGATAACCGTGTGATTTTGAGCAAACCACCGACTTTCAACGGTTTGATTTGTCTTTACGGAAGCCGTACCCATACGGACTAGCCAACTCTTAGATAAATTATCAATATTATCTTTGGTGAGTCGATTACCAATTATGGATTTTCCATTGCCTTTACCTGAGCCATAAACTTGCGGGCTAGCCAACTCTTCACTTTTAGGATATGGTGGTGATTACCATACAATTTTGGGCAAATTGCAAGCCATATAAGCGGTTTGAGAAATCTTTACCAAGAGCCGTTTGCTCTGGATTAATAATCCTTTTGTCTTCTGAGACATGGCGGATGATAACCAAATGAGAAAGTGTAAAACACTTACTCCAAAAAAAAAAATTTGGCCAAAAGCAGGGAATTGGTATAATTATATGATAAAATTCGTGAGAATTCCCCAGCACTTAGAAATGAATATTGCCCTCAATATTCAAAGTACAGCGGTTATGCGAAAAAAAAAAACGTAAAGGGAAATATTACGGCCATTATTTAGAAAGATTTTTTTTTTTTTTTTTTTTTTTGAAATACTTATATATATATAACATGTGGGTAACTCCCACACTAAGGTGGTACCACGGGTGAAAACCCATGTTAAGCTCTTGTTTTTGATTCTGAGTCGCTAGCTTGACTCGACCCAATTCATTGGTTCATGGGAAGCAAAGTGGAAGAAACAATCTCCATGGACTTTCATTCAAGATGTTTGGACAAAAATTTGAAGCACGTGAAAGTTCCACACCGATGAGATATAGAGAGACCGGCTCAAAAATTATAATTGAAAATGCGGGATCAAAGATGGTGTCCTCATTCCGAAGGAGAAAGGAAAGAGCAACCACACCATTAGTGAAGAATGGAATAAATATATGCATCACAATGCATGTCCATTCCTCATTAGAAAAGCAAATCACCATTTTGACATTTTAAGCTTAAACTTGAAGCTTTTATGGTGATTGGTAACAAAATTTCGGGAGGAGAGTGAAGCGGTTCTTCAATCAAGATTTTCAAGAAAAATGATGTCTCTCCGAATCAAAGTAAGTATTGTCAATTCTGATGGAATCGACTCATCACTAAGAAAATCATCGACCTCCTTCCAAAATTTGTCATCTTCCTCATACGGGTGAGAGAAGGAATGGAAGAGTCGAAATGGGACAAGAAATGAGTGAATGATCATTGTATAGGAGACTTCTAGTTTCTCCAAGATCGGCGAAATCAAAGAGATCATCGTCACTTTCAGGTGAAAGTGGGTGATGTGAGTGAGTTCATCGGTGAACTCCTCAAGAGGATCGGGGCCGTGGGGCGATGCCTCAACATATTCGATGTCTCCATAAGATTTACAATCATCGCTAAGATCGGAGAAAGTCTCAAATTGATCATTTGGACACTCGAGAGGAAAGGATATCACACATATGGTCGAAATTCCCCGTGACTCTCGGGATTGGGATAAGGTCCTCGACACTAGGCGATTCCATTTATCGGAATAGTGCTAAAACTCATCCCCATGTTTAGAGTGAGTGGGAATATCGGTGTGATAACAACTTGATGAGGAGATTAGAAGGACTAGCATACATGTGTTTAATGCTTAACATTTGTTCTTACGCTAGTAATTCCATCGTAGTCTTTTCTCCACGATTGTTCACGGAGGAAGTCTCAGTGATGAACTTGATGAATCATTTGATCTTGTGGAGGTTGGTCATTATCTGAAGAGTCGTAATTGTTACAAGGAAATGGATTCCTCGTTTGACAATCCGAGCTAGGGTGAGAACCTCTACAATACTACAACAATTACAAGCGATGTGGCCGTGAGTGGTATGTGTTGTAGTCATAATTGGTATCGGGAACACCGCTCATGAGACAAGCGTGTTTCCGATTGACAATCGAGCGGAGTGTGAACCACCACAATACTCACAGCAATTACAAGCGATGTGTCTCGCGATGTGGTGGTGGTGGAATAAATCGGTTGTGTTATGGTAGGAATAGGGATCTTGGTTATAGACAGACCCGTTTCACGACTCCACCATGCCATGGCCGGGGCAATTGCCACCATTATAAGGACCACCACACCATTGACAACCAAGAGGGTGAGGATAAGACATAGAAAGAATCAAAGGTTATCGGAGGGTAAGAAATGAAGAATCAAAAAGGTGAGAGGGTAAGAGGAATATTTTGGTGTTTTTGAAAAACATGATGATAAAACAAAGAATGAAAATATTTTTGGCGTTTTAACACTTTAGGAAAAGTGTTAATGAACTTTGATTTTCGATAACTTTACAAAACTTTTACAAAGATGGGGTATGTGCAAGAGTGGATCGAAAATGGCTAAACACACGCTAAAGCCTCCCGTGGACAAAATTTTGATCTGATTCAGAAACCGTCAAGTCTAACAGACTTAAAACAGCTCAGACACAAATACAATGAAGATCAGAGAATATAATGAATTCCCGGGTCGTTATGTCCCACGGAGACTCAATGGTGTGCAAACACTGATTCAGACGATAGAATGACCACTAATAATAGCGATCAGAAAGGATTTGAATAGGATAATTACACTACTGGAAAAGTTAATAAAATAAAGCGACTTAAATACAAATTAAGAAAATTAAAAAGATAAAATATATTAAATAAACGCTATCACTATTTTTAAAGTGATGAACGTTTAAAACCTAAAACGTAAAACTTACGTTTAAATTAAAAACTACGTTAACGTACAAAATAAAAAGTGAAACTTATACAATATAAATCCTAAAAATATGAAAAATACATTTTTACAATCCTAATGATAAAAGAAACTTTTTAGAAAAAGAAAATTATTTTTAACACTATTTATTTAATTATTATTAATTAAAAACTATTTATTAAGTATTTAAAATGCACTAAAATACAAGAAAATACAAAATTAACCTAGAAAAATGAAATTATAACTTGGAAAAATCTAAAATATGATAAAACTTATTTTAAAACATAAAATATATTTTTTAGACTTTTTATGTATTTATTATTAATTTAAAACTATTTAAAACTAATTAAATTATTTAAAAATAAAAATTTAACTAAGAAAAATATGGAAAAATACTTTTTAGGCTTCTAACATTTATCTAAACTTAAGAAAATTGAAAAATTATTTTTTTGAAGCTTTTCTTAATTATTTGTATTAAATGCTATTTAAAAAGGCTTAAAAACTAAATAAAATGCAGAAAAATACCAAACAAGCTAGGAAAAATCTGAAAAATTCAGGAAAACTCTAAAATAATACTAGGAAGCTAGGAAAAATGGAAAAACAAGGTGCTATGTGGAGAAAATGGGAACTGATGAATCAAGTGCTTATAAATAAGCACTTGAATAAGCTAAATGAAGTTCAAAAGCTACCAACTGAATACAAAGGCTAAAATAAGCTAAGAGAACCAATATGCAACAGAAAACAACAAGCTATAACTACAGGATTAACAAAACAACACAGATTTGGTGATTATGAGTATAAACTAAAACAGTGTCTAAGTGCCTACTTTGGGCACAATTACAAGCTACAAATTAAGCTCAAACAGGAAACTAGCAAATGAAACTTGGAAAAGATCTAGGTGAGACCTTATAGACCAAAATTCAGACCTAGAGGTGCTATGAAAAGCTCTGTGCAAGGGCTTGCATGGTGAGAAAACTCGACTTATCTTTGAGTTCGAAACAGGGCAACTCGGACCCCAGATGAGCTTGTTTGAGCTTATAGAAAAATTACAAAAATATACTAAAATAGCCATAAGAAATTAGACCGGGAAGTTTTAAAACAACAAGACTTCTTGAAATTGACTCGGTTGAGTTCATGAAAATCCATCTAGCGAGCCCAAGCAGGTTTATGCAAATTTGACTTTTGAGCAAATATGAAAAGTTGACTAAAATGAAGTTTGATCTAGATTTAAGGATGAGAATATGATGTAATATGATGGAACAAGGTTAATGCAAGCTATATCTAAGTATTTTAAACTTAAAACAAGATTTTGAATGTTCGATAATCAACGATGAAAATTGCTTAGATCAAATGAAATGAAATTTTGACTTATAGCTTTTGCGGCACAAACTAAGACATATAGTAGTGTATAAGGACTAATCAAACATGAACTAGCGATTTTAACTTATGAACACACCTCGATAGCGAGTTATGACGGTTAAGCCAAACACGCCTTATGTGGTGATTTGCAAAATAAATGAAACTAACTCTTGAACAAGCTAGAGCCAATGACCAAACCGAGTTTATATGAACTAAATAACCCTATTTAAACAAGTCTACAGCGATGGTTACCACGGATACAAGATCAAGCATAAACTACAAATTGTCTTGAAAATTTGTAAATGAGAATTCACACATGAGTTCATTTGGTATGTAGGTTAAAACCAAACCCAACCTACTCTAACCTAAGCTATTCCAACCCATATCAGTGCGCAACACCAAACCATGCTCAAATCCAACTAAGCTTAAGCAGTTGACTTTTGTTGACTTTTCACAAACTTGCTTGAAAATGATTCCAAGCTCATCAAAAGCTATATGAAGCTTAAGTGAGCTTATATGAGCTTAACAATAAGATATTAACACTTATACTTAGGATTTTGAAATTGAAAAGCATAATGATAGCATGAATTTTGGAAATTGATATGAAAATTTAGATTTATAGTCAAAAGTAACTTACAATGGTTTGTAAACTTAAAAGTGATACAAAGGCGAAATTACACCATTTAAACTAAAACTAAGACATTTTAAATAAAAATGACATTAAAGAAAAAAAATGAAACTAGCTCTCCCTTTAACCGCTTCTTCTTCTCTTTTATACTCCCGCTAGCTTTCTCTGCATCCTTCATTGAATCCCACCACAATCCACGGCCTTGGATGGCTTTAAGCAGTTTTAGCCATAGATTGATTTTGGCGGAAATGGGAATTGACGGTGGAGGAGTTGAGTGTTTAGGAGGGTGAAGGTAATAAATGGTTTTGTTTTGTGTTGAGGTGGAGGAGACAAGGGAGTGATAAGGGTGAGTGGGGGATGGTGCTTTGATTGGCGGTGATAGCGGTGGGAAGAAGAAAAATGGGCGCCCAGTGGGTGATTTGTTTATTTGTTGTGTTGTTGGATATTAGTAAGCGGGGGTCCAAAATGCATATGTGACGAGGGTCGAGGGGAAAGGCGGGGTCGCGATTGTTGTGAGGTCCGAATGAGGAGTGTAAAGGGTTTTAAATACAAGGACTCTTTTGTAATTTCGAAAACTCAAGGACCTAAGTCGCCAATCTTGAAAAGTTGTTCCAAGGATTAAAGTGACAAGTTTCAATAATATAAGGACTAAACTTGACAATTTCCAAACTCAAGGACCATTTTGACAATTTTCAAACTTGAGGGACCAAAGTTGTAATTTTGCAAATTTTATATTTCAAGGGTTTGTTTGACAACTTTTGAATCCATGGACCTTAAATGACATTTTCCTTTATTTAGATTTACGGGGACTATTTTGACAACTTTTGAAACTTGGGGACTAAAGCGCCAATTTTGCAAATTTGATCGTTTTCATCGATTTTGATATTTTGCATTTAAAACACATAAAACACTAATTTGTGATATTTTGATCATTTGATGTGTTTACGGCGTTTTCAGATGATTTTGCGAGTTTAGATTACACAAAATGATGAGTATTTGAGACTCATCAATCCCCACACTAAGATATTGCTAGTCCCTAGCAATGATTTGAAAAACCTTGATGGATTTTAATCTCTTTACCAAAAGCCATCACTTACGGAGTAGCCAAATGTTTTGGTTCAAGTAAGAACCATGGTACACAGATAACCATGTGATTTTGAGCAAACCACCGACTTTCAGCGGTTTGATTTTGTCTTTACGGAAGCCGTACCATACGGACTAGCCAACTCTTAGATAAATTATCAATATTATCTTTGGTGAGTCGATTACCAATTATGGATTTTCCTTGCCTTTACCACAAGCCATAAACTTGCGGGCTAGCCAACTCTTCACTTTTTAGGATATGGTGGTGATTACCATACAATTTTGGGCAAATTGCAAGCCATATAAGCGGTTTGAAATCTTTACCAAGAGCCGTTTGCTCTGGATTAGCCAATCCTTTTGTCTTCTGAGACATGGCGGATGATAACCAAATGAGAAAGTGTAAAACACTTACTCCAAAAAAAAAAAATTTGGCCAAAAGCGGAATTGGTATAATTATATGATAAAATTCGTGAAATTCCCCCAGCATAGAAATGAATATTGCCTCAATATTCAAAATCTGCAGCGGTTATCGAAACAAAAACGTAAAGGGAAATATTACGGCCATTATTTAGAAAGATTTTTTTTTTTTTTTTTTTTTTTTGAAATACTTATATATATATAACATGTGGGGTAACTCCCCACACTAAGGTGGTACTGCGGGTGAAAACCCATGTTAAGCTCTTGTTTTTGATTCTGAGTCGCTAGCTTGACTCGACCCAATTCATTGGTTCATGGGAAGCAAAGTGGAAGAAACAATCTCCATCGGACTTTCATTCAAGATGTTTGGACAAAAATTTGAAGCACGTGAAAGTTCACACGATGAGATATAGAGAGAACCGGCTCAAAATTATAATTGAAAATGCGGGATCAAGATGGTGTCCTCATTCAGAAGGAGAAAGGGAAAGAGCAACCACACCATTAGTGAAGAATGGAATAAATATGTGCATCACAATGCATGTCCATTCCTCGTTAGAAAAAGCAAATCACCATTTTTGACATTTTAAGCTTAAACTTGAAGCTTTTATGGTGATTGGTAACAAAATTTCCGGGAGGGAGGCTGGAAGCGGTTCTTCAATCAATGATTTTCAAGAAAAATGATGTCTCTCTCGAATCAAAGTAAGTATTGTCAATTCACGATGGAATCGACTCATCACTAAGAAAATCATCGACCTCCTTCCAAATTTGTCATCTTCCTCATCGGGTGAGAGAAGGAATGGAAGAGTCGGAAATGGGACAAGAAATGAGTGAATGATCATTGTATAGGAGACTTCTAGTTTCTCCAAGATCGGCTTGAAATCAAAGAGATCATCGTCACTTTCCGATGAAAGTGGGTGATGTGAGTGAGTTCATCGGTGAACTCCTCAAGAAGAGGATCGAGGCGTGGGGCGATGCCTCAACATATTCGATGTCTCCATAAGATTTACAATCATCGCTAAGATGGGAGAAAGTCTCAAATTGATCATTTGGACACTCGAGAGGAAAGGGATATCACACATATGGTCGAAATTCCTGTGACTCTCGGGATTGGGATAAGGTCCTCGACACTAGGCGATTCCATTTCGGAATAGTGCTAGAAGCTCATCCCCATGTTTAGAGTGAGTGGGAATATCGGTGTGATAACAACAGTGAGGAGATTAGAAGGACTAGCATACATGTGTTTAATGCTTAACATTTGTTCTTACGCTAGTAATTCCATCATAGTCTTTTCTCCCGATTGTTCACGGAGGAAGTCTCAGTGATGAACTTGATGAGCTGTTATAAAATTGTAAGATATCAAGGATATCTTCATCATCATCGTCATCGGGAATGAAAGCGGAATCGAGAGCTAGATTTGTTGCTTTTTCTTTTGCAATTGATTCCCTAACAGTTGTTCAAAGGCAATTTGGGAATCTAATTTAGCGACCCATTCTTGACTAACAACACTTCCATGGATTTCTCATTTGGATTATCTTGGGAGTACATAGCGAGCTCCTCATAAGTTCTTTTAATAACTCGAGTCTTGATGAAGGTGCATCGTAGTTTCATGAGGAGTCGCTTGAATCATTTGATCTTTGTGGAGGTTGGTCATTATCACGAAGAGTCGTAATTGTTACAAGGAAATGGATTCCTCGTTTGACAATCCGAGCTAGGGTGAGAACCTCTACAATACTCACATGATTACAAGCGATGTGGGTGTGAGTGGTATGTGTTGTAGTCATAATTGGTATCGGGAACACCTTTCATAGACAAGCGTGTTTCCGATTGACAATCGAGCGGAGTGTGAACCACCACAATACTCACAGCGATTACAAGCGATGTGTCTCGCGATGTGGTAGGTGGTGGAATCATCGGTTGTGTTATGGTAGGAATAGGGATCTTGGTTATAAACGGACCGGTTTCGACTCCACCATGCCACATGCGGGGCAATTGCCACCATTATAAGGACCACCGCACCATTGACAACCAAGAGGGTGAGGATAAGACATAGAAAGAATCAAAGGTTATCGGAGGGTAAGAAATGAAGAATCAAAAAGGTGAGAGGGTAAAGAGGAATATTTTTGGTGTTTTGAAAAACATGATGATAAAAACAAAGAATGAAAATATTTTTGGCGTTTTTAACACTTTAGGAAAAGTGTTAATGAACTTTGATTTTCGATAACTTTACAAAACTTTTACAAAAGATGGGGTATGTGCAGAGTGGATGCGAAAATGGCTAAACACAGCTAAAGCCTCCCGGTAGCGTAAAATTTTGATCTGTGAAACCGTCAAGTCTAACGAGACTTAAAGCATTCGAACACAAATACAATGAAGATCGAGAGAATATAATGAATTCCGGGTCGTTATGTCCCACGGAGACTCAATGGTGTGCAAACACCGATTCGAGACGATAGAATGACCACTAATAATAGCGATCGAGAAAGGATTTGAATAGGATAATTACACTACTGGAAAAGTTAATAAAATAAAGCGACTTAAATACAAATTAAGAAAATTAAAAAGATAAAATATATTAAATAAGCGCTATCACTATTTTTAAAGTGATGAGCGTTTAAAACCTAAACGTAAAACTTACGTTTAAATTAAAAACTACGTTAACGTACAAAATAAAAAGTGAAACTTATACAATATAAATCCTAAAAATATGAAAAATACATTTTTACAATCCTAATGATAAAAGAAACTTTTTAGAAAAAGAAAATTATTTTTAACACTATTTATTTAATTATTATTAATTAAAACTATTTATTAAGTATTTAAAATGCACTAAAATACAAGAAAATACAAAATTAACCTAGAAAAATGAAATTATAACTTGGAAAATCTAAAATATGATAAAACTTATTTTAAAACATAAAATATATTTTTAGACTTTTATGTATTTATTATTAATTTAAAACTATTTAAAACTAATTAAATTATTTAAAAATAAAATTTAACTAAGAAAAATATGGAAAAATACTTTTTAGGCTTCTAACATTTATCTAAACTTAAGAAAATTGAAAATTATTTTTTGAAGCTTTTCTTAATTATTTGTATTAAATGCTATTTAAAAAGGCTTAAAAACTAAATAAAATGCAGAAAAATACCAAACAAGCTAGGAAAAATCTGAAAATTCAGGAAAACTCTAAAATAATACTAGGAAGCTAGGAAAATGGAAAAACAAGGTGCTATGTGGAGAAAATGGGGGCGATGAATCAAGTGCTTATAAATAAGCATGAATAAACTAAATGAAGTTCAAAAGCTACCAACTGAATACAAAGGCTAAAATAAGCTAAGAGAACCAATATGCAACAGAAAACAACAAGCTATAACTACAGGATTAACAAAACAACACAGTTTGGTGATTATGAGTATAAGCTAAAAGCAGTGTCTAAGTGCCTACTTTGGGCACAATTACAAGCTACAAATTAAGCTCAAAGCGAAACTAGCAAATGAAACTTGGAAAAGATCTAGGTGAGACCTTATAGACCAAAATTCAGACCTAGAGGTGCTATGAAAGCTACGTGCGAGGGCTTGCATGGTGAGAAAACTCGACTTATCTTTGAGTTTGAAACAGGCAACTCGGACCCCAAAGATGAGCTTGTTTGAGCTTATAGAAAAATTACAAAAATATACTAAAATAGCCATAAGAAATTAGACCGGGGAAGTTTTAAAACAACAAGACTTCTTGAAATTGACTCGGTTTGAGTTCATGAAAAATCCATCTAGCGAGCCCAAAGCAGGTTTATGCAAATTTGACTTTTGAGCAAATATGAAAAGTTGACTAAAATGAAGTTTGATCTAGATTTAAGGACGAATATGATGTAATATGATGGAACAAGGTTAATGCAAGCTATATCTAAGTATTTTAAACTTAAAACAAGATTTTGAATGTTCGATAATCCAACGATGAAAGTCTTTAGATCAAATGAAATGAAATTTTGACTTATAGCTTTTGCGAGCACAAACTAAGACATATAGTAGTGTATAAGGACTAATCAAACATGAACTAGCGATTTTAACTTATGAACACACCTCAATAGACAGTTATGACGGTTAAGCCAAACACGCCTTATGTGGTGATTTGCAAAATAAATGAAACTAACTCTTGAACAAGCTAGAGCCAATGACCAAAGCGAGTTTATATGAACTAAATAACCCTATTTAAACAAGTCTACTGATGGTTACCACGGATACAAGATCAAGCATAAACTACAAATTGTCTTGAAAATTTGTAAATGAGAAATTCACTTACATGAGTTCATTTGGTATGTGGGTTAAAACCAAACCCAACCTACTCTAACCTAAGCTATTCCAACCCATATCAGTGCGCAACACCAAACCATGCTCAAATCCAACTAAGCTTAAGCAGTTGACTTTTGTTGACTTTTCACAAACTTGCTTGAAAATGATTCCAAAGCTCATCAAAAGCTATATGAAGCTTAAGTGAGCTTATATGAGCTTAACAATAAGATATTAACACTTATACTTAGGATTTTGAAATTGAAAACTGTAACAGTAGCATGAATTTTGGAAATTGATATGAAAATTTAGATTTATAGTCAAAAGTAACTTACAATGGTTTGTAAACTTAAAAGTGATACAAGGAAACTGAAATTACACCATTTAAACTAAAACTAAGACATTTTAAATAAAAAATGACATTAAAGAAAAAAAAATGAAACTAGCTCTCCCTTTGAAACTGCTTCTTCTTCTCTTTTTATACTCCCACTAGCTTTCTCTCACATCCTTCATTGAATCCCGCCTGAATCCACAGCCTTGGATGGCTTTAAGCAGTTTTAGCCATAGATTGATTTTGGCGGAAATGGGAATTTGACGGTGGAGGTTGAGTGTTTAGGAGGGTGAAGGTAATAAATGGTTTTGTTTTGTGTTGAGGTGGAGGAGACAAGGGAGTGATAAGGGTGGAGGGGGATGGTGCTTTGATTGAGCGATGATAGCGGTGGGGAAGAAGAAAAATGGGCGCCAGTGGGTGATTTGTTTGTTGTTGTGTTGTTGGATATTAGTAAGCCGGGGTCCAAAATGCATATGTGAGGGGTCGAGGGAAAGGCGGTCGCAATTGTTGACAAGGTCCAAATGAGGAGTGTAAAGGGTTTTAAATACAAGGACTCTTTTGTAATTTACGAAAACTCAAGGACCTAAGGCGCCAATCTTGAAAAGTTGTTCCAAGGATTAAAAGTGACAAGTTTCAATAATATAAGGACTAAACTTGACAATTTCCAAACTCGAGGACCATTTTGACAATTTTCAAACTTGAGGGACCAAAGTTGTAATTTTGCAAATTTTATATTTCAAGGGTTTGTTTGACAACTTTTGAATCCCATGGACCTTAAATGACATTTTCCTTTATTTAGATTTACGAGGACTATTTTGACAACTTTTGAAACTTGGGGACTAAAGCGCCAATTTTGCAAATTTGATCGTTTTCATCGATTTTGATATTTTGCATTTAAAACACATAAAACACTAATTTGTGATATTTTGATCATTTGATGTGTTTACGGCGTTTTGAGATGATTTTGCGGTTTAGATTACACAAAAATGATGAGTATTTAGACACTCATCAGGGGTGTTTGATAAAAGTGTAAGATTTAGCACTGACTGAATAAAAATGTTGAATAATTCAAAGTTGCTGAATCAACATGCTTCTGAATGAAAATGATTGTTTGACAAATCTTCTCGATGTAGGTGCATGAGGTTAGGATGCTCATGACCGCTGTCTCTTCCAGACACAGACTTGGCGATCATAATGTATAATGTCCTCCAAGGTTGAGGAATGTTCTTCAGATCGACAATGGAATGTTTGGTGATGACTCCGGCATCTTCATCATAGTCAATGTCGATCATGAATTGCATTGTAGCCTCTTCATTTGGAATAGCCACATAGTCGTGAGTGTATAGCGAGCGAAGAAGAATTGTCACGAAGATGCGCTCTGGTGGCGGTGACTTCCTTATCATTGAGAGTCACATTGTGACATCTTCACCATCAATCTTTTTCATCGTGTGCTAGAATTGATGAATGTAGATTTGAATACGATTCTTGAGTTGGTTAGCATATTACGGTAGGGATGAGTTTTGAGGATATCGCAACAACTCGCATGATGATTACGGCGGTGAAGTTCTCAAAATCGACCTTGAGATTGTTCTTTCCAATCGTCTTGCTGTAACCGGTTGGGAAGATATCTTCCATTGAGAGTTCGTTTGGTCTCGTTGACATTTTCCATGATGACGTCCATTTCGTGATCTGAAAGGTATTGAGACAAAAGAACCAACATATCGAAAGACATTACGTTAGTCAAAAGTTGATTTTATTGTCCAATTATTGAAGTTGTTATGTTTATGAATGTTACGAGTCCAAAGTCACTTATTGTCCAATAGTCCAAAGTAGACGTGATAAGTTACGTGAGAATGTTAATTTTGAATGTTAAAGTCCAAAGTTTACTTAATCACACAACGTTTTAACTTTTGTAGCTTATTAGTGACATTTTGGTTTTGTGACATTATGAGTAACTTATTACAAGTTTGTATCGTAACATTTCAAAGTTTAGTTACAATTTGGCTTAAGCGTGGGTTAGTAAGCTTATGCGTAAACAAAGTAACCATAAGCGTAATAAGCATGTGTAGGAGTCACCCTTAGGCGTAAGGAAGGCTTACGCGTGGAGTGGACTCTTAGCATAAGGCTTCTGGCGTAAGCAGGTTAAGGACTTACGCGTAAGGTTTACTCGTGAGTATCCCTTAGGCCTAGAAGTCAAGTTTACACATATCCTTCACGGGATACGCGTAGTCCATTCACGAGACCCTTATGCGTAAGAGTTCGTGTAAGATTGCTCTTATCGTAACATCTACGCATAAGGTGATCATAGCGTGAGTCAATTAACCTTGATTAAAGGCTGAGTGCAGCGTAAAAGCCTAAAATAGTTTAATCACAACCGTCATATTAACAAGTTTTTCAATTACTTTCAGCATCACATGGTATCACAGGTTAAATCCAGTTACGCGTAGGTCAATTTTATGCGTAGACATAAACCCTAATATTCAAATCCTACGTGTAAGCAATTTAACCATGGGAAATCAACCAAACGTTTTCTGTGTTATCTTAGATGCTAAATGAGTAGTTTCCAACAGGTTTTAACATCAAATACACCAAGAATCAAGAATACCCAATTATACGCATACATAAACCCTAAAGCTTAATTTTTCAAATTTGATGTTTCTGGGCATGAATCGGAGGTGCATTTAGTCAATTAGGCATGTAATAAACATCTCTAAGCATCCAATTAACCTCAAACACTCACAAATGAATGTTGAAACAGACAAAGACCTTGATAGATCTTGAGCTCGTGGATCGTTATGTATGCCTATGTAATCACAAGCACAATAAAAGACAATCTCTACTACTAATGTTTATCGGTGAATATAAACACAAGTAACAAATAACTAAGAACTTCTTGATCCTCTATGGATCTTTATATTAACTAAAGCGAGTTTTTCAATCGATACATAAACCTTTCTAATGTGTTCCTTTTATAGATAAGGAACCCTAAACAATATCGCTAAACCGTTTTCCAAGAAGCGTATAATCATAAAACTAAATAAGATATACACAATCACTTCCTAATAAAGCTCATGTATATCCACACTAAATAAACTAAATACGGAATAAACACTTGGTAGAAACAAACTAATCACTATTATTCTTGGTGAGAATAAGTCTTGGCGAGAATCCACTTCACTTGATAGAAACACTTGGCATTAATATCGGCATAATCCGACTTTCACATAATTCCAACAATCCTCCCTAAGCGGAATTTGACTTGTTAAGTTCGGTTCTTGATAGATCTTCTGACACGGAGGATTGGACACGAACAACGACAACGACAAAGAATCCAAGAACATCTCTATGATGAAGAAACTACGAAACTCCATATCTTTGCGGCAACAAATGACAAAAGGTACATCAAAGCAGTTAGTTTCATACTATTCTCATCACATCCGGTGTGTTAACTCTGTGAGAGGTGAATCATTGAAAATAAATGGATTTGATGTCTCTTCTAATAGCCATCACTCTTGGAGTAGCCATATGTTTCGGTTAAGTAAACTATGGTACTTGATAACCATCGATTTATGGGCAAACCGGCAACCATATAAGCGGTTTGAAATGTCTTTACACTGTAGCCGTTTGCTCGGGACTAGTCAATTCTTAGAATTGGTGAATTGAGAACCAAATATGGAATGCCCTTGCCTTTACCACAAGCCATATACAAGTGGGCTAGCCAATTCTTGGATTCAAGCAGGAATAAACCATGGTGAATTGAAAACCATACAACACTCGACAATAAAGCATAGGTGGTTGCATACCCTATGATTTTAGCAAATCATTACTGACTATCAGCAGTTTGATGTGTCTTTACCAAAATGTACCCTTTGGACTAGCTAACTCTTTGACATACCCAAAGTATATCGGTGAGTCAATAACCAAAAATATACAACAAACACGCAAGAAAAGTTAGATAAAACCAAAAGCATTTTTTTTTTTTTTTTTTTTTTTTTTTTTAACTAAAAAAACAAAAGAAAACAAATATTACAAAGTATTACAATCAAGATGAACCTTTATGTGATAGAAGTTGATTCTTAATCAAACCAACACATTGAGTAGCATGAAGGTCATCATTGCCAACCGGATTAGGAGGCACTTCCAACTTGTGTCTCAACAATCTTTCCATAAAAGTATCGGATAAAGGATAAAGCCTATCGATAGCATACACAAAATCATCCACATGTAGTCGAACTACACGAACACAAAGCGAGAGGATAAAATCTCCAACTCTCGATCTCCCATTTATGAGAATTCTTCCAAATAGAATACCCTTTACCATGTGGAGAATCGAGAATCAAACATAACACGAAGATCACCCAACAAATATAACGAGAACCGATTCTTGAATGAAACTTATAATCTTGAATGACATGTTCATACAACATCTTCAAATCATGTCTATTCACCAAATGAAGAATATCCTTCAAGAAGTTAAACTCAAAAACAGGTATTATCCGACCTATAAGCGGTGTTAAGCTTTCCGGTGTCAATTAACCAAAACCACATGAGTACCTTCGGGAAAAGCTTCAATAGATCCAACCTCAATAAATGTAGATTCATCGACCTTAAGATCTAAATTAGTATTCCTTGAAGCATGTTTCTTAGCCAATCTATCCGAACTTCTTGTAACCAAACTCGCTTTCCCATATCGGCAATGTTATCGATATCAAGTTGTAGATCGGTTTCTGAATCGAGAGAATCACTTAACTCCACACTTGACAACATTTCGGAAGAAACCAAAGAAGATTCGTGAAACATCCATATCGGAAGAAGTAGTATCATCGAAGTTGTATCGGAAGGAACAAGCGGAGTTACCACCGAAGGCAAAACATCATCAAAATTATCCACAATTTCAATGTTCTCTGTCTCTTGGTTGTAGGAACATCGGACATTGAAGCGATGTTGCCAAATTAGAAGAAGAAGTAGAACCGGAAGAAGAGAATTTCATAACCATATGATCTTGTCTAATCAAAGCATCATCGAGATAAAGTCATGATTTGCTTCATTGTCATACGAATTATACATAGCGACATTCTTCACAACTCTCCTCATATAATTCCTCTTACGAGCCTTGAGTCATAGGTTTTTCTCTTTTGGCTTTATTTCTACGATCAATAAGAGCTCTTCTGCGTGCGTGATTCCTTCTTCCTTTGATTACCAAGTGCCACCATTTTATCCACAAAATCATCATCATTAAAAGATTCTCCTAAGATAAGTTTTGCTAGATCGGGATCGAAGCACCTTGAGAAATATAACCATCCATTGATCATCGTAATCGTAGGAAAGAATGCATCAAGCTCTAATTTCCTTTCGGAGACAAATCGAAGCATCTTGATCTTGAAGAAATTTAGCCACAACACGACTCTTACGGATATTCTCATAATCGACAAACAATCCACTGAGCTTGATATTGTTCTTTAGTCACTTTACGACTTGACATTAGAACATCCTTCACCAAATCTGAGTCCTAACGGAAGACTTGGTGTAACCAATCTGTCGATATCAATGTGAACTTCATCAATTTGATCTGAACTTCTTCGGAGGAAATAGGAACTTGGATAATTCTTTGGACTAGAACATGGTCTTGGTGAAGGTATAGATGCATCGACAACAACAAGAAGGAACCTCATCACCATCTCTGAAAGATTTCCATCGGTAGGATTGGAAGAAGGTAAAACTACATTAAGCTCATTATCGGTCTCATTCTCACGAGGTAACATGGCGACTAACAAAGGAAAATGTGTCCTTCAAATTTAGTCCTCATTGTAGCAAATAACTTAGGAGTCGAACACTTATGGGATGAAAAGCACGGGTTTGTGTAGAAACATTCAATATCATCTGTAAGAACCTAGGGTACATCAAAACTTACCCTTTTTCCTAGTTATGTTTTCTACCATATTATCAAAGATATACTTAGAGAAATTATAAGTCAAACCCTTAGATAAGCAAACAATACCACATCCCATTTGTGTTGGCAGTCCCATCCTCCGGACTTATTGCTCAAAACTTTGTAGCAATGTATGAACCAAGAACCTCCACATAGGACAAAGCTTGTTTTTCAACCACATATCGTCCTCGAACTTTGATATCCAATTGCTCTAAGCCCTTCAAGTACCATCGTAGAATCGAATGATAAACACCATTCTCATCATCAAGCGAAGTTGTCTTGATCGGTTCCTCTGTCACCACATACACTTGTCCATCAACACTTGCAACTATCTCGATATCACCTCTCTTTTCTGCGCGCCCAAAATTGAGTAATCAAAGTTTCATATATAGCATTTGGAGAATGTGTCAATGCATATACAATCTTTGATCTTAGTAAGAAAGAAATCATCGGACCTATAAAGTTCATCTCCTCGGCGGATCCAAGAAAAGCAACCTTATTATGATCATGTTTGAATTGAGCGCCATGAGAGATTTTGAAGATTAGGGTTAGGATTTTGCACAAAAGGAAGTGTTTTAATGATAGTAATAATCGAATTACTTATTATGGGCGAAACTATGCCGTAGAGAATAAATAGAAATTTCCCAAATTTGGTCAAAGTTGACCAAGGATGGCGTGGACTTCTACTTTTACTCGGATTCACTTATAACCCGGTGAAAGCGAAACCATTCTCTTTGAAGTAGAACAATCGATGAAACAGAAGACTTACTCTCGAAGCTTGATAAATATCTTTTAGCTGTTTCACCCACGCATTAATTCTCTTACCACTTGAACCCGGCTATAAAACAATCCCAATGCACATAGACTTTTTCATCAAAATCCCCAAATAATATTTCAAACCCTAATTCCTTCAATCCTTCAAAATTAACCAGAATCACCATGAGTACCAAACACGAGATCATAGATCTCACAACAACATCCTCATCATCATCCTCATCATCTAGTGAAGATACCAATCCATGGTTTCACTATTTTCCAAAACCATATCCACTACCAAAGAAGTCACCTTTTCTCTCCTCATCGGAAGATGAAAGTGTTGAGAAACCAAGTGTATCTGTGAAGATTACGATGAATCCTATAATGAGGAACATCTTACTCCCGACCCTCGGCACCTAGGCCTCAACGAAGGCCACGGGCCAAAATCCACCACTTCCTATGGGAAGAAAGGTGGTGCTTGGTCTCTTTGCATCATGTTTTGGTGCATCATCACATATCGTGTCGAGGAATGGAAAAAGGAAAATGATGTAAGTTGATGTATGATTGAAAGAGTAGATGATGCACAAATGAAAATCTTTCCTTCTCATCTCTACGCCACAATCGACTTGACTTCTTCGTTTCATCAATCCATCCTCTCCATTTTGATCCTTAGCATCATTAGAGTTGGTTATGCTTATCACAAGGCATATCCATCATATAGTGCCAAAAGATGTGACGATCGTGCATATCCAACAGCTATTAGTGTGAAAGATGTGAGCGGTCATACTCATCGTGCTCATCTTTAGATGTTGGAATAGATGATATGTAATAGATTAGGACTATTAGATCATGTAGATGCTTTTGATGTTGCTAGTACTCTGTAAGCGTGGTATATGTTGTTTCTTGAATGAATGAATGATCTATTTGTACATACTTCTTTTGATTGAATCATATAACTTGATACTTCAACTTGGAGGAAACAAATAACACACTTGACACAATGAATTCGGTGGAAACCGACTTAAGCTTTCTTGACCATATCTCAAGCGATCGGGGACAACCATTACGCAAAACAAACACAAAAACATACACAAACCAACAAAGAAACACACTAAAATTACATTAGCGAGGTTAGAGTTAGTTAAAATCTATCAAATATACAAAATTACATAGCAAAATGCAAAGTTATACACAAATCCTCCCGAGGCATATGCCTCCCCGAGGCCTATGCCTCCCTTAAACTTTGCGGTTAAGGGTTAAGCATGCAAATATGGACCACAAGGTGTTGAAACCTTGGTCCTTCAAAAGCCTTTGTTAACAGATGCCACATTATCATCGGTATGAATTTTGACCACATTTATCAAATTTTATCATATGCATCTCTTATAAAGTGGTGCTTGATTTCAATATGTTTTGTTCATTGTGAAAAAGCTGGATTTTTAACAATGCATATGGTACTTTGATTATCAATAAAATTGTTGTGTTCATGAAATTATACCCATAATCCAACAAGCGATTTTGAATCCAAAGAACACATCCATGACAATTAGCGTGACCGCATACTACTGCTTGATAGATGAGGTAGCCACAATAGTTTGTTTCTTGCATTGCCAAGAAATCAATCTCTTTCAAGGAATTGGCAACCTCGGTGGTGGACCTCCTATCCAGTTAGCACCGGCATAGTCACTATCACTATAAGCTTCCAACTTAAAGGAGACTCTTTTGGGTACCAAAGACCTAGAAAAGGTTGGCCTTTAAGGTACTTAAAGATCTTCTTATGACATTGAGATGGGAAGTCGGTGGAGTAACTTGATGTCGCGAACAAACACTCATGACAAAAGTAATATCGGGCTGGAAGGCATTAAATACATCAAAGACCCAATCATAGACACATGCAAATGAACATTCACGGTGGATCGGCTTCATTGTTGGTCTTTGACTTTGGAGCTTCATAAGGTGTAAAGCGATCCTTACACCCTCCATACCAAACTTCTTCAAGATGTCCTCACATATTTGTCTGAATGATAAAGATACCATCGGGTTTCTTTGAACTTGAAGACCCAAAAGAAAGTCATCTCTCCCATTGCACTCATCGAAACTCTCCTTCATAAGCTCCTCAAACTCCACTGCACCAAGCTTCCTTTGTGGATCCAAAGATAATGTCATCCACATAGACTTGCACAAGAATAATGTCGGTGGAATTCTTCTTTAGGAAAAGAGTCTTATCAATTGCACCTCTTACGTAACCATGCTTGATGAAATGTAGAAACCTAGCATACCGGGCTCGGGTGCTGATGTAGTCCATAGAGCTTTGACCACCTTATAAACATGATTAGGATGATCGGATCTTCAAATCCTTTAGGTTGAGTGACATACACCTCCTCTTCAATTTCACCATACAAGAAGGCTCCTTTAACATCCATTTGATAGACCATAAAGCCCATATAGGATGCATAAGCTAAGAAAATCCGTATAGCCTCAACTCTTGCCCTTTGGTGCAAATACTTCATCATAATCGATCCCTCCTCTTGTCTATAACCTGTGCAACTAACGGCTTTGTTCTTTAATGACAACACCTCTAGCATCTCTCTTATTCTTGAATCCATTTTGTCCCAATAGCATACTTACCATCGGTAGTGGTACCAATATCCAAACCTGCTTGATTTTGAAATTGTTGCATCTCATCTGCATTGCTTCAAGCCAACTTGAGTCTTCAAGAGCACGAGTAACTTTGGTTGGTTCCACTTGTGAGAAAACAAGCAAGCAGACAATGTTGATAGTGCGTGTGATTGTCTCTCTGCGATTTGAGACATAAGAGACAAAAGCCACTGTCCATATTTAGAGCAGCCACGGTACCTCTTGTTCTAACAGGTGCATTAGGATCACCAATAATATTAGGCGTGGATGAACATTGTTGATCCTTGTAGTAGTAGTGGTGTTGACATCAATGGAAGAATCAAGATTAGTCACGATGGGTTCAAAGTCGATTATCATAGGAAGGTGTGTTGAAGATGCCGCTTTAGGTTGATGATGACCAAGATCGAAGGTTTGGAAACCTTGTATAAGGTTCACCAAGATCTGTTGACACTTTAGTAGAACTAGGAGTAGTGTCACCATGTCTTTCGGCCGAATTGGAGAGGTGAGGAGAAAGCAGAACTACCTTGATGAATTGAAGTTTCTCACGATTGCTTCATTTGTACTATTCTTCAACATTCCTCTCGGCATCTAAATTGGTTGCATACTCTTGTTTCTTGATCGGCAAGGTCCTCGGCATAATAGAATTCATCTTCACCCACATCGGTATAATCTTTAGAAGTGTCACCTACAAAATTGTTAGGAGAGAAGGAAGGCACTACAATGGGTTGTTCATCATCGGACCAGCTGTCGAATGAGCATCCAAAGTGTACGTATTAGGAGTTGGAGATGCTTGAGAATCGCATTTTGATCGACCTTATGTCTAGCATAACCCAAGTGTCGGTCAAGTAGTCAAGATCAAATGACCAAACATGACCACGGCCTTGAACATTAGGCTTGTCTTCAAGATACCTCAGTTCAATGTCTCCTCAATCTTCTTTGCGGATACATTATAAACTCTGTATGCCTTACTATGAGCGAGAATACCCCACAATGTAGCCATCATCGACTTTCTCATCAAATTTGCCCAAAGGATCTTTGGTATTCAAGATTGTCACTGACGACCAAGCGGTTTAAGGTAATGAATAACGAGGAACTTTTCAAAGAGAAGTTCATATGGTGTTTTAAGATGTGGTCTAGTAATGGACACTCTATTGAGTACATAACAAGTTGTACCTGTGACCTCGGTCAAAACATGGTAGGAAGTTTAGAGTGCGCTAGCATTGATCTTGCGACTTCTATTAAGGTTCTATTTTTCTTACGCCACCCCATTTTGTTGAGGGGTTCTTGGAGTGCTATAGTCCTTTTGATTCCCTTTAACTGCGAGTTCTATTAGAATGGCATTTTGAACTGTACCATTATCACACCTAATTCCTTTCACCTTTTTGTTCAAGCGATTCTCAATAAGGGTAATGAAGTCTTTCAATATTTGAAGTTTCATCTTTGGTCCTTAGAAAGAATACCCAACAAAATTTGCTAAAACCATCGGTGATCACCGGACAAAAATATTTATGATCAATGCTTCTCACTTTAGTTGGACCAACAGATCCATATGAAGCGGTGAAGAGGTTCGAAATAATGGTTCTTCTTATATGAGAACACCTTTGTAAGAGGCTCTGTCTTTGCTTTCCTTTGTTGCATGCAACAGTTATGATCATTGGTGAATACTTTGGCGGAAGACCTTGAACGAGGCCCGGCTTAGAGGCTGGTTGATGGTCTTGAAATTGACATGGGCCATCCTTACATGCCATTTGGTGGACTCATCCACGGATGCTTTAGCCACCAAACATGTTAAGTCACTGCTTGGTTTGACATTAGTTAAGTTGAATGTATACTGATTGTGACTACGAGGAACCTTGATGAGAATTGAAGTATCTTACGGGAGTTTGAAGTCTTTAGGCGACACAAGACATTCATCCTCTGTGAAGAGTACTTTGTTCTTAGTGTCACATATTTGTGAGGCGAAAACAAATTGAAGTGTTGAAGTTCCTTAACATAATAAACATTCTCAAAGTCCGGTGAGGTGTTTTGATGGTCCCTTTTCACGTAATTAGTCCATCACTTCCTCCAAAGGTTACATTGCCTCCACCTTCAATAGGTATAAAGTTATGCATCATGTCCTGTTTCACGACATACTTCTAGAACAACCACATCAACAATTCCAACATCTTTATGCTTAAGGGATGATCCTACAACAACAAAAATATACAAGAATTAGTACACTATGGGCTCAGTCATTCTTGACTTGAACACCTTGTGGATCATATGAGTTGTGCCATGTAGAAGTATAAGATCCACTATTGTTCTTGGGTTTCCAATGAAACTTAGGTCTCTGTTTATTCAAGAACAACTTCTTTGAGGTCTTGACAATGATATCGATACCCTCTCCCATCGGTCATAGGGTTAACATATCTAGGCCAAAACCATTTTAAAATATTCACTTGGTTGGTTGAACATATGGTTTTCCAAATGATCTTCTCCAAGGAAAAAAGTATTATAATTAGCGACTTGTGGAACATAAGGTGGTATATCATTAACATTGGTCCACATTGGTCTAGATTTCCTAGAATCACCACACTACTCATTCTTTGCTCATGATAATCACAATCCTTAATTAAATGAGATTTACTTCCACACACAAAACATTTCTTGAGAGAAGATTTATTCAAACCAAAGAAGTATTCTTACAAGCGAGTATTCAAACCAAAACCATGAAAAGAATTGTTTTTAACAGTATTATTATGCAAAGAATTAAAAGCAAGTCTTGAGGCAAGCTGTCTTGGAAGGGCATTCCTTGGCGACAACTCTGTCATGCTTATTGGTAGTCTTGGGTGCGAGGGGGTGAAGACTTGGGAAGGTCGGACTTGGGAAGGTCGGACTTGTCATTTGAATCACACTCTGTAGACCCTTGCTTGGAGGACTTGTCACTTTGTTAACACAAGAGACAAAGTCATTAGTAGAAGTATTAGGGTGCAGCAAGTCTTTTGACTTTTGCCATCTGAGATGGTGTGATCCATCAAAGTCATTAATAGTGGAAAGGTCAATGGGCATGTGCTCACCTCTAATTGGTCCACGAGCGGCATGTAGGTCACCTTCTTTCACAAAATTAGCTAGGCTGCTTTGGTGTAGATCTCGTGTGTCATCCCTAGCTTCTAGGCCTACATATTTCTTAAAACCTAAAGCCCTTTGTAGAATTGGGAGCTTGGCGCTATAAATGAGACTAGCCAACTTATTACCATTCATCATCCACTCATTATTCCTAGCAATTTCCTCCTTAAGTTTCTCCTTAAGCTCTAGATTTTCGACTCTACATACGCTCTTAACTTCTCGGACCATTTTAATTCATTTGTAGCACATTCGAGATCTCTTTCTAAAACACCTATTTTCTCACCATAAGCTATTTCATTCTTTTGTAACCAAACCTTTTGTCTTTCTAGTGTTTTTAAAGCTTTGTTTATAAGCTTCTACTTCACATAGCATTCATTATATTTTGGTTCCATAATATCATAAGCTTGTTTGAGTTCATTATAACGCTCACTACAACCAAACAAGCAGTTTTGTACACGAGAGATGCCCATCAAGGCAATCGATCATGCCTATCCTCGAAATACGACTGCAATCAACCCAACATTATCGAACCATCATTATCGGACTCCTCATGTAGCTTCGGTCCACATTGCTATCAAGAGTGACCAATGCGGTTGATCCTTTGAAGTTCACGCATCCTTACGATCTGGCGATAAGTAGAGTATCGTACTTCATCACCGACTTTCTGTCTTTGCATTCTCTAGAAAAGTGACCTATCTGTTGGCATGTGAAGCATTTAACCTTCCTTTTATCAAACCTTCTTTGGATCGCGTCCTTTGAATCCAAACCGTGCGCCGACTTTGCGCTCAAAGGTCTTGATATCCATGGAAAGCATGGCCACTTGCCACCTTAGCTTCATCTCTTCAAACTCAAGTGGGTCCACTTGATCAAAATCCTCATAAGGCGGTTCTGCTGAGGATCATAATCGACAAAGAAAGATCCAAGAACATCTTCCATAATTCCACTTTGGATCTAGGAGAGAGCTTGATGAAGGAGCGACATTAGATGATGATGGATATGGGCTTGGACCATAGCTTGACTTTGGAGTAGAGGCTCCAACAAATGCGATATGACTAGCGATGAAGATGATCGAAAGGGCTTCTAACATCATGTTCAAGAGCTTTAAGTTTGTTATCTGACTCATCAAAGGTCATCATGTCCAAACCACCTTTAGCTTTTAAAGCTATGCTTACATGTAGCCGGGATGGAGGTAAGGACCTCGAAACTTAGAGTTCTGATCATCATTATCCGGCAGCACATGGTGATTCAATGACTTAAGATCTTGTGAAACTTATCATAGCCCTTGTGAATTCCTTCCTCTTGAGAGATCGAAAGTCCTGGCTGTTGTCTTAGCATCGACTTCTTGATCTTACGGACTCCTCATTCCCACGAACTTCGCCTTAATCGCTAACCAGATATCTTTGGCATCTTGCATGAAGTGAAAATCACTCAAGTGATCCTCGGGAATAGCTTGCGGAAGAATAGTTCGACCTTTGTTTCTCTCTGAGCGCCGCAACTCTTGGCGATTTTGGGAGGAACATTCATCATATTACCAAATGACATCCGTGGTAGTCCTCTTCAAACTGTTCCCCTTCAAAATTACCCGCCATAGATTCCAATCAATGTTGGAGATCGGTTTGCATCTTCATAGCCCATAGATCATATTCCTCCCTTTTAAGGTAAGGAAACTTAGCATTGCTATTAGGCAGACTTAGTTCTTTGCAGATGGGTGGAGTTTTGGTTGTTGGTGAGTTCGATGTCGACATCCGAACCGGGCATGATGTTTTGTTATGGTTGTATGGGTGTTTAGAAAAAGCTTGTCCTTAGTATCGTAGAGACTCTCACGAGGCTCGATACCACTTGTTGAAACAGACAAAGACCTTGATAGATCTTGAGCTCGTGGATCGTTATGTATGCCTATGTAATCACAAGCACAATAAAGACAATCTCTACTACTAATGTTTATCGTGAATATAAACACAAGTAACAAATAACTAAGAACTTCTTGATCCTCTATGGATCTTTATATTAACTAAAGCGAGTTTTTCCAATCGATACATAAACCTTTCTAATGTGTTCCTTTTATAGATAAGGAACCCTAAACAATATCGCTAAACCGTTTCCAAAAGCGTATAATCATAAAACTAAATAAGATATACACAATCACTTCCTAATAAAGCTCATGTATATCCACACTAAATAAACTAAATACGGAATAGACACTTCCGAGAAACAAACTAATCACTATTAAACTTGATGAGAATAAGTCTTGGTGAGAATCCACTTCACTTCGGTAGAAACACTTGGCATTAAGTTCGGCATAATCGGACTTTCACATAATTCCCAACGTGATTGTTTTTGAGCGGTGTTGCGAGATCGCAATAGCACTTGATTGTCACGGTACACGGGATCTTATCAAATATGTAACCATAATCTTTGATTTGTGTTCTCATCCAAATGACTTGAGCACAACACGCAGGCATGGCTACATATTACCTTACATTGGGACGGTGATGTACAATCTTGCTTTTCGATTGACATGACACCAATTTATCACCAAGGAATTGTAAACCACCAAGTACTTTTAAGAATCTAAGCAACTGCGTGATCGCGTCTGAAAAAGCTATTAGTTCAAAACCGAATCCTTCGTATACGGATCCCCAAGTTAATAGTTCCCTTTATGTATCATGTAGTTCTTTTAGCCTTAGTGAGGTGGCGTTCGGTTGGTCTTGACCGATAAGGGAGCAAAGATAGACAAAAATACAATGTCGGGTCTCTTGGTGTTAGATACATGAGACCAATAATACTTCGTATTTGGTAGGGTCAACCAATTTTCCATGTAAATCGGCGTCCATTTTGTTGGTATGTGCCATTGGTGTGGCATAGGTATCCTGACTTTGCGTTCCATATTTGTTTAAAATTTCAAGAGCATATTTGGATGACTTAGGAAAATACCACGGGGTGATTGATGAACTTGAAGTCCTAAGAAGAGCGTAAGTTCACCCATCATTGACATTTCAAAATGTGTTTTATAAGTTTTGAAAAAGCGTTTGAGTACTTTATGGGTTGACCCAAAATGATGTCATCCACATAAATTTGAGCGATTAAAATGTGTGCCCGTGATATTGTATAAGCGATGTTGGGTCGACCGATCCTTTGACAAAATTATAGGATAGAAGAAAGGATGATAACTCATCATACTACGCTTGAGGGGCTTGTTTGAGACCATAGAGAGCCTTGTTCGGTTTGTAGGCGTGGTTGGGAACTACGGATCAACAAATCCTTCGGGTGACTAACATATATCGTTTCCTTGGTTTACCATTCGGAAAGGCGGTTTTAACATCTATCGATAGACCGTGATGTTCATGTGAGCGCGAATGCGAAAAAATCGAGCGACCTCAAGTCTAGCAACCGGTGCAAATGATTCCTCGAAATTGATCCCTCTTCTTGTCTATAACCCTTAGCTACGGGCCGGGACTTATTTACGATAACCGTTCCTCGACATCTAACTTGTTTTCAAATCTATTTAAAACCAATGGCGAAGACCCTATTGGTCGTTGACCAATTCCGTACTTCAAGGCGTTAAAGCGATTTAGTTCTTCTTGCATGGATTCAATCCAGTTGTCATAATTCATTTCTTCTTTAATGTACTTGGGTTCGAATGACAAGCGGTAAATGCATAAATGCAATGTTCACCGTCAGTCTGAAGGCGTTGTCTAGTTATGATTGGTTGATTCGGGTTTCCAATAATGTTCACAAGAGGATGGTCTTTAGTCCAACGATGTTTGTAGGGTTGATGTTGATACACATTATGCAGTTTAGGTGGATTCAAATGGCTTGTAGATGATTCCAACATCGAAGTTGCGGTTTCATTAGCGAAAAAAGATAAAGAATGCATTTGGATCATAATGCGGGTGTAGGTACATCATGATTGAAAGATCATCGGTGGTTCGACATCATTGGATGCGGTTTGTTCTATTTGTTGTTGTAGAGTCAATTGAAGTGCGCCCGACAATGTTGTTGTTGTGTCGGTGTATCGAGGATTGGAGTATTATCAAGTTGAGCAGCGGAAACATTTGATACATCTCGAACACGTTGATCAATATCATCACTAAGCGGAGGAGCAGAAAACATTCCATTTACGACGAGTAAGGTGATGATGGGGTTTGGGGAAAGTTAAGGCGGTTATGACCGGGTTCCAAGTCGTTTGCTCATAAGCCATTTCTATAAGCTCATCAAAATTAGCGTGAATTGTTTCCATAATCTCCTTGTACGGCGATTCGATTCGGTATCCCTTTGAGCTTTCCACGGTATCCAGCGAATACTCCAATGTCAACTTTAGCCTTGAGCTTTCCGGATCTTACGGGTCAAACACCGCATACCAATTTGATGGACAAGCTCAAGAACCCTTGGGTGGCAAAGCTTTAGTGAACAAATCCGCCAATTGGTATTGAGTACCCAAAGTATAATTCAATTGTACCCTTTTCAACATGCTCTTTGATGAAATGATATCAAGAGCGATATGCTGGACTTGGAATGTTGAACCGTGTTGCGGGAGATGGCAATAGCACTCTTGGAGTCACAGTACATTGGTATCTTGTTGAATACAAAGCCGTAGTCCATCGGTTGTGATCTCATCCAAATTATCGAGCACTGACATCGACATGGCAGCGTGTTCGCTTCGATTGATGACATGGATGTACAATCTTGTTTCTTTGTTGCCAAGACACAAGTTTATCTCAGGCTGAACACCACGGATGTACTTTTGCATGTATCTAAACACGCGTGATCGTGATCGACAAAAGCGATTAGAGCAAAACGAATTCTTGGATACAGTTCCCAGTGAATGGTTCCCTTTACGTGTGAAGGATTCTTTTAGCCTCATTGAGGTGTCTTTCGGTTGGTCTTGACGATAGCGGAGCAAAGATATCTGAGAAAATACAATGTCGGTCTGCTTTGTTAGATACATGAGAGACCCAATAATACTTCGGTATTTTGTAGGGTTAATTAATTTCCATGTAAATCATCATCCGACTTTGGTGATGTTGCGGACATAGGTGTGTTATAAGTATCTGGCTGGTCATTCCGTGTTTCTTTAAGATTTCAAGAGCATATTTGGGTGATTTAAAAATATGCCACGGGAGATTGATGAACACGAAGTCCTAAAAGAACTTTAGTTCACCCATCATGGACATTTCAAAATTTTATTTCATTAATTTTGCAAAAGCGTTTGAGTACTTTTATGTGTTGAACCAAAATGATATCATCAACATAAATTTGAACAATTCAAATATCTTCCCGTGATGTTTGAATGAAAATGTTGGATCAGAGTTCCTTTAGTAGCGATTAGCGAGAAGAAATTTGGACGAGTTTGTCGTACCGGGCCGCAGGGCTTGTTTAAGACCATAAAGAGCCTTTTGAGCTTGTACGTAGTTAGGATGTTACGAATCAGCGAATCCTTCCGGTTGACCCATAAACTTCTTCACGGAGTTGACCATTCGAAGCGCCGTTTTCACATCCATTTGATAAACGTGATATTCTTGTATGCGGCATATGCGAAATATCCGTGCGACTTCAAGCCTAACTCTTTGGTGCAAGCGATTCTTCATAATATATTCCTTCTTCTTGAGAATACCCTTTACCCACAAGGCGAGATTTGTTGCGAATAACATTGCCTTGACATCAATTTGTTTTCGGATCCATTTGAGTCAATGACATAAATCCCATCTAGTCTTGGAACAAGTTCCCGGACTTGAGGCAACAGGCGATTCAACTCTTCTTGCATTGATTCAATCAATTGTCATATGTCATAGCTTATTTGATGTTTTGTGGTTCCTCTTGACAAGCGGTAAGAGCATAAGCGCAAGTTTCGACATCGGTGTGAAGGCGTTGTCTTGTCATGGCCCAGGTTAGAAGGGTTGCCAATCACATTTACTAAGGGATGATCCTTTGTCCATTTCTCTGTCGAAGGGTGATGATTGAATGTTGCATGCATATTAAACGGATCAAATTGCATGAAGATGACTCGCCAATGTCGAGAATGGTTGGAGCGAAGCAAATGGATTAAAAGCATTTACATTATAATTTGTGGGTGCGGTACTTTTGTGCGTGTGTTTCATCATACGTATCGGTGTTGGATGCAATGTGTTCTTACATTGAATGAGAATCATTCGGTGGTGCATCTGTTGCAACATTTGTTGTTGTTGTTGAAGCGAGATGTATCGGGTATTGGATTATTATCGGTGTCGTGAAGCGATCGATACATACGGAGCACTCTTGTCGGAATCTCATCGAATAGAGGAGCAAACAAAGTTTCCAATTGTTGTGAGTAAATTCCATGGGTGGAGCAGTTGATGAAGAAGGAAAATTGAGGCGGTTGGATCACGGGTCCTAAGAGGTTTTCCTCGAAGCCATATCTGTAAGCTCATCAAAGTTGACATGAATTTCCATCATTTGTCGAGTTCAACGATTCCAAATTCTAAATCCTTTCAAATTTTCACGGTAACCAATGAACACTCCAATGTCGACTTTCGGTGAAGTTTACCAATATCATCACGATCATTTTCGGATACACGATTGCAGCGAATACATGAAAATATCGATATCGGTTTGCGGTTGTGAACAATCTCATATGGGTTTTATTATGGCGGCGTATGAATGATGGAGCAGTTTTGAGTAAAACATGC